>OZ030396.1:21305813-21977157 GCA_964023965.1 Melinopterus prodromus
AGAGTCACAAATTATTCAATAAATAATTCGACGCCAAATTCTCAAATCATGTGACTACGTAAATTTTATAATAGGACACGTAGCAATTTTCACCGCTTGTTTACAAAGTAATGACAACACTTCCCTTAGTCACTGATTACACTCTTCTTTTCATTTCAAGTTCAAAGATTCGAGATTAAATTTCAGCCTACCTAAAGAATGCAGTGCCAACAAAACGAGATTGGTTAATATTGGTTAGTTCCTACTTTGAAAAAATAAAATAAAAATGTGACGCCATAGAAATTGTTGGTTAAAATTTAAAAAAAAATCTATCGAAATATATTTTTCTTAGTGAGACACAAAAATACTCAAACAATGTCGAGTATTCTCAAAACCGCACCGAAATATAGAAAAACGTTTTATATTCTAATACAAACAAACAGCTTGGTTTTTATGTTTTGTGGAATTCGCATGACGTGAATGAAATGGATTCTCAAAGCCTGCGTAAATAAGAAAAAAATAAAATGTAAAACCCATTTTTTGGATCTGGTCGCTTTTCGAACATTTGTATACAAAAGTACATATAAAAAAACTTATGATGACCAAAAATTGCATTTGCCCAAATTTAACTGTTGTATCTCTTCAAATGAACGAGAAACAAGAGACCATCGTGTGTTTAAGATATACGTTAAAATTCTTTTTAATCTAGAATATTTAAGATAGCCCTAATGCCAATGCCAAGTGGAAAACAAAATAAGGAAAACTGTAGAACCCACAACACTTTTAAGTGAGTTTGTAAGCGTGTTTTGACATTTACCGTAAACACCGAGACCTTAAGTGTCCGGCTAAATGACAGTGGTGGCACCCTACTATCGGTAAATTAAAATTAAATATTAATGTTTGTTACTTTTAGATGTGTAGAGCTTTCAAAACATTTAAGTCGACCTATACTCGATTATAGAGCCATTGTTTATAGTTTTAGTAACGTAATTTTAGTTATTGGTTCCACTTAATTATGGAAATGACAAAATATATTTTATTGCAGTTTCCCATATTTTATAAACTTATGACAATGATTTAAATGTCGATGAACAAAAAATATAAATTCAACAGTTTTATTTATTACAAACGGCAGACAATAGGATTCGTTTCAGAGAAGTTACATTTTATTTTAGATAACAAAAATACAAAACCTCTCGTAATGTCGCAATGCCGTTCATTTTCTATTTTAAAGCTGGTAAAAAATTATTTGCGCGATACTCTTTCGGAACGAAAACTCAACGCACCTGCAATGCTATATTATATTGAAAGGGATTTCTAAAAACCATAAACTATGATGATATCATCAAAACATTTATTGAAGCCAAAACCAGAGAAAGAACATTTTAGGTAAAATAATATATGTTCTATTCATATTTTAATCAAATATAACACACCAGAGAAAATGCGATTTTTATTTATTTTTTAAATATTTCTGGTCTTGAGGGGCCCGGAATTTCATGTGTGCCTAGGGCCCGTGAAACCCTGGTTGAGTTTATTTATGCCGTACCCCGTGGACCGTAAAATTAATATGTATGTGTAGTGGTACCCTGTAATTCGGCATTTATTCCTGTTGGGTGCCCTGTGACATTAAATAACTAAATAAATAAATAATAAGCTGTAAAAACTTTTTTTAACGTTTATTTAAATAACAACATCCCTCACAATCCATCATAAATGTACATTGTACACACTACACATACACATGATACGCATAGATATGCACATACGGGGCGTGGGCTACGTGACTTCTTGTTCTCCCTCTATCTTCACCTCGCGAATGGGATGCGACATCCGATCTCGGGCTAATGATATCGAGGGTGTCATAGTTTTGAGATGTTTTAGCCGAGTACTACATCCTAAATTTTTCCTTGTAGTAGGAGCGCGTTTACCTTCATTTTGAATGTTCTGTAGTCCAAGTCTTTTATGTCTTTTGATATGTTGTTGCATACCTTTAAAATGTTCCCTTGGATAAACGGGGTATATCGTGTAGTTCTTATGTTTCTGATCTTACATGTAAAATGTGTCATGTTCTATATTCATGGATTTGGCCTGATCTTTTTAGCTTTATCTCTGTTTTAATCGATTGATTATTGATTTTGTGGATGAGTAATAACTTTTTCAGCTTTATCCTCTCTCTCAATGTTAGTTCACCTGTAATATTATGCACGTCATGGGTTGGTGTTCTTCTGTCCAGACAATAGAGGATTTTTGGAATCTTGTTTTGTTGCCTGTGTAATTTGTTTATATTGTCTTCCCTCGTTTCACTCCAGACGTTTATCATGTAGTTGATACTTGCTATGTGCAGGCAATTGTAAACTGATCTCTTATTACCTGTTTGATTTGTGCGTTATTGAATACTATACCCAGGTGTATTTTCCGGTCCCTACCAGAAAATATCATATACTCTTTCTCCCTTTCGTTTAAAGTTAAGATATTTAAACTGAAGCAGGCTTCAATCCTTTGTATGTCCCGGCTAATTTTATTTTATTTTTGCAGTTGGTCCTTTGTTTTTGCGGAGTAAAGGGTGCAGGCCCTCCTTGTGGCACCCCATACTCGGCGTAAGCTGTTTGGCTGGTGGTTTTGTTTATTTTCGTGGTTTGGGGGCGGTCTCTCAAATATGTGTTTATGAGGTTTAAGAACTTTCCTTCTATTCCGATGTTTTTTAGTGTTTCTGCAAGTTTATCTTTTGAGATTGTATGGAATGCTTTTTTTAGATCAATAAAAATGCACGCCGCTATTTCATGTTTGTCCAATTTTAGTTTAATTTCGTTTATAAGATCTAAGGCAGCGAATGTTGTTCCCGAGCTTTTTTGGAAAGCGTACTGTATCTTGTTTATAATTCCGTTTGATCTTATATGGCAGTTTAGTCTTCTTTGTAAAACTTTCTCAATATATTTGCTTAGTGTGGACGTCAATACAATCGGGCGGTAATTTTATGGTTTGTTCCTTTCTCCTCTCTTATATATTGGTATAATTACTGCTTTTTTCAAGTAATCTGGGAATATGCCTGTATCGAAAACATCATTTAATAAATGGACTAGCGGTTTTTCTAATTGGTTTATATATTTTATTATGTTCGTGGATATGTCGTCAAATCCGGGTGCTTTATTCTCTTTAAATTCCTGCGTCACTTCTTCGATTTTCTTTTCGTTTGTTGTCTTAATCTGGGTGTCTCGTATGCTATATTAGGCAGCATATTTTGTGTTGTCAGTGGTTGATGTACCTTCCTTGAATCTTTGCAAGGTTTGTTCCTATTGTGGCAAAGTAAATGTTAACCTCAGTTACCATTACCTCTATGTTGTCCGACTCTACCCCACTTTGTGTAATAATTTTAGTAATCGTTTTGTCTGATCTGGTTTACTTATTAATATTTCTGTTTACTATTGGCCATAGTTTTTCTTGATTGTTCCTGTTGACATTTATGAGGTTCTTGAAGTAATTTATTTTTTAGTCCTTTATATATATTTTTTCTCTTTTTGATGTAAGATATTCTTGTGTAAGTATTTTGTTATTGGGATTTTTTTATATATTTTATAAAGTTTATCTCTATCCTTGATTTTGTTTATAATTTCTTTTGTGATCCAGGCGCATTCTTCTGTTCGCTTTATGGTTTTTATTTCTTGGTTGGATTTTATTGTTGTTTAAAGTGTTTTTGATAATATGTCAAATCTTTTAATTATGTTGAAGTTGTATTCTGTTATGTCTTTGTTTACTTTCCTCCTGTTGGTGTATAGGTGCTTATAGTACTTATACAATCGTTTTCGTTTTGTGTTTTGTTTAATAGTCTGCATTGTGATCTGATATATCTGTTTCAATAATTTTCATATCCTTTATTTGACACTTTATATTTGCTACTACATTGTCTATGATGGTGTGGTTGCCATTTGGGTTCCATCTGGAGTAGTGTTTTAAATTTGTTTGTTTAAAAGCTGATAGTTAATTTATGGTCTTGTTGTAGTCTTTTGTTGTTTTGCAGCTATCTAGAATATTTATGTTGAAGTCTCCCAGCGCAATGTGTGCCTTTTTTTCTGTTCAGGATATTATGACTAAGAACATGCTGCGCATTATCGTACGGCACGTGAGGTGGTTTGTGCAGTAAAGTTATAGCTATTTTTTGCTGATGCAGATCGATTTTCATCACTTCTATGTCTTGTATAGTTTTTTCATAAGGACAGTATATTCTATTCCCTTTTTAAGGTATATGGCTAGGCCTCTTCCCCGTGTTTCTCTTGACAGAAATTCAGCATTTTAGTTTTGTAGCATATATTGATTTTCTTCGGTTGGTGATAGCCATATTTCGTTCAAAGCTACAATGTCGAGATCATGAATTTTAGAGAATATTTCTACTTCGAAAAATTTGTTTTTGATGCTACGGACAGTGTGCAGTAGTTCGTCGTTAGGTCAACGTTTGCTGACATTATGGGTGCTGGCCGCATATTTATGTTTTAGTGGTAGGTGGTTGGTAGGTTTGATTGTTTAATTGTTCTATATTCCTTATTTTTATTTTCTGTGATGTGGCGGTCTTCCTCAGAAAAACATTGCCGTCTCTGGTCAATGCATGTACTTATATTGTTTTTCTTTTTTGTTTGCCTCGCATGGAAAAACAGTGTTGCTGTATGTACTGACAATTGCTGATTTAAGTATATGTCGTTGTTTTGTCCCTTCAATCCGCACTCTTTTGTCTTTATAGATCCTATGGCTTTTCTAGCATCCAAAATTTGCTGCTTGACATCTTTCGTGGAACAGACGATGTTTTTTTTTGATTGGCGGGATTCTGCTCTTTCCTTCTTTTCTGTAGCAACCGACTATGTCTGTTTTATCGAGTTTTATGTTTAGATTCTTTGTGATATTATTTACAACTTCCATCAGCCTCCCTTCATTTTCATCTTCACCGTCTTATCTCTCAACGCCTTTGATCACAATATTGTTTTTTATTTTGTTCTTCTCATCCCCGTCTATAATCTCGTGCAATCTGTTGATACGTTCCTTTATGGACGTGCGCTCATTTTCAGCTTCTTTAAGTGATTTTTGATATTTTTATTTTTCTTCAAGAGTTCGTCCATTTGAGCAGATACAAAGTTTATGGGTCACTTAAGCTCTTCTATTTTCTTAGAGAATATCTCGATTTGGTCCATTTCCGTGTCGCTATCTATCCTGTGGCTTGTAGTGTCGTGCGTTTTGTTGCGCATTTTGTTTTTAAATATTGATATTTTTTCTTCTTTAAATATTCTTGTAGTGTTTTTATTTCTTAATTTTTTTGTTTTTTTTTTTATCTTTTACAATTTTGTGTGGAAAAATTGACAAAGGAGAGGGATACAGACAATGGTCTCTTTTCACACCGCCTGGCCTATAGGGGTGGCTCACCTAACATACACAGGAGGCCGAGGGAGGACGAGTATCAACACATCAATTTTTAACAATAATCAATTAATTCGAGCCTCTATTCCCAATCCTCAATTGCAGGCACACAGCTGAATTCCCGCACAAATATATGAAATACAAATGCATACAGAACAGCCTGGCCTAACACCGAGCAGGAAAAACAACTGGATCAGACGTCACTTACATGTAATACTGGTACAGGTCCTCGATTTGATCGATATCGTGTAATTAGAGATCTTGGATTTCTTCTTTTCATACAGGCAGATTGGTGATTTTGGTTGTTACAACACTCAGCTCAGGTTGTGAACTTGAATTTGAACTGTAACTGTATAAGGGATAACGAGGAATGTTCATCATCAGACCAGCTGAAGAGATGATAGAGTATGACAAACAGCTTTTCTGCGTATATTATTGATAATGTGACAAAATTTCAGTAAAACTCACCGTCGGGTTCAGCATCGGTGAATATAAAAACATATAACGAACATGTAGCAACAATTAAAATTCGGAATAGCCTCGAAAAAAGATTATAGAACAATAATTCACCAGTCGGTGGATAAAATTCGCTTCATACGTATAACGTAAACATCAGTACAATATAAAATGGCAACGGAGAAACATGTGCTCGTGCTCGGTGAAGCGTAACAGAACAAAACAATTAATTATCTTGATCTTTCAATTACTAGGGACAAATATAGACTTAAATACAACATCCGACACTCACAATATCCGACTAACATCAAGCACTCCTCCATCAGATACCTTTTTCACAGATCTGAAAACACCCCCTTAGACACTCCCTCATATAAGAAAAACCTATACACCATAAAACAGATTGGCCACCTCAACGGTTACACTGAGACAGAACTCATACCAATACAAAAAGCTGTCAAGAGAAATAACATCATAAAGATAATTTACCCTCACTCTAAAAGGACATCACTCAACATCTCGGCTCCTTACCTTCCACCCATTCACAAAAGCGTGAAACAAAAACTTATTCATAATATTCATTCATTATTTTGTTATATTAAGTTACAGTATATAATATATAAAGTATGTAAATTTACTGCAGTTAAAACATTTTTTTTTTAATCTCACCACGAATATAAATTTAATATAATACTCCGCTGCCTAGCTCGGAAAATTAAAATTTTAAAAGGTAATTGTCGGTCTTGGCATCAAATACGTGGCATCCATTTCCCAGGAAAAATATAAAGCTCATATTATTAAAATCGATGCGCAACAAATTTCCATAATACCCGTTTATAAAATTTTAATAACTAAAACATAATTTTCTTGGCGGTGGTCTATTTTTTCCGTTTCTCCTCCCGGTAAAGTTTCCCTGCGAGACCGGAATGGGAAAACTCTGCTCGATATTAATCGAATTATGCAAAAATTGATGCAGAACGCCATTACCATAATCAAATTTGAAATTCCGATTATGGTTTCTTGTGTTTTGTTTTCATATACGTAATGTCTAGCTGGCTTACTTTAACAAGTGTATTGAACGAATAACATCTTATGCTATCTCATAAGACGCAACATTAATTCATCGCAGTCGCAAAGAATTAAGCAAACTGGTTATATTATGTTAATAATAGTAATCTCAATTAATAACTACACTTTTAAATATCGAAATCTAATGCCTATTGATTTGTCCAAAGGTTGTATGGTCATATTGTTATGAACCAAACACATTACGTCTTGCTTGGGACATCCTGTATCATTACCACTTAATACGTAGTTCAGCAATATAATGATAATTTACGGGATTTGTATTATACACGGTGATGAGTCTTTAATTACAACCTTCAATTAGAAGAATATGGAAAAGCAAAGGAAACTAGAAGTAGAAGATTTTCAGACAAATGGTTATGATGATTTTAACTAAATCATTTCTAGATTCCAAACGCACAATTCCACCGGAAGTACTGTCAACTCAGTATTCACTTAACTCTGAAGAAGCGAGCAACATGGTTCGAGAAACGTCAGCAATTACAAATTTTAACGCACGACATAACGCAGAAGCAATTTAATTTTAAGTGCCAACTTGCTGCTTTCAAATAGAACACCGTGCACATATTACGTCAATTGTATGTTACAGTCCCTATACCTTGGCTTTACCATAATTATGTAATTCCAAACCGGGACAGAAATTACTTTTGAAATTAAATATAACTAGGGTAAGTATTCAATTAAGGGAATACTTACCAAATAAATACTAACACCAAAACAGATAAAAAATACTGTGGGAAAGCAAGGCTTGATTTTATTTTTTTTGCGCAAAAGACTTATAGTAGTCACAAGATGTAATATGTAATTTGGATTTTATTCAGATATGTCAAACCAGAAGAACGTCATTCAACTGTGAGACTTGATGGAAACTTATAGAGACCAAGTACCACGTTCGTCATCTACAAAAAAACAATCGAAAAGAGTTGTAAAAAGAGAAACAAAAGCTTTTAATTAGTTAACCACTCCCATTTTTCGATATAGTGTACACTTATAAATACAAATATTATCTTTTTTAAACATTTCCTTAAATTTGAAACATGCGACACCAATATTTATTTTGAAGAACAATAAATAGTGCTCTTACTAAAGGAGTCAAGCTAGACAAAATTATTATTCAAATTATTCAAATTATTAAAGTTATTTTAACATATATACAGGGTGAGTTATTAGTATGCCGGCGGTCGATAGTTAATAAATTAATAAAAAATTTAATATGTGTTGGCTGTAATAACCCTTTATTTCGCTCCAATTTACATCTAGTATGTTATACACCAAATGTTACTATTTTTGTGATATTTGCAATTTAACGAAAATGTAATGCAATTGTAAATTTTAATATTGGTGTGAATACTGTATTTGGTAGTTTTATGTAAAACCTTCAAGTGGCGATAGAAGTCATAATTTAGAAACGATTTAACCAGCTTGATCCTTATACTAAGTATTACCGTTATCGACATATTAACAATTTTATATGAAATATTGTAAGTATATTTTGCCGTCTATCGTATAGCAACCGAACACGCGGTTTAAGATTTTCAAATGACTGGTAAGTAAACCCGAAACCCTGTACTTTTAGGTTAACTATCGTGAAAATTTGTTGACTTCTGAATGTTGAAAATCAGATATTCTATGATTTTATTTAAGTGCTCACACACAAAAACCAAATAAGCCACAAAAACAAACTGATGAGCATCTTTCGATTCAGATTTTCATTCATACCAAAAAAATACTTTTAAAAGTACTTAAAAATAACCAACTTTGCATTCCCATTATCAATATTACTCAACTATCATTATCCCAATTTTGAATTGTCTCTCCAGAAAAATAACGTAACTAGATATTGTAGTAGATATTGTTGGTTGTTTTTTGTACTGAATACAAAACCGTTCTCAAACGTAGCAAGACAGGTTTTAGCGTTTCTGTTTGTTTTTGTGTATGAGCGCATATACTATTACAATGAAACCTCTCCGCACAATTTTTACAATTTTTTTGAACAATTTTTCACGATAGTACGCCTAAAATTACACTGTTTCTGGTTTACTTCGGACCCCAACTGAAGTTACTTATAAAATTGTGTAATACTTTGATATAATGGGAATACTTTTTATATGAATAAGTTCTTCTAAAACCCTTTAAATATTTTACATTATACCCAACACACTGTATACAAAGCAATATTAAGGTACTAAATAGCATACTGTTCTTTAATTTGCAAATATCACAGAAACTAGTAAAAATAGATATACGATATAGTGAATATAAATTACAAAGAACTTAAGACACATTTCAATTAGCAAATAATATACAAGATGCTCCATTTAAAAATCTCGGGGAAACGCCAGTAAAAAATGTTTAAAACTACGATCAGCCTGTATAGCGCATCTAATTTTTCATGACATCAGCATCTAGCTTTGGGTTTAGTTATTATGTGACAAAATTTTTAAGACATCTGCAAAAATGTAGCATTAACGTAGTTTTTAAGAAGGGCCTGCAGTTGCCAATTTTATGCAGACAATTGAATATCTCAGAAACTATTTAATTTACACAGGTACAACTTACACAGTTGGAAAGACAACTTCCTTAGTATTCATAATATGGTATGATATACAGGGCGTCCAATTAAAAAAATGTACTGATTTTGCGTCACGCCTAAATGCAACACCCTGTATAAATGAAAATAATTTTACGTTGTAGAAACTAATGAGTCAAACAAAAATGAGTCTTGTAAAAAACATTTTTTCTTTCTCAAACGATTTAATGACTATCGACCGCCGGGATACTAATAACTCACGCTGTAAATATAGCTTTAATTAATTTAACATTTTTGCAGATGATAACTACGATGTGATTAAAGCTCACAGTAAGTGGAAATTGATGCTGGGCTTCACCGATTCATAACATGGAACTGATTTTTCACATTTTCTTTTCACCCTTATCGGCCTTATCCTAACAACGTCAGGATGAGTGTGAATTTGTGATAAAATAAGCTTTCGAATGGCAACCATACCATGGACGGAGTTCTGAGTTCAGACTACATTGCTGTATATATTTCATATCCCTGGTAGACCCTTGGTATCATAATTACAAATGTCATATTTATCTGCATCTTTCAAGAGGGACCTTCAACGCCTGTTGCCAGAGCGTTATCCAGCGTGTCTCCAAGGGAATGTTGACAAGACTCATTGATTGCAAGTCTATACGTTTGTTAACTAAAAGTAATGACTTTGAAATGAAGAATAAAATATTATGAATAGTATGAATATTTTGTTCACGTTTCAGAATTCTTGAATATTGTATTTTGTCAAATACAATTTTAATTATTATATAATCTTTGAAGAATTAAGATTTGTTAATAAATTTTGTTTCAATAAATATGGATGTTTTACTTACTTTTATGTTAAATTTGTATAAGAACACACATTTACATATCCAAATAATTGATATTTTCTTAAAATTTCAACAAAAAAGTAAAAAAATAAATTGTTTTTTCTTCCTGGTTCCGTAACTCATGCTCATATCTTCAGCAGTTTTACAAATTTAAGGGAAAGGAAACATTCTATAAAAATGTTTTTTTGTTAGGTGTCTCTTAAAAGTTCCAATTTCTGCGATCCACAGGACCACTAGTTTTACATATTGTCTATTGTTGACAAGACAATCACATAAAACAAAGAGCTGAGAAGGCAGGCCTTTGCCTTCTCGTACGGATGTCAGATGTCTACGCCGTCAACACTGACAAATAGAATTATATTTTGACTACAACGCTATGTGGCTCTTTATGCAATTGCACAAATACATCGCTACAGTTAATTAAGACTTGTATTTTATGCAAACTCGGCGTCTGAAAACCGTATTTGAAACTGCAAGCATTAGGCCATCACTTAAGTTTAATTTTAGTTCGTAACAATATTGTCTGGGACGTTTGAGATTTTAATAGAAATTAATAACTAATAATTTCTATTTCCTTTAAAGTTTCTTCGGATTCCCATAAGCGCCAACAGTAGATATTTAGCAAAGCACATTTCAGGACACTTCTTGCATTAATGTGAATTTAAGGTAAACGTCCCAAATTCAGACACTGTCCTAAATTCCGACATTTCTGTTTAGTTGGATAAAATAAAAATCTACAACATTGAACTTTATTTTAGAACACCTGGTTTGTTGATTTGGCATTATGTACATTTATCAAGCCACAATCGTTTCTTATTCTACCAAAATTCGAACGGTCAGAACAAAACCTAAAAGTTTGACTGATCTTGATAATTGAGTGTTGTGCTAAAAGTTGATTTTTCCTTATAAGGTAACTGCAATTCGACTTCTTTTTACATCTACAGGATAACAGTAATTAAGAAACTTCTAATCATATGTATTTAGGCTGACTAAAAATGCTTTATATTTTCATAATAAAACGGTGTACTACTCTTAACCACAATTATTTACAAATTTAGGGAGTCGGAGTTCGGTATATATACATATAGCACGTCCTTAAATCAGACATGTGTGTCGGAATTGTGTTCACGGTTAAAAGTAATACTATGGCTCTATTGCTGTCTTTACACAAGAAAATAATTTTACATCGTTTGCTATATTACAATTAATTTCACGTATTTTGTCCAAATTCCGACTCGAGTGTCGGAATTGCGGTTATCAATAATCCCTAATTATTATACTAGTACCAGAGAGTAGCGATTTTGGCATTAATACACCACCTTTGGAGTTAATAGTTGAACTAATGCCACCTCCATTAAAAAAATCATTATTCTGGCCTGAAACACACAAATAAAGTAAAAAGAAGCTGTTCTCTATAACATTATTATCTAATGCTTGGAGAGAATATTTGTCAATAAAAAAGAAGAAAGCACATAAGAGACTGGGCAATTCTGAACAATTATTACCAGTAAAATTTTTCGATAAAAAAAGAATCCCTGAGGTGACTTCTTGATTTTTGCCATTTATTTTGCCATCACAACGTGCTTTGCATTTATCGAAGGCAATTGTTTTTTTTTTTGCAGTAAATAGAGCAATATGTTTTCTATATTTGAAAGAATATATTACTAAAATTGGACAAAATAAAAAAGTTATGAAGGTGTTACACTCTCAAGTGGGACATTTTTGCAGAGTTTGCTTTGAAACTATGTCAGACAACAGTTAAAGCTAGTAGATAGATGATAGTATCCAAAGATATTAGATTCACTATACAGGATATTCATAAAACTTTTTTTAAATCGAACATGTGCTAGTTGAATTGCCCATCAAGTTCCCTTTAATTTATGTCAAATATGTCATATGTCCAATTTATGTAGTTTTCGTGATATTTACAATTTAAAGAAAAATATGTAATATTATCTAAATATGCCATTATTTTTTTGTTCTTTCTTTTTTGCTTGTCTCTTAGTTGTAAATCAGTAATAGTATGTTCACATATAATTTAAGGAAAAAAAGTTTAATACTATTATCGGTTATTAAAAAATAAGTCCTTTTTTACTTAGTAACCTATTTGAAGCAAATTCAGAAACAAACTATTAATACTTAATAAACATTGCGCAACAGCTAAAAACGAATATTTAGAAAACATTTTACACGAGAATGAAAACAATCCAGAGAAAACATGGAAAATTCTAAAAACAATAATAGGTAACAACAAACCCAAAAAAAATAAGAAAGTGGTTTTTAATAACGTTGCAATTACTGAAGAATGCGACATGGTAGACAAGTTCAATACATATTTCATTGACAGCATCAATCAAATAAATAGATCAATTTTAACACCCACGGCAACCAAATCCCAAATAAGGCGCACTACACAAAAATTCCACTTTAAGACAATTAGTATTCAACACCTCTTTTCTGTCGTAAATAAGATAAAAAAAATCCAACAGCACAGATACTATATCAATTAAGATAATGATTAAGATGCATTACCTGTTGTGGGACAATTTATAACAGATTTAATTAATGAGTCACTAAATACAGGAATAGAACCTGACTCTTGGAAAGTAAGTACCATTATACCAATACAAAAAATTGTGAACACCAACAAATGCGAAGAGTTTCGGCCTATTAACATGTTACCAAAACTAGAACAAATACTGGAAATTATTTTTAAACAACAGCTCAGTGAGTACTTGGATGAAAATCAATTTATTACTGACCAACAGTCAGGTTTTCGTGCTCAGCATTCATGCGAGACGGCCCTAAATTTAGTATTGGCAAATTGGAAAGGAGAATTAGAAGACGGTAAAACGATAGTTGCTGTTTTTGTAGACTTGAAAAGAGCCTTCGAGACAATTTGTCGTTAAAAGTTACTACAAAAATTGGAAACTTATGGAATCAGAGGAAAAGAATTGAAATGGTTTCAAAACTATTTAATAAACAGGAGACAGAAGGTTAGGATTGGAGAAAATGAGTCAAGCGAATTAATAAATAGCTTAGGGGCACCACAAGGTTCTGTTCTTGGACCAGTTTTATTTAATTTGTACATAAACGATGTTGCTTCACAAGTTAAATCTTGTGATATGCACCTATTTGCAGACGATACACTAATATCAATTGCAGGAGATAACTTACCTGATATAATCGCGACATTAAATTCCGAACTAGTGTTGATATCAAATTGGTAAAAAGAAATTAAATTATACCTAGAATTGAATATACGGATATACCGTATCATACGGAATTACTACCGTAATGATGAAATAATCAAAGTATCCAGGTTGTGGCTGTAATTTTTGATTTACTTAAAATTTGCATCCCGCCTGGATATCACCATCTTCAATAAATTAAATTATGTTTGAATGTATTGAAAACAAAAGCTATGGTATTGGGAAATAGAAATTCGGTAAACCCTACACCAGACATAGTTATCGATAACACAGTTGTTGAGATAGTGGACAAATTTAAATATCTTGGTCTCATTTTAGATAATAATTTGAAATTTACGGGTAATATGGAATATATAGTTAAAAAGGTGAGTCGAAAGATTAGCTACTTAGGAAGAATATCTAATAAACTTACATTAAAAGCTAGAATATCTTTGTACCATACGATTATAGAGCCATATTTTTACTATTGCAGCAGTATATTATTTTTGTGTACAGACAAAGACAATAAAAAGATTCAAGTACAACAAAATCGAGCACTCAGAATTTTATTACAAAGCTCCAGGTTAACCAGTATCAAGTCCACGTCGAGTAAATAAAATTTTTGTAATGTTAAACAAGGAACGGTATATCAGGCACTCACGTTGGTATATAAATGCATAAATAATAAACTCCCAAATTATATGAGTAATTATTTAACATAGAATAGTCAGCAGCATGAATACAATACTCGGCAAAAGGACCACTTCAGATTACCAAAATATACAAAAAGCAGTACACAAAATTCATTTTATTATAAAGCACTGAAGATGTTTAACACCCTACCAAGTGATATAAAAAACAGTAGTTCGCTAAGTCTTTTTAAAACATCATGTCGGATTTATGTATTGGCTAATTTTAAGTAGTTGATAAGTTTAGTACTTAGGAAACCAAATTTATTGTGATTATTAGTTTCTTTTAACTAAATACACATCATTATTATATTATTAACAAGTAACTATTGTTTTAATTAATATTCGGAAGTTGTTCAAAATGACGCCCATTTTCTCTTCTGCAAGCCTTAACGCGCTGTATAAAAGATCTTGAGATATTGCTTACTATGTACCTACCTCTTATTTACTCTAAGGTTGCCAAAAACATTGGTTATACGGAGATTCGTGTCTTCTGTTGTAGTAGGTATACCAATTGGTATACCAATTCCTTCACATATCCCCATAAAACGAAATCTAGTTTGTTGAAGTCTGGGGATCTTTGTGGCCACCATGTAGGACCTCCTCTTCTCTCTTTGGTCACTAGTTATTGGTTTGTGCTGGTAATTAATATTACCTGTTTCTTCAAATTGCAACCTAAACATGTTTATAACATTTGGATGAGGATGCCGTCTATCCGGATATCGCTGTGCATACATTCTGGATGCTACTAATGTATTTCTATCTACATAACTTAAAGAGAACTCGGTGGGCAATTCAACTAGCACATAGTTTTATCAACTAGCACAAGTTTTATGAACACCTTGTATAGTGAATCTAATATCTTTGGATACTATCATCTATCTACTGGCTTTGACTATTGTCTGACATAGTTTAACAGCAAAATCTGCAAAAATGTCGTTTCTACATAGTTTTAAAAATGATCCTGCAACGGGCATATTTTGAGGAAATGATTGAGTATCTCAGGAACTATTAACGCTGACAGTTAGCAACCTATATGGTTGGTTAAACAAATTTGATATAATAAAATATACCCGGCATTCCATTTAAAAAAAATACATACTTTCCCTCACGCCTAAATGCAACACCGTGTATAAATGAAAATAATTTTATGTTATAGAAACTAGTCAGTCAAACAACTTTTGTGCTAAACATGTTTTTCTTCCTCTAGCGATTTAATAGCTATCGACCGCCGGGATACTAATAACTCACCCTGTATAAATTCTACAGTTACAAATGTAACAACAATTCCTTAACTGAATTTGGGGCGTTAATCTTATATTGGTACGTCATTGCCTTTTACAATAACTTGTATTGACCTTCTCGGTCTTCTGGCCAATTCTATGCTGTACACAAGTATCTCTCACAGGAAACGCCCTTGAAGAGAGAATTAATTATAATCAAAGCATAAACCGTGTAACCGATACTAATTGAGATGAGATGAGCATTTCTGTTCGGTAACGTGTTATATCTAATGGAGTCACAGCTAGTCTGCCTAATCATCTTTGAGAAGGTAATCCCCTCAGTGTCGGGACTTAAGATTTCCGGAACGTCGCCGTGTTTTACTAATACGAGTAAAATAAGGTGTCGAGCGATAATTACAAAACTTTGGTATAATGTCGGCTAGATAATCTCGTTCATTACGGACACGGGGGCAACATCTGGTGACGAAGATTGAATAAGACGGCGAACATCGAGCGTATCGGGAGTTTAGTTACGAACTAGCGGAAACTGCGCGCCGAATCGATACACGTGAACATAACGTCTGACAATGGGGACCTCGCCAACTTGCAACTCGGCAGACAAATTTTGTACCAGATAGAAGTTCCCCGCAGAATTCTGATATATTAGGCAATAATAAAATTTGTTCTCAACGCTTAGGGTCTAATATATAGGGCGATTTATATCACTATAGCTTGAGGCAAACATTGAAATTGTAAATTCGCCAGCATCTATTATTTTGCATTTGTTTATTTGAACCTATTTGTATATAAAAAAAACATGATTACGTTAAGTTTAAAGATTAATCATTGTGCTGTTTCAGGAATCTGGTCCTGGAGCTCCTGGGGTATATTTTGATTTAGATAACTATACCTGGTGATTCACTTTTGAGGCTCACCAAGGAGATCTCGCTTATTAATGGACATAGAGCCTATGTTGGCAAAGTTCCGCATTTTTGTATTGATCAAGCATCTGAAAAGAAATTTAAGCTATCAGTTTTCATTTGGAAGATATCCGCAAAAAACTGAAATGTTAAGATACCGTTTTTAGTTTATTATTCAAAACCAAATATAGCTAAACAAAAAGACTCTGCAGCAGTGGTGTCAAACTTATGCACGGAGGCGGGCCACAAAGTTCTGTTCTAAATATTGGCGGGCCGCATACAAAAAAAGAGATTTGAATTTTTTATTTTAAAATAAAAAAAAATACTTTTTTATTTTAAAATAAAAAATACTTTGTTTCTAGACTTTTTGCTGATAATTTTGAATCATTTTTTTATAATGCGATTGACATTTTTTAATATGCAGTCTTAGAAAAAATCCCCAAACCCGCCACTGGGTATTTTAGTATCAACTACTTAAATTACATATGAAAATCTAGAATAGCGTTATATTATATTATATAACGTTATATTATTATGCGTCCAGCAAGGAAAAATCTCTACCCACTTGTCCTAAAACCAGAAAATCCTATTGGTGGCTCTTTGTTAGTAGACTTGACAAGAATGTAACCTGTGATCAATTAGAAAATCACCTGAAAACACAGGTCGATGCTCAATTCTTGGTAGAGAAATTGACACCAAAGTATGTAGATGGAGACTACTCTTCTTTCAAGGTTGGTGTACCCCAGTCTGTAGCAGACAAAGTAATTACACCAGATTTCTGGCCTGCTGATGTATACATTAACAGTTTTTATTTCAAAAAATCTGATGGCGTTGTGAATAAGAATAAAAATTTTCGGAGTGCTCCGACACCTCAGGTACACACCTAGCGTTGAGTCCTTTTTTCTATGTTAATATTCAGGGGTTGAATTCAAAATTATATAGACTTCAATCGCATTTAAGTGAAACATGTCCTGACGTTGTTTGTCTGTCGGAACACTGGTTTGATACTGATAGACTGCAGTCGATTGCGTTGGAAAATTATTATTTAGCGTCCTGTTTCTGTAGACGTACCCGTAAAAGAGGTGGAGTGTGCATATATGTTAGGAAATCTATTACCTGTGAAAGTCTTGAAATACCAGATGACTTAAACATTGAATTGGATATTGAAGTATGTGGAATTGTGATTAAGGCGGTTAATCTTGTTGTGTTGGTGGTGTACAGATCAACCGAGGGAAACTGTGCGCTTTTCTTGCGTAATCTTGAGTCATTGCTGCTCTCAGTGGAGGGCTTAAACTGCAACATCATATTGCTTGGTGATTTCAATATTAATTTCTTAGTTGAATCTGGACATCGTACGGATCTGATGGATGTGTGTACATCTTTTAATTTACATCAGAAGGTATTTGTGCCTACTCGCGAAACATCAGATACGTCTACGTGTATTGACAATGTTTTTACAAGTCTAATTGGCCAGATGTCAACACCAGTTGTTTTTGAGTCTTTTCTGGGAGACCACTATGCTGTATCATTTGAATGTAACTTTTGTTTGCCAAAGAAAACGGTCTGTTATAGCTATAGGTTGATTAGCAACCTGAGTCTTTGTGTTTTTTATAATGATTTATCGATGATTGATTGGGACCAGCTGTGCAGCGCAGACTCTTCCTTGATGTTGTTTGATAGTTTTTTAATGCTTTTACGGCTTGCTTTAATAAGAGTATTGTTATTAGAGAGGAACGTTCTTCCAGTGTTTACACTAAACCTAAATGGTTTAGTGACAACATCAAACAAATGAGGGACCAACTCTCAATTTTGTATACTATACAAAAAGCCACAAAATCCAAGGAATCTCAAACCATTTTCAAGAAATATAAAAAGGAGTACAGCCGCGAGGTCCAACAAGCGAAGAGACTAACAAATAGTGCTTTTCTTTCTGAGTCATCCAACAAGAGCAAAGGAGCTTGGCAATTAATAAATTCTAATTTAAACTTAAAACCTAGAACGGATGCAAGTGATCATATTTCGGCATTGAAATTTAACGAGTATTTTGTTGATACTCCTAAGTCTATACTTAATCAGATTCCAAAGACTATACTTTCGGCTGAGTACTATTTACGGAAAAGTGCTAAATGTAACAATTCCTCATTCTTTTTAGAGGCTACAAATGAATTAGAGGTTTTTAATGTTATTGCCAAATTGAAGGATAGCACAACGGCAGATGTTTATGGTATGACAGCTAAAGTTTTAAAGTTTGTGGCACCTATTATAGCTGCACCTTTGGCAGGCGTTATAAATAAATGTTTTGAGCAGTGCTACTTTCCAACACAATTAAAGTTTGCAAAAATATTGCCTATTTTCAAAAAGGGCTGTAGGGACAACCCTTCAAACTACAGACCCATTGCTATTTTACCTGTGCTATCTAAGGTGTTTGAACTACTCCTCAAGGAGAGATTAACAAGCTTCTTTGAAAGTTACTCTTTATTTAGTGAGAGCCAGTTTGCCTATCTTAAGGATAGATCAACTACCAAAGCCTTGTTGAAGACGGTTGATAGTGTCATGAAAGGTTTCGATAGAGGGAAAAAGTCTTCCGCATTGCTGATGGACTTGAGTAAGGCGTTTGATGTGGTGTGTCATGAGACACTACTTGTAAAGTTAAAGTATTATGGTGTCAGGGGTAACTTGTCGTCTTGCGACACTGTTCTTTTTGCCGATGACACAACAGTGATTAATTCGGCAAAAGAACTCAATGAATTAGTTGATGAAGAAGTTATAAATTTACAGGAAGCTGAACATTGGTTCAACAGCAACATGTTAAAACTAAACACTGATAAGACACAAAAAATTATTTTTATGCCAAGACCGGATAATGAGCAATCCATGCGATTGCTGGGAGTTCTCATAGACCCCGGCTTAAACTGGAAACACCACATTGATTTTCTCTGCAAAAGGTGAAACACCTTTACTTACCAAATAAGAAAAATTTTTGAAATCGTTAATGCCGAGGCAGCTTTAAGTCTGTATTATGCTCTATTCCAGGGTACTGTAAACTTTTCAATTATTTTGTGGGGCTCTACGAGTTATGCAAACAGAGTATTTGTTATGCAGAAAAGAGTTATGCGAGTGCTGGCAGGTGCAGATCATAGGGATCATTGTAGGCCTTTCTTTCAGAGTTTCAAGGTTTTAACCATTCCCTGTCTTGATATATTTACCACTCTGATTTACATTAAAACCAATATATCTGACTTCGACAATCGAAGTAATATCCACGGCTATATGACAAGAAATATCCAGCAATTGGAGATTCCTTTGCATAAATTAAAAATGTCCCAACAGTCAGCTTTTTACCAGGGAATAAAATTTTATAATAGTTTGGATGCTTCGGTGCGGGACTTACCAATTGGCAAATTCAAGTCATATTTAAAAGACTTGCTCTTGAAAGAAACTTTCTACTCGGTGGATGAGTTTGTGCTGTATAGCGGGGAACATTAATCATCTGCTTTGTTGTTTACCGTATGTTTTTGGGTTTTTGTGATTTTTCCGAGTACTTTTGTCGGTTTGAGTTGCGCCATTTCTTTATTGTTTGTTTTTTTTTCTGACTTTCTGTAATAACTTGTAGTTATTTTTGGGAAATAAAAGCCTTATTTATTTATTTATACCATGTTGCTTCATTAGGCTGTTATTTTTTTATATGTTTGATGACTCTCATCAATATTTTGCATCTGACAAACAAGTTTGCAAATAATAAAATAAAAAAAAAATCATATTAAGGTTTTTTTTATAAATAAATATTCATTTGATATTCAGATTTACGTTTCATGAACATTAAAAAGATTTTAATAAAAAGCCTTTAATCTCAAACCCCCATTCAAATGATATTCACGAAGATATTCTAAGAAAATTTCTATTTCTTATATTTTGTCATCAAAAATGAATACTCTCCCTCTATATATTTAACATTAGGAATCAACCGACCTGTGAATAAAAAAATCATCAAAATCAGTTAAGCGTTTTAAGAGAAAGTCAACATTGAAGTCGTGACATTTTATTATTACTCTTCTTGTCGTATGTCATGTCTGTTAAAACCAAAGAAAATGAAGTGAATCGAAAAACAACATGTTCAGAAAATATTCCAGTTAGTGCCAGTTTCTTATAATTGGAAAGTCCCATATAGTCCTTCAAAGCTCAGGCAAAAAAACATATGTACCTACGTCTACGACTAACATATGTACCTACGTCTACGTCACTCCGTATATCCTCAAAACTGAAACTCGAAATAAAAATTGTTCATCCGCACTTCTTCTGAAGAATTAGGCTACCAGTGAGTAAACCCAGCAATTCTTATAATCCTCACATCAATTGGGCGGATGAGTCGAAATTTACAAATTTTAGATTGTTTAATAGGGACAATGAGCATTATTGTGTGACAGAAACTGCTAGGCACACCAGACCAATGAGGCAACTGCAACGTTTTGGAATTAATGTTTGGATGGGGCTGTACCAGAATCATTTAATAGGGCCATTCATGTTCCACGAAAACTTGAATGGAGAACGATATTTAAGTCTTCTGCGCACGGAAGTGGCAGACTATTTTAACGATGTGGCGTTGGACCAAAGGATAATTATCTGGATAATGTGAATAATGTTGTGGCAGCAAGATTACGCCTCACAATGCGACAGTTCTACGAAATTATTTGAATCAACAATTTCCAAATCTGGATGGGTAATGGTGGAGTGGTGGAATGTCCTCCTAGATCTCCTCATTTAAGTCCTCTGGACTATTTTCTATCTGGGGGACTCTATCCCCCAGATTTTCTATCCGGGGAACAGTGAACGACGAAATTTACAACGCAGAAATGCAGAAATATCGAGGAACTGCGGTCAATGCTATTCCGGGAAGAACAGTTAGAAGAGCATTACAACATGTAGATCAGCGGGCATGGTTTTATACCTTCAAGAAAATGGCAAATGATTTTTTTTACTAAAAAATAACCTTTTTGTTGTATAAACTTGCTTCTTTTACAATCTGAGTATTGTTAACCCAAAGCACCCTTGGTCTGTAACAAAGCTCAGTTGGGTACCTGATAAGCACGACAAACAACGAGAAAAGGCATAAAGTTGTTTTTATTAGTACACCAATGTTTTAAAAAATAATGTCATCATGTTGTACATTGCGGTAAAGAAAAAAAAACACGACTATTAGAAAATGTCAAAATTCAACATGGCGCCCATAAGAAAAACAAAAGTTGGCCATGGTTACGCCGCCATCTTTGACCAACCAAATATTTGTATAAATAGCAAATGCAACGCTGCGCGCGCTGCTTGATCCAAGTGCATTTTGTTGACGTTGCTTGGCAACGAGTCCGGCGTTCTGTAACCAAGCTCCCGTTAGGTACCTGAAGGTATTTCGATTATTACACCATTGTTTTATAAAATAATGCTACATGTTATACATTGCGGAAATGAGAAAAGATAGAACTACCAGAAAATGTCAAAATTCAACATGGCGCCCATAAGAAAAACAAAACTTGGCCATGGTTACGCCACCATCTTTGACGTTATTACAAATTAAAAAATAACACTGCACTCCTTGTTTAAAAGTAGCTGCGAATGCAAATAAAGAATGTATTTATTTGTTGTATGAAAATTTAAAACGGTATCTTAATTTTTCAGTTTTTTGCGGATATCTTCAAAATGAAAAATTATAGCTTAAATTTCTTATCAGATACTAGATCGACATAAAAATACGAAACTTTGCCAAATTTAAACATAGGCTCTATCTCCACTAATAAGCGAGATACCCATGGTGAGCCTAGAAATTGAATCACCCGGTATAGCGATTTTTTCATTACCTCGATATAAAATGACATATCATAAAGTAAAGTTTAAGGGGGAACAAAACTGTTAAAAATTGTTGTGGTTGTTTGAAAGAAAAATCTATTTGCAACTGAAACTTACCACGCGTAGTATAGGGCGTAAAAGAACTTGGGATAAACAATAAACCCAATGGTGCCATGAACAAAAATATTTGTTTCTAAAACGTAGATTTCAAATAACGCTAAAACCATAAATAATTCATAACTTATCTCATTGGTAAAATCTTTTTATTTTTTGTCCTACCCTGGCATGTCATTTTCATAAAAAACAATGTTCACTAAAAAACCAAAATATGGTAATTGGTGTTTTACTCTTTGATATACTTTGTAGGGTGTAATAAATTGTTAAAAAACATCGTAAAATTTTCTTATTCATAGTATGTCTATTAACTCTAGGATTCCAAATCTTCGGAACACTTAGTAGATTATATCAAAGGTACCCCATGATAATTGCTATTTTACTTATATAGTTTTGCTACATTGATTTAAAGAATATGTGCACGGTGAATAGTTTTTCTTTCGTAAGGTAAAAATACCAGTCCTACAAATCAAAGAAAAACTTATCTGCATTAATTTATGTATAGACAAGACAGTTATTCTTAGACGATTGTGTTTTATTATTATTATTATTTTCTATCTTCCCAGACATGATTTTATATGAAACACCACTTTTTATAATAATCTTAGTTGGCCAGACTTTCACTTTAAAAATATTAATGTTAATATTGTAAATAATATAAAAATCTGATGAGGCCAGGCACATGACTTTATCATACAATATATAAAATTAATAGTTTTGCTGCATGAGAATCTATTTGACTGAGATAAATCGTGTCTGCATTAAAATTAAACTAGTTAGCCGGGATTTGACAGATATTTTGATAGTCAATAGTATCAATCGAAGGTATTGTCAAAGCATCAGCATTTGACACTACCTACTGTCATCAGAATAATAGTTGTTTATCTCACAAGTGCCGAAAGTACGGAATAGCACAACGAGCGGTGATGCGGCGCGTCACCGATGGCGGAGCGTCGTCGTCGCATGTGAGCGAGTCGCGCGATGTTGTTTTCGGCAGGAGTGACATCAACGTTTTTTGTGTTGCTTTTTGAGAAATACGTATTTTAAAAAAAATTAAAAATGGTTATATTTCAGTATAGAAAATGTTAGGTTGATACCACTTCTACGAAATGTCAAGTTTAAAAAGCTAATTCAAATTCTGACAGATATATATTCGTTCATGACACTGTAGATGACGTTCCATAGCGGTTCTCCGAGTGTGACAGCGTGGTGACAGCCATAGACATTTCTGTGGTCATAGCACAAAAAATCTGATGTGGCCAGGCACATGACTTTATCATACAATATGTAAAATTAATAGTTTAGCTGCATGAGAATCTATTTGACTGAGATAAATCGTGTCTGCATTAAAATTAAACTAGTTAGCCAGCATTTGACAGATATTTTGATAGTCAATAGTATCAATCGAAGGTATTGTCAAAGCATCAGCATTTGACACTGTCATCAGAATAATAGTTGTTTATCTCACAAGTGCCGAAAGTAAGGAATAGCACAACGAGCGGTGATGCGGCGCGTCATCGATGGCGGAGCGTCGTCGTCGCATGTGAGCGAGTCGCGCTATGTAGTTTTCGGCAGGAGTGACATCAACGTTTTTTGTATTGCTTTTTGAGAAATACGTATTTAAAAAAAAAATCAAAAATGGTTATATTTCGGTATAGAAAATGTTAGGTTGATACCACTTCTACGAAATGTCAAGTTTAAAAAGCTAATTCAAATTTTGACAGATTTATAGTCGATGGTTCTCCGAGTGTGACAGCGTGGTGACAGCCATAGACATTTCTGTGGTGACAGCACAAAAAAATATTTGTCAAAATCCTGGCTACTATGTAGCATATCAATGCAGATGCGACCGATCTCGATCAAATAGAATTTGCTCTTGCAGCTAAACTATTAATTTTACCAAAAAATGTCATAGGCATAAATTATTCAAAATTTCCTCTGCTTTAATTTATTATTTAACTATTTTGACGAAATTACAGAAATGGCGGCTCATTTCTAAAATCCTTGAAAAAGGCTTAGAATAAACTACCAGTTCCTTTGGACCCTTTTGAACCAAAAGCTTTTCAGCTCTAAGTTTGGTCATAAAACTTCCAAATATGAACTTTCGTCCCGATACCTTTAGTAGTTTCTCCGGAATCGTCTCAACAAAAATCGGGTACACACACACATACACACACACATACACACACACATACACACACACAGACATTTTTTTGTACCTTGGTCAAAAATGTTCAGGGGACCCAAAAAGACCTATTTCCGCTAAAATCTCAATTTTTTTTTTCGGCATGATTACAATACTTTACCATACTGCGTATGATAAAGTAAAAAATCTGATGTGGCCAGGCACATGACTTTATCATACAAAATATAAAATTAATAGTTTAGCTGCATGAGAATCTATTCTATTGAGATAAATCGTAGGTATTGTCAAAGCATCAGCATTTGACACTACCAACACTACGTCATTAGAATAATAGTTATTTATGTCACAAATGCCGAAAGTACGGAATAGCGCGACGAGCGGTGATGCGGCGCGTCACCGAAGGCGGAGTGTCGACGTCGCATGTGAGCGAGTTGCGCTATCTAGTTTTTGGCAGGAGCGACATCAACGTTTATTGAGTTGCTTTTTAAGAAATACGTTAAAAAAATAAATGATTTCTGTATAGTAAATGCTAGGTTGGTACCACTTTGACGAAACGTCAAGTTTAAAGGTGCGTTCCGATTGGTAGGTAATGGTAGCTAATGGCGGTGGTAGAATACGAAATTATAGTATTTCTTACATATCGTGATAATGACACATATTAGTTTGCATGTACATAAACATGAGTCACTAGCAATTTTCTATTGGAAATACTATAACGGCGTCTGCTACACTGCCATTATCACTAATGAAAACGCACCTTAAAAAGGTAATTCAAATTCTGACAGATTTAGATTTGTTCATGACACATCCCTACCAACATACTAAAATAAAACTACACTCATCGCTATACTTTATTTATAATTTTCTCAATGTATCGTTTTTAGAATTAGATATAAAGACGGGTTGATATTTCTTATCAACAAACAATCAAATTGGTGATCTTACTTTATTTGAAATTTGTATTTTATAATTTGCCGCACTACAGCGGCAACGTTCCATAGTGGTTCTCCAACCGCTGATGAGATCAGCTGTTTTCGAATGTGACAACACAAAAAAATATTTGTCAAAATCCTGGCTACTATGTAATTTCATATCAATGCAGATGCGACCGATCTCGATCAAATAGAATTTGCTCTTGAAGCTAAACTATTAATTTTACCAAAAAATTTCATAGGCATTAATTATTCAAAATTTCCTCTACTTTAATGTATTAATTAACTATTTTGTCGAAATTACAGAAATGGCGGCTCAGTTCCAAAATCCTTCAAAAAGGCTTAGAATAACCTAAAAAGCTAAACTATTAATTTTACCAAAAAATGTCATAGGCATAAATTATTCAAAATTTCCTCTACTTTAATTTATTAATTAACTATTTTGACGAATTTACAGAAATGGCGGCTCATTTGAAAAATCATTGAAAAAGGCTTAGAATAAACTACCAGTTCCTTTCGACCCTTTTGAACCAAAAGCTTTTCAGCTCTAAGTTTGGTCATAAAACTTCTAAATATAAACTTTCGTCCCGATACCTTTAGTAGTTTCTCCGGAATCGTCGTCACAAAAATCGTTTACACACGCACACACACACACACACACACACACACACACACACACACACACACACACACACACACACACAGACATTTTTTTGTACCTTGGTCAAAAATGTTCAGGGGACCCATAAAGACCTATTTCCGCTAAAATCTCAATTTTTTTTTTTCGGCATGATTACAATACTTTACATACTGCGTATGATAAAGTAAAAAAATTTGTCAAAATCCTGGCTACTATGTAGTTTCCTATCAATGCAGATGCGACCGATCTCGATCAAATAGAATTTGCTCTTGCAGCTAAACTATTAATTTTACCAAAAAATGTCATAGGCATAAATTATTCAAAATTTCCTCTGCTTTAATTTATTATTTAACTATTTTGACGAAATTACAGAAATGGCGGCTCATCTGCAAAATCCTTGAAAAGGCTT
The DNA here is from genome assembly GCA_964023965.1 of Melinopterus prodromus. NCBI lineage: Eukaryota > Metazoa > Arthropoda > Insecta > Coleoptera > Scarabaeidae > Melinopterus > Melinopterus prodromus. Next base: position 21,332,221 of record OZ030396.1, read on the forward strand.
AGAATAAACTACCAGTTCCTTTGGACCCTTTTGAACCAAAAGCTTTTCAGCTCTAAGTTTGGTCATAAAACTTCTAAATATGAACTTTCGTCCCGATACCTTTAGTAGTTTCTCCGGAATCGTCGTCACAAAAATCGAGTACACACATACGCACACACACACACACACACACACACATACACACACACACACACACACACACAGACATTTTTTTGTACCTTGGTCAAAAATGTTCAGGGGACCCAAAAAGACCTATTTCCGCTAAAATCTCAATTTTTTTTTCGGCATGATTACAATACTTTACCATACTACGTATGATAAAGTAAAAATGTATTCCACTATTGTGGAATACATTTTACATTTTTACATTTACATTTTACGCACTATTGTCCGTTAAGCGAGATATCAACTAAGTACAATATTTGCTGTATGTGAAATAAATTCTACGTATTTGGTATTAAGCAAAAATCGGTGTTCAAAAGTTGCAACCAATTTTGCATAGCCGAGTTTTAACGGGAAAACCATAACATCGGAATATATCGAGATTACCAGCAACACAAATGGCATTAGTGACACTGCAATCAAGAGTTAACATATGAACATGAACAAAACAATTAACAGTAAAGAGCAATCAATTACATTTAATGGCGAACACAATAACTTCATTTTATTGCGCCATAAAATTGCTCTTTATCAGGGTAATCTCGCCAAAACCTCGCACTGTTTTACGACACTAACGAAAGCGACGCTAACGCCACCTATCATAATTATACTTTGTTATGTCGATTAAATCGTATTAACGTTATTGCCGCACTCTTATTTTATGGGCTCTTATAACATTTAAATTGTACTTTATGTTTGCCTTGGTTTCGGTGTGGTCATTCACACAGATTTTTGTAATAAAATCTCTGAAACGGTTCGTTATTCTTATATAAAAATCCTCACATATAGCCTTTTCTAATTATCAAAATAGGTAAAACAATTTTTAATTTAATTTTATTTAGGTAGTTTTCAATAGAATATTTTAATGCAATTATTTTGTAGATATACCCTTTTGATCTAATGACAGTTCCTCTTAGAAAATTTTGGCGACTAGTATTGGCAGTAATTTCTTTCTTATTAGCACTTCCAAGAAAATGATCTGATGCTTTATTTCAGATCAAACAGTCAATCTACAGATCTGAAGAGGTCGTTCAATACTTAAGTTGGGCTTTCTGTACCCAATAAGGGTTCAGTACAATTCAAAAAATTTTTGTTTTTAATTTTATTTTGTAATCCTTTTGTTTTGCATTATAGAACTGCAACGCGGCTGATCACAGGTAATAATCCATACAAATCAAAATGAAGTAGTGCCGTCATACAATAATTGTTTTTTCCTTATGCCGTGATTATTTTTTTTAGCGGTTTTGGTTAAAATTAATAGGTTAGCTGCATGAGCAAATTCTATTTTATCGAGATCGCTCGTACTGCATTAAAACAAGATACCCAGGATTTGACAGCTATTTTGGTACTATTGACAGTATTATCACAACATCAGCGTTTACGATGGGAAACACTGGTAAATAGTATGACCAGTGGCGTAACTAGGAGTCAGTGGGCCCGTGTGCGAACAGAAAGAATGGGCCCCCACTTTATTTAATACTTTGCAACCCTTAAACCCTTATTTGACTGCCCACTAAGACTTTTATACTGTTTATACGTTTTTTACTTTATCATACGCAGTATGTAAAGTATTGTAATCGTGCCGAAAAAAAAAAATTGAGATTTTAGCGGAAATAGGTCTTTTTGGGTCCCCTGAACATTTTTGACCAAGGTCCAAAAAAATGTCTGTGTGTGTGTCTGTGTGTGTGTGTGTGTGTGTGTGTGTGTGTGTGTGTGTGTGTGTGTGTGTGTGTGTGTGTGTGTGTGTGTGTGTGTGTGTGTGTGTGTGTGTGTGTGTGTGTGTGTGTGTGTGTGTGTGTGTGTGTGTGTGTGTGTGTGTGTGTGTGTGTGTGTGTGTGTGTGTGTGTGTCAACGATTTTTGTGGAGACGATTCCGGAGAAACTACTGAAGGTATCGTAACGAAAGTTCATATTTAGAAGTTTCATGACCTAACTTAGAGCTGAAAAGCTTTTGGTTCACAAGGGTCCAAAGGAACTGGTAGTTTATTCTAAGCCTTTTTCAAGGATTTTGCAAATGAGCCGCCATTTCTGTAATTTCGTCAAAATAGTTAAATAATAAATTAAACTAGAGGAAATTTTGAATAATTTATGCCTATGACTTTTTTTTGTAAAATTAATAGTTTAGCTACAAGAGCAAATTCTATTTGATCGAGATCGGTCGCATCTGCATTGATATGAAACTAAATAGTAGCCAGGATTTTGACAAATATTTTTTGTGCTGTCACACTCGAAAACAGCTGATTTCATCAGAGGTTGGAGCGAAGTATTTTCTATGGGTTGGAGAACCGCTATGGAACGGTGCCGCTCTAGTGCAGCAAAGTACACAATACAAATTTCAAATAAAATAAGGTCACCAATTTGATTGTTTGTTAATAAGAAATATCAACCCGTCTTTATATCTAATTCTAAAAACAATAAGTTGAGAAAATTATAAATAAAGTATAGCGATGAGTGTACTTTTATTTTAGTATGTTGGCAGGGATCTGTCATGAACAAATATAAATCTGTCAGAATTTGAATTAGCTTTTTAAGGTGCGTTTTCATTAGTGATAATGGCAGTGGTAGCAGACGCCATTGTAGTATTTCCAATAGAAAAATGCTAGTGACTCATGTTTATGTACATGCAAACTAATATGTGTCATTATCACGATATGTAAGAAATACTCTAATTTCGTATTCTACCACCGCCATTAGCTACCATTACCTACCAAGTAGTATGTTTGTACGGATGGTAGATTCTCATGCAGCTAAACTATTAATTTTATATATTGTATGATAAAGTCATGTGCCTGGCCACATCAGATTTTTATAACAAAAATCTAACTTCGGAGCTGTATCGGCAATATTGCTGTCTAAAGACGTGGAAGAAAGAACGATAGACTGTTGGCCTTACGATAAGGTATGTGGCTCCTACAAGACAACTGCACATAATGCCCGAATTGTGAGGAACTATTTAGATATAAGGCATAAACGGAGAGTAATTGCTACCTATTCAGAAGTATTATGGCCACCAAAATTGTCGGATCATACTCCTTGTGACTTTTATCTATGAATGGTGTTTATAATTTTGCAAACGTTGGGGAGTGACACTGTCATCGCCGCTTTCAATTCGATTGACAGAAGAACCCTCGGTAACGTCACCAGATTACGGAATGCTGTGAAATATGCCTCCGTAAACATGGCGAGATTTTTGAAAACATTATTTAGTTTGTTAAAATGTTGTTACTTTTAAAATGTTTAAAATGTTGTGTAGTTAGTACAAATAAATACATTCCACATAAACACTGTATCACTCAAATGTGTTTTCCATGACACCATGCGATTTTCAGATGTTAAAGAAAAACTCAAATTCTGTCGGCTTGTTGTGCTGTAAATAAGGCAAGTTGCATACCAAATTACTCAGAAAAAAATTCTGAATCCATGTATAAAACATGTATAAAACCAATACGGCGTCCATAAGAAAAACAAAAGTTTCGTTTGTTTCTGACGAATTCATTGGTGAAAAATTTTAAACTATCATATTCAAATTGTAGGGAAAAAGAGCCTTTATGATGTCAAAACGCTTTTTTGAAGGGACCACAAATAAAGAAGTTATGACCATAATTAAAAAGTTACATTTTTTGTTCTTTTCAAAATAGCTTGGAAAGCAGGCTTGAAAGTTATTTTCTCTATTGTTAGAATTAAAAGTTTATTTTTTTGTTTGTAGATCTTAATAAAATTGTATTATCACGAATACTTTTTGTTCTTTATGTAACAATAAATATATGGTATCGAGTTTAGATTGATATCCGTGTAGGCCTGCGTACCTACTTTTTGAAATGCTCGACTTCATTTATTTACGTTATGCTACCATCTTATTGTAGTCCAGGGGCCCACAAACTGCTTAGATCTCTTTTTGTAGCCCGAAATCGTATCCCGCGCTCAGAGGGGCTATCAGTTAATTTTTAGAACAATTATGACAAACGCTAACATACCGTCAACTTAAAATTAAAAGTCACTAACTATAATTTTTACAATTTATTGAAACAGGAATTAATAGTAGCCATATGCTTATAAATGTGAATCTTATACGACGAGGCGATGACTAAGTGTTCTAAATTGTCTAAAATCCATTAAATCTCTAAAAAATTACATTATATATACTGGTATTTCTTCTTAAAATCAGATTTTCGTAATTATTAGATTTTAGTTAGTGACTTTACCTTTAAGCCGGCGATCTCATATTTTTCGCGAGACCTCCCAAACACCCGGCCGGCTCCAATGGGCCCCACTGGCTCGTGGGCCCGTGTGCGCCGCACACCTCGCACACCTGCTATTTACGCCACTGAGTATGACACAGTCATGTGCCTGGCCACATCAGATTTTTTATTTTATTCCATTTTGGGCAACATTCGCCAACATTGCTGTAATATTTTTGTGCCCCAAAAAGAATTAGAAGTTATTTCGATAGTATTCTTTTCGAAGATTAAGATTTTGTAAATCAGTCACATTATTTTTAGAAAAACGGATTCAAATTACCAACAAACCTAATTTTTTGGCATTGTATTCTTGACGCTGAAATGAAAACTTTTCTTGAACTTCAAAGCAATCATAATAGCAATGTTAAACACGAGACCAAAACTGCCACGTACCCAGTAAAAGAGCCTGGCTGTTTCGACAAATCTTTAAGATACTTTCATTCTAATGGCCATGGCAGTAGTGATGGTTGCCAGTATAGTATTATTAGTGTATCATAAAAAGTGCTAGTGACTCATGTTAATGTACTTGCAAGCTAACCTGTGTGATGAGAAATGCATTGGCGTCTTTCTTGAATTGTCTTTGCAGAATATCAACAACTGAAACAATTGTTTGAGCAATAGTTGTCCTGGTGAGAAAATTGATCGTAATTAATGAATTAATTATGTTTATATTATTTTCAATAAAGAATTTTGTATTTGATACTTATACACCTCTGGTAAAAAAAACAAAAATATTCTCAGTAAATTTGGTGTTCCTGCGATTTTAAAATATTTTTGCGGATGAATTTAAGAAGATTAAAAATAAATGCATACTACAATTGTTTGATACAAGACGTGTACTTAAATTTTTCAAAAAACAAGTACCTACTGATTAATACATTTTAATGTCGGGGTTGCTTTCCTTTCATTGTAATATAAAATTGCTACTTAGTTTAACCATTATCTTTTTGTTCCTCTTTGAACTTTGCTTTCTTGAACTTAACAACTACGTTATATTTAGTGCAGACAATAAATCCTGGCGCAGAATGTTTACAATTCGACGAACAAGAATGATGGTTGAGGGTGCGAGAGTGACTTCGTCCGAAAAAAACCTCTTTACACTTGCATGGGTATAGTCACCGGGCGTAACAGTTCTATATTTCAGTGCGTCCCGCGCGTTGCGGAGAGTATCCGACAGCAATAACCTGCGAGAGTGTCGCCGCACCGGCAAATCCGGGGGCTTTTTTATCCCGGCCTGCATAATGTCCTTTGCATGTTTCGCATTTGCCTCTCACGGTATATTCGGCGCATATATATCACCATTAGAATCTCCACGCTGCCATTTTTAAAACCTCCCCGCCTACCGCTGACTAGTCTATGATATCTTAATGCCCCTTGTCATGCACTCCTGCATGATTTATGACGTTCGCAACGATATCGTGGATGACAAAATTGTTGTAGAATCTGTTAAGTGATACTCCAGGCAACATACAGAAATGCATTCTAAACTGCATACTGTCGGTATAATTTATTTTTTGTGTCATTCTGTCTCATTCTAAATCTTGTATATTCCACTGGACTCCCTGGACCCGATCCGGGCGATTTCTGGGCGTATCGATTTTAAATCTTGTGATGTTGGCAAACTCCCCAAGGCGCACCATTTTGTGTTCCCTAATTTTTTTTTATAAGCATACTGTGTTCCCTAATGAATTAAAGTTTATATACCGGCCCATCAAGATCACAAAAGATGGCGCACTTACTGTAATTCAAGATCTGCATTTTTTGATATATATATATATATATATATATATATATATATATATATATATATATATATATATATATATATATATATATATATATATATATACTTAGCAATAGTAAAAGCTTGCAAAGTAAAGTTGTTGAATTAAAAAATACCCATCAAAATATTTCAATCATAACATTGAAATATTTTGATGGTTTTTTTTAATTCACCAACTTTTCCTACAATTACAATACAATATTACAATATCTTAATATATCTTAAATTGAAACTGTTATTTAGAGATTGCTGACAAACTGAATTAATTAGAATAAGTAAATCTTCTATATGCTGAAATGAGACAAAAAATAGGTTGCAATTTTATTATATATATTTTAACTTACTACAGTGTTTGAAGAAAGCAAATGTCGAAATTTGTTCACCACATTTTTGTCGCTTAGTTTCCCAAATACTAGACACAGTACACAATTTCTCTCTTCAGACTTATTATTAAACTGTTATTTTTCTGCTATCAACACACAAAAGTTCAAAGGCTTGCAAATTAATTAAAATGAATAAACATAAAAATATTTTAATAATATTTAATCAGTACAAATTATTTGCGCAATATATAAAATGAAACGTGCATTTATTATAAGCATTTGATAAAATATTTGACCAATAAAAAAATATTTGAGCAATGCAAAAAATACCCTTGAGCACTAAAAAAAATAAATGTGCAATATATTTATATGTGCATCAGAATAAATAATTGTACATTTACATATTTGATGTTCCTTTCATAATATATTTGTGCACTTAAATAAATAAATGTGCAATACAGTCGTTACCTGTATAAAAATATAATGTGCATCTCAAAAAATAATTGTTTATTGAAAAAAAATATGTCCAATAGTTTAAATAAATCAGCATTTGAAAATTTTGTAAGCGCATTCAATAATCTAAATTGTACCATGAGAAAATTATAATGCGCCCTGGAGAGATTATAGTGTGCATTAAGTTCTGCAACTCGTAGAGCATTTATGTGTAACGTACAGCTTAGTCCTGTCGTTGCTGTATGGTTTTAGTGTCTGAATTTTGATTCACAAGTTATTCATTTTAGGGCTCAATATAAATAAAATATTTCTCATTATAATAATAATAATAGTATAATAATAAACTTTTTATGTAACATATTCATATTTATTTAATGCTCAGTATGTATTATTTTAATGCACAAGTTAGCCATTCTATGGCACAATATGAATTAAATATTGCTCACTATAAAATTTTGTATTTAACTTATTCATATTTATTTAATGCACATTATTTCGTTTTTAATGCACAAAGTATCTATTTTAATGCACATATCTATTCAAATAATGCACGCTTAAATCGCACCCATATTTAATTAATTAATTAAGTTTGACAGCGAACAGCAACCGCAGTCAAACGGTTAAAATGCTGAAGAAAATCCTGTGTTTGTTTCTGATCATAAAATCTTTTAAAACGATGCACTTTAAAAAAGAATGTTGTAACCCAAATAAAGATCACCTTATTGTTCATGACTGAATAACGACTCAGTTATCATTCCAGTTCTATTCAAAGGTGATTCGTAAAAGATAATTCAAAGGAACAAAAAACAAAACATTACTTTCGGGGGTACAAAACCGTCGGTTTAAAACACAATACAACGCACCAGTTTTTGTTTTCATAAACAATGTTTTCAAAATTTCACGTTAAATTTTTTTATGGTTCTTTTTGAACAACAAACATAAATTCAAAATGTCCTCTAGGCGCGTTTTTGAAACCGCGAAGAAGTTAGCGATAACTTTTTTTTTATTTTGTTATGAAACATATATCAAATGATAGTGGTGTTCAAGTACTATATGCCAGAGTTTTGCTCCAAAAATTCATCAAACGGTGTTGTCGGAAATTTGATTTATATCGTTACGCCTAACCTTATAAGTGCACTTGTCATCGCAATAAAGAATTGCCCATAACTTTTTGCAACAACCCCACGGAGAAACAAGTGATACAATTTCCGAAAGCGCATACAATTCTGCATCCAATAATGGTAATGAGAAGGTGCCCTAATATCACCTACCCCCATAGAGTATAATACAAAAAATTGGCGCGCCGTTCGACTAAGTAGTGCTATTAATAAACATAACTCACGATAAAATGATTGCATAACTTCCCTAAGTACGTCAAATTATAGGCAAGGAAATGTACTATTTACCCTTGAACGCTCGGAGTTTTGCTCAACTGCGAACAACCCTTAAATGACGATCATGTCCGTACGCAACCGTCCCCGCCGGCAATCATATGTCGGTTGGTTGTTGTAGGAAAATATCTATAACTTTTGCAAATATTGTTGCATAACTTTCTATCATATATCAAATTATAGGTAATCAAAAGGGCTTCTTACCCCTCACCGCTCGGAGTTTTGCTCGATGGCGAACAACCATTAAATTACGAAAATGTCCGTACGTGACCGTCCCCGCCGGCAATCAGATGTCGGGTGGTTGTGGCAGGAAAATGTTTATAACTTTTGCGAATATTGTTGCATAACTTTGTATCATACACCAAATTGTAGGTAATTAAAAGAACTTCTCGCCTTTCGAAATTCGGCGTTTTGCTCGACGGCGAACAACACTTAAATGGCTATAATGTCCGAACGGAACCAGTACGACTGGCAGTTACATATAAATTGGCTGTTGCAGAAATATATTTATAACTTTTGCAAATTTTATTGCAGAACTTACTATCATATTTCAAATTGTAGATAATTAAAAGGGCTTCTCACCCTTCGCCGCTCGGAGCTTTGTTCGACGGCGAACAACCCTTAAATGGCGATAATGTCCGTACCGAACCCGTACGACTGGCAGTTACATATAAATTGGCTGTTGCAGAAAAATATTTATAACTTTTGCAAATTTTATTGCATAGCTTTCTATCATATATCAAATTGTAGGTAATTAATAGGGCTTCTCGCCATTTGCCGGTCGGAGTATTGGTCAACGGCGAACAACCCTTAAAAAACGATAATGTCAGTACCCAGTATCGTTACAAGTGAGCAACTTATGTTTACCTCTATATTATTGTGGCAAATGTCTATAGTTAAATGTACCACATTTGTATCGGTATAAACATTCGTTTATTCCTGTCGTGCGTGAGTTTAAGCGGTTGCTTAAATGGTCCAATAATTGTGTTTTCTGTTGATTAAAACCGGACACGAATGATCGATGTCAAAAGCTTAGTTGTTTAAATTCTTGTTGAGACGAAAGTGGAGCATGTGCAACTGCCTTGGTAGAGTAAGAGCCTTTGTTTCTTTGGTTGTTGGACTGGGAAGTATACTTTGTTAAACGTTTTTGGTCGCAAGTAGAATTATAGAAAAGCAAAATGTCCGAAGAAAAATGAAAACGATAGCAGGCTTTTTACGTCATAAACGTAGAACAACTAAAAGCATACGCATTTCCAATATTAATACGTATCTTATTGACGAATTCTATCTAATCTACCACAGGGCACATAAAATAACATAAAATATTTATGTTGGTATACAACACTGCCATGAATCTGTCCGAACGTTACCTAAATAAAATCGTTACATAAATTAACTGGGTTTATAATATTATAACCTATTCATTTCATCCCTATAATAGCACAAAATAAATTGTGTTAAAATCATAGTTGCTTGTTTGTTACAAAGTGTTTATATTCGAAATTCTAGGTAGTTAATAATTTTTCGGTACCATCGAAGTCTCGAAAAAAACTAAAATCATCGATAATGAAAAGCATTTATAATATTAATTGACGTTACATCTTTATTATTAGAATGTACAGCGAGTTTTCTCTTTGCAGATGACAGAGAATCACAGCCGAATCTATTTAATTTTCTGATTCCAACGTTGTTGGAACAGTTAATGTTGGACTCTAGGTTTTAGCCGAAATAATTTTTTTCGATGTGCTTCGAACTGTACTGATTTTTAATGTGAAGCACGATTTTGGTTTTACCTGTATTATGTATGCAGACATTCGATATTTATTTCGCCTGCGCTGTGAAAAATTTATATTTAAATGGAGTTTATTTGGCAGCATTGCATCCCACCGGTGTCCACGGCACTACGGTCCGTACCATGAATAATAAAGCATTGTTTCATTTGCACCGTACTCGGTTAACAACAAATTTACAGCTAACGCAGTGCCTGCATATGCGAATGTGGCCGCACACTGTTTGTGTTAGAATTCATGCAATTTTAACCAATACCTCTATCATGTATTGATGCAGTTCGCTTCCGATACCAAACGCTAAAACTAACAATGCTCCGCTATATTACTATGTATTTTCTTTTAGAGAAGGTTTTACCACAAAATTGAGTCAACTCTATGTCGGTCATCATATTCGTCATTTCAATCTTAACAAATTATCTGGAAAACTAAAACAAAACTAAAAATCTTTTCCATACGTGCTCGCAACTGGTCTTTTTGTAGAAGTTTTTTTTTAGGTAAACAGATTTTCATTTTAAAGAAACCGGCTTTAGATACTGGAGTTAATATGCAAAAATAAGCATATTAAGGAGCTATTTAAATGAAAACATTACTATGTTCACTGTAAATCGATATGAAATATTAATTAACTTGCAAAATGATATTGTGTTTTTATTTTATCATACATTTGATAATTATTTAGAAGTTTTATGACCAAACTTAGAGCTGAAAAGCTTTTAGTTTAAAAGGGTCCAAAGGAACTGGATGTTTCCTCTAAACATTTTTCAAAGATTTAACAAATGAGCCGCCATTTATGTAATTTCGTCAAAATAGTTAAATAATAAATTAAAGTACAGGAAATTTTGTATAATTTATCTCTATGACATTTTTTTGGCAAAATTAATAGTTTAGCTGTATGAGCAAATTCTTTTTGATCGAGATCGTGTCTGCATTAAAACTTAGCAAGGATTTCACAATTATTCTCATTCTGACAGTAGGTAGTGTCAAAGGCTGTTTTTCTTTACAATACCTACTGTAAATATTATCCATATACGTATTAGGGATTATACGGAGCTTGTCCTATAGCGCCAGTGTGTAGTCTCGGTTCCAACAATGTGAGACGGAGATATATATTTTGTCTATCGATGTGGTGCCCGGGATCAAACTGCGCATGCGTGGCCAGTAGTTATTAGGAGCGTCGACAGATGGCGCTATTGTAGCTTAAAGTGTGCGGTCGGTATTACCGTGGCCGTGAGCCGGTAATATTCGGCATCACTAACGCCAAACCAGTGACAGCCCATAGATAACCTTATATATGTGGCAGCTGGTGGCAGCACTGGCAGTTTATGGATCCAATCCAGCCAATCGAATCCACAAACTTGACGCATGCATAGTGTGTCCAGTGGCACTACGTCGGATGAGGTAGAGATATAGTCGCAACGCTAGTGTTGGAACTTCCTGCTGTTGCCAACATTCTTTATATCATTTTGTATTTATATGATATTATCAAAATATCTGTCAAATCCTGGCTAACTTGTTTTATTTTAAGACACATATGATCGATCTCGATCATCTCATGATACTAGTCTAGATATTTACTCCTATAGTTACTAGTATTATACATACTATTACATTTGTTGTATGAAAACATATTCTAATAAATATATTATGTCATATATGCACTATTTTGAGCAATCGCACCATATAATTTTAAAGCAGCTAATGACACAAACCATTTGATAACAGGAGCGGAAAGAAATAACGGGTAACCTTGAATAATATGCCCAAGGACGTATTAACATATTTTGTAAAATTACGTCGTATGGTTAACTTAACGAGTTTTTGCGAAAATTAATAAAGAAAAACTTGGTCCGACCCTGACCAGCGCAAGAAAAACGTCAGCACAAACCACAGTTGTGTTTCAATTGGTGACAAAACAACGCCGCCGACAAAATATCGGTCTCCCTCCACTCTGGAGTTTCTTGCTTAGTGACATTGATCGTTCATTAACGGACGTCTGATTTTCTCAGTTGGTTGGGTATATTGTACAATAAGAATCATTTGGTTTATGGTATGCTAATCTGGGTGTGTTGTGTAGTGATTTATGTAGTACCAGAGACGGACGGAGCAGGTGCGGCGTTAAGTCGCTTTGTTTTGTCCGAGGGGAATCACTTTACAATCCCAATTTTTGTAAATCCGCATCACATTTCTGGATTAACTACGTACCAATATTTCTAATTTTTCATAAGATATATGTTCGTACGTAACTTTGCAATCGTCTTGCGGTCATGCGCTAAACGATTTCTTTAATACAATTTTGTTGTTACTTAAAACTTTGAAATAGACTATATTTTATTTGCAGTAACTCGAAAACTATAGGAATTATTGCATAAAGAAAACTTCTTAACTTTGCAAATATTTATTATACTTGTGGTAGGTAACGATACCGTAAAAGGGACGTAAAGGGGAACTTTTTTGCCAACGATAAGTAATCAAATTTTTACGATCAACGCAAATTTATACCATCATAGGTTAAGCCATTTCATTGAATCCAATGAACTTAACAAAGTTTTCACGACAAACAGCCGTATAACCAATAACTTGTGCTTATGGTTCCTATTATACAAAAAAAAGTTTTGCATAATTTTATTTTTAGTGAATTATTGTTTTTAAAATAATCTAATGTTATGAATAAAATACCCAGCAGCATGTAAGAAAGAAATTCTATTCTAAGAAAAGCCCAAATATATGTAGCTTGGGGTAGAAATATTCCTGAATTTATATCCATATTTTGGACGATGACATCGGTGAATTCTGCTTTTTCTGTTCACGCCTGTAAGAGTGCTCCTACATCTTTAATGAGCAAGTCAACGCAACGCTCTTGGCTAAAAGCTTTAATATGGTTTCATATTACATCTTTCCTTTATGCGATTTACCGTTTCCTCTAAAAGGAAAAACCGTATATTATGTAGCTGATAGAATCAATTTAAATAGATTTGTTAAGGCGTTTAGATGGAAATGGTCGGAGAGAGGACTGCTGAAAATTCGTTGACAAATTACTTTATCAAACACAATCTACGACCGAATGCAATACCAGACTATGACAGTTGAGGAATAGAAAACAAATATAAGAAAGATCAAGCTAAAATAAAGTACATTTGAGAATGTATAAATATCTACCCGAGTGATAATCCTTTGCAGATTCTTTTTGTCACTAAAACTAGACATTTTTACACATTCATGGCTATTCACTTTGAATGAATGGTCAAGCGTCAGAATTCATACATTTGAAAGGAAAGAAACGGTCAAAATCACTTTGGCTGTCGTAGTTCAAAATTCGTATGGATTTAAAAAATAATCCAAAATATGGTCAAAGAAGGCAATCTATTTGAAAAAAAAATCCAAACGACAAAATTATCAAAATTGTCAAAATTTGATAAAACCTTCCATTCTAAATAGAATTTCGTCGTTCGTCCAATACGAGCAAATTTCTAATTGAGATAAAATTTCCTTCCTTTAAGTGATGTTTCCTGTATAAATAATTCAATAATTCGAAAACTGTAAGAATTAAGATAGAAATATCTTCGAACTCACCTTAGCATTGAGATAATTTAAGTCGGTAGCGCTCATTATTATATGTTCTTCTGCATTTTTTCTTCTTATATTTTATTTGTCTAAATTTTGTTGCTTTGGTATAAACAGTTTGTCGCATGCTACAGAAATGGCAAGCAGTTGACTTCTGTTCTCGGCAGCATTTCATACAGGGTAGCATATTACGTGTTGCCTAATGTGGCTATGGTGTAAATGCGGCTTTAGACTGAGTTGATCAATGCCAGTTTAAACTATACATTGAGTTTAGATATATAAACTCTGAGATCTATAGACAGTATTGTAGTCTTGATTCTGATAATCAACAAGAAGCAACGAATAATCTCAGAAGAGAGCGCGCGGCGCCCCACGGTGGCCAATTTAGCGATTCTAGAGGGACAAAACTCAATTTTCACAGGTACATAAACTTGAATTAGGTAATCGGAAATGTACAGTTAATTTTGGTGCTAATAAATCTATAATTAAAACAGTACTTAACCCTTGGTTAATGTGTTATTGACGACTTAAACTGACATAAAAGCAAGTATGCAAGTAGTCCGCATTTCAGTACATTTATGGACTCTAAATGTAAATGTAAAATTAGTGTTTAACTTACCTACAGGTATGTATTTTATTTATACTATAAAAAAATATCCTTCAACATGTTGTGCGTGAAAACTACAGCTTCAAAAACAGTTGAAGTAGGAAACATAAATTTAAGAAAAAATTAAACTTTCTCTAAGCCTACAGTTTATCTGCCCTATTTTGCTCTCTTCGTGTATGTTTTTACTGAATTAGGCAGATAGTGATCTAGTGAATCGATGAATAGTTTCTTGCAGCGACTTAGCGTCTTATTTATTTTTTTATACAGTGATGTATTTATCCAGTGGCGTATGTTTTAAACTCCAATTTATTTTGAACTCAAAATACACACAAAATTTTTTGATTTGTCTTCTTGATTGTTCCATCGAATACAAAGAGTTTATTCGTAAAAGTACGATCTGAATTTGTTGGATAGCTTTTGACTTATATTACACGTAAAATCTTGCTTCTGATATGGCCCAAAAAATGTTTTTATCTACTGAATCGCCGAATAATTTCTTGCACAAACTTGCACATACAGCAGACCTTTTATAAAAAAAAATTGTGTATTTGTCTGAAAGTTAGTATATAGGGGTTTTTGAGGTAGCCCATTTCGAATTTGATATTATTTAAAAGAAAAACAAAATGGCGGATCCAATATGGCAGGCTTTTTACTAAAACATTTGTTTATTTGGCTGAAAGTCAGTATGTAGAGGTTTTTAACGTTGCTGATTTCGAATTTAATAGTATTTAAAAGAAAAAATATGGCCAATACAATGTGGCCGACGCTGTTCTTAAAAAAAATGTTTATTAGGCTGAAAGTCAGTATGTAGGGGTTTTTGAGGTAGCTGATTTCGAATTTGATTTGTCACACACTTGCTTTGGGTTATCAATCATCAAATTAATCGTTCCCGAAACTGTCTTTGAACAAATTTTTTTTTTCTTGTATCAATCGCTTATTTTCTTCAGTAGTAGTAGCGGACCACTTCCGGACTATTTCCTCTGGCTATGAAATTGACGCCGAAACCTTCAAAGCATATGCTTCTAAAACGTTGGAACGATATTTAGAGTTGTATTCATCGTATTTTATACCAGTAACTGTCCACAAATTACTTGTTCATGGCTACAACATTGTTAAACACGCACTTCTCCTCATTGGACAATTGTGAGAACAAGCGCAATAGTCCAGACACAAAAAAATTAAAAAATATAAAGAATGCAATAGTCGAAAATGGCCAAGGAAAGTTACAATGGAAGATGTTATACATATGCTCTTTATATCTGCGGATCCTGTTATTAACAGCCACAGAAGAAAACTAAGTTCGCTCTCTTTTAGTTGGTCGCATGGTACCATCAAGCAAAAATATCCGCGATAGCGCTGATGATACTGATTATGATGATTATTATGGGAGTTCCAGTGGTTCTGATAGTAAATAAGTAAGTAAGTCAGTCAGTTTATTTCAATAAATGCGTACATTGATCACTATTACAACACAATTATTATATATCAGAAGTGCACGCGGTTCTGTCCCTTTTGCTTCCCTCAAGAATATGTGGACCGTCTCAAATTTAAGATGTTGAGGGCATTGTTGTTGTTTGTTCCATCTGAAATTCATCTATTTACTTTACGGGGTTACGGATCATAGGATATTCTTTAATTTTATTTTTAAATTCGCTGTATGTTAATTTTTGTACATCGTCAGCTAGGTTGTTGTTTACGTGTATGGTCTCTGTTAGAAGGTTTTCTGTTGTCGTAGCAGTTCTAAATCTGTGTGTTTGCATGAATCTCTTATATCTGGTCTCGTGGTCGTGTACATTTTTGTCTTCCGTGAGTTTTATATTTTTATCATGCTGTGCTTTATCTTGTATAACAGAAGAATGTTGCTCAGTTTCGTCTATTTCTTATGGAAAGTTCTCCGCTCCTTCGGAAAATCTCGTTTGTTGGAGTTCGTTTGCTTCATGTATGAATAATTTTTATTAATTTGCCTTGTTGTCGTTGCAGTTTATCCAGGTTTCTTGTAGTGATGTTGCCCCATATCTTAATTAAGTAGCTAATATTACAGAAGATTGTATATGTTTCTTTTTGTTGTTATGTCAATGTATGTCTTCATTTTGTATACTGATGCAATCAGTTTGGCATTTTTGGCTATAAGTTTATTCACCCGGTCATCCCATTTTATGTTGTTTTGCAAGTGTAACCCTATAAATATGATATGCTCTTCATTTCTGATATCTCTACACCGTTTATACTTATTTTCATTTTTATGTTGTTTATGTTATTGAAAATCAAGTAACGTGTTTTCTTTTCATTTATTGTGAGTAAATTAATTTGACACTATTTCAGTAGTTTTATCAGATCTTCATTAATTTCCCTTTGTTGTTTTTCTGGATTTTTGTTGGCGTAGATGATCGCGATATCGTCTGCGTACATGAATAAGTTACCATTTAGTTTTATATCTTTGACATCGTTTGTGTAAAGGATGTACAGTATAAAGGCGGGAGATTGCCACCCTTCGGGATTCCATAATCTGCCATGAATGGATCACTGCGGATTTTCCCTATTTCTACCATCTGTGGTCTGTTATTGAGAAATGTTTGGATTAATTGACATAACTTGTTGCAGATGCCTATACCGTCTAGTTTTGGACACGGTGTCGAATGCTTTTTTCATGTCAATAAAAATTCCAGTGACGGTGTTTCTCTGGTCGATGTTGGGGTTGATGTACAAGGTCATAAGTTGCGGATAAGGTGCTTGTTTTGGATTGGAAGGCATATTGTTGCGCTTAAAGTACTCCATTATCAGTGATATGTTTCCCTATTCTGAGTTTTATAACTGTTTCCAATATTTTGTCAAGTGCGGAAAGTCATGTTATTGGTCTATAATTTTATGGATTGTTCTTATCTCTTTTTTTATACAGGGGTTTGATAACACTTATTTTCAGATATTCTGGCTATACACTGTCTAGAACGTTATTAACTAGTCTACTTATTATTGGTGTCAGTTGGCTACTGTTTGGCTTTGAAATG
The DNA here is from genome assembly GCA_964023965.1 of Melinopterus prodromus. Taxonomy (NCBI): domain Eukaryota; kingdom Metazoa; phylum Arthropoda; class Insecta; order Coleoptera; family Scarabaeidae; genus Melinopterus; species Melinopterus prodromus. Next base: position 21,349,533 of record OZ030396.1, read on the forward strand.
TTGTTCGTTATTTTGTCATGACCGGGCGCATTGTTATTTTATAGATGAGTTATAGTATGCATAATTTATTCGTTGTTTGTTTGTATTAAGGATATCTGGTGGTTTGGTACTAGTGATTAGGTTAGATGTAGTTTTATTTTTGTATAAATAAATATTTTATAAATTATTATAATAAATAATAAATATTTTTCGTATATTTGTAGTTATTATTATATTCACAAGATTTCAGAATTTTAAAACCAAACTTATTTTTCAACCCACTCAAAAATCACCGTCTTTGAGACATAGAATATTTTTTTATATTTTTTTATATTCGCAGGTATAATATTAAGTTTTCACAAAGTTTCAGAATTTTAAAACCAAACTTATTTTTCAACCCCCTCAAAAATCACCCTTGACGCTGAATTTTTTTAATATTTTTCTTATATTCGCAGGTATAATATTATTATATTTACAAATTACAAACTTTCAGAATTTTAACATTAAACTTTATTTTCAACGCTTTGAAAAACAACCCCCCTTAGTGGGTAGATTTTTTCACTATTTTTCCGGTAATCTAATTATTATTTTAGATTCATATACAAAAAACTAGATTTTTGTCCCCCTAGAAGTTAAAAATTGGCCACTGTGCCGCCCTCACGATTCACCTTGTTTTTTATATTCCAGTAAATAATGCACCCGACTGTATCTGCCATTTGGAGTTCGGCAGGACAGGATTTTAAATTTCCAGAACAAACACGTCAACCTGTATCCGCATTCAGTCTAGGAGCGGCCGTTGTCATTCGAGGCGCGAAAAATAAACCGGAACGTAGCACATAGCGAGCGATCGTAAGCGTTTCCGATCAACGTTCGAAAGGAGGCAGGCGTAGATTGAGTTTTCGCTTTCTCACACCGCGCTGACGAATCGCGAATTGAAATAAGATCGACTGGTGGATGTTTTCCACTTCGGCCTTCCAGATCGTTAACGAAAACATTGTAATTCTTCGTCGGGCGGGAGCACGCTCGAGTTGCCCGTTACGTCCGGACGTCAAACCGAAATCCTTCGATTGAACGGCGATGCGGGAGTGCGAGAAAACGGAGAGGCGAACGAAAAAACATGGACGTTTATTGGCCAGGCCAAGCGTTCCCCACAGGCCGCTGATTTAAATTGGGTTATCCCCGGAAAGTGGTTTAATATTTTCTGGAGGGGAAAATTCGCCGGCGCATCCACATTTTTTGAATACGCTCGGTCCCAATACAAAATAAGCTAGTGGTGGTTTCTTCTATTTTAAAATCTAAAGATCTGAGAGATCTCTAGAAACTATTGGCTTGAGGTAAAAGAATAACCGATGGGGTAAATAAATTGAACGTACTTCAAACAGAAGAGGCGAAATAATTCACGTTACCACTTAAGTACATTTACTGTTTACGAAACTACTCCAGAAGTTGTTCCAAGCAAAAAGATGACGTCTTCTTGCTTTTGAATAAATTATTTCAGTCTATTTTTCATTGTATCAAGTAGTATTTACCTTTTCCGCAAATATGTCATTCAGGCATCCCTAAAACATTGATACAACTCATAATACGTATTGTCCTAAACTATGGTGTGCAATATCTTTTGTAATTTTGAGTCAATATTGTAAAGCTATTTATCAAGATTATAAGACACAATTGCAGTATTGAATAGAAAATAGTTACACGTGTTTATACCGGCAAAACCAGAGTGCTGCTTTTAGGCTGCTTTGAAGACACGCTGTGGAATAATAAAGTAACTTCGGCTCGTTTTCAACAATTTTGTTACAAAGCCATATCAAATCTTAATGTCATGTTTCCTGTTTCATTCCAATATCAGACCATTTTTTTGAAAAATTATTTTGATTTATGCGGGACAAAAGTTCATATTTAGAAGTTTTATGACCAAACTTGGAGCTGAAAAGCTTTTGGTTGAAAAGGGTCCAAAGGAACTGGACGGTTCCTCTAAGCATTTTTCAAGGATTTTGGAAATGAATCGCCATTTCTGTAACTACGTCTAAATAGTTAAATAATAAATTAAAGTAGAGGAAATTTTTTATAATTTATATCTATGAAATTTTTTGGTAAATTTAATAGTTTAGCTGTATGAGCAAATTCTTTTTGATCGAGATCATGTCTGCATTAAAACTTAGTGAGCGAGGATTTCACAATTATTTTCATTCTGACAATAGGTAGTGTCAAAGGCTGTCTTTTTGACAATACCTACTGTCAAAATTATCCATATACGTATTAGGGATTATACGGAGCTTGTCCTATAGCGCCAATGTGTAGTCGGGGTTCCAACTATGTGAGACGGAGATATATATTTTGTCTATCGATGTGGTGCCTGGGATCAAACTGCGCATGCGTGCCTAGTAGTTATTAGGACCGTCGACAGACGGCGCTATTGTAACTTAAAGTGCGCGGTCGGTATTACCGCGGCCGTTAGCCGGTAATATTCGGCATCACTAACGCCAAACCACTGACAGCCCATAGATAACCTTATATATGTGGCAGCTAGTGGCCTATGGATCCGATCCAATCCAGCCAATCGAATCCACGAACTTGACGCATGCGTAGTGTGTCCAGTGGCACTACGTCGGATGAGATAGAGATATATGTCGCAACGCTAGTTTTGGAACAGCCTGCTGTTACCAATATTCTTTATATCATTATGAATTTATATGGTATTATAAAAATATCTGTCAAATCCTGGCTAACTTGTGTTATTTTAATGCAGACACGATCGATCTCTATCAAATAGAATATCATGCAGCTAAACTATTAATTTTATATATTGTATGATAAAGTCATGTGCCTGGCCACATAAGATTTTTTTTAGTTGTTAATTTTACGTCTGTCTATTTCCGCAACTTAGGTCAATCACCGACGCTGAGGACAGGGTACACACACTCAGTACAAACACAACCAACAATATCTACTTGTCATTGTTTAGTGATTCAAAAGGTTTATTTTTATGGAGGCACAACTCGAAATTGGTATAATATGACTGATAATGAGCAATACTGGATTTGGAGGTGTTTCTGTTTTTTTATGTGAATATAAATCGGAATGTAATGATTGCTCAGCTTGCATATTTTGTTTTTATATCAGCGCTTATAAATAACATCAAAGAAACGCGTCTGTGCAACACCTTCAGTTTGTCAACAATTTTTGACCATAGTTAACAGGATGCAAAGTACAGGATTTGAGGTTTGCTTTAGTACTAATATGAATGTTTTAGGCGCCGAGTTCGTTTGCAATACGATTGCAAAAATGTCAAAAGATACTTTTAAAATGTCTTGATAACCGTAATACTTGTATAAGAATAAATCGGGGCAAATACGTTCTAAATTACCGCTTTCAAAACCCCTTAAACACTACATCAAACTACCAAACATCCTGTATACAGAGCAATGTTGAGCTTACTACTTATATTAATTTTTCATGAAATTGCAAATATCACAAAAACTAGTATGAGCAGTATTCGGATTATGACAAATATAAATTGAAGAGAAGATTTCTGCTTTGAGTGGAAACACGTTGATTTAGAGAGTTAACTTCAAAAATGGTACCTATAGAATTTTAGGTTTCATCCCTTCACTATTATTTCTTATTTCTTATTTTATTATTTATTTTAATTTTTTATTTGTTATGACTGTAATTTAGTTCAACAGTGTATCCAATTTGCAATGTCCCGGTAATAATAATTGATTTCATACCTTCTATCTTCTGGGTAGTCTATCTTAAGAACCAGTCTATCGATTTCATTTTTTTATCATGGTTGAGTAGAGAATTTCATGCCCTTTCAAATGATATGTCACAAGGTAGGGGGTACTATTTGAAGTTTCGAGATGGTGTGGCTGGGGGGTGAAGGGATGGCTCTTAAAATTCTCTAGGTACCATTATTGAACTTCCCCCTCAATATCTAAATCGACGTGTTTTCAGTCAAAGCAATAATCGCATCAGGTCAAGAGGTATTAAGGGTGGATACTTTTGAAATGAACACACGGTATATATAAACGGACGTGACATATATAACGATATATAACAAAGAATTACAGGCGTTATCTTTCCGTTATAGCGTTGTAATGTATTTACATTTTGTCTACGAACACTGCTACTATGTACTAATTACAATAATCATTCTGTTTTTACTTTATCATACGCAGTATGTAAAGTATTGTAATCGTGCCGAAAAAAATTTTTGAGATTTTAGCGGAAATAGGTCTTTTTGGGTCCCCTGAACATTTTTGACCAAGGTACAAAAAAATGTCTGTGTGTGTGTGTGTGTGTGTGTGTGTATGTGTGTGTGTGTGTGTGTGTGTGTGTGTGTGCGTATGTGTGTACTCGATTTTTGTGACGACGATTCCGGAGAAACTACTAAAGGTATCGGGACGAAACTTCATATTTAGAAGTTTTATGACTAAACTTAGAGCTGAAAAGCTTTTGGTTCAAAAGGGTCCAATGGAACTGGTAGTTTATTCTAAGCCTTTTTCAAGGATTTTGCAGATGAGCCGCCATTTCTGTAATTTCTTCAAAATAGTTAAATAATAAATTAAAGCAGAGGAAATTTTGAATAATTTATGCCTATGCAATTTTTTGGTAAAATTAATAGTTTAGCTGCAAGAGCAAATTCTATTTGATCGAGATCGGTCGCATCTGCATTGATATGTAACTGCATAGTAGCCAGGATTTTGACAAATATTTTTTTGTGCTGTCACCACAGAAATGTCTATGGCTGTCACCACGCTGTCACACTCGGAGAACCGCATGGAACGTCATCTACAGTGTCATGAACGAATATAAATCTGTCAGAATTTGAATTAGCTTTTTAAACTTGATATTTCGTAGAAGTGGTATCAACCTAACATTTTCTATACCGAAATATAACCATTTTTGATTTTTTTTAAAATACGTATTTCTCAAAAAGCAACACAAAAACGTTGATGTCACTCCTGCCGAAAACTACATAGCGCGACTCGCTCACATGCGACGATGACGCTCCGCCATCGGTGACGCGCCGCATCACCGCTCGTTGTGCTATTCCGTACTTTCGGCACTTGTGAGATAAACAACTATTATTCTGCTGACAGTAGGTAGTGTCAAATGCTGATGCTTTGACAATACCTTCGATTGATACTATTGAATATCAAAATATCTGTCAAATCCTGGCTAACTAGTTTAATTTTAATGCAGACACGATTTATCTCAGTCAAATAGATTCTCATGCAGCTAAACTATTAATTTTATATATTGTATGATAAAGTCATGTGCCTGGCCACATCAGATTTTTTTACTTTATCATACGCAGTAAGATAAAGTATTGTAATCATGCCGAAAAAAAAAATTGAGATTTTAGCGGAAATAGGTCTTTTTGGGTCTCCTGAACATTTTTGACCAAGGTACAAAAAAATGTCTGTATGTGTGTGTGTGTGTGTGTGTGTGTGTGTGCGTGTGTAAACGATTTTTGTGACGACGATTCCGGAGAAACTACTAAAGGTATCGGGACGAAAGTTCATATTTAGAAGTTTCATGACCTAACTTAGAGCTGAAAAGCTTTTGGTTGAAAAGGGTCCAAAGGAACTGGTAGTTTATCCTAAGCCTTTTTGAAGGATTTTGCAAATGAGCCGCCATTTCTGTAATTTCGACAAAATAGTTAATAAATAAATTAAAGTAGAGTAATTTTTGAATAATTTATGCCTATCACATTTTTTGGTAAAATTAATAGTTTAGCCTTTCAGTTTATTCTAAGCCTATTTGAAGGATTTTGGAAATGAGCCGCCATTTCTGTAATTTCGACAAATTAGTTAATTAATAAATTAAAGCACAGGAAATTTTGAATAATTTATGCCTATGAAATTTTTTGGTAAAATTAATAGTTTAGCTTCAAGAGCAAATTCTATTTGATCGAGATCGGTCGCATCTGCATTGATATGAAATTACATAGTAGCCAGGATTTTGACAATAGTATATTATAATACAAGTTTTATAAGACAAAAATTGGCGCACGAGTAGTTTTGGGCACGACGAGCGTAGCGAGGAGTGCCCAAATGGAACGAGTGCGCCAATACGTCTTATAAAACGAGTGTTATATACTATTTTTTCTACTTTGCGACATTAAATTTACATATATTTCGAAAGTTGCGGTTGTCATCTTACAATCTAGAGTAGTTTCATATTCAACAGTTGGCAGTTGTAGTAAAATCGATAAATACGACAGACGCGAGCCAATAGCGATTGAGATGTCAGCCTGATTTGACACTTGACGTCAATATCATCAATCTTGGAAAACTAAAAGTTACCAAATGTTTGTGACCTAGTGTTTTCATAACGACACCGAAACCGGTTTCGTTATGAGTTCATAACGAACGCAATGTAGAAAAATATTTTTTTGTGTTGTCACATTCGAAAACAGCTGATCTCATCAGAGGTTGGAAAACCACTATGGAACGTTGCCGCTGTAGTACGGCAAATTATAAAATACAAATTTCAAATAAAGTAAGATCACCAATTGGACTGTTTGTTGATAAGAAATATCAACCCGTCTTTATATCTAATTCTAAAAACGATACATTGAGAAAATTATAAATAAAGTATAGCGATGAGTGTAGTTTTATTTTAGTATGTTGGTAGGGATGTGTCATGAACAAATATAAATCTGTCACAATTTGAATTACCTTTTTAAGGTGCGTTTTCATTAGTGACGATGGCAGTGGTAGCCGACGCCGTTATAGTATTTCCAATAGAAAATTGATAGTGACTCATGTTTATGTACATGCAAACTAATATGTGTCATTATCACGATATGTAAGAAATACTATAATTTCGTATTCTACCACCGCCATTAGCTACCATTACCTACCAATCGGAACGCACCTTTAAACTTGACGTTTCGTCTAAGTGGTACCAACCTAGCATTTACTATACAGACATCATTTATTTTTTTTAAATACGTATTTCTTAAAAAGCAACACTATAGACGTTGATGTCGCTCCTGCCAAAAACTAGATAGCCGACTCGCTCATATGCGACGGCGACACTCCGCCTTCGGTGACGCGCCGCATCACCGCTCGTCGCGCTATTCCGTACTTTCGGCATTTGTGACATAAATAACTATTATTCTGATGACGTAGTGTAGGTAGTGTCAAATGCTGATGCTTTGACAATACCTACGATTTATCTCAATAGAATAGATTCTCATGCAGCTAAACTATTAATTTTATATATTGTATGATAAAGTCATGTGCCTGGCCACATCAGATTTTTTGTCAAACAACTTGGTAATTACTGGGTATCTTATTTACCCTTTATTGTCATAATCATTGCTAACGCTGAACCCCAGGTTTATTTTTTTCCTCGAACATGTAGTCATTCATTAGTCCCCGAATTGAAACGTCCTCTGTCGGTGTAAAAGTAAACTTTGAAATATGACCGCATGGCATGTACGAAGTTTCGTATTACACTCGCGCGGACTGTTTCGGCCGGTTACTTTCCCCAAATTGGTCTCCCTGCCCACATATTTCAAGCTGTCTTGGCGTGTTGTTGCCAACTTTATAATTACCGCATGCCGGCGGCTAGGGTCTGGTCGGCCTTAGAGTATGTTAAAAATGTCCATTGTTAATTTCCTCCCAAGCCAGAAATGCGAAATTTTAGCCTTAATTTACGTTAAGTTCGACCCCCGTCCGCGCGCGTCGACACAATTTGTTTCCTTTTTTGTTCGCTTTACGCCGACAAATGATTTCGTACACTGTTTCTGTTTTAGAGGCGAATTAATGGAACGGAATTGCTGGAGCGGTGTTACTTATGCAGTTCACTTGGGGAATTTTACGATTTTTGCTTTAATTAAGGCCGGCTTGGCATACCTTAGCTTGTTTTGAGCTAAAGTTGGTATAATTAGCGAGTTTTGCTCTGAGGATTTATTCCTAATTTAAATTGTAACGACTGAATAGTTTAAATTGCTAGGCGTGTTTATGAGGATTTAGAGCTTTCATTACAGCTATGGTATGGACAGACTTTGTAGAAACTGTGCGCGCATTGTAATTTATGGATACATATATGTGTAGTTTGTTTTCAAGTCTACATATAGATCGTAAAAAAAGCAAAAATCACATTATTTAGTCATGGACATTTCAGATCACCTCGTATTGTAAAACATGATTAACTAAAATCAATGTTTGGATGGCAAGTCTAGTTGGGCGTCTAGATGAAAAGTTGATTAAAATTTGACGCTCAGCATGGTGATATCGTTTATTAGTGGATGTAGAAGTCATGTTTAAATTTAGTACAGCTAAATTTCCCATACCTAAATACCTAAACAATCTCGAGTGAAATTAAAACTAAAAAAAGTGGCATCAAAGTCGCGTCTGGACACGGACAAAAACCATTGCCATTGGCTGTCAAATGTCCGTAGGTGGAGTTGAGTACCAATTTCCGGGAAACTAGTGCAAAAATCAGGCATCCTAACAATGACCAATGAGCTAAAATGTTTTAAAAAAGGAAATAAATTAGTTAGTAGCTATCTTTCGGCAAACGTCCGCATCAAGATTATTGATCTTACATCTACAATAAAACCCTATTTTTGTTTAAATTTGATTACAAAACCCAATATTTACAACTTATCTGTATGTAACGAGAATGTGCCTTTTCATTTAACAAATATCACCGTCAAAATGTACATTCACATATGCACTCATCATAATGACATTCATTTAAAATAAATATGACAATCCTTCAGAAAATATGAGCGAAAAAGTATTTGCTCAGTTGTAGGGCCGCTGACATTCTACTCCAACACGTAAATAAAAAAATAAAAATAAATAAATAAAAAAAAAATAAATATTTGTGACGTTTGCGCACATAACACTTTGCTTATAGCAGTAAACTCGTTTAGATAATACTTAACTGCTTGACACTAATCAAACCTAAATCCGTTTGCGTTGATTCTCAATTATTGCGGTCGCTGAACGCCCGCAATGTTACGCTTATGTTACAACATTTTAGATCATTTTGTTACTACGTAATTGTCTAGCTCTAGATGTTTGATCCACAGTAACAAATACAGAAGATAGAAATTTATAACAGTCGATAGCTTATGGTTCCCGTAGTAATATACTGAATCATAGTTAATCGAAAAATTTATAATTAATGAAAAACCACCAAACAATTGTGCGTAGCCGACTTTAATTCTTCGTTCACCAAATCTCACTATCGTAAAAATAAAAATACCATAACGTATCCGTTAATTTAGTATAATTCAAGTAGTGTTTGGCGATTCTACGTCAATATATCGGAAGAAATGACCCTCAACCGATCAGTTGATATTAGAAATGTCAACCAATTAACCGACCTGAATCCAAATTTACCAAATTAATCGTTCATTTTCGCATATACCTACATTGTGTCCAGGAGAGGCCGCATCATATAGAAAAGTTTTTATTATACATTTCTCAGAAAATTTTATGCTTTATAAAAGTTGGCGACTTGTATGAAACCAACACGGCAATAGTCAAATATGTCAATTTCTTTACCATATACCAAGCGAACATTGATAAACTTTATTTGGAAATGTTGAAATAATATTCAAATATGAAGTAACAGCCGCCTATCTCGATTTTTTTTTTGTTTTTCTTATTCTTATTTTTATGGCTAGTATTAGTCAGTGCCAGTGACACTAAAATGTTTGTTTAAATCTATTTTTTTAGAAATTTGGATATATTTTAATATTTTTGATTATTTTGTTATGATAACTAATGTTTATTTAGAACTAGCGCAAAATTACTCATTTTCTTGATGCAAAGTTGATATTTTACCCTGTAGACAATAATAGATCATATAATAACTAATACATGAGCGTGACTTACTTTTAATATAATGACTTTGGATACGTTTATAATAGTAGTTATTCATCTACAGAAAAGCGATTATCTCGATGTTGCTGATATATTCAATTAAAAACTCCCGAACAACTAAATTATCCATTCAACCATTTCTAGGATAACAAGAAAATTCAAGCAGACTGGGTCTGTTGAAAATCTCTTTAAGAAACAGCACAAAAATATATATTGCCGAAAAAAAGGAAGCAAGTTGACCAGTGTTGCAAGCGTTAATCGAGCATAGAACGACTTCGATTCGACAAATTGCTTCTCACACCCAATGCAGTAAATAAGCAGCAACATAGTAAAACTGAACGTTCGTGTATTAATTATTGTATGAACTATTATTATCTACAGGGTGAAATATCAACTTTGCAGTAAGAAAACAAAGTAATTTTGCGCTAGTGCTAAATTGACATTAGTTATTATACCAAAATAATAAAAAAAATTATTAAAATTTATTAAGAAATAGATTAAAACGAACCGTGTTGTATTACCGGCATTGACTAATATTTGTCATAAAAGTAAGAATATAAAACAAACAAAAAAAGAAACATTTCAAGATAGGTAGCTGTGAGCGGTACCGAAATTTACCAATTTGATTATTAGATTTTCATACAAGTCGCCAACAATTATAAAAAATAAAATTTTCTGAGTAATGAATAATAAAAAAAATGTCCATATGATGCAGACTTTCCTGGACACACTATATATTCCCGAATCCTTTTGATGGTACAGTGTGTCCGCTGCAGTGCGGTATTTTTATTTTTGCGATTGTGAGGAGATACATGGAATGAAGGATTAAAGTCTGTTGTTTTGGTATCGCTTTTTGGTTTTGTTTTTTTTTTATTATTGTTTTTAAAGTCGACGTTTCGATGTTTTTAAAGTCGATGTTTGAAGTTATAAGTATTTTCTAAATATTTTATTTTATTTTCTATAAAATATGTACAACTAACTATACGACATACACAACAACTAACCCATTCACGTTTGAAGTTCCAACAATTTCTTTCATTTTTTATAGTTCAATGATATCTCCAGTCCATACTCCAGGCCAAACAGTAACACAAGGGACTGATTCCTGTTATTAATAAAATTTGGATTTGCTGATCCCAACAACTGCTGTTCATGTAGTTAAGTAGCTATAAGTTTTAACTCATAACTTTTTTATTGGATAAAAATGGTTATTTTGTTTTTGCAATATTGAAATTTCGAATTGTATAATCATTTGAAGCCATTCTTCGCTAATATTTCTTACAAATAGTCGTTATTTCAACAAACGATACATACAAGACACGTATTAAACATGTTTTGTTATTCAAATTAAGGTAGTGCCCTTAAACAAAATACATTGCACAAAAACAAGTTCAAAAACTGTTCGAACATGCGACACTCTAAAACTACTATACTATTCCATCTTAACATTTTCATTTGCAAAACCTCATATGTGCTCATATTCTTGTATAATTAAGCTATAAATTTCTACGCTTCAGATATCTTAAGACGAATAAGTTTTATTCTTAATATTTAGATAATAATATGTTTGATCTTAAAAGCAAATTTTAACAGTCTGTTCTGACACATCTATTGGCCATATTCTCACACCCCTGACTTCAGCTCTCGCGAAAAAAAGCTTAAAAACTCCAAGTCCAAGGCACACCATCCATAAATATTTGATAAGCGCGCCCATACTTGGGAAACTTTGGAGAGGGCTTCGGAATTTCTGAAGGATTGTCACTGGCCACCAGAATCGAATATTTATCTCGCGCTCGCTTTGCAGGCTCGTTATCGCCGGATCACTTAAAAGACTCCGAGCAACATTTCACGCTGAATACCGAACAGCGGAAGGTGAAACTTTTGAGCGTTCGGTTGCTCGTCCTGGTTTGCCAATTTGTCAGTCGATAAATTGAGTTACTATTATAGCGCTAATAATCTAGTGGATGTGCTCATCAATCAGCCGACCCAAATGTTGATCCGTAAAATAAATTATAAGTAAACACGGTCTATGTACACAACGACGACCGCCTGAAAATGGCCAAGCCGATACCGTGATGTTTACTTGCTAGAAAATCGATGCTGCTATCCGCGATGATTATCATTTGAGGGCGTATTAGCTAGCCATTACTTTTCTAGTATAAAATAGATCAAACAAAACCCAGCTATAAATAGTCTCTTTTAATAAGGAGATACACAAATTCATTATAATACACGGTGAGTCACTAGAGTTGCATTAGTCGATCCTGCATTTATCTTAAGCAATGGGAAAAATATTTTATACAGAAAATGTTTGGCCCATCATTTTTGAACTGAAATATATTTTAATTTACACAGCCTGTTGTATTTAAGTGTGACCTGTATATAAAACTATACTATGAGCACTAAACAATTGCTATTTCCAACTGTATCAAATTATACCCACGTAAAACAGTAGTTCCCGAGATATTCAAGTCCTATCTAAAAACTATTGTAAAAACATTTTTGCACATTTTGTCTGATCAAATTATATGATCATAACTAAAACCATAGCTAGGTTCTGATATGCAATATTATATGCTGTGTACAGTAGGGTGGTTCAAAAATGCATTGACAAAAATGTTTGTTATGATAGAAAGCATTTTTTTGCAATTCGTCCAAATTTATATATTTCTTTTGAAAGCCAACTGTTATTCTCATCTCTTATCATTTATATTTGGGATGGTTTTCAACATTTCATCAAATTAGAGTCTAGGGAACAGTTTACAGACAGCAACAAATTACCATTATCTTGACATACAGTGGTAGGATATCAGAATAAGAAATGGTGAAAGAAATGTGATTAATAAAATTGGTTGACTTTACGAAAATTAATATTTAAAAAAAAGTGACTCCCTAATTTTCCTAAAAAAAGGATTTTTATCAATCAAATTTTTTAGAATAAATGGGATTGAAAACCAATAATATTTTATTATTTGAACAATGGAAATCATATAAAAAAATATATAAATGATATCACTTGGGATATCTCGAACATAAAATTTATAACTTCTTTTAACAAGAATGTTGACGTTTCAGACCAGATTTAGAAAAATGTTGAAAATGAATAATAATTTATTGTTTAAACAATAGGAGGAGTTTTTAATGAATACGTTCACTCTGAGATTATAAACTGCCATTTCGAACTCAGAAAACAGAATTCAGACGCGTTTAAACAAATTTAAATTAACTGACAAATGTTTGTAAACATCCGGCTAGACTTATAATAATGATTTGAGTAACCAATTTGAACCACCCTAGTGTACAGGGTGATCGTAGCATATCCTAATTAGTTACATTTTTAAATGTCTTTTTGAGATTTTAAAATGGAAGACTGTATATTATTTGGTAACTGAACTGCCCCTTAAGTTTTTCTTCCGTCTATTGTTTATTTATAACAATGTTTAGTGAACAGAAAATCATGTATTAACAAGCTCTATAAATGCACGATTTCTATTAATGAACGATTTGTTATAGCCAATCAAACGAGTCCATTATAGCCAATCAAACATAAGTAAAATGAAACAATCAAATCAAAACATTCCGGTATCCAGAGCGGCAGTCCGGAACTGTCAGTGTCAAATTACATAAGTACACGGTGATATAACGTCAAAAAAAATTGTAGCCAACTTTAATATTAATCGGCGATTAATGGTCTCGACAACTACCGCACTCGCTAATAGCTCGTGCGTTAAAAAGTCTCGATCATTAATCGCTCTTTTTAATATACTTGATGGTTAAATAACTATTAATTTATATTCAATATGCTCTATATCTAGTTCTTACATTTTGTGATATTTGCAATTTAAAGAGTTGTATGTTATTATAATATCTTAATATTGCTGTGTGTTACAGTGCTTTTGGTAGTTTGTGTGTTTGTAAAATATCTAAATGGTTATAGAAGAGGTCATTTAGTACTTATTTACCTAAGATTTATTCGTATCAAATTATTAAGAAATTGTATAAAAATGTTTTGGAATTTTTGCAAGCGTACAACGAACGTACCCAGAGACCTAGAAACTTCAATTGTGCCCCTTAAGTATACCTTAGTCAGTGTACTGCTGGGCTCTCATGAAAGTTTGTTCAAATTGCCACAAAAATAATATGTATGCGAAAATTTTGCGCATACGTTTCATAGCAGTGGTATATGCGCACGAAAACACAAAACAAATAGAAAATTTCTAAAAGTCCAACTCGATGAGCAACGTTTGAGAACGGATTTGTATTCAGTATACAAAAGCAACCAACAATAACTATTTACTGTCATTGTAAAGTGATTCAACAAATTACATTACATTTCATTAAATTGCAAATATCGCAGAAACTAGTAACACTCGGTGTATAACATACTACATTCAACACAAAAACTTGAGAAAAAGCCATGTAAAGGCTTTCCAAAAAATTAATACGTGGTAGGATCACCCTGCTAACATCCGCGAAAATATCTACAAGAATGTAGTTTTTGCGTAGTTTTTGAGATAGCTCTGCAATTGCCAGTTTTTACAAACAAACAAATATCTCAGAAACAATTTACTTTAGACAGGTACAACTTGGATAATATATATTTCTATCTCTTAAAAGAACAGAAATTTCGACTACTGCAGCTCGAATGACTCACCAGTTATCAATTCTTTGCCGATGACTGGTAGTCATATTTGCTTATACACTATACGGTTCCATAAAGTGTAATTTGGTTAGGCAGACCCACTTCAATATCCTACCTTTTAAATCTGGTCTGTGATACGCTTCCGGTCAAATGGAATGAGGCATACCAAGTTATGAGGAAACCGCATATTTTTACTTTATCATACGCAGTATGTATAAAGTATTGTAATCATGCCGAAAAAAAAAATTGAGATTTTAGCGGAAATAGGTCTTTATGGGTCCCCTGAACATTTTTGACCAAGGTACAAAAAAATGTCTGTGTGTGTGTGTGTGTGTGTGTGTGTGTGTGCGTGTGTAAACGATTTTTGTGACGACGATTCCGGAGAAACTACTAAAGCTATCGGGACGAAAGTTTATATTTAGAAGTTTTATGACCAAACTTAGAGCTGAAAAGCTGTTGGTTCAAAAGGGTCGAAAGGAACTGGTAGTTTATTCTAAGCCTTTTTCAAGGATTTTGCAAATGAGCCGCCATTTCTGTAATTTCGTCAAAATAGTTAAATAATAAATTAAAGCAGTGGACATTTTGAATAATTTATGCCTATGACATTTTTTGGTAAAATTAATAGTTTAGCTTTTTAGTTTATTCTAAGCCTTTTGCAAGGATTTTGGAAATGAGCCGCCATTTCTGTAATTTCGACAAAATAGTTAATTAATAAATTAAAGTAGAGGAAATTTTGAATAATTTATGCCTATAACATTTTTTTGTAAAATTAATAGTTTACCTTCAAGAGCAAATTCTATTTGATCGAGATCGGTCGCATCTGCATTGATATGAAATTATATAGTAGCCAGGATTTTGACAAATATTTTTTTGTGTTGTCACATTCGAAAACAGCTGATCTCATCAGAGGTTGGAGAACCACTATAGAACGTGCCGCTGTAGTGCGCAAAATTATAAAATACAAATTTCAAATAAAATAAGATCACCAATTTGATTGTTTGTTGATAAGAAATATCAACCCGTCTTTATATCTAATTCTAAAAATGATACATTGAGAAAATTATAAATAAAGTATAGCGATGAGTGTAGTTTTATTTTAGTATGTTGGTAGGGATGTGTCATGAACAAATATAAATCTGTCAGAATTTGAATTACCTTTTTAAGGTGCGTTTTCATTAGTGATAATGGCAGTGGTAGCAGACGCCGTTATAGTATTTCCAATAGAAAATTGCTAGTGACTTATGTTTATGTACATGCAAACTAATATGTGTCATTATCACGATATGTAAGAAATACTATAATTTCGTATTCTACCACCGCCATTAGCTACCATTACCTACCAATCGGAACGCACCTTTCGTCAAAGTGGTACCAACCTAGCATTTACTATACAGAAATCATTTATTTTTTTAAATACGTATTTCTTAAAAAGCAACGCAATAAACGTTGATGTCGCTCCTGCCAAAAACTAGATAGCGCGACTCGCTCATATGCGACGGCGACACTCCGCCTTCGGTGACGCGCCGTATCACCGCTCGTCGCGCTATTCCGTACTTTGGGCATTTGTGACATAAATAACTATTATTCTAATGACGTAGTGTAGGTAGTGTCAAATGCTGATGGTTTGACAATACCTACGATTTATCTCTATAGAATAGATTCTCATGTAGCTAAACTATTAATTTTATATATTGTATGATAAAGTCATGTGCCTGGCCACATCAGATTTTTACTTTATCATACGCAGTATGCTAAAGTATTGTAATCATGCCGAAAAAAAAAATTGAGATTTTAGCGGAAATAGGTCTTTTTGGGTCCCCTGAACATTTTTGACCAAGGTACAAAAAAATGTCTGTGTGTGTGTGTGTATGTGTGTACTCGATTTTTGTGACGACGAGTCCGGAGAAACTACTAAAGGTATCGGGACGAAAGTTCATATTTAGAAGTTTTATGACTAAACTTAGAGCTGAAAAGCTTTTGGTTCAAAAGGGTCCAAAGGAACTGGTAGTTTATTCTAAGCCTTTTTCAAGGATTTTGCAGATGAGCCGTCATTTCTGTAATTTCTTCAAAATAGTTAAATAATAAATTAAAGCAGAGGAAATTTTGAATAATTTATGCCTATGACATTTTTCGGTAAAATTAATAGTTTAGCTGCAAGCGCAAATTCTATTTGATCGAGATCGGTCGCATCTGCATTGATATGAAACTGCATAGTAGCCAGGATTTTGACAACTATTTTTTTTGTGCTGTCACCAACGAAATGTCTATGGCTGTCACCACGCTGTCACACTCGGAGAACCGCATGGAACGTCATCTACAGTGTCATGAACGAATATAAATCTGTCAGAATTTGAATTAGCTTTTTAAACTTGACATTTCGTGGAAGTGGTATCAACCTAACATTTTCTATACCGAAATATAACCATTTTTGATTTTTTTTTAAAATACGTATTTCTCAAAAAGCAACGCAAAAACGTTGATGTCACTCCTGCCGAAAACTACATAGCGCGACTCGCTCACATGCGACGACGACGCTCCGCCATCGGTGACGCGCCGCATCACCGCTCGTTGTGCTATTCCGTACTTTCGGTACTTGTGAGATAAACAACTATTATTCTGATGACAGTAGGTAGTGTCAAATGCTGATGCTTTGACAATACCTTCGATTGATACTATTGACTATCAAAATATCTGTCAAATCCTGGCTAACTAGTTTAATTTTAATGCAGACACGATTTATCTCAGTCAAATAGATTCTCATGCAGCTAAACTATTGATTTTATATATTGTATGATAAAGTCATGTGCCTGGCCACATCAGTTTTTTTTCTATAAATTACATATACCGACTATATTCAGATATGTTGTTTATGAGGGTATAAGTTAGCGGGCACTCGAGCTAATATCAAATACCTCAAATTGTAGATATATTATTTTTTGTTTATTACATGCTTTTTAATAATGATAAATAATTTCTTATTCATGCTTCAAGAGGAAACATCGGGCATCCATTACAATACAACAACAAATTTTGTCGTGGTTTTGTTAACACAAGTCCTTAAAGACTCAATACGTGTTTTAGCATAGTTAGAAACATTGTCGGTCCAATCTCATAGTAGCGAGATATATGATTCCCTGCAATGGTGTTGAACAGCGGCTCATTCTACAAAATTTGAAAATCCGTTCCTGCACTAAGGACAATAACCGTTGCAGCGAACAGTGGCGTAACATCCGAGACCATTCAGCGTTACCGTTTCCGCCACTAAAGATATGACAAACGCTAATAGTTTTACACATATATGCACCCGTAAAATTTAAGCGTTGTTTCCCGTGCGCAGCGCACACTGAGAACCGCCCTTCTTATGGAGTATTTTCAGCTGGAACAGTCCAGCTTAATCGTACCTGAGGTGAGTGGGGGGTGGGATCGTATCATGGCCGGCTTTAATGTTTAAGTTGGCGAACTTGCGCCCAACGGACCCAAGTTTCCACAGCAAAACAGCCGACAATAAAACTAAAGTAACTGTTGATAATGTTCCCTAAAGTTCAGTTTAATAATTAGCACTGGCATTATGCTAAGTTCGACGCCGGCTAAGTTCCTGGATACCGGGGCAGGTTATATCATGAATTACTGATTGTTTAATGGCTGGCCCAAAATAGTCACAGCGCACGGACTTCCTTCTAACTTTTTACAACCGGTACCTAGAGTAATAATGAATAATGATTATTGCCAGCATGGGCTCCGGTAAACAATTAGGTACTTACCAACGTTATTTCTAAAAATGGGAATGCGGTAATAGGTGTTATAAAACGGGTATAATTTTATTTTTTCTAATTTACGTAATTGATTTTGTATAAATTTAGAAATTGGGGTTAGTATACTATGTAACCGTAACTATACTATCAAATTATTTCATTAGGATACCGTTGAGATATAATAAGTCCATTAAGAACACAAAAAGATAATTACATCGTTTTAGTAAAAATATCTCCATAAATATCTAGTTTACCATTTATAATATTAGTAGCAATCAATTATTGTAATTGTATTGAATAATTTATGTTTGTAGAACCAATTACTACAGCTGTCGGTCGTACTTCTTTTGTATTTAGATGTTACATAATTTTATCAGATTAATATTAAATACAAAATAAGCAATGCACTATATCGTTCTGTATCTATTTCTGAAATTAGTTTGGCCTTTGAACAGCATATCATAACAGCCAATTCGAATAAATTTAATAAGTGTATGTTTTGTTTCCTCTCATCTAATAGGTAAAACGCAATTATTTATGTTTATTCCGGCGGGCATTAAATACGAATCCAAACTTAAAAGTTCCATATCACTACTAAGTACCATGCTTTGAAGACAGTGAGAGTCCTTTGCTTTACTACAAACAAAAGGCATAGCTTGGTTTTTGACAAATGAAATAAGTAAAATTAGTGTGAAATGTAGTAGGAACTTTGCCAAATTTAAACATATCCTTTATCTTTAGCGATAAGCGCCTATTGTTCGATCAAATAAGTCTGTAGATATAGCATTATGACTAGGTTACATAAGGTAAACGTCCAAAATTCAGATACTGTCAAAATTCCGACATATTTCTGTTTAGTTGGATAATCTTCAACATTGAACTTTATTTTAGGATATCCGGTTTGTTGTTTGACGTTACAGTTATCAACCCACAATCGTTTCTTATTCTAAAAGTTTGACTGACCCCTATAATTGAGTGTTATGCTAAAAGTTGATTTTTTTTCCTTATCAGGTAACTACAATTCGACTTTTTTTTACATTGCTACAGGATAACAGTAATTAAGAAAATGCTAATAATATCTATTTAGGCTGACTAAAAATGCTTTATATTTTCATAATAATACGGTGTACTAGTCTTTTAACCACTATTATTTACAAATTTAGCGGTGTCGGAATTAGGTACATGTAAATATAGCACGTCCTTAAATCAGACATGCGTGTCGGAATTGTATACTTGGTTCGAAGTCTTTACACACGAAAATAACATATTTTACATCGTTTGCTATATTACAATTAATTGCACGTCATTTTGTCCAAATTCCGACACGAATGTGGGAATTACGGACATCTATAATCCCTAATTATTACACTAGCCGCAGAGAGTAACGATTTTGGCATTGATACTCCACCTGTGGAGTTAACACCTGAACTCATGCCATCTAAATTAAAAAATCATTATTCTGGCCTGAAACACCCATTTGGGTGTAAAATGAACCTTTTAGTATCACTGGCATTGGTTAATATTTGTCATAAAAGTAAGAATAAAAAAAACACAAAAAAGAAATTTCAAGGTTGGTGGTTGTTACTAATTTACTATTGCCGTATTGGTTTCATACAAGCCGCCAACTTTTATAAAGCATAAAATTCTCTGAGAAATGGATAATAAAAAGATTTTCCATATGATGCGGACTTTCCCGAACACACTGTATACGATACTACGTAAAACAAATATAAACTACCCTGCTCAACAGAATTACGAGATTATGACAGATGTGGCACAACTTGAAAGTTGATTTTCTCTGAAACCACTTATGCGATTTTGTTGATTCATTCAGTCACTGGTAGACTAATTCTTCAGCAGCAGTACGGCCCAAGGATTAAGAACCAGGATTGATCACATGGCGCATGGTTTGCAGTTCGTTTTGGATGCAGTTGACTTGAAAAAAAAAACGAATGACCGTTGTATCTTTGTGCATTATTTATTCCGGCACCCTCCTCCAATTAAACAAAACAAAAAAGTAAACTGAATAAATAATGTGGTGGATGGCATCGCACAAGCAAAATAGAGCAAGGTATGCAACTATGAAAACTATCTAGTAGCTTGTGGTTATGCACATATTACTCGATGTTGCTGTTCAATATGTAGAATATAATATTTAAAATATAATAATACACCGTGACCGAAGTTGTTTTTGTTAGAAATACTACTGGTAGATATATATGATAAATAGGAAACAAATTCTGGCAAAGTTAGAAAAAATTTTGTGACATATTATTTATGTCACCATACGTTGATTAAAGTTGTACTTACACTTTTATGTAAACTGTCTGCGGTTCGGCCAGCCAACTTTATTTTGCACAAAAAACTACGAACATTGCACGAGCCTATTGGCTGGCCTCCTCTGTATCGCGTCAATTTACCAATTTCAAATGGGTAACCACGAGCTACGAACTTCGATCTGCGGGCCATGGCGAACTACCTTCAGACGCACAGTGATTCATTTGCAACTTTTAGCTGGACAAAGTTATTTTTTTCTTTTAAATCAACTTAAAAAATTAATTTGGTAACTAGAAAAATAGTGAAAAGATTCTAAACCTTAAGGGGTTGTTTTTAGGGGGTTGAAACGCTAAATGTTCGTGTAATAATTTAAATTCATCTAAATGTGATAGTATATACCCACAAAGACATATAAATAGCAGATACAATTTAAAGTACCAATAGGGTAGAGTTTGAGGGGGTTGAAAAATAAACTATAATTAAAAATTCTGAAAGTTTTCAAATGTGTTAATTACACCTGGGAACTCGTTAAAAATATTTTTTATGTCATTTGTTAATCGGGTGGTTTTGGAGGGGGTTGATAAATAAAGTATGTTTCTTTGATATTGCAGTGGATCAAAGATAATGTTGTAAAGAAGGTTGTAAATAAGTAACTTATAATTAACGTTTTATATACATATATGAAGTGACAGATATTCTTGTTATTATGTTTCTATATCAACATGTATTTTATATATAGATAACTAGATATCAACACTGAACAATATAATATTTGATCTCCAACAAAAATCATGAAGCTTTATGATTATAATACTATATTATCCAAGATAACATACTAAAAATGATGTTAAAAATCATTTTGTTGTTGTAAATATGATAATACTATACCTATTTGCAATAACAAGAAAAGTGTTTTTGTAAATCAATTAGCAACAGCGAATCGCCTAGAACAACGTAGCTGGACAAAAATATTTTATAGTGCGCTTTGATTATTTATTGACTATAGTAAATATTTACTATTATTAAAAAAATCGATTTTTTAAAATAATAATCGAGATATGACGATTATTTCCAAAATCAATTTTAATCGATTATGTAATCCGAATGCGCCCATCACTAGATGCAACCCATCTTTCGGCAAATCTGGACGAAACACTCGAAATTTTTGACTGAATTCGCTTCAGAGAATCGTTCTTTATATCCGCAACATTAAACTTGTGACTGATACAATCCATTAGACGAGCATTTTGATCTACTTTCCTATGTTCTCGCCATTCTTAAAAAAAACACCTATTTTGAAACCGAGAAGAAATGTTCTGAAAAAATAATCAAGCAAAAGTGTGCAAAATGTGGTATTCAAATTTAAGTCATTTAAAAGATAAATGTTTAAACTATATTATATAATATACATATATTGAATAAACGTGGATACGAAAAGTTGTATTGGATAAAAATTTACAAATATAAAATTACCATGTATTTTCGATCATCTTTTTTAACATAATTATTACACCACAGTGTGTTATTTGAACGTAATTTGAAGTGAAATAAGAAAGTACTTACCCTCTAAACTAAAATCCATCACAGCACAAATTAATTTATGTACACAAATGTTTGTGTGTACTATCGAAAACACTGCAAAAAATCTATAGCGGTTATGAATGCGTTACCATTTCACGTGGTGTCCCTACGTCTATAAATCTTCCATGTGGGATATTTGTCACACTTATTACGTAAAATTGTCACCTCGGGTGGTTTGTTTAGAGAAAAGGTATACGCGATTCACTGTGAGACGGCGCGTGGTTCGTGGATTGCCTGGTTACTGTCCGTGGCTTAAGAACTATTGGATACTCTGGAACCACTTAGCTGATTTTGGCGATTTTTTTATTCATGTGTAGTTTAATTCCTCAGATTTTTATAAAAAGTGTTTAGATATTGTGAGTGCTTGACAGCCGAAATGTTCATGATTTCAAATAATGTATTAGTATTACAACAAACGTTTCAAAAGGTTTTCTACAAATCTGACTTGTTACGGTGGATTGACGCCACTAATGAATGTACAAAAGGCTTCTCGCATGTTTTCCGAGGAAGCTGCAATTCACACATTTTAAGTATCATGATTTAAACCTGCATTAGTTAGGGCAGCCGTTTATAAACTCTAGATAGATTTGATAATTTTTAAAACGAAATACCATAAAATAAAAAAATCAAAGCAATTTTGGTGGAGGAGCCGGGATAATTTTACTGGAATCACCGATGGGCGTGGTGCCCGCGCAATTAGAAAAATAAGTGGCCCCTTTAATGGTTCTCAATTAAATCGGTAAAATCCCCATAAACCTTAGAGCGTGTCAAGTGCGTTATTTGCGAACGGTGGGCGGCCGTAGATTTCCGTGCGGCCCTGTTCGTTATTTACGACCGTTTCGGCATGCCGGCGAAGGAGGAAAAAAGAGGGGGACGTGATGCATTTGGATAAAAGCACACACACTCTCTCTCACACATACTGACGCAGTGGCATATACGGAAAATGACCATAGTTTAACGGATCGATGGATAACGTGTGTTATGTCGGTTGAAGCAACGCACGGATACACGCGCACGCGACTTAAGGCTCCTTTGTACTTCAGTACCCGAGGAAATAAAGTAAATCCCATTCTTACCGGCAATAGGCATACGAAAAGACAAGGGAGTGAACCCCAAAAGCCATATTTTTCTTTGTGCCGCTGTTGCAAACGGCGGGCAACATGTTCCATTATTGAATCTTACAAGTATTGGTGTATGATCAACTTAATTGATTCATACCTAAAGGCTCTAATCTACGGCCCTTGCACTTTAATACTTATGTGAACGACCTGTTATCTAAAATAAAATGCAAAGTACTGGTTAATGCAGATTATTTAAATGTCTATGCACTGATATGGCCACCGAATAAATTACTGGGAATAGCGTCAATTCGCCTTGTAGTTCAGTTACGAGTGGTTCAGAGGGAACAACATAAATGACATTGGCGTTCCGTTTTCCTCGCAGCTGACCTCTGGCTAGCATATTACTGGTATTAGAGTGATTTTATTTGGTATCAACTTGCAACACGTTTAGATACAGATACCATAATTGATGCCTATCTATATTGCTGTTACGTTTAATTCAATCTACAACGTAAAAGTTTGCAAGGAATGGAATACTTTTTACTTTATCATACGCAGTATAATAAAGTATTGTAATCGTGCCGAAAAAAAAATGCTATTTTAGCGGAAATATGTCTTTTTTGGTCCCCTGGACATTTTTGACCAAGGTACAAAAAAATGTCTGTGTGTGTATGTGTGTGTGTACCCGTTTTTTGTGGAGAGGGTTCCGGAGAAACTACTAAAGGTATCGGGACGAAAGTTCATATTTAGAAGTTTCATGACTAAACTTAGAGCTGAAAATCTTTTGGTTCAAAGGGGTCCAAAGGAACCGGCTATTTACTCTTACCATTTTTCAACGATTTTGCAAATGAGCCGCCATTTCTGTAATTTCGTCAAAATAGATAAATAATAAATTAATGTAGAGGAAATTTGGATAATTTATGTCTATAACATTTTTTGGTAAAATTAATAGCTTAGCTGCAGGAGCAAATTCTATTTGATCGAAATCGTGACTGCATTAATAGTAGGTAGCCAGGATATTTTGCATCTTTTGACAGTATTCAGAACGTCAGCGGTTGCGAAACGTCCATTCAACAGGCAAATGCATGGAGAAGTCAATGTGTATTTCGAGTGCCGATAGGAGCGTTGTTATGTTTTCGGGAATAAATATAAGAAATACTGTAGGACGGTATGTTAACCTTAAAACTTATTTTATTGAGCATAATTCTTTATGATATTTTGTAGTTAGCATTGAAGACGGGGTAAAACCCGAAAATATAGTATGCTGGAAACCAATATAATATATTAACCATCAGAACAACAACCTTTTTACTTTATCATACGTAGTATGACAAAGTATAGTAACCTTGCTGAAAATTGTGTACCCGATTTTTGTGGCGACGATTCCGGAGAAATTACTAAAGGTATCGGGACTTCATATTTAGACGTTTTATGACCAAACTTAGAGCTGAAAAGCTTTTGATTCAATAGGGTCCAAAGGGACTGGATGTTTACTCTTAGCATTTTTTAGCGATTTTCTCTCTTTTACATTTCTGTAATTACGTCAAAAGTTAAATAATAAAAGTAGAGGAAATTCTGAATAATTTATGTCTATGACATTTTTTGGTAAAATTAATAGTTTAGCTGCAAGAGCAAATTCTATTTGATCGAGATGTCGGTCGCATGTGCATTGATATGAAACCAGGATTTGACAAATATTTTTATGTTAATGACAGTAAGTGTCTAATGCTGATGCATTGACATACCTACTGTCAATAGTATCAAAACATCTGTCAAATCCTGGCTAAATAGTTTAATTTTAATGCAGACACGAATTATCACAGTCCAATAGATAATAATTTTATATATTGTATGATAAAGTCATGTGCCTGGCCACATCAGATTTTTTGTTATTGATTTAACAGAAAATATTATTCCGTATAAAAGTTGGTAGGTCTTCAAACACTAATACTGCAACTATAAAATTTAGCATTTATACTACAAGAAAACACTATAAATCAATTTTTATCGATACTGTATCAATGGCACCTACTAGTGTGATTTGTCGAGAGCGAAAAACAATTTCCGACTACAGAACGTGATATTTTCCTCAGGATACTGATGAGACAATGTCGTCTAATATATCTATAAAAAACTAGGAGAGCATTTATAAAAATGTCACTAGGTAACTATAGCTAAATTCAGATCCAAACTTTAGAATTCTCTGCTTTGCTTACAGAGCTCAGATTTGAGGATATATTATTCTTTGTTCCTCAGTTTGTTATTGGTAACCGTTGATTAGTATCACAAACAATCAACAATCCGGCTTGAATTAGAAAGGGAATATTATGTTAAAAACGATGAACGCGATTTTGCCGGTGTATTGCTTATATTGCTGCTTGTTTTTTGCCGTTTAGAGTTCACACTTTCATCAGCGTAGAACATTTTTTTCGACTTTCCTGCTTGAAACGACATTTGCACGCGAATATTTTCAGAAAAATATCAAGTATTTAGTATCATTGCAGTTGGAAAAATGTTTTCTAATAAATAATCGAATTATACCATGGCAAAAAATGTCTTCTCGGCCAAAAACTAACTGGATCGCGCTTAAGGTTCCGTTCTGAAAACATCGCAAGTCCGAAACCAAATATTTCGCTGAGATATTTTTTGCTGGGACAGGCTGAACCTGTCCCCCACCAACGTCGATCCGTAGTCATGGACAATTACGCTTATAATCGCAATTATAATGCTCGGGTTAAAATTAATCTTAAATAAAAAAATCTAGTATTCTATCATGAGTTGCGCTAGATGTTTTAATTTTGAAAAAAAAGAAGATGTAGAAGTAAAATTAATTTTTATTTTTTCAGAATATTAATGTTTATCCAGCCGAACTCTATATTTATTTAAGAAGTTACACTGCAAATTTCATAAACTTTGAACAATAAATAACGTTTTTATTTGAAAACGCGTTTTAGGGGAGGTAGAAGTAGGTCTTAATGCAAAAGTGCACATTTATCAATGTTCGACTATTTTAACCAGTTCATAGCCACCTTGGCAATAACAATTGCCGGTCGATATGGTATGTGTACAAGATATCATACTGATTTAAAATATCACAAAAAATGTTGGGGCAATGTAAAATTTGAACGATGACATCATTTTATGAAAATCCGGAAGATATGTTAACCTATACAGTCTACCATAACAAAAAAAAATATTTTTGTAGCAAACAATTTAGTACGTAGGTAGTACAATTTAATAGTAGATTTTTGTCAAAGTTTGTCGGAACAAGTTGAGTTTTTCACAGGTTGTGACGTGAAGAGACAGAGAGAGAAACAAAGCACGTTTCAGACGAGTGTCAATAATGCGACTGCAAAGCATACTTTTATGCCCATGACAATTATGTACTTATCTGCCGTATATATAAAGTTACCTATATTTCTTTTTCTTTCAAAATCGGATTTTTACAACAAGTTTGCATTCGCAAAATGTCATAATCTAACTTCTTAGGTACAAATATTACCTATTCGTACATTATTTAACGAGCATATAATTAAGGCTACGTTTTAAGAGTATGTTTTAAGAGTATACTTTATGCTTGCGATTTGTATCCGTTTCGTGCAAGTCAAAAATCTTGCGTTTTATCTACGACTCATAAATTCCATTTTATATCAAATACAAACTCTCAATAACCTCATAGATGTTATGGGGCGTCTGTGTCCAAGCCACAGCTTGCCTGCTGTGTGTTGGGACACATGTAACTGAGCTTTTCTGCTTCATGTTTGTAAATTGATTGTCATTAATAGTAGTTAGTCTTAAGGTGTAATGCCACTCTAGATTTTTTGAAAAAATTATATTTTCTTTTGCCTAAATGATGTTTTGAGATCTTAGTCGGTTGAAGATTATTACAACGTTGAAGTGGATGACGTTTAGTTATCATCTTTTGAACTTTGTTGCTGTGTTTTCTGCAATTTCACAAGTTGTAGTGTGTGAAGAAAACAGATCTGGGCGACACTGCTCAATACATTCTGACGGACGAAATGCCGCAGCACGAGAATTGTCCTCCTGGTGATTTCATTTTGATTTTCACTTTCAAATGGCAAAGTAATTGTGGATATTGCAGCAAGTATAGCCATATGTGTTGTTATTATCTAGCCTTATGACGATTATGGAGGTATTATGTATGAGCATCGGGCCAACTGCAATAATTTCTGCGCGAAGGCTGACGCACTGCGCATCATGTTTTCAGAGCCATCGTTGACTGAAGCTGCAAAACAGGCCCGTCTGTCGTCAAAATTAAACAGAAACAAACAAGAAGAGGCAAATTTTAATTTGAAAAGATAATTATATGGTCCAGACATTGCCGACTATAGTAAAATATAAAAATTCTATACATCAAAGTTACACAATACTTTAAACCGTGTTTTCTGAAAACCGCATTTTTCAAACTGGCCGGAAAGATAACTTTCTTCGACTGATCTCCGTCAATTCACTTGAAATTTTATATGCAGCTTCAGAACAACATTATCTAGAGAAGTACGTACGGATTTTACGATAAGTTCGAATCTTTTTTTGTTATCAACAATTTTTAACCTTATTTTGTACCTAAAAGTGATAATTTGTGTTCAAACGTGCGCCATTTTGTTTTAAAGTGTATGCAGTTCCCGAGATAATCTTGTATAGAATCAATCTCTTTTTAGTTTTTATGGGTAAGTGAAAAACTGCGGGCATAATCTTGCTGACCGTGCAACCCCGTCCGCCGGAAAAGGTTTCCTTTGATGTCTCTAACGCTTCAATTTTTTATTTTTTTTTGTTTTTTTTTATTGTGAATATTCCTCAAAATATGAACAATAAAGCGCTTTAAAGAGATTTTATAATTCATTTACCATATTGTATAAATATAGCTACAAAAGCGGCTATTTTTTCTCGCGCTAGAGTGGCATTACCCCTTAAAGAATGTTCCATAAGGTTTAATGTTCACTATGAACAGGCCCTAACGTGTGTTGCATCGGCAATAAGAACGAATGGTCACACGAGCGCACAAACTACACGCCACGCGCAACGTTTTTATTACTTTTAATATTTAGACTGTAATTAAATAATAGATACCGCCGTATTGTACGTGATCACGCGCTAGCACTCCGGTCTACGAACCATAACCGCGTTTCGTATTCATGCCGACCACAGATAATGTTTTTAACCCGACCGCGGCAGTAGAATTGCCCATAATGCAGATAACAATGCTCATAGTGTACAATATATTCATATTCGTTTTAAATTAGCTCGCTTAATGAGTATGATTTTAAAAAGGGGAAATTACGGTTTTATATTAAAACTATAAAACAGTATTATCATTTATTTGTTTTGTGTGCCCGGATAATAACGTTGATAAATAGAATGCACGTATTTTGCTGAGAGATATATGCTACTCTTTTTATTTTAATTAATTTTAATAGCGGTTAAAACCATTATAATTGAACGCCCATACTATAGAAGAGCGGCAAAGATATTTAAACCCATTTGAATCGAGTAATGTAGTAATGATTTAATTTGCATTATAATTTACAAATATTAATTAGGGATTTTTCTAAGTTTGAGGACAAAGTTATGACACAACAAATTGGAATACTTGAAAGGATAAGTATAGAATAATACGAAATGGTATTTTGGAATAGAGGGTAAAACGAGAAAACAAGATAAGGATAATCTTAACGATAAACCTTGTTAAGATAAACCATGATAAGGCCCAACATTCGGCATTCGACATACCGCCTAATATCTCCAAATATTTCTAATGGCCACACAATATGAACATAATTCAATTTTTTATTTACTTTACTTTTGTTTTACATCAAACGAATGATTGACAACAACAACGGTATGGCTTCTTTCATTATTTTGAAGGCTAAATTAAAATGATTATAAGGTCATTGTCAGTTTGTCAATTTTTTCGAGGCAGTACACAAAATGCGGCTGCACTGTATGTAAAAACAAAATTTTTGGAAAATGAAAATTTCTTGTTGCTAAAAAATTGTCTGTATGGACCCACATATACGGCAAAAAAAGTTTCTCACTTAAAACAAAACATAGGTCTCAGGCAAGGGGCCGAACTTCGATAATTTGCCTAAATATTTTTTCAAGTTTTAACAATAAGATGTCAAACAATTATAAAAAAAAATAATCTAATGCAGGGGGCCCCTAAACCTTTTACGAGGAGGACAAAAAAATAAAACGACTTAAATGTCCGATTAGATTTGACTCTATTCCGCAACGGTAAATAAAAATAGTTTTAAACAAAACTTTTATTTTAAAAGAACTATCTGACGAACAATCTGCATATTACCTACTGTATATTTACTTTCTGGTAACAAAGTGGGAGTTTCAAATTTAAATTATTCGCCAGATTGCCGTTTGTTTGTATAATACAATAAATTACAATAAACCAACTGAGATTTAATTTTTGAAGGGAAAACAAAAAAGTTATTGTAACAATATTAGCAGATAGATTATTATTATTATAATCTTAGCAGCCTTAAGCAGATTTCTGTCTACACACGTCCGATGTATCTTACGTAGCGTCACTTTGGTAGCAAGGGTACGATATGTGAATTTCCTTTCGATTGTAACTATGATTCTTTTAAATTCCTAACTAATCTACATAATGGTGCTACATAATGGTTCAATTTATTAGCTAGGTGAGGTATAAAAATAACTGCACCACAAACTAAACAAAGATTCGCTTAGCTTTGAAGAACCGAGTAACATGGTTCGCGAAAAGTCAGCTTTTACAAATCTTGACACACGGCATAACCCGGAAGCAGTTTATTTTCTAAATGATTCTGGCCGTGAAAACCTACATATTTAATCTCACTCTACGAGGAGGATGTTTACAAACATACCAAGGAGTTTCTTTATGAACAAAGCGGAGCAAGATGTTATCCAATCTTGCCTTTTGAGAAGGTGTAGGGACCAATGTTTGGTACCAACATTCCTGCGTACCAAGCACCATATCAACACCGCTGCCGCCAAGAAGATTTTGAGGAGAACGGAGACTGCCTTATTACGTGAAAGGTTGCATTTTACGTACCGATCTTTACAGGACATTACAGACAAATTGCTAAAATTTCATTTCAAATTAGCAAATAGATTGTCAGCAGAAAAGTGGACTAAGCTTGATTCCACCACATGGAGAAAGGCGGAGGTCCAGTTTGACAAAACAACTGAATCTCAAAAGAAGAAGTTTGTTAAGTTAGAGGCTAAGAAGGTTGTGTCCAAATCTACTACTGTGGACAAAGTAGTTATAAATATGTCTAATCACCAACTCTCCACTGGTGAATTGTCGGTCCTAGGCAAAAGATTGAACTTTGCAATCGCACCGATAAGAATACCTAAGGAGAAAATTATTATGGAAGTAAAAGCCGCATTGTACAAAATTCCAGGTGTACAAGCAGATGACGTTCGTCAAGAGGTATCCAGGGTAATTAGGAAAGCTACTCCGCCGAAGAGCAATATTACCAAATAAAAGAAGTACTCACTGAAGACTATCAAGGACAACAAGAATATCACAGTACTATCAGCGGACAAAGGAAATGAAACGGTGATATTGAACAAGGAGGAGTACAACCGGAAGATGAACGATCTATTGGACCCAAATATGTACCGTAAAATTGCGAACGACCCAACAGATAAGTGAGGAAAGCGAGTGAAGGAATTGGTTAAATCATCATCGATTCCCGAACAGGAAGACAGAAGTCTTTTTGTTCAAGCCCCTAGGGCACCGAGGATCTACGGTTTGCCAAAGATTCACAAGGATAACGTATCTTTGAGACCAATCGTCAGCGCAATAAGCTCCCCAACCTATTTGTTGTCGAAATACTTGTCGAAAACCATCCAACCGTTTATAGGACAAACTATATCTTTTGTTAAGAACTCTGAACATTTTATTCAGATTTTGAAGGAAGTTGTTATTGACCTGCAGGAAATACTAGTAAGTTTCGCCGTAACATCACTATTTACGTGTGTTCCGGTTAAGGAGGCAGTCGAAGGCCTTCGGACAACACGAGTGCCCCTAGGTCTACCAACCGATGTACCGGATCTTGTAGAGTATTGTATCTCCACCACATACTTCAAGTGGGCGGGAGCGATGTATGAGCAAGTAGAGGGTACTCCCCACCTCTTTCACCGGTAATCGCCAATTTCTTCATGGAATTGTTTGAAGAAAAAGCCATTCGGTCAAGTCCTTCCAAACCCAAACATTGGGTCAGATATGTTGCTGATACCTTTGTGGTTTGGCTACACGGCAGAGATAAACTTACTGAGTTCCTTAGCCACCTGAATATGTTAATCCTTCTATCAAATTCACGATGGAAATAGAAGAGGATAATCAGCTGTCATTTTTGGACGTGCTGGTATACAGAACGTCAACGGGTACGATTGGACATACAGTCTACCGTAAGAAGACACATACCGATCGGTACTTGAACGCCAAATCACACCACCATCCCAACAGAGGAGAAATATTATTAAAACTCGATTCAACAGAGTCGAGAAGGTGTGCGATTCCAGCACCTTGGACGACGACCTGAAAAACTTGGAGTGGGCTCTACGTCAGAATGGATACACCAAGTCTGACATACGGGGTGTCACACAAAGAAAACCGCAAGTCTCGGAGGAGCGGCAAGAGTCAAAGGGGTTCGCTTGCTTACCATACGTCTATGGGATATCAGAAAGAATCGGTAGAATACTAAAGACATCGGGTATCACGGTAAGGTACAGAGCACTAGCAAAGGTAAAAGATGTTTTGTCTAACCCAAAGGATATCACACCACCCCTGAAGAACGAAGGGGTATACAAGATAACAAGTGAGTGTGGAACATGCTATGTAGGACAGACAGGACGAAGTATCGAATGGCGAGTGAAGGAGTACAGTAGTTAAGTTGGCATTTTTTTGTGGGACTTGTGGGAAAAGGTGTCTATTTTATCCAGTTGAAATTTTGATTCTCAAAAGAAGTTTTTTAGCACCCTACCGTACAGATTGTTGATAACATTTATAATAAGATTAGACCAGTTGTAAAAGGCGTTATTTCTTGTTCTTTTGTTTAGTTGTTGAGTAGTTAAATTTAATAGATACAAATTGCCACACAAATTGAACATCTTAATAACGATAAAAATTATTTTAATCTATTACCTTTCAATCCCAGCTTATTCAAACTTTTATTACGATTTGTCAATACTTCCGCCAATGTTACGTACTTAAAACATCGCAAACAGCATTACAAGTCGGCAATATCATCTACCCATAATACTCTTATTCTAAAACAGCTTCGTAAATTTTTATGTAAGTAATCTTATTCAAATATCCTTTGTTGATATCGGCATGGAACCATCAAGTAGGTCATTGCTTCCTTGTACAAATAAAACTTTCGCAGTCGGTTTATCACACCCGTAACCCGGCGAGAGCAAAAAATAATAGAAAAAGGAGGCGACGCTAAACTCTTTCTTGGAGCTGCTCGAGCGGAAGAGATAACGGAGAGATCTCGTCGCCAAAGTTTCGTTGTACTTTGGCTTGCAGGATCTCCTCCACGATTACCGATCCTTATTAAGTTATCCCGATTTTTGCGCCGGCTATCGCAGTCCGGGATAACCGCTAATTGGTTTAATTAGTCGCGGTTTGTTGTTCTCCCAGCGGACCCCAGAAGAAGATCCTATTATTCCATGATAATTGGATAATTCGAAATAATACTTCCCTTGTTACTAACATTAACAAGACTTTTTCTCATATTCTCTACAGAAATTATAAAGAATTGATTTATTTTGTTCGAGAGAAGATATTATTCAATCGACTTTTGCATTCCTTTGTTACAGAATCTTTAGATTGTATACAATGTATGAACAGGTACACATAGAAAAAAAAATATTATCGATAGTAGGTATACAACAATCAATAAATGTGCGTTAACGGGGCCGGGTAGCCAAACTAAAATGTCAAATTATTTTTTTTTTAGTTTGACTTTTATCTAAGCCCTCACCAAATGCCAAAAGAAAATTTAAACATAACAGTATTATAAACAAAAATTGTATCTAAACTCCAAGCAGTTAGTTGCGCAGTTAGCAAGGTAGGGTAACTTAATTAATGATCGAATGGACGTGATGAACTTCGCCTGAAGTTGTAGTTTTATACCTTAGCTTTATAATTAGTAATTAAAACAATCCACTAGAAACATTGACTACTATTTATCATAATTATATTAAGTAAAGATTGAAGTGATTATTGAATATTACAAATATCCAAAATGTTTTTCACTAATTTCATTCTTTGCAGAAAAATAAACTTACTTGAATTCTTTTAAAACCAAAGAATAAGAATAAGAATGGCCTAAATTTCTATTAATTTTACTTCATTGATAGTTAAAGAGAACCAAAATAATGTACTTTTTCCAACATTTACTTATATATCAATAAATTAAAAAAACGAAAGACAATAATGTTTTTAAATGATTGTAACTTTATTAAAGTCGATAGTGCCCCATTTATTAACGTTTGCTTAAAAAGGGTTGAAAAATAATTGCCCTTAACTATGTAGTCTACCGGAAGTGTTTCGTGGATTTAGAATCCTAGCGCTAATATAAATAAATAAATAAATAAATAAATAAAGTTTATTGTATACTAAGGTACAAAAGGTGAGTATAACACTGAAACAGTGATTTAAAATACAACCCTTCACGAAATTTAAATTATATTAAAACATATCTTCTTGATGTAAAGATTGATTGAGGAGGTCACGTTTGAGTGACCTCATGATTATTGAATGACTAGTGAATCCCATCGTATTCAAGACAAAGTTCACAATATATGAGGCAAGGTAAGTGAATGATCTTCTAAAAGATGACAGGCGATGCTCCGGTACAGATGCCATGGTAGACACGTGTCGAAGATCTCTGTCGTGGGCGGCGTTACGAAGTTGGATTCTTTCGGCCAAGTAAGGTGGAAGACCCTGGGCCACTGCCAATCGCACAATTCCAACATAATGCAGGAAGCGACGTTCCCCCATCCGGAGCCAGCCATGGTCCCGCAAAATCCCAGACATATGCTGACGTCGAGGACAACCCACAGCAAATGACATGCAGCTGTATTGGACGCTTTGCAGTCGGCGACTGCTGGCCTGGGTTAGGAACGGTGTATAGATGCGATGCGTTGTATAGATAAGAAATTTTTACGGTGTGTTTTTGATGTATAACCTTGAAAGTATGTAAAGGCAATAAAGAAATTAATTAACGTCAATTATTTCTTTTTCCGTAAACATTGTTTTGTTAAATTTTTATTGATAAGCAGAAGTAGATTAAGCATCAATTTGAATCTGAATTCTTAAAACCGGGTACTTGTCGCTAATAGGCATACACTGATGTCCTATATTTACTTTGTCCTAAAGAAGAAGCACTAACACTTCACTCACTCTGCTCTGCGTTTTACACATTTTATTGATTCACTAGTTCGAAGAGCTAAGTTCTTTTTAGTCTTCTCACTAGATTCTGGTTGTCCAGTAGCAGCAGGCACGCTACGTTGGCATGGTGGTTTAGCCAGACTGATGAATATGTTAATAATGCTTATTTATTATCTATGAACTTATTTTATTTCTACTACTTATAATTACAAAAATACATACATTAATACAATTTAGTTTATGTGCTGTAACTTTTAAAACAAAGTTACACTCCAACAAAAAGTTGAAATTGTTTTAATGCATGGAGAAAATAGACCGCACCAAGATGTTGCTGCTATTTTGAATGAAACACACTCACACAACCAAATTGCCCATTCAACCGTTACCAGCTTAATGAAAAAATTCAAATAGGCTGGGTCTGTAGAAAATAGATTCAAGAAACCCCACAAAAAATATGTTACAGCATAAAACGACAAATTTCTGCATACAGCCAATGCAGTAAATCAACAGTACATAAAATACTAAAACTAAACAAGTATCATCCGTATAAAATAAAATTTATAAGTACACCAAAAGAAAGAAAATTTGACTTCAGGTATGACTGTGCCATCTGGTTTGAGGGGAAAATGGAAGAGAACTGACTTTTTTTTAATATTCTTTGGGCACACGAGGCAACATTTCCCATTCTTCACAAAAGTGCCGGTGGTGGGCACATGAAAATACGATCTTTACAAGAGAATGCCGAGATCAGTACCATTTTAAGACTAATGTGCTGTGCGGTATTTTCAATGATCAAATATTTGGGCCTTTTTTCGTCAAAATTTCAATGGGGAATTATATCTTCAGTTCCTGAACAGAGTGCTGTCACCATTTTTAAACAATTTGCCGTTAATTCAATTTGCGCCAATTTGGTTCCAGCTTGATGGTGCGCCCATATACAATATAAACTCTGTCCAAAACTTTTGAAATCATAAATTTGGCCATCGCTGCATAGGCAAAAATTCGGAATTAAGATCCTGGCCACCTAGACCCCCGACTTTACCTTGTTAGATTTCTTTTTGTGGGGTTACGTAAAACATAAAGTACCTATACAAACACCGACCATTTAGAGATCCACCGAATTTTGTTAGTAATGCGGCCAAAGATTTTTCTACAGGAATGTGTTTATGCATAGTAGATGTAGGAAATTAAATAAAAGCCTCCTTTTTCTTCGCAGGTAAAACATGTCAAACATGTGTAGTAAATAAATGTTTTACCTGCGAAGAAAAAGGAGGCTTTTATTTAATTTCCTACATCTACAATATCTTCACTTCGCTATAATGGACGTCCTACAATTTATGCATAGTAATTAGTAATTTTGCGCTAGTTCTAAATAAACATTAGTTATCACACCCAAATAACAAAAAATACAAAAAAATTTATTCAAATTAAAAAAATGTGGCCAGGCACATGACTTTATCATACAAAATATAAAATTAATAGTTTAGCTGCATGAGAATCTATTTGATTGAGATAAATCGTGTCTGCATTAAATATAAACTAGTTAGCCGGGGTTTGACAGATATTTTGATAGTCAATAGTATCAATAGTAGGTATTGTCAAAGCATCAGCATTTGACACAACCGTCACTACTACTGTCATCAGAATAATAGTTATTTATCTCACAAGTGCCGAAAATACGGAATAGCGCGACGAGCGGTGATCCGGCGCTTTCGGCAGGAGTGACATCAACGTTTTTTGTGTCGCTTTTTGAGAAATACGCATTTAAAAAAAAATCAAAAATGGTTATATTTCTGTATAGGAAATGTTAGGTTGACACCACTGATACCACGAAACGTCAAGTTTAAAAAGCTATTTCAAATTCTGACAGATTTATATTCGTTCATGTCACTGTAAATGTCACATCCGTACCAACATACCAAAATATAGCTACACTCATCGCTATACTTTATTTACAATTTTCTCAATTTATCGTTTTTACAATCAGATATAACAACGGGTTGATATTTCTTATCAACAAACAATCAAATTGGTGATCTTATTTTATTTGAATTTTGTATTTTGTACTTTGCTGCACTAGAGAGGCAACGTTCCATAGCGGTTCTCCAACCTGTGATGAAATCAGCTGTTTTCGAGTGTGACAGCCATAGACATTTCTGTGGTGACAGCACAAAAAAATATTTGTCAAAATCCTGGCTACTATGTAGCTTCATATCAATGCAGATGCGACCGATCTCGATCAAATAGAATTTGCTCTTGCAGCTAAACTATTAATTTTACCAAAAAATGTCATAGGCATAAATTATTCAAAATTTCGTCTACTATAATTTATTATTTATCTATTTTGACGAAATTACAGAAATGACCAAAATCGTTGAAAAATGCTAAGAGTAAATAGCCAGTTCCTTTGGACCATTTTGAACCAAAAGCTTTTCAGCTCTAAGTTTGGTCATAAAACTACTAAATACGCACTTTCGTCCCGATACCTTTAGTAGTTTCTCCGGAACCGTCGTCACAAAAATCGGGTACACACACACACACACACACACACACACACAGACATTTTTTTGTATCTTGGTCAAAAATGTTCAGGGGACCCATAAAGACCTATTTCCGCTAAAATCTCAATTTTTTTTTCGGCATGATTACAATACTTTACATACTGCGTATGATAAAGTAAAAAATATATTAAATAGATCCTTTAAGTATCACTGGCATTTAGTAATATTTGTCACAAGGTAATAAGAATAAACTGAAAATATTTTTTTTTTCAAGGTAGGTCAAGGTAGGCTCTGACTTTAGATTTGAATATAAATTTTTACTTCTAAACAACCTTTCCAAATAAAGTTTATCGATAATAATGAAAATAAAGGCACTTTAGTCTTATAACAAATTCATATATTCTGAATCGCTCAGTATATGGCACCGAAATTTACATCTTTGGAGGTTGCAGTTTTGGTTTCATACGAGCCACCTAATTTTATAAACAATAAAATTTTATGATAAATACATAATAAAAATAAAAACCACTGTTACCGTAGAAAACACATCCTAACACTTGATAGTGTATGCCCTATTTAGTATTCTTTTCTCTTGATTTATTTGTGAAAATAATATTTTGATGTTTTACTAAAAATCTAGCCGGTATTCAGATGAATCTCAGCATCGGGATTACGGTACCAGAAAAGTCCGGAAATCCCGATTCCACAATTGTTGAACGAAATGAGTATTGTAATTAAACCAGTTAAAAATTTTTATTTAGTTCTGACTTTACTGATTTTAACCAGAGATACATCCTTATTGTGCCCACCGTTTTCCTTAACATACATACTTAGTCTACATGAAAATGTGAACTTCGTAATTTAATGCAATAAAAAGTCTGAACAATTTCAATATTAATTTAAAGATAAATATAACAACGCAGATTTGTTGCTGTAGCGCGAGAAAAATGGTTTGAATTTAATAAACAAGATTAAATAAAATACTCGATTTATTTTTAAACGTTTAAATGTTACTAATACCAAAAATCCTCGATAACTTGAGCTCTGGGTTAGTTTGTTTTTAATTTCACTAAAGACGCGAAAATTAATTATTTTGTATGAGTTTTATTAATTCTGACATATTCAAACGCCAGAATTTTTAAAACTTGTAAAACCAAATGGCATTTTTTCCTAAAAATTGACCTTTAAAGTGCTAACAAATCGTCAAAATTTTTTTTTGTTAAATATCAAAAGCATGTTTTAAAGACACCACAACCAAGCAACTTTTTATAACTGTTAGAACACCTTTGTTCCTTACTAAAAAGCACATTTAAAAACATACGAATCACGTTGGTCAGTTCTTGGGCCCGCACGGA
The DNA here is from genome assembly GCA_964023965.1 of Melinopterus prodromus. Lineage (NCBI taxonomy): Eukaryota > Metazoa > Arthropoda > Insecta > Coleoptera > Scarabaeidae > Melinopterus > Melinopterus prodromus. The sequence continues at coordinate 21,387,963 of OZ030396.1, forward strand.
TTCTAGCTTGAACAAAACAATGGGCTCAATAAGTATTAACTTAATAGGTAAAGTTAAATGCAATAACTTGAGTGGGAGTTAAGAAAGCATCAAACAAATGTGATGATATGTTCCCAAATCGAAAAGATATCATAAAATCAGTACAATTAAGCGACAGAGTTTTCCGTTGTTTAGTATCGCCTGCCATTATCATCCCCAATCGCTGGTAGATAAGAATTGCGTTACCGAAATAATTCAAGTTTTTCTCATTTAGTCCCTCTCATGTTTCGCTACGGAGTCCCCGAAAACTCTGTGACGATGCCAAATCCAGATTACCCGCCGACATATCGATAAATCATGCGAGCGAGGTTCAGCGCCTGCGAAGTCCTTCGAACCTCTTTTCAACTTCCAAATGCGACGTAAAGTTGGAAAAACGTAAATAATTATGTCGCGAAGTGAAACACGGAATGTGACTCCGCCCCATACGAGAAACCAATCTTCCACAAGTCGTCCGGATGTGAATAAAAGGAAGTCGCAGTAAAAATTTTACTCACGGTTTACGCGTACCTCCAACACTTCGAACGGATTTGACATCCCACTGGATTAAACTAGTTCTCTGGTTTCCTTCGGAAGGACATACCGTTGGCGTTGATGCAATTTGTTCCATTCGTCCGTGTGGTAATTTCTGAAGTTGATCTACCCTGAAGCTATTTGAAGGACAGCTGTAAAATACGTCGCTCTTACGGAATTTTCAGTAACGCAGGACATCGGATTGGTCCTGGTGACTGGTGAGGCATGGTGTTTCGGATTGAAAACTTGCAAGCGGTGACAGAAGAAAAAAACAATTTAAATGAATCAATACAATATACCGAACCAATGTACAAAAAGCATTTTTTAGTAAATCGAATTATGGGTTTAAATTTATTTCAAGATATACACTAGTGAACCTATAGACCGCCTATTGGGAAGATCATTGAATCGGTACATCGCAGGAATCGATAGACCGCACATACACTGGCTGTCTTAAAAGATACTTGTTTTGCAAAATCAAACCTTTAAGTTGGTATAAAGTTGTTTCTATGGACTCCTATATAGGTACAACCAATAAAAGTTGGCTCAATTTAAAAAGATAGTCTTTCGCAACTGAAAGACGAAATATAATTTGTCGCAATAAATTTGATTTTTAAGGTGGCTTTCTCTATTCAAGTTGAATAAGTTTAACAGTACATATTATGGTGTGAAACAAAAGTATATAATTCTAATGCTTAAATTGCATAAAATGGCATAAAATTTAGTCATTTTAACAAATTTAGCTCACTTTCATAATCAATGCAAACTACGACGACAAATCTATCAATTATTTTTTAAAGTGCAAAGAGATTCTTAATAAAAATTTAAAAAAAAAATTAGACGCGTTGCTGAACCCCCAGATTGCTCTCAATTGGGCAAAATTTGTTGGTGCTATACATGGGTCCGTAGAGACAACTTTTTATCAACTTATATAATGCAAATTGTCTATGTGTCAAATTAAGTTATTTTTCATATAATGACATGTTGTTAGCCCAGCAACTACAATCTACTCTTATATAGAGAGCTTTATCGAAAAAAAATATTTTTGATTTGTTTTTTACTTTATCATACGCAGTATAATGAAGTATTGTAATCGTGCCGAAAGAAAAATTGAGATTTTAGAGGAAATAGGTCTTTGTGGGTCCCCTGAACATTTTTGACCAAGGTACAAAAAAATGTCTGTGTGTGTGTATGTGTGTATGTGTGTATGTGTGTATGTATGTATGTGTGTATGTGTGTGTAAACGATTTTTGTGGCGACGATTCCGGAGAAACTACTAAAGGTATCGGGACGAAAGTTCATATTTAGAAGTTTTATAACCAAACTTAGAGCTGAAAAGCTTTTGGTTCAAAAGGGTCCAAAGGAACTGGCTATTTACTCTTAGTATTTTTCAAGGATTTTGCAAATAAGCTACATTTTCTGTAATTTCGTCAAAATAGTTAAATAATAAATTAAAGTAGAGGAAATTTTGAATAATTTATGCCCAAGATATTTTTTGGTAAAATTAAGAGTTTAGCTTCAAGAGCAAATTCTATTTGATCGAGATCGGTCGCATCTGCATTGATATGAAACTACATACTAGCCTGGATTTGACAAATATTTTTTTGTGCTGTCACCACAGAAATGTCTATGGCTGTGACACTCGAAAACAGCTGATTTCATCAGAGGTTGGAGAACCGCTATGAAACGTTGCCGCTCTAATGCGGCAAAGTACAAAATACAAAATTCAAATAAAATAAGATCACCAATTTGATCATTTGTTGATAAGAAATATCAACCCGTTGTTATATCTAATTGTAAAAACGATAAATTGAGAAAATTGTAAATAAAGTATAGCGATGAGTGTAGTTATATTTTAGTATGTTGGTACGGTTGTGGCATCTACAGTGTCATGAACGAATATAAATCTGTCAGAATTTGAATTAGCTTTTCAAACTTGACGTTTTGTAGAAGTGGTATCCTAACACTTCCTATACAGAAATATAGCCATTTTAGATTTTTTTTTAAAATACGTATTTCTCAAAAAGCAACCCAAAAAACGTTGATGTCACTCCTGCCGAAAACTACATAGCGCGACTCGCTCACATGCGACGGCGACGCTCCGCCATCGGTAACGCGCCGCATCACCGCTCGTCGCGCTATTCCGTACTTTCGGCACTTGTGAGATAAATAACTATTATTCTGATGACAGTAGGTAGTGTCAAATGCTGATGCTTTGACAATACCTACTATTGATACTATTGACTATCAAAATATCTGTCAAATCGTGGTATATCTGATTGTAAAAACGATAAATTGAGAAAATTGTAAATAAAGTATAGCGATGAGTGTAGCTATATTTTGGTATGTTGGTACGGATGTGACATTTACAATGACATGAACGAATATAAATCTGTCAGAATTTGAAATAGCTTTTTAAACTTGACGTTTCGTGGTATCAGTGGTGTCAACCTAACATTTCCTATACAGAAATATAACCATTTTTGATTTTTTTTTAAATGCGTATTTCTCAAAAAGCGACACAAAAAACGTTGATGTCACTCCTGCCGAAAGCGCCGGATCACCGCTCGTCGCGCTATTCCGTATTTTCGGCACTTGTGAGATAAATAACTATTATTCTGATGACAGTAGTAGTGACGGTTGTGTCAAATGCTGATGCTTTGACAATACCTACTATTGATACTATTGACTATCAAAATATCTGTCAAACCCCTAGTTTAACTTTAATGCAGACAGGATTTATCTCAATCAAATAGATTCTCATGCAGCTAAACTATTATTAATTTTATATTTTCTATGATAAAGTGATGTGCCTGGCCAAATCAGATTTTTTTATTTCAAATTTTATTAAAGATGTTTGTCACTTGAAAAAAAAAATGGTTAGATTTTGTTCCCAGTTAATTTATATAGATTACAGTAAAAGCAACAATTGTTAAAATTGTGAGTTTTATGGCAAGTGCAGGAAACCTAAATCTTGCAGTAAAGTAATATTTTTATACTATTATTTTACAATCTATAGTTAACTTAACTTAACTACAAAAAATCAATTGAAAAATTTTTTAAACATTAGGCCTCTTATGGGAGACCAGTTTTTTCTTAATTGTGTCAATCTTGTTGATGTTATATCTGGGTTCATAGAGACAACTTAAATTAGCTTAAAACTTTGATATTCCAAAAACTTACATATGTATTACAGAAAACAATAAAATAAGTAAAAAATGGAGTATTTACAAATTTAAATATTTCTTCGTAATATGTACCTGTTAACTTGCATAGGTTCTTTTTCCATAATCGCCCCTGAGAAAAACGTTTTGTCAATTTACACGTATGAAGAACGCCTTTTAGTTCCCACCTATTAGCCGTAGAAAGTGCTACATTTAGCTGGCCGTGTGCAAAAACGGGTTGAAGTAATTACATTCCAACTAAATCCAAAGTTTGTCCTCGTTTATGGTTATAGCAATACAGGCCTTGATTGTAAATTGTATTTTTTGTAATATGAATGGTGCGTATGTATATGAAATTGAAAATCGCATTACGGGTGACTGAGACTTTTAATTGACCAATGCGATAAGACTACTTCAATAACCTTCCGAATTACCAATGTTGATATAACTTTCGTTAAACCAAAATTAGATTCCTTGTTCCTCCGAGCTATTTATCACATCGTAGATGTTACCTGTAAAAAATCAACTAAATTCAACTACATATACTCAAATGAATTTCACCTCAAAATAAGGGTTCATTCTTTTAAATTCTACTAAATGTTTGATTAGAGGAATGTTGCTGATGTTTACATTCTACGCTTCTCTCTTGCGTTCTGTCAATTCGTTCACTATTTTACTTCCGATTCCTTGTAGTGGTATGGTATAACTGGGTTGTATGCCATCTGTGTCTTTCAATATACTCTGACATGGAAGATCCTTTGTATTTGGGGCTAAATACGTTCAAATTAGTCACTGTACTACAGTTTGTTTACATCCTAAAACTATTAATAAAAAGTAAATGTGTACCTAATAAACTCACCTTACTCTATACATGCGGCTGTTTCAGAAATTCACCATCTAAAAATTAGATTAGGTGGTGTTTGTTGGCAATTTAGCGCTGTCGGCAACGCGACTGCTGCCATCTAATATGCTATGTCTCAAGGTGTAGTCAATTAGAGGTAAAAAAGGCGGCCAAATTTAAACTAAAAGCTAATCATGTCTATTAATTTAGTTACTGTTTTCGTGGTATGTTATCTGCGGGGTGACAATCGCTATTTGTCCAACATTCGTACGTAAAAAAGACAAATGCGAATTAATAATTATATTTATACGTAGAAAATGGTTATAGGTTTCTCAACGCTAATTGTGGGGATGGAGTTTTATGCTTTTAGGCCCCGCAGATAAATAGTAACATATATGAATGAATATGTTCTGCAGGTTCTGCGTTCTGAGGTTATGGTTGGTTTTTGACGTTTCTAGCTGGCAGCCATGACGACGAGAAATAAACAGCTGTTGGAATGTTGAGAGGCGTTCACCAAAATCGCTCGCCCTTTGGAAAATTTTGAAGAAAAAACGCCCGAGAGGCCGTTTTGCATTGATTCCAAAATCTCACTCAATATAGAATGGTCCAGATAGGGCGACGGCCACGCTTCGCGCACCTGAAAAGGCTTCTCCGCATTTTCCATAAGCAATTAAGAAGACTTTACGATCTTCAAAACCATACAGTTGCCATTTTATTATATGTAAATAAATAAACAGGAATAATGATGTATCATGATCGATGCGTCTTGACAATTTTACCGTTAAGCGGCGTTCTCATTAGTGGTATTGATAATGGTAACAGACACCAGTATAGTATTTCTCACCAGACGTGACAGTGACACAAAGTTACTTTGCATGCAAGTAAACAAGAGGCACTAGCACCTTTTTATCAGAAATACTATAATGGCGGTTGTTACCACTACTAACTAATACAAGTACTGAGAACGCACCTTTAAAGAAAAACCACCTAAAGCTACCACTATTATCCATATAAATTAATCGGGGAATCCCCGATTTGTTTCGTCTGTAACAACGCAAATCAGATTAACACTGTCATATTTTCTATCATCGCAAATCGAGAACCTAGTGTAATAAGGGAATTTTCACACTTATGTATAATAGCAAAATCCGATTTTAAAAAGCTTTTCCTAAAAGTGCTATGCAGTTTAAACTGTGCTTCCTGATAACTTTTAACCTGATCTAGGATCATAACTAAAAAAGTTTAAAGTTAAAGTTAAAGTTTGTGGGTACTGTATCTCTCATCACATTTGGACTTTTACTAAAGGACTGTTTCATGCTATTTCTAACGAAAAAATATTTGCCAAGTTGACTTAATGTTAAATCAGATGTTCAATATTACGTCAACTTGGCAAATAATTTTTCCTTACAAACAAATAAATAAAAAAATAAAAATAAAAAAAATAATAAATAAAAATAAATAGCATGAAACAGTTACTTGACGCTAAAGAAAAAGAATGATGCGACAGTCGATCGCATGGTTATTTTTTATTGCTGTAATGGTAAACTGTTTCGCATTGTTTCGCACCTTTTTTTCTGTTTTGCTTATAATGCGAACGCCTGTAACTTTTTAATAATTTGAAGAAAAGGCGATGTCTAGCATGGCAACCATTAGTTGACAACACACATGTCTGGAAAACACTATGTAAGTCATTCTAAAAGATGCATTTCATTTTGAAGCAACATCTCTATCCAAATGCATACAAATCTTGCCATTTTAGCTGCAATTTTAACAATAAATCTCGGCAGTACAATAGTGTTCAAAGTATCGTTTATCGGTAAAAAAATACATTAAATAGAAAAATGACACCGTTTCGTTATTTTACTGTTGTATCGGAGAGTTAAGCGCTATAATTGCTTCGCGTTATAAAACCCCACAGGACGATCATATACCGAACATAAACAATATTAGAAAGTAGAAGCTAACTTAGCGCATTCATCAAGCGTATCATAAAAAAAGTAAGTCATCTGTAAAATCGTAAATGTATTCCCTTACAGGATAAACACAGGCTTCGAGACAGTTATTTCATAATATTATAGCTTTTATTTACCCTAGCGGAAATGACGATTACTCAGAGGATATCTAATCCCCGGATATCCTTCCATTTCCCCAATAATTTTCGTCCTGGTGGGCGGAACAAATCATTTTTATTGATAATATTTATATGTAGACCCCTGCCGCTGGTAATGAAAATTCAATATTTAGGACTCCTGCCGTTGAAGCTCATTTGATATATTGGCTCATTATGGTAATCTACGGCGGCTTTTTGTGAGCTTTCGTATCGTTAGGGTCTTTATTAGATAGTAGTGTACGCGGAGGCATATTATTTTAAGCACAAATGCGTTTGGTAATATTATTTGAAGAATAATATAAATGATTGTAGAACACGAACTTGCAACAGAATAAATCGCCCCCCACTACCTGGAGACTTAAAACTGTGCCTAAGTCTTCAAAAGATCGATTACAAATGGTAATTTGCCGATTGATGCTGATTTTTGGTGTGTAACTGAATAAATATTTTAACCAACATCTCGGGGAGGTTATACAGGGTGAATAACTAGAGTCGCGGTGGTCGATTAAATTTATAGATAGAAAATACTATTTTATACAAAAATTGCCCTCATTTTCTACATCAGAATCATTTATACATGGTGTTGCATTTAGGCTAAACGAAAAATATTATTTTTTTAATAGATTGCTCTGCATTTCATACCATATAATTAATACTAAAGATGTTGTCTTTCTAACTGTTGTTTCAAATTGCAGCTGTGCAAAGTAAATAATTTCGGAGATTTTCAATTGTTTGTCCAAAAATTACATCTAAGGTGAATCTTAAAACCTACAAAAACAATATTTTTGTAGATATTATCCTACAACTTTGTCAATTACTAAACCCAGCACGTAGGTGATACTACGTACAGGTATTCATTTTTTAACATTTTCCAATGCCCTTTTCTTGAGTTTTTAAATTTAACAGCCTGTATAATATGTGTTGGCTCTCAAATTTATAACTAGATACTAGTATGTCATACACCGAATGTTACTAGTACGTGTGATATTTGTAATTTAACGAAAATGTAATGTTAGTACTAATCAAGATAAATTCGTTTAAAGGCTTTGGGAGCTGGTTTGCAATAAAATTCCTGTGTTACTTTGTTGCTGACGTTTCGATTGTATTTTTCACCTTAATCATAGCTTAAAGTAACATAAAATTACATAATAACCACTCACACACATGTGTCGACCGACAGACATTTATCTTGAATATAACTTGGAGCGAAAACAAAGATTTAGTTAGTACTAATCTTAATATTGCTCTGCATGCAGGGTATTTGGAAAATTGAAGTAAATTGTCTAATGTTTGATAAAAGAGGTAATTTAGACCATATTTACTCAGATTTATACTTATACAAAGCATTAAGCTACGCCCAGACCAGGGACCCTATTCTCTTTTGAAGCGAGTGTGTGACTTTTCGAATGGAGTAGGGATATCACCGGTTGCCCTCTGGTTCGTATCTAGGCTATTGCTAAGAACAATAACGCACGCGCCACGCCCATACTTTTCAATTAAACGTATGGGCGTGGCGCGTGTGTTATTGTACTTAGCAACAAGCAAACTTGTTCGTAGTTACGGGCAACCGGTGATATCCCTACTCCATTCGAAAAGTCACGAATTCGCTTCAAAGAGATGACGAGAATAGGGTCCCAGAGCGAATTCGCCGCCGCGTTAGACGCTGCGAATCTTTCGCACCGCATGCGAAACGCGGACTCACGATAGAGTTCAGACCAAAGCGGTTTCGCCGGATATCCTGTTTTACTCCAACATTTGGGAGTGTAACCGGCTATCGGTCCCGTTAGGTACCGCTATGGTCCCGCTCGACCGGCTGGTGTTATTTCTGTTTCCATATAGTATATTGTCGTACATAATTGTGAGAAACGTATAGACTGGTTATAAAGGCACTACTTGGAATAACTTTTAAATACATTATTCTTAATGTTTTTTTTTTGCAGTCATTACTAAAACCAACTCATCTTGGCTTGACAATTTATGGTGGTTAGTAAGTTACTACAATTGGATGTTACCTGCACTTGGCTACCTTTATTTGTTATTTGTATCAGTTTCAGTATTTCCTTTTATTTTAACTAGAGAATATTTGACATATTATTACATATCCATTCAGAAATTGATTTGACAATAAATTTTTAAGTTATATTTTGTGGCTTAGTAATGTCATTACCTAATTACTAAGCAAATATGTCATTAATTACTAATTACTGTATTACTTAATATGTCAGTTTTTTCTCAAATTAGATCTATGTTTTCCGAACAATTTAGTAGATGGCTTATTTCGGAAGTCAATTAAGCTCAAACTGTGTAGTATTACATCAATAAACACATTCTAGAAAAATACGATTGATAATTGTACAATATTGATAACTCTTAGGATGGTACATTTTTTAGTGGAATAGAGATAGGCATTTTAGATAGATACCTTTGTCTTGAATACTATTAGTGGTGGGATCCATTTGCAAAGTTAATCTTCAATAGATTTGTAAATAAGAAACCTCTCTTCTTTGCTAGTTTTTCAAACTAGCAAAGAGGAGAGGTTTCTTATTTACAAATCTATTGAATACTATTGCCTACAAAAAGCTTCCTATCAGGTAACGTTTTCGAAAAAGTAGAGGCGTGATGTAAAACATTGCGACTGTCAATTTTTGTGAATTTATGGCAACTGAACCCAATGCAATCTCAAAGTAGACATTAAGTATTGTACTTTTACCTGTTATCCTGGAAATTTGTTTATGGCTACCTTTAGGACTTCAGCTATAAATTCGTACAAATATCCATATATATAATATATAATATTTGATATTTTGTCCACATCATTTTCGAAAACCTTACGTGATAGGAAACTTTTGAATCCGGATTGTTGGTCACCGCAGACATATTTCCCGGAGTCAGAAATAAATAAATATTTTTTTTACAATTTTCAATTGTTTTATTTTCTCCAAAAAATTGCTGCTTCGGTATGTACTTACAAAAAGCCACATATGTATTAAAATCATTGAATTGTGAAAAACACTCCTATAGTAAATTCTTGAAAAAAAAGAAAACTTCCCATTTAAAAATAAAGAGGTATACAGAAGAGCGTCGATAATCCGAACCTCGGTAATCAGAACGTTCGCTAATCCGGACTCCCAAAACGAAATAATTAGCTAAAATCTAACGAACTTCAGACAAAAGATTCTTCTTATTTAGCGTAAAATCATAATTTTATAAAAAATTCGGGTATTCCCATTTAAAAAAATGAAGTGAGCCGTATTTTCACCGATTGCAGCGCCATCTGCAATGAATCTGAGAACGTCATCTCATTTGCGTCTTTGAATCCTACAAGTTTATTGAAGACACTTTTGCCGTACCATGTATATTTCTCGAGATATTTAGGAGTCTCAAGTCAAAACGAGCACCCGATATATAGGGAGAGAAAAGTATGTACAACATTTTTGTGACACTTATAATGAAGCAACAGTTTAGTTAGAATAAAATGAATTTACATTAAAATACGAAAGCTACCACAGTTGCGTTACTGTACGGCACAAAATAATAAGCGGATTGATCGAAGCTTCAGTTAAGTAGGAGTTGAATCCGAATTGATTGATATATTGACATTAAGCAAATTAGCCGTGCCATTACTGTGGATTACTGTGGTTATATCAGCAGATGCACATTTGCATTATACAGATACAATTAACTCATGCTCTACCAATAACATAACTTACTAAATTCTATATTGCAATTGTTGATTGCATAAATATAGTACAATGCATATACGGGTATACACTATACAGTTATACAGGATGCCACTAAAATAAAGGATAAATCATATTAACAAATATCCTAAACTGATTGATAATGCTCCTTGAAGTTTTGGCTCTGAAGCGAGTCCCCCTATTGTAGTTCCAGTCTGTATATTATCAACAAGTATAGGGTATATTTCTATACTTGTACGGACTGGACAAATTATCGGGGATTTGTATCACGGTATACGAAATGAAATAAAAATAAATCTAGAGTGCTCATGTGTAGGTGATTTGCAAACATATGTGTTCAATACCAGTATACTTCTTCAAGTGAATCTTAAATTTAACATAACCATTTTTAGATTTAAATAAATAATGGTTCTATCATAGTAGTAGATAGTAGTGTTACAAGCCTGTGAATAAAGGCAACATAGTTCAATAAAATTTGGTCTAGAAACGGCTAATCTTTGAAGCAAATTAGCAAAAATATAGCTTTTTCCGTGTAGGTTTATTTACTTATTATCCTACATTTATATTTAAATATGATTTTGAGGTAATAGGAAAATTCAGGTTTGAGGTATTATGTTATACTTAGGTTATACTTAATTAACTTTACTTACTTTACGCTCCCCGAGTTTGAACACGACGATAAAGAACACCTAGTATGCAACTAATGAGGACACACCAAATCCATGTATTTTAAAAAGACATTGTTTAAATTATCATATAGATGTGTTTCCCTAAAACTTAAAGTGCCTACAGTTTAATTTTTCTTTTTTCAAGAGGCTAGTGGCATTTTTAAATATTAAAGACAACAAACTACTATGTATCGTTACGACGCGTTTAAAATCGTATTTAAATAAGAATTATCTATTGTGGTCGGACATCGGCGGACTAACGCAAATAAGTCAGCGGGCGCAATGGCCCCGCGCGTACAGAGTTTATATTGAAAATATTTACAAAATAAATCATATAGCTTTATTAAGTAGTGCTGGTGGTCAATCGTGCATTTTTATAAACGGATTGGATTTTCGTAAAATAGGATTTTACTCGAAATATTGTGTTTTTCGGGGCCACGGTTTTGAGGGCTCGAACGCGCCGAATTTTTATCTGCATAATCTTTATACTGATAACTTTAAAAGTTAGTTCATAATATTAGTTCTTCCGGCCACTCTTACTATAGATACATATGTATTTTTTCTCTTTTTCTATTTATTAATTCTATTATCTTCACATTGTTCCTAAGTGCTTGTTTATTGTTACAGTGCCCGAGAAAAATATCATATTGAGAAGCAGGACAATCGATGAAGGGGTCATGAGGGTGACCTGCACAGCAGAGGGGGTATTCCCGCAACCAACTATGATCCTAAAATCGCAAGAAAGGTAGGTAACTAACGCAGCAAAATAGTTCGATTTAAAAAGAGTTTGAAATTTAAGTGAGTTTTGCGTCGACAATTTCGCAGAAAATTAAATTCCCTCGCACGATAAAATATAATGGGTTGCGGAATTCTGCTTGTCCCGGAAAAACTACCATAAGTCACTCCTGCAGGGTTTAATTGATTTAAATATTAAAACTGCATGCCGGCTAGAGTCTCATATCATTTTAGCTAAGGTAATTTTGGATATGATTCTATTCTAAAACCAGTTTAAGTAGCTTAAATCGTCTGGATCTACATGTCTGACTGACGAATCCAGTGGCGCGTCTATATGTAATAGTCCGTCGGTTGGGTAAAATCTGGTTATTAAGTAAACAAATTACCACAACCTTAACCATTATGAAATTTATCTCTCTAAACGCGCTCAGCACGTAAGTTCTTGAAATATAATGACCAATGCAGTATTTTATCAGACAGAGCTCATCACTCTTACCATGATAGTCACTATTTGAACTCAATAAAAAAAGGTATCCATAATCTCTACCATTAAATTATAGCTGGGTTGCTCACTTTAAATACTAAAAGAAACTTGCTCATAAGTAAAACTCAGATCTCAATAAAAGAATAACTAATATTTATTGTCAAATAAAACAAAAGAATTAAAACTATAAACTGAAACTCTAAATCTACCAACTATTTTGAGTTGTCAGATTATATTGTAATGATCTGCTTACCATTTACAAAAACACACACTAAAAGACACATTTTAATATTAAGCAAACGGAATGCTTGTAACTGGTTTGTTTTTACATCTCAAACCACTCTCTATGTCTTCTGAATGCCAACGAATCTACGCCTCACCTATTTATTAAAACTTCCCCCTCCTTGACTTCATATTAGAAGAAAAAGGACCACACGACGAAATGTGTAGATGGCAAGCCAGTTGACCCAAAAGCATAAATATCTCGCTCAGTAGTATATTATACAGTTTATGACAAAATCATAAATCTATTACCGAAGCCCTCAAATGCATGGGAATAAACACCATTAAAGAACTTTTACAGGGACCTCGTGAAGAATAACTTATGTCCTAAAAAAATATAGATTATTCCCGCGTAATCGACCGTCAAGACTGTGGTATCGAATTATGTATATGCGATAAGAATGTCTCTCGCAGTACAACGCGCGATAACGTTGATCCCATAAACAGAGTAATAGCAATCATCACATTCCTCCCCCGTTAAATAAAATAATTATTACAAAAATAATGCCAATTATTACACATATACACGATGAGTGGAGATCATTCTAAGTTTGATCCAAATTTAATTCTTGTATCTCTCTAAAGAAACGGAATCAGCATGCTGTCGAACAAGAAAAGAACACCTGTACGCTGTAATAAAGTTAGAGATTATTTGTAACAAAGACACCATTGTAGTCAGTATACCTAGGTATTTGTTGAAAATTATTATTAAGAATTAAATATACGTAAAATTACTACAAAAAGATAAAACCATTGTAAATAAAAAAGACATCATTGCAAACTAGGGCATTCCGCGTTGCAGCAAAGCCTTTACTGCTCCAAACTTTAAAAACTTTGCCAACAAAAAACCGACAAGTTATCTACAAAAACTACAAATACACTCATCAATTTTTCGATTAAAAAACACATGCAAACTGAATTCGTATGAAGTAATTTTACGTCTAGTTAAAATTAATAAACACTAAAAATATATTTCATGTTGAATGATGATATTTACGAATTAATTTCACAGAGAATGAATAAGTATATACAAATATATCTTACAAAAGAGAAAGTGCAAGTTTTCTTTAAGTTTAGGATCAAATTAAAACAATTGGTAAACACTATAATTTTGATTTGAATATAATTTTAGCCACGATGAAACATCATGTTGGTGTACACAGTACTAAAAATAGCTAGTCGCTGGTAACTCTTTTAAGTGGTTATAGACGCATTAATATGCTATCTAGCTTTCATTTGTGCATACTTTCGTCAAAATTTGAGATGGTTGTTTTTTGTTTTCATTGTTTCGTGCTACATAGCCATTTTGAACCAGGAAGCGATGCTCTGATTATACCAAGTCAAAGATCATAAAGAGACTGTCAAGTAGCCATGGTTCAATGAGCGATTGCCAAGCACTGTCACAAGTTGTGACTAATAACCAATAATTGTGAATAATTATCATGGAAGGCTTATCCAAGAAATCATAGACACATAGAATTATCTATCGTACCTACGCGCGAGAACGGCGCTGACATTGAAAGGGTTCGGAAACCAAAAGGAAATCAAAGTAGAAAAAACACATAGTAGCAAGTTCTTGATGGGTTTCTGGGTTTTTACAGTTACCAAAGTCTGTAACGAAGCTTCATCACTGATTTTTGAGCAGACGCACATTTGGATATTTGACCCAAAAGACTGGTCTTCAATCAAATTTCTAAAATATTAAATACCAAAAAGCCACCCAACTTCTGAGATACTTCAAGGGCCATATGTATTAAAGGGCGAAAAAAAAAACAGAAGTTAAATTTTGACATCGCTGAACATGCACTTAAGTTAACGGTATTGAAAACGGTTACTATTTTGTATTTTGAAAAATTATTTTACTTTTCTGTTTTATACCCTTTAGAAAACTTTCTTTCAACATGGTTTTCATCGAAATGTACCCACAATTTTGTACCCACAATTTGTACCCACAAATCCGGATTTAAATGCATGCGTATTAGAATCATGCTACTAGAAAAGTGTTCAAGAAAATGTAGAACAAAAAAGGTTTACTTTGAGACCATTTTGAAATAATATTATTAAAAGTAATCTTTATGGCGATAAATATGGTTAAATAGGTTCCTAATGGCTGCTACTATAACATCTTAAAAGGAATGTATCGAAAGGAAAATACCTTTGCAATGTAAACATTTATATTCTACAAATAGATACTATTCTACTATAATATTCTATAATATTCTATTGGTTTAAAACAAACTAAACTTTCTTGTGTTTTTTATTACTTTTTATCATATAACTCAGAAACAACAATAAATTATTCATCAATTTGAAATCCGTCTATGTTCTATCTAAAATTACAAACAAAAGTTATTGTCGACAAATGTTGCAGGATTAATTTACAATAGGTGTACTGCAGTGAAGGAGAATTTTTAGTAGTTAGTTTTTTGCCTATTTTGTACTGCTGCACGATGGTCTCAAATGCACATTTCACTCGAATTAATTCAAATTTCTGAAATCTGCAAAAGTAAACAAAAATCATACAGGTTTACAGTTAAATGTCTCTATAATATATTAAAACGAGAAAATTATGTGGTAAAACCGGTAAAACCAGTTTTCAGACAGAACCAGTTTTACCTAGGCCAAACTAGTTCGACCGAAGAGCGGTAAGCACAACTAAGCCAAACTGGTTTAACCTGGTAAGTAAAGTCATACTTCAGGCCAAACTAATTTTAATTAACGGTTTTGAAGTGTACCACAATTTTTACGCTCGGTTTTTGTAGAGCGTATTTTCTGACGCGCTTGTTTTCTAAGGGTCGTGTTTTTTGAAGCTCGTGTTTTACACTCGCGAGTTATTTGAACCGCGTGTTTTCTTACGCGCTTGTTTTCTTACGCGCTTGTTTTTCTAAAGTATAATGGCGCACATGTTTCTCCGCACTTTTTCTGCGTCGCGTTTTTTTTTACACGCGTTTTTTAGCTCGCGTGTTTTTCAAGTGGTTTTTCTGAAAGGAGTGTTTTTATCCTTGTGAACAAAACACGCGCGTCAAAAACTCGCGCGTCGGAAAACGGGCTCCAGAACACGCGCCTTAGAAAACGCGCATCAGAAAACGCGCCTTAGAAAACGCGCTTCAAAAACGCGCTACAAAAAAACGCGCTTCAGAAAGCTCGCGCTATATAAGACAGGCCGTTCAAACACACGTGCGTCAGAAAACATCCTCTGGAGAAAACGTGCATATTATAGTATATTTCTAAACCGTTAATCGAATCAGCCTTAATCAGTTTAGCCTACGCCATTCCAGTTTGCCCTGAAGTATGCGTTTACATAACAGGTTAAACTAGTTTGGCCTAGGATAAAGTAGTTAATGCCTAACATGCTTCGGCCGATCAGATCTGATCATATCGGAATTAAGTTTGCAAAGAAAATGTAGCAAAAAAAACTGGAGGCTGATTCGATTAATTTGCGCAATTAATGAAAATTGTGTGATGATGTTTTTCACATTCGAATGTATTCTCTTAAAATTTTGGGCAGGTAGTCATATAATATGATCCGATGAAAACCTTCGCAAACAACATTCGTTTGATACCGATTTTGTTATATCATTTAACGTATTTTACGTATCATTTGACGGTAATTGAAGTTTTTTAGACTTCCAGAACCATATTTTGGGTTATATCTCCGGAAGTGGTGAGATATCAAAATTAAGTATAGCCACAAATCAAATTGAATCCCGCACATCTCCCTGACTGCAAACAGTAATCAAATTGCATCCCGCGCACCTGCCTGGCGGAAGAAACTAATCAAATTGCATCCCGCGCACCTGCCTGACGGCAAAAACTAATCAAATTGCATCCCGCGCATCTGCCTGATTGCAAAAACTAATCAATTTGCATCCCGAGCATCTGCCTGGTTGCAGAAACTAATCAAATTGCATCCCGCATGCTGTGTTCAAATTTGGGAACAATCGGTCAAGGATTTTCCAAACTATGAATTTATTCGTGTTAAATGTGGAATGTGCAATGTGCTGTATGCAGCAAATGATATAATAGCAAATATGCGACGTATTTATTTATTTAGGAACACGTGTGTTGAGGAAACTATACCGAGTAGAATAGTATGTTTGATAATGTCGCTATCTTTGAAGCAGTGGCGTAGCTAAGGGGGGGGGGGGGGGCACACCTGGTGCCACTCGTTTTGAGGTGACACCCAACCGTGAAAAAAAAAATCTTACACATACCGTCACAATGTTTTTCAACTATAAATCATAAATCATAGCAAATGATTTAGTTTATCAATTGAGATAATTTATAAATTCCTGTAAGCTATGAAATAAATAATTGCTGCAGATTAAAATGTTCAGAAGTGGCAGTTAATTCAATCACTAGTTTTGCGAATTTTTATAGATGGCAGTACTGATGTTTACATATATGATTATGATTTAATTGTAATTTATTTTTTGTTTGCCACAAAGCAATTTTTTGTTGGATGTATAGCGCATTCAAATAATTTATGTGGCCAACACTCATTTGAACAAAATATATCATGTGTAACTTTTTTGGAACAATAGATAATTTTTTTCTGCTTCTATACTAGCCGCTTGAAAGTGCTTCTTAAACACAGCAAAGCATCTGTTAAAATATTCTTAACAACGCGTTAAAGTGATCAAAATGCTTGAGTCAAAGTATTTTCTGAATATGTTGATGGGATTGTGACTGCAACTTAGAAATTGTGCAATCAACAATAACATTTACGCACCAGAGGTGCTGCACAGAACATTATGCCTGCTGTGTGTATTCATAGTTCTTTGCTTTCCTTTCTTTTGGCATGATGTACTAAGGGAAATAAATTGGAAAAAATTGGAAAAAGAAGAGAAGAGATACACTATCATACCTCTACTGGGTGTCTCAACAGTGCGATCTCGGAAGATTGTACCTCTGTTAATGAAGATATTTTAAAACTGATTTCACTCATATATACAGAACGCCGAGGTGTACATTTTAAAAGTATTGTTGGATGTTCCATAAGGTAGTACCAACCCAAACTCGTTTTTATAAATGGAAAAACCTATATTTCAGCACAGTTTTGAATTCCTCGCTAAATTTTACGACAATAAACCACAACATTACCTACACTAAACTTTATACTTTTTGATTTATTGGCATTTTTATGGAAAAACAGTAGTAAAACTATCGCGCACGCTTAGATTCTGATTAAGTAAGAAGCGTTCTATTGTCGTGATTACCTACCACATCCAAATTGTGTACAGGCTGGTCATAATCTGCAGCAAAATATAGCAAACAGTTTTTCCTAAGTGATTTTTTTAAAAGGAACACCTTGTACCTTATTATTTTTTTTTTGAATTGTACGCAATCGGTCTGCCCAAAAGAATACTAGGACACACTAGTGCTAAAATAAACCATTATAGGAATAACTAGTCTTCTTCATTAAAAAGTCGAGTTTTCTGTCAATAAGTGCTTCTACACCTACATTAACAATTAAGCCAGTTAAGTATTTACCTAAAGTACTGTTTTCTCGCATAATTTCATATTTTTTTTAAATAAAATAAAACATTTTATTTAGAAGTTATTAAGGTATCTGTCAGTGGAATCTGTCAATTCTACTTCCCAATAAAGCATTTTCATTGCATTCGCCAAAAATCCACAGGCTGACACCAGTATATCCGCACTGGGTGCCACCCATGGAAGCTACGCCATTGCTTTGAAGGTAGTTAACCCTGAAGGCGGAGAATTGCGTAGGATGGCAAATAGAACTACAGCCGTAAGTTTGCCGTTGTAGCCAAGTGGTCGTTCGTCCAGTTTGGCGTCGGACATTCATTGTTCAGGCGAGTCGCGCTTAAATAATAAACTGCCCAAGTTGGCCGCGCAGGGGGCGCTAAATCAAGCTAAACCGGCGACCTCCGTTATTGATACGCCCAGAGCGAATTAATTAAAATTTGTACACACGTTCAATTATAAGCGAGCCATGTACCTCGGTACATTATTTGCCCAGAACGGGCTCTGGGCGCTTCGCGCTCGGTCCTGCTACGGCCAACTTTGATTATTTGTGCGACTGCCGACAATAAAACTAACCGTATAACAGCGCCGCCGCGCACCATGTGCAACCAGCCTGCATTAATTAGTGCCGCAGCGTTGAAGTTACGCGTCTTCGGATTAGAATTGAAACTGCGAGAATTGCTTCAGCGCTCACAACGCCGATCGTCGAACAGCTATCAGCAGAAAACTCACATCTTTTAGCCATGAAAATTTTACCTATTCTAAAACCGGTCTAATTAACCAAATACAACATCGGGCTGGCAAATACATTTGCGTGTCAGTATGTGCATTAGGGTGGCCCAAATACGGACATTTTGCTAGAGGGCAACGACTCCCAATCTGTCCCTTTTCCTGAAAAAAAAAAGAGAGAGAGAGAGAAAAATTGGTTAACGTTAACACGTGCCACCGGGCACCTCAAATTTTCCATCTAAAATACATTGCAAAAATGTATCTTATTTCCTGTTTTTCACGTTTCGGACATAAAAAAAATTTGCGGGAAATTATCAGGAATTGTTCAGAACTCCCCAAGGAACAAATCCACAACCATGATTTTTTTGTTCACCACCCCTATCCTTCCCTAAGTACCCAAAATATGGGTAAAAAATTTTCCCAAATTTACAATTTTGTAATATTACGTTTTATATTGTTTTTGGCAGAAGTGATTGTTATTGGATTATTGACATAGATTTTGTCATTTATTAATATTACGATGGTACGAACAATTTTTTTAATTTTTTTGCAGAAGTTATAAAATTATTGGCTTTTTTGTCATTTATTAACTAATTAGCAATTGTTAAACAAATACCGTTTGTTGGTATTATCCATATTCAAGGTTTTGTTTAACTGATGAAATAAAATGCAATCTCTTTTCCTTGCGTAGTTTTGATTTATTTTATCGAGACATGTTTCGATGCCTTAGCATCATCCTCAGTCGGGAATGGTCAATTTCCTAAAATCTCTCAAATCTCATTCTAGTGTACCCCCTTCACCTATAGCCTGTGTTTTAACCCAATTACTTATTAATTTAATATAAATTTTAAGCCTAAGAAGATTTTTGCGTCGTGCGAGAACCACGCTTGTTGTTGGTATGTACCAAGGCATCGAAACATGTCTCGATAAAATAAATCAAAACTACGCAAGGAAAAGAGATTGCATTTTATTTCATCAAATACCGTTTGTTTAAACAAATATATATACAATTTTGCGGACATATTTTTTATTATTTAATGGAAATTATTATTAGGAGCATTTTTGGTCATTTACTATCTAATTTGCAATTGTCTAAACAAATACCATTACAAAAATATACAATGTTACGAATTTGTTTTTCATTTTTTTTTTCAGAAATTATTATTAGATTGTTGGCATTGTCCGTCATTAATTAACTAGTTTGCAGTTGTTTAACTAAATACCATTTGTTTAATCAAAAATATATAATGGTACTGGCGTATTTTTTTGACAAAAATTATTATTGTATTTCTTGCCTTTTTTTTTGTTAACTAATTTTCAATTATAACCTATAATAATAATTAGTGTTGCAACCACAAAGTTGTTTGACCGATATCGTAAAACCATCGAAATTACAAAAAAGATATTCAAACAATTGCACATTAGGTAACAAATTACAAAAAAAAACATGCGAACAATGCTAACAATAATAATTTCCACAAGAGAAAAAAAAATTTGTTTGTTAAATTAAACTTGTTTAAAGAATTGTAAATCGTTAATAAATGACAAAAAATGCCAATAGTTTAATAATAGTTTCTACAGTAACAATAAATAATATATCAGTAACAATGAATATATTTCTTTAAACAAATAGTATTTGTTTAAAAAATTACAAATTAGTTAATAAATGTCATAAAACTGCCTATAATCTAATAAAAATGTATAAAAAATATAGAAAATTATGTCCATTACAATGTATATACATATTTGTTTAAACAATTGCAAATTAGTTAATAAACGACAAAAAATATCAATAATCTAATAATTTTTGCAAAATTAGAAAAATATATGCGTGACCACATACATATTTGTTTAAACAAATGGTAATTGTTTAAACAAATGGTAATTGTTTAAACAATTGCTAATTAGTTAATAAATGGCAAAAAAATCAATAATATAATAATTTCTGCAACAAATGGAAAAAAGAGTTCGTAACATCGTATATTTTTGTTTAAACATATGGTAAATGTTTAAACAATTTTTAATTTTTAAATAGTTAATAAATGTCAAAAACGTGTGATTAATCCAATAATAGTAATTTCTGTCCGAAAAGTAATAAATCACGTAACTTTGTAAAATTGTAAATTTGGGGAAAATTTTACCTCATTTTTAGGGAACTTTCTAAATCCGAAACGTGAAAACAAAAGGAAAAAAAATATGCATTTTCCAATGTATTTTCAATGGAAAATTTGAGGTGCTCATTTGAGTTGTTTTTTTTTTCAGATGGTGTCCGTTTGAGGGTTGTTCTAGTTTTTCATTTTCTCTCAGGGTCTGCATGTATATGTTATTATTGTTTGTATTTTTGCCTTTTGTGGCTTGTTTGTGTATGTATCCTCAGTTCGTCTAGTTTCAAGTAGCTTGTCGTTTCCGGTAAACGTTCATGCCCTTGATATTTGGAATGGAACTGGTTTAATGTTCCACTATATAATTTCGATCGACTTCCTGTCGGTAACCAGCAGTTCTAGGTATTTATGATTGTTTTGTGTTGAATGTTTTCCCGTTTTATTGTGCCAAATAGCAATTTCCTTGTTCGTGGGCTAGTTTATTATCATATTGGCTTTGAGATTCATTAGTTTCTAGTTTCTCCCATTACTTAACTAACCCGCCAGCATAGGAGTATTATTGTTTCTTGTATAGATGATGTAGATTTTCTTCTGTTTCTATTAAGAAAATGTTTGTGGTTCATTATATTTTACTTCTGGGTGAGTTATTTTTCCGTCTACTAATAGTCTGTTGTATTTAAATATTCCTCGATATCCCTGCTCCCTATTAGTGATGTGCAAAAAGTATCTATCGGATACAAAAGATCAGATACTTCAGCAAATTGAAAGTATCAGATCTTTCTATAAATGTATCGATTACAAAAGATACTTTTATTACTACTAGAAGTTTGAGTAATCAGTAATCTTTTATTGATTTATGTTTATGGGACATGCGTATAGATATAGCGGAATTACTAGTCAATCTCGTTATTTTGTTGTCATTGCGTCTCTTATTAGTGCGTATTTGTGCGCTAATAATGTGTGTTCAAAGCAGGAAAAGTGTAGTGTGGCAGCATTTCAATTTAAAGGAAGCCACAAATAAAGCCAAATGTAAAATCTGCGGGAATATGTCTTTATACAAAGGATCTGCATTATCCAATTTAAGGAAACACTTAAAAGTTATGACCGCACCCCACGATTCTGGTCTTTATCTGTATGTTATACAGGGTTAGCCAAAATTACCGGAACACCTAAATTATTCTCCAACCGTAGAAAATATCAAAAAGTTTTTCAAACAAAAGTTGTTTGCCTTTTAATATCGTCTAAATATATTTATATATACAGAGTGTTCATTTTAAGAAGGTTTTGTAGGAATAATTTTTTATAAAATGCGTTATTTTTAGTATTTAGTATATTAAAATTATGTTTAAGCACGAGCTTGTTTAAACCCAAAAACATTAATTAAAAAAATGATTTTTTACGATTGGAGTGTATTTAGGTGTTTCGATAATTTTGACTAATTTTGCTTAAAAGCTTGTCACTCAAAAATGATGCATTTTATAAAAGAATTATTTTTACAAAAAAATCTTAGAATTTATCTTACAACTAAAAAATGTAAAAATATACTAATATATCAAATATATTACTCAAATGTACACAATCATTTACAATAATCTATTCTCATTGATTTAAAAAATGCTTTTTTGGATGGTATCAAGACTAGATTTCCTAGTTATGAATATAACCCCATCTTAGCCCATTCAACATACCTAGATCCCAGGTTTAAAAATGAACCATTTTCTGAGTCATCAGCGCTAGATAAAATAGAAAAAATGATATCAAGTGAAATTGCTGGATTAGTGCAAATAGATTCTGTCGAAAATAACGCTGCATCAAATGTAGCTTCTGCACCTAACAATGATGACTCCATTTGGCAAGATTTTGAAAAAAGAATGTAAAATATCCCGAAACCCCCACTTTCTAATAGTGCAATAAGTTGCGGCAATACAATGAAGAGCCTGTTATTGGGAGACATGACAATGTGATGCAATGGTGGAAGTGCAGAGAGATAATGTACCCTAGACTACATCTGTGCCTAGTGAAAGAGTGCTCTCTAAGGCAGGTGTAATTGTATCAGATAGACAAAATCGTCTAAAGGCAGAAAATGTCCGGAAAATTGTGGTTTTGAACGGAAACCAGGATTTACAGTAAACTTCATATTTATCATTGTTTTATTTTATATTATTAATTAGGATTAGGACACAGAAAGTAGGTTTTATTTTTTATTATCAAATGTTACTTTTTCGTTTTTTGTTATTTAATACTTTTCAGCATCTTACATCTTTTATATTTAAAACAGCAGACACATTTTCTTTAAATATAAATTATTGCGTTGGTTTCTTTTTTCATATTTATCTATAAAAACAACAAAGTGTGACTTGAGTATCCGGTAGTATCCGATACTGAAAAGTATCCAAGTTGCACATCACTACTCCCTATATTTAGGCTTACCATACGTCCCGGTTTGACCGGGACAGTCCCGGTTTGAGACATCGGTCGCGGCGTCCCGGCCGGTTCGGTACTATGTCCCGGTTCAAATTCTTAACAAACTTTTATATCAGTAATCAGATCAGTACTCAGAAGAAGTAGCAATGTTGAGTACAGACTGCCAAAGATACATATTGAGTTGATGCTGAAAATTGTTTATATTCTTTTTAAAAGCATTATTCCATACGTCAAAATATAGATTATCTCGACTAATTAGTAAACCTTTCACGTTCTGTAGTGAACAACTCGTAAACCGCAATAATTTGCATCGACTATCTGTGTTAATTTGAAATATATTAAGAAACTACGGCCACGGAATTTTTTTTTGTAAATTTGACGGAAATTGTTGTAGGTCAATTGTAGGTAATTAATCGTTGTATTTACACATAAACTGGGGGTATTAAAATAATACGATGACTGGTGGCAGCAGAAGGTATTTGATTTGTTCGAGCAGCGCCAAAAGAAGTGCATTAAGCACTTATTCTTACTTCTTCGCATGCAGAATGGGGGTTTTGCCCGTCCAAAACCTTCATTGCACATGCGCAGAAGAATACCCAATTGTTTTTACTCCTGCCCGAACAAACCTATTGGCACTATAAAAAAAATCTGATGTGGCCAGGCACATGACTTTATCATACCATATATTAATGGTTTAGCTGCAGCAGATTCTATTTGATCGAGATCGGCCACGTCTGCATTAAAATAAAACTACTAGACCTAGACAGCTACTTTGATTATATTTACAGTATGTAATGTCAAAACATCAGCATTTGACACTACCTACTATCATTAGAATCACAATATCTGACAAATCCTGGCTAACTAGTTTTAATACTAGTGTTTTATTGCAGTACGAGCGATCCCGATGATATAGAATTTGCTCATGCGGCCAAAATATTTATTTTACGAAAAAATTTCATAGTCATGAATTATTCGGAATTTCCTCTACATTAATTTATTATTTAACAATTTCGACGAAATTCCACAAAATAGCGGCTTATTTGCAAAATATTTCAAAAATGCTAAGACTAAACCTCCTTGTCATACTACATATGATAAAGTAAAAAGGTTATTGGTTCTGATGATTAATATATTATATTGGCTTCTAGCATACTATATTTTCGGGTTTTACCCCGTCTTCAGTACTAACTACAAAAGTTCATAAAGAATTATGCTCAATATTCCAAATAAATTTTAATGTTCCCATACCGTCTTACAATCTTTCTTGTATTTATTCGCGAAAACATAAGAACATGGCTATCCGCAATCGAAATACACATTGACACCAAGATGTTTTAATATTATTGCACTGTACGTGTGCGCGTTCTCGCATTCTCTATGCATTTGCGTGTTGAATTGACGTTTCGCAACCGCTGACGTTCTGAATACTGTCAAAAGATTCAAAATATCCTGGCTACCTGTTATTAATGCAGACACGATTTCGATCACATAGAATTTGCTCCTGCAGCTAAACTATTAATTTTACCAAAAAATGTTATAAACATAAATTATACAAAAATTCCTCTACTTTAATTTATTATTTAATTATTTTGACAAAATTGCAGAAATGGCGGCTCAATTGCAAAATCGTTGAAAAATGCTAAGAGTAAATAGCCAGTTCCTTTGGACCCTTTTGAACCCAAAGCTTTTCAGCTCTAAGTTTAGTTATAAAACTTCTAAATATGAACTTTCGTCGCGATACCTTCAGTAGTTTCTCCGGAATCGTCTCCACAAAAAACGGGTACACACACACACACACACACACACACACACACACAGACATTTTTTTGTACCTTGGTCAAAAATGTTCAGGGGACCCAAAAAGACCTATTTCCGCTAAAATCTCAATTTTTTTTTCGGCATGATTACAATACTTTATTATACTGCGTATGATAAAGTAAAAATAATACCTTTATTATTTAAAATAGAGGCATCGTTTCCGCACGTTGCGATTTAAACGAAAGTATTCTTCTTGTGTCAACCTACTACTCATATTTTTAATTCATTAGAAGAAACTGTTACTACGTCCACGCTTCCAGAAGAATCTGCGTATGTGAAACCAAACTTCCATAAAATCTCTGACTTAACTGTTTCAGTATATAGAAGGTAAAGATTTGGAGTTTACTATCATAGTACTTCATGAGAAACATCAATTTAAGATGACTACTATAGTAACGTCTGTTTATTTTTTTCGTTGTTTATTTTTATTTTGAATTCTTTCTCATAGGAAGATTTTTATACATCCAATAAGTCATAATCTGATACATATGTCAATGAGTCGAATAAGAGAACAAGTTCACCCGATGTTTTAGGTAATTACTAATTTTTTTATGATGTTAACCGAAAATTAAACTTTAAAACAACTACCAATGATATTTACTACAACTTTTGTGTGCGGACCAAATCTGTTAAATGTACAGTTGCAGAATTATACAGCTTTTTTCGGTTCCATATTTCGACTTACGTTGTTCTTCCACTAACCGGTTCATTAAAAACTTTTTCTAGCGTTGTTCTATAATTTTCTATCATACATCAAATTTTTTTAGGTTTAGGTTGTAATTTTTTTGGGTAATATTATGCACTCAATTACTTAAATTCATATTATATTGCTTGTATACACAATTTGTTAATTTAAACAAACGAGAATATTTATCAAATAATAAGTAGCGTCGTTTTTTATGTATAAAGGTTTCACTGCTTTAAATTTGCAACGTTTCCCACAAAAAAAGGTGTTGAAATTCAAGTATTACCAACAAATTTCGAGATAACTCACTATCTCTGACTCCACTAGTAAGTGCAATATTATTCTGCAAAATAAATTTTGGCATGGAATGCTCCAAACTTTATGAGGTGATTAAAGCAGGTTATATTATAATAGAAAAAAGTACCGACACGGAAACGAAAAATACGAGAGGGTGGGGTCAATAACTAATTGAATTGTTTCTGTTTTTTTTTTTGTCATAAAAAGTACACGTAATTTTGATTATATTTTGTAGAACACGAACCTGGTCCATCTGATGACTTCTTCTCTCATTTTGACAATGTCGACTTCTATGAAAACAAAATTAAAGTAATATGTGACAAAATAAGTGTTTTCGCGTCTTAGTTTTGCATAGTGGTTTTGTTAGAAATTACGTATGATTTGGTTTTCAAGGATGTTTAGCATCCCAATTGTTGATAATTTTGATATTCCTGGTATTCGGATTATATATAAAGATGAAATATATAACTTTTATACATAAATATACATAAATATACATGGGAAGCAATAAAAAATAAAACAATAAAGAATACAAAACGCTGTTTTTTCAAGTTATTTACATTTTATTCCCAAAAGTAATACTTGTCCCGGTTTGAAATTTAAAAATTATGGTAAGCCTACCTATATTGTATCATGATTCGAAGCAATGCGTTTCTCTGTTGTATGAATAACCTGTTTCGGAAGATCTTTGTTTTGTCTCCAATTTTTTTTTTGGGATATATCAGTTGTTATTCTCATCTGAGTGTTGAGAAGAAGCAGGCAGCATCAAGTCCTCCAACTTATATCTACATATTTCCGATTCTTCTAGTCCTTTAATGTTTAGTTTCCTGTTTCCATATTCCAATAATTTTTCTGGTTCCTGTAGCTTTTTCTCATGACTCTAAGCTGTTTCTTCCAGTGGTAGCGTTTGATAATGTAAGTCTGTTCTTAAATTGTTAATATTTTGTACAAATTCCTTTTTAAGTTATTATTATTGGTTCTTTCTTCGTTTATATTATTTGATGCAGACAAGTTCGTCCAGTTTTCTTTCATATGGACTCGAGCCTTTTCGTTGGTATATTTATTGCGAAATAGATGTTTCTAATTTTAAAATGTATTTTATATGCCGTTTTTTGGTAATGTTAGTTAAGGTTAGATTTGCAATTTACAGGTTAGCAATATTAGGATACATATCTTTATATAAGGATACGTTTCTGCGTAAATTACTCTGTTCCCAGAAAATGCTGCTTCTGTTTTTCACCGGAATACACCTTAGTCTCTTATTACTTTTTAGTATTCACTGATTTTTCGCTTCTAAGCGTATCGTGTAAGGTAGCTACTATACGCAGCAAGCACGAAAAATTAAAATTTGACCGACGTTAAAAATTCCACACTGACAAATAAACTTATAGACACAATGTTATTGTTTCACCATTGCTAACTTTGTTTTTATTGGAGCAGACTATAGAAAACAATGTAAATCACATATTAGTCTGTCAAGTTAAATTGTCTGAAATGTCGGTTATCAATGATTGTTGTTACTAATTGTTGCATCAGATCAAAAGAAGTTATTTTCACACATAAACACATAAGCAGTGTTTGCAGAAAAAAAAATCACAAGCAATTATCTATCATACAATAACTACACAATCATGAAAAAGCCACCATTCACGAAAGGACACACAAATGCCATCAATACAAAAAGAATAGAGAGTACGCTTTACTGGCGGGGTGGTGCAGCAAATTAGCTATAGTTTAATTTTCTATCACTGCTTCCGAAGGCTTTTAATGAAGGATCAGATAATAACTTCAAAATACAGGTAAACAAATCAGTACCTATTATTGGCACAGAGAACAAACTCTAAGGCTGGATTTATCAGTATAAGTTTAAACCACGAACAGAATGCAGATATACAGAAACCTTGAGACCTCATCTTGTTTTGTGTAACCGGAGATGCTATGTAAGAATTATTAGCATTAGTTATTGACGATTTTCCGATCCATTGATTGGATTGCACAAGATGACACATATTCATAATCATTTTAACTGTTAACTTGAGGGTAATTCGTTAAACAGAATGTATAACGATGGATTGGAACAAATGCACCCACTCGTCTTACCGCATGGTCACCTGATCTAACGCCTATATGTAAGAAAAATACGCTAATAATATTTCAATAATTCATAAACAAAAGAGGTGGTAGCCATATGAATGATATTGCATGTCAAACATAATTATCCAATAAGACTTTCTTAACTTTCTTAATGTTTTTTTTTATTAATTAACACCTTATACCTTATAACACCTAGTCTGATGACTATCTAGCTATATTAATCTAACCTAAATTGATACGTATAAAAAGTGTTCGATATTAAGTGTTCCCCATTGGTGTAACTTAAATTTAATTTGGATGCTGACGCTTTAAACTTCACACACTGCACGTTGCTCTGCTTTCTTCACCTATCAGCTATAACTCACATAACACTGTGCTATGCTTTTTTAAAATCACTTCACCAACTCAAAAGGTTTTCGTGTGCTGGAGGAGTCTGTTCTGATGATTCTCTGCAAACTTTCCAATTTCGTTCGTTACTAATTCCATCTCAAGATCCTTGTGGATCTTTCTGTTTCTTTTATACCACGGTGCTTAATAATGTATACCGCTGATTCTTAATATAGAATGCTAATTTAGTAACAATTATTCCTCTTATCATAAACACAGAACAATAAAACGGTCACTGAGCACATAGAAATACTCATTACTTGCCGTAGAAGCAATTCGTTTTCAGTACACAAAAATAGTGTAGCGGTCTAGAAAACGCAAAACCGTAAATATGTTCAACAATAGACGTTGTTGGCTGTTATCTCTGATATCGATCAAATATATTCGTCCTTATTTTGCGTTAGGCTTACCCGTAACGATGTGCAATCAAGGAGTTAATGATGACCATTTGAGCAAAGGCAACAAAGGGCTGCGGAGGGTGGATTCGCCGCCCCACCGCTGGGTTAAATGCCACCCGAACCCCTTTCACAATTAACCACGTCTACGTGTTCTGTTTACGGCACTTAGCCTATAAATTTGTCCGTCGCGGAACGCAGCCGGCCTGATTTTATCGCACGAAATACTATCGCATCGACCACCCACCCGCCGCGCTTGTGCGGCATAAAACTCTTCCTGCAATCCTTGGTGTATCTCTATTCGGCTGTTGTTGGTTGAACTAAAAACAGAACACCTGATTTGTAGATTATTTAACACTCTTTAGTTTAGACGAATACTGGGTGCAAGCTAAAAGCATGTTTGCAGCACAGCTGTCTGATGGGGTTCCGACTTACGTTATAACCAGTTGGCCGAAAAAAAAATTTATGTCCCGCAGTGCTAGCAGTCGCCCAGCTAGGAGTGTGCGTAGCGGACACGCATGAGTTAATGACGACTTATGCGGTCGATTGCATTGATATCCATAGGCGCGAAGCAGCTGCCGGTCGGTAGTAAACCGAGTGAATTTAATATTAAATGTCTGAGATATGAATGAGTGTCCATTGTGCAAGGGAGTATACAAAACTAGAAGTGAATAAAAGCCTCCTTGTCCTTGCAAAGTGTATTTTAATATGCTATATACATGTTTCGGTGGGCACCACCATCATCAGTATTATAATGTCAAAAATATAATATTCAGCTCAACATCAACGCCGAAAAACAGCGCAACACAGTGAGAAACATGAAACACGTGGAGTAAGACAAACAGAATACGGAATGTATCAACGTAACTACAAAAACATGGAGCAAACGCATGGTTAAAACAAATCGGAGTTATAACAAGTCGTCAAGAAGGAAAACACCATTTGGGCAAATGGTTGGCCACTTGCCCAAATGGTGCACTTCAATGGTTTACTTCAAAAACTATTTTGTTTACCTGAAACGTTGCCTGCATGGGATATTCTGCTTTTAATACTATCAACATAAAATTTGCGAGAAAGCTACGTGTTAGTTAAGTAAGTTTTACCTATAATACATTTTTACGTACATATTTAACAGATATCAAATACAAATTAACAACTAAATAATAAACAAGGTGTGTTCTTACAATCTATTCCGCCTCTAATTCTAAACTATCAAGTGATGATAGATCAACAAACTCGTTGGTATACTCTTCTTCTTCATTGTCTGAGTCTTCATTCTCGCAGTATCGCTTCTGTGTAATTATGGAACAAGAAGGCTCAGCTTCTGATGTAAATGGTCGTATTAACGAAATAACTTCGTTCGGAAGCGGAATCTTTATTTTTTGTTGGCGGTTTATGCGGGTTTTTTAAACGAATGCTAGATATTATTGGGTCCGAAGTGTCTATGACTCTCTTAAATATATCTTCTAAGTTATTTTTTCTGTTACTCTTTCTAGAATGAAATTCTCGATCTTGTTTATAAAATTTATTTCTCGCTTTAGAGCCATCCTCTCCAAAATAGCAAACTAGCAGTAAATAATTTGCTACTATTTGTTTTCCGTGAACTAGTACCTTAAGGACAGTAGCAGGCTTCCGGTACCATGGATATATTGTCATAAATAAATTTGCAGTTTTGAAACAACTTTAAAATTTTTCTTAGTTTAATTGAATTAACAAGTTTAATAAGTAATAATTTAAGTAATAATAATAATAATTTAAGTAATAATAATAAGTATAATTTGTCAATAATTTGTTACTTTTAGACCAAAGTGGTATAGACAGAAGATTATAAAGAGTAATATCTTTAATTTGATGCATTGCTTGTTACTTCATATAAATAAATAACAGCCAAAAACTTATTTGAAACTTGGCGCAAGTATTGCGTTTAACGCAAGTATACTGATTTCTCGCAAAACGTTAAGCTACCGAAGAAAAATAAATTACGGAGAATGCGCAGCTAGATGCAGCAAAATATAATTGGGATTTGTAGATAAAGAGTGGAATCATAAATATATCCGAAAATAAGTGCAAACAAGTGCAAACATTTTTTCGAATGTCTAACGAAATTTTGGGTTAATTCGCTCTTCTGTGTCTTCTATAATTGTGGTGATTTAAAATTTTCTGCGTTCATATTTACCTAATATGAAATATCTACCTTAAGTAGGATTGTCCAAGATATCACTTTCAATGGAAAGTGTTAAATAAGTTAAATAATGATTTAGAGCTTAAATAAACATACAATATACTCAGTATTCGATTTTTGCTGAGCGCGTTTAAAATAATGAATAGTGGTAGAAGCGCACTATGCGCCATTTTGGTTAATTAGTATGACTGAATGCGTTGTAATTAAGCATTTATTCCACGCGTGCTTAATGAACTAACTTGTTTACTTTCATATAGGGTACAGAATTTGACTGAATTCAAAACTTGAAAACTTGAATTTTGGCCAACAATTCGGACTTCTAGACCATAGTGCAGCGTCAGACACAAACAGTAATACTTTGGGTAGCGTCTGTGATTCCTAATTTTTTATGGCGTCATTTACTATTGTACATATCTCTTCAGCTTTGACGGTACAGCGAAACTGAGTAGATATTAAATAAGGTTTATATAAGTCTTGCGGGTCCAGCAATCCCGCAACGACGTTCCCTTCATATCCGTAGTTTCATCTGCAGAAAACCACATATATTTATCGGCTAGTTTTGACTTTATTGTAGAAATTGTTTTGTCATATTGCGCTTGTACGTAATATTTTCTAATTGTGGATTCATCGGGTAAGTCTCGTCCACTATAGGCACTTCTTGAATTTTAAAAACGGGATTATTAATTTTTGTGGAAGGTATATTAGCAGAAATAAAGGTTTCAAATAAATCATCAAAAAAAATTATTTGGCGTTCCTGTGACATTTTCCATGTGTTTTTTTTTTGTTTTTACATGAAGACACTGTTTATTACGAATAATTAAATTTCGTGAGCAGAAATTGCAAACCACTTCCCCTTTCTTAACGAACGTGAAAGTATTGCCAAACTCAGCTAGCAAACGATTCATTGCAGACTTTTCAAACTAAGTACAACTATAAAGTAAAAAAAAATAATTCAACTCTAAGTATAAAACAGAAGAACAAGTTCGAAATTGAAATTAAAAACAGATATTCACACAAAATTTCAATAAACAACACAATTGAAAGAAACTGCTCAAATTATCTCTACGAAGCGGAAATTTAAACAAGGCAAGCGACTGTGCTCGATCAACGCCAAATCAAGTATGTACTATCGGGGACATATATTATGTCCCTTCTTTTGACGTTCATTTTCTCGCAAACCTAGGGGCGAAAAAAATTGAAAAAATTCTGATGCTGTCCTTAATTAATATGCTACAACTCATAAAAATTAGAAAGCTGTATATGTTGGTATTTTCCCGATTTTTCCAAATTAAGAAGAATTGGCGCTGTTTTTCACCCGTAAATTTCATTCGTTTACCTTTAGCAACTAATTACTCCGGAAATAATGGATGGATTTCAACGAATTAAAAAGTAAAATCACCTGCGGAATGCTAGCTTTCAATGTGTATTTTTGTAAAATCATTGGATTAGTGCTTGATCCACAAAAAGCTATATTACGCAATGCCAATTCCTTTATTAGTTGTGCTAGAATAATGAAATATAGACTATACGCTACCCACTAATTCATAGGTTTAAAGTTTATTAGATAATCATTGTTTATCTCGCATTTCCCTACAAAAGATCGAGTTGAAGCATCTCATGATTGCTGCAATTGATGCGTCGCTCTTCGATCTTTGGGGCGAGCGGGGGAAGGGATCGACAGCGACGCTGCTAGTAGTGGCGGATCGCACGTGCATTCGTTACTAGAAGAACCGTGTTTACGGACACAATACATATAACGAAACGGCGATTATGCGTCGCCAAAGAAATTTGGATATCCGGCGACAGATTACCGAATTAAAAAATAATGGCAAAAGGAGTCAATAAGATCAGAGAACCACAAACAGGGATTTGGATGTCCCATAGGAATTCTTGGCAATTTAAATCGGGTTTCGGGATTAGCATTTAAAATTAATGAGTGATCTGCAAAATATTCTATGTGTCTACAAATTTACGATGCTAAATTTGTAAACGTTATTTTTTCATATTTTTAAGTTTTATACGCGCAGAGCTGACGTTTGTAATATATGTAATATATCAAGAGCTGGTATTTATAATATTAATAAATAAACTGTAGAAACTGTTATAATAGTTTGAATATTTATATAACAAAATGGGTTTATCAAGCAAACTTAATTTAGTATTCACCACTAATCGGAAAATCTGCTAACTCCATATTATTAGATCTATCCGCTCAAAATCTTGTTTACAACCTGATTGTATACAAACTGAAGAAAACATAAACGCTAATCGATAGATGAGATTTCTCTCGTACCGGGTCACATATTATAATCAAAATTGTGCAAAAATTAAGAATTTAATTGTTAGTTAAAATTACTACCTTGACAAGTTATCGTTCTTTTTTTGTATTGAGAATAAGCTGCCCCGGTTCTCTCAGCTGTGTCGGTTCTCTCCGACATGACAGCACCGCTAACGCCTCCCTTCCCCGCAGCATACCAAGGACCGTAGAGCGTCGGAATTCACGCGGAGTTTCAGCACGATCTTTTGTATGAAAAATGCAAGATAAACAATAATTATGTAATAAACTTTAAACCTATGAATTATTGGGTTGCCTGTAGTCTATATTTCATTATTTTAGCTCTTCTAATAACGGAATGGCTGGCATTGGTCAGCCACTAATCCAATGATTTTACAAAACGGCACACTGAAAACTAGCATTCCGCTGGTGATTGTACTTTTTAATTCATTGAAATCCTTCGATTATTTCCGGAGTAATTAATTGCTAAAGTTAAACGAATGAAATTTACGGGTGAAAAACAGCGCCAATTCTTCTTAATTTGGAAAAATCGGGAAAACGCCAACATATACAGCTTTCTAATTTTTATGAGTTGTAGCATATTAATCAAGGACAGCATCAGAATTTTTTTAAATTTTTTCGCCCCTAGGTTTGCGAGAAAGTGGACGTCAAAAGAAGGGACATAATATATGGCCAGGATAGTACACCACAGGAGCCGAAGCCAGACCGGCTAGCCACTCGCGTCCCCGCCAGCACGTGTCCCATGCACGACACTAGAAAATGTACATTTTTGTCCGTACATCGGCACCGCACCGCTTCAATTTTTGTTTGCAATCTTTTTATTGGTTCTTCAATGTTTTTTATGTGTTCGAATAGAGATTCTATTTTTGGAAAACTGCTTTCCAGTTCAACGTTTTGTTGTAGAGTATTTGTATTTTGCTGTAAAGTATTTTATGGCTGGCAAAAGTTGTTCAAAATTTGTATCGATAAATTGTAATTGTTGGTGCAAATCCTGTAGTGATAGTACTTTATTATTCTTTAATACTAATTGCTTCATTAGGAAAGTTTAAAACAAATGATGGTATGGTGTTGGTGCATTAAAATTGCCGCTTTTAACCATGTAACCATCTAGTAATAACTGGTTGTGGTGGTTGTAACAACTTGTTACTCAATAAAATGCCGATACAACTTAATACAACTGCTTTATTCAACTCTTCGATAACATCTGTACATAAAATACAAGTACTCCGTACGTATAGCGAAAACTGGAAAACTGGTTTCCCAAAACACGAAATGTGTGTTGCCTATACTAACGTTAATAAAATGATAATGCTAATATCTTACACCTTCACCCTTAATTACAACTAAATTATTTATACAATATACAATTCCCGCACAAAAAATCTATAACATAATATACAACTCTTAGTCATAAACAAGTCGGTCCGGTGGCCTTAGATCTCTTCTCGGTCTAAGAGTTAAATTTTTATTTTCGGTATCGGCTTTATCATGAAAATTCTGCATTTCTACAGTATCTTCGGTTGCGTCGACAATCGGTAAAGGTGCCAATGTGTTTTCTACTGTGTGACAAAATTGCATCTGGTTAGCATGACGTTTCCACACTTTACCGATTTCCGGCACATTACATAAGTACACGCACTTTCCTAATATTTTAATTATTTTACCTTTGATCCATCTAACTTTATTAGGTATTCTATAATCTTTAATCATTACCGTTTGACCTAAACTAAACTTAGATTTTCTATGCCCTTTATGATACTTAAGTTGCCGTCTTTGACTTTCGGCAACATTATTATTCACAACATTATTCTTTCGAGGTAAATACATTTTAGGGTGAATTAAATTAAATTTAAAATTAATATTCCTTTTAAACATTAAAGATGATGGTGATTTCTTAGTCGTGGTATGTGGCGTGTTACGATAATCAAATAAAAAATTATGTAGTGCAGTAAATACATCGGATGTGTTTTTACCTGTCAAGACTCTCTTTAACGCATTTTTTACAGTTCTAACCGCATTTTCAGCTGCGCCATTAGATGCTGGTGAAAATGGTGCCGTGGTTATATGACGTACACCCATGCTCTTCAAAAACATTGAAAATTCTCCAGACTTAAATTGTGGACCGTTATCGGAAACAACAACATGCGGTAAACCGAATCTGGCAATTAAACTCGTCAAAGCTTGTATTGTAAACGCACTCGTAGTTTTAGATGTTGGAAATACTTCCAACCATTTAGAGTGTGCATCAATGACCACCAAAAAATATTTATTATAAATAGGACCACAATAATCGATATGTATTCTTGACCACGGTTCCTTTGGCCATTCCCACAAATGTAGTTGCTGCTGTGGTGGATTATCTTTTACTACTTTGCAGTTTGCACAATTATGCGACTTTGCTTCGATTTCCCCATTTAAACCTGGCCACCAAAAATAATTACGTGCTAATTCCTTCATCTTTGTAGCCCCCATGTGAGAAACATGTAATTCATTTAGTAATCTATATCTCATATTTCTGGGAACCACTATTTTGTTATTCCACAAAATTACACCTTTACAAATAGTCAGTTCATTACGAAAACTATAATATTTTAACACTTCTCTATTCACTATATTTCTAGGCCAACCAAATTTAATATATTTACATAACAATTTCATCTCATTACTTGTGTCTGTCTCTCTTTTAATCATCAAATAATCTATCGGCAAACCCATACTCTGAAAAAAATTTATATAGTCTACAGTGCACGTATCCATTATTTGACTATTATCTTTTATTGGTATTCTGGATAGTGCATCAGCAACATTATTTTCCGACCTGACATACTGAATTTTATAATCATAATTACTGAGAATAACGGCCCAACGTCTTAACCGATTTGCGGAATAAATGGGAATTCCCTTACTTGGATTAAATATTGTTACCAGCGGTTTATGGTCAGTTCGCAATAAAAATTTCTGGCCGTACAAAAAATGATTAAATTTACCAACTCCAAAGATAATACCTAACGCTTCCTTTTCTATTTGGGAATAGCTGGTTTCAGCTTTATTTAACTTTCTCGAAGCGTAAGCTATTGGCTTTTCTTGTCCATTCGAAAAAATGTGCGACAATACCGCACCTACCCCGTAATTACTTGCATCACACGTCAAGACAATTGGCAAATCGGGATTAAAATGCACCAAAACAGGAGCAGATATCAAAACCTTCTTAACTTGGTCAAATGCTTGGCTACATTTTTCTGACCACATCCATTCTGAATTTTTTTGTAATAACACATACAATGGAAACAAGATGGTTGACAATTTTGGTACAAATTTACCGTAATAATTTATTAAGCCTAAAAAAGACTTTAATTCTGTTACAGACTGTGGAATTGGAGCATCTTGTATAGCTTTTATTTTTTCTTCTGTAGTGTGTAACCCTTCTTTATTAATTTTATACCCTAAATAGCAAATTTCATCGACAAAAAAATTGCATTTTTCCGTTTTAATTTTAAATCCTTGTTCCTCTAGTTTACTCAAAACATTCCTTAAATTTTCCAAATGCTTTTGCATGTCTTTTCCACCAATTAAAATGTCATCGTAAAAACTAACACAATCTTCAATACCTTGTAGTAAACTTTCCATGACTCTTTGAAAATGAGCAGGCCCTGATGTTACACCAAATGGCAATCGTGTATATTGAAACAGGCCTTTATGTGTTGAAATAGTTGTAAGTTCGATGGAGGTATCTACCAACAATATTTGCTGGTATGCTTGAGATAAATCTATTTTTGAAAATATTGTGCTACCTTGTAATTTATTAAACAAATCGTCAATTCTCGGAATCGGATATCGCTCTACTTCCAAAATTGGGTTAATTGTGACTTTAAAGTCCCCACAAATTCTTACTGATCCATCCTTTTTCACTATAGGCACAATAGGAGTTCCCCAATTACAAAATGAGACAGGTTTGATTATTCTAAGCTTTAAGAGTCTATCTAATTCTTCTTCTACTTTTTGTTTTAAAGAGATTGGAAGAGGTCTAGGACGACAAAACTTAGGGCTTACATTTTCGGACTTCATCCTTAAAGAGATTTTGCCATTTTTAAACGTTCCTAGCCCTTCACTAAAAACATCTTGAAAATCCTTGTGTAACTTTTCCATTTCTTTATTTAAACTAACAAAATTGACATTTTTAACGTTTTCCTGCACTCCTAAATTGAATATTTTTAAAAAATCTCTACCCAATATTGGTGGCCCACCATTTTTAATTACATAGAACCTCAAAACCGCCTCCTTTTTGTTGTATTTCATTCTTAAATTCGCACTACCTAAAGGCTTTACGGCCTGACTATTATAAACATATAAAATTTTATCTGTCGGCTGTAATTCACAACTTGAAAATTTATCTAAGTATAATTTTTCAGAAAAAGCAGATATGCAAGATCCAGTATCAATATGAAATTCCATAGAAGTATTATTAATTTCAACTTTTGCAATAATCGGGCTATTATCAGGACTAATACTACAAATTTGATCGTCTAAATAATTTTGATAACCTTTTGTAATTCTAGTTTTACAATACGATGCGATATGACCTTTGCGATTACATTTATAACAAATAGCATTTTTAAATTTACAGGTATCGATCATATGGTTAAAATTTCCGCAAGCAAAACATTCTCTTTTTTGCTTAATTCTACTCACACCGGTTGACCTGTTTGCCCGCTGCGAAGATGGCGTCCCCTTTTCCGGTTTCCACGGCCGGGGTGGATGTGACGTCGTTTTGGTATGGCCTACCTGGAAACAGGACTCTTTCTTGACCTCCAAAATGGCGTCGTGCGAAGCCACGCTTTTTGCTGTGGCCATCGTAACCGCTTCCTGGAACGTGACCGTAGATTTTTCTTCCAGCAACCGATCCTGGACCAGTCCTCCTTCGTAGCCCATAATGAAAAGATCCCTGAGAATAATCGTCCGTTCATCCCCGAAGTCGCATTTTGACGCTAAAGAACATAGCCGCGCCGACCATTCTCTCGCCGTCTCTTCCGGTTTTTTCCGAGCCATATAAAATTTGAAACGATTAGGAAATACTGTTTGGGCACTTTTAAAATGCGTGTCCATAATGGTTGATAACTCTTGATACGTTTTCTTTTCGGGTTTGGTTGGGAACGATAAATTGTATACTAACTTGTACGCATCCTCGCTACAACAGTTGAGTAAAATGGCTTTCTTCTTTTCTTCGTCTTCAATATCGTTCGCCGTATAGTAATTGTCCAACCTCGCTTGAAAAATGGCCCATTCATCCACATTTGGATCGAATTCGCGAAGTCGCCCATATGTACCTCGCGCGTGTTCATCACCCATTTCTTCTTTTTTTTGCCGCCTGAATTCCCTCTATCACTTCTTCCCGCTTTCCAATTATTTTCACTCGTCGCCAATTTGTAACAACTTGTTACTCAATAAAATGCCGATACAACTTAATACAACTGCTTTATTCAACTCTTCGATAACATCTGTACATAAAATACAAGTACTCCGTACGTATAGCGAAAACTGGAAAACTGGTTTCCCAAAACACGAAATGTGTGTTGCCTATACTAACGTTAATAAAATGATAATGCTAATATCTTACAGTGGTAAAGGTAAATTAGGGCAGTTTTCGTTGTAAAGAGGGCATTTCAATAAAATTTTCTTGTATGTGCTTATTCTGTGAATACCGTGTGCAAAACATGTTAAGTGGAGTATGTTAGGATAATGTGTTTTAAGTAATTTTCCAACTAGGGCGTAGCACATAGGCGTAGCAGCATCAGAAACAAAAAG
This sequence comes from Melinopterus prodromus, assembly GCA_964023965.1. NCBI lineage: Eukaryota > Metazoa > Arthropoda > Insecta > Coleoptera > Scarabaeidae > Melinopterus > Melinopterus prodromus. Next base: position 21,427,201 of record OZ030396.1, read on the forward strand.
CAATATTTTACTTTCGGTTAACCATATTTTTATTATGGCATCCTTTACTATGCTATAGATCTCCTCTGCATTGACGCTGGTGTGAAATTTGGTACAAATTTAATAGGGTTTAATTGAATCTTGCGGACCCAACACTCCGACAACCACATTGACAACACATCTACCTTTAATGTCAGTTGTTTCATCTACACCCAAACACATTTTACGGACAATGTTGACTGTATAGTTGTAGTTGTTTTTTCATATTGCATAGTGTACGTATTTTTTCTAATTGTTAATTCATCGGGTAAGTCACGCCCAGCATATTTCTTGGTGAATTTTGTAAATATTGGATCATTAATTTTTTGAAAGGGTATGTTAGCAGAAACAAATACTTCACATATATCATCGAAAAAGTCTGTAGTTGACATTCCTGATACATTCTCTGTGTTTTTAGTTCTTACATGAACCCGTCTATTGCGAGTTATTGGCTTTTGCGAACAGAAGCTTTGCTAGCAAGTGGATCACTGTAATGAAAATAATTTAAAATAAAAACTACAAACCCGAAGAATAATATTTTAATAATCGGTAATAAATGCAAATGTTTAGCTAAAATTGTAAGAAACAGCACACAGTAACGATGAAGGGCAAATATAAACTACTAACTACCTCTTATTCGGAGAACGCGAAAATGAAACAATAATTTTAAAATGCAAAACAAATATATAAACAAATATATAAAAATTGAGTCAAAGAGACTACGAACGAAACAAACACGCAATTCAAACCACTAAAGAACCTACTGTGAGAAGAAAGCATAAAACACAAGAGTAAGAGCAAAATCAAAAATAAATTCAAAATTAAAAGGCGCAATTTAAAAGATTTCAAGAAAGTCAAAGCAACAGCGGCATGCTACGCACGTGGTCGCCAGAAGACTGGTTGGGCGAGCCGAGGTTTCGGCGCACTGAGGTAAGCGTAAATTTGATATCCCCAGAGTCCACTACGCATGACACTGAAAAACATACATTTCCGTCCACCCATTGCTTATGAAGTTATGAGTCTTATGGCAGCAGCTCTGATGTTTGTTATGCTTGAAGCTCGAGACAATTTAAGATGCAGTTTGCTTCACACTTCACCTGCGATTAGTGTGTGACATTGTCTTTTGGTAAACAAATACTGAGCAATAAAGTCTGCTTTGTTTTTATGTTTAATAATAAATAATTTTATAATTAAAACTAAACTTCTAGTCAGCATGTTCCGCTCTTGAAAATAGATCAACCTACTAGGGCAAACTCGATGTAATATATCTGGATTTCTTGTACCTATCTGCGACAAATTTAATAAAAACTTACAGATGATAGTATTTTATAATGGCATATAATGGTGCATGTATTAGACCGTATTAATTAGTAATCGTACCGTGCTATAGTTTTGATATCAATCCAAACAATTAATTTATGTTATAAGAAGACAAAACTTTTCAACAAAAATAAGCACCATCTGTTTGATGAGATAATTTGTCACATTAAAGAGACATGTAGAGCTATTCCTGGCTCAATGGCTCACCTCTTGTTCCAATTTGTGTGTTTCCACATGGGTAGTTGTTGGCCCCAATATTGATCAGAATAAATACATGCTCTACAAGAAATTATTGGTGCCGAGAGAGATCGATTTGAAAAAAAAAACATAAGTGCTGTCTTGGTTACAAAATTATCAAGCAGTATCATATTAAAGATGAACCACGAGAAGATCCAGTTGCTCAGTGACGTTTAACCAAAAGACAATGAATCCATAAAATGTCTGGCTCTCACAGTCTATATTAAGAAACTGTGATATGTCGATATCGATGGTGACAAGCGGAGTTTCTCGCCTTATTTCTAACATAATTCTATGGTACGGTATAGTTCACACAGCTAAAAATTGGCGACTTGGGGCTTTTATTTTCGCGTACTAATTATATAGTATGTTCTTAATCCGACACCTCCGCCCATGTTTCCGGGATTAAAATATTTCAAAGTAATTAGTTCTGGGAATGGAAAGTGGAATGAGTCAGCCATTTTTTTGCAAAGCGTGCCTTTTATTACAGGTTTTTGAGAAAACTGTATGTCAAAATACAAATGAAGTAAACGCCACAGTTCAACAATTGCCCCTAATTCCGACACTAAGCGTATATTTTGATCCGAAATCATCGACACCTCAGTGCACCTAATTCAGACAGTGATTCTAAATCAGACACTTGTGGTACATTATTGCAAGAAATTAAAACATTCAAGGTAATATTAAGTGTTTTAAATATTGTTAAATACTATTCATTATTAGGAAATGTTAAATATTTATGTTTTACCGATTTTAATGAAACAGTATACAATAATTCCTTAGTCTTCTTCAGTCTGCCCTCTCTACGTCATCTGTATTTTAATGTTTCTTGCATCTGGAATTTTTAGTGTTGTTTTTTCTTGGCTTACTTTTCTAGAATTATTTTCTTTTGTGTTTCATTCTTATTATTAACAAATATGTGTTACAGAAGAGCAGTTTCTTTTTACTGTATTTGGGTGGTTCAGGTCTGAATAATGATTTTTACTTTATCATACGCAGTATGATGAAGTATTGTAATCGTGCCGAAAAAAAAAATTTGAGGTTTTAGCGGAAATAGGTCTCTATGGGTCCCCTGAACATTTTTGACCAAGGTACAAAAAAATGTCTGTGTGTGTGTGTGTATGTGTGTGTCTGTGTGTGTGTGTGTGTGTGTGCGTATGTGTGCGTATGTGTGTACTCGATTTTTGTGACGACGATTCCGGGGAAACTACTAAAGGTATCGGGTAAAACGTGCATATTTAGAAGTTTTATGACCAAACTTAGAGCTGAAAAGCTTTTGATTCAAAAGGGTCCAAAGGAACTGGCTGTTTCCTCTATGCATTTTTCAAGCATTTTTGTAATTTCGTCAAATTAGTTAAATAATAAATTAAAGTAGAGGAAATTTTGAATAATTTATGCCTATGATATTTTTTGGTAAAATTAATAGTTTAGCTTCAAGAGCAAGATCTATTTGATCGAGATCGGTCGCATCTGCATTGATATGAAAGTACATAGTAGCCTGGATTAGACAAATATTTTTTTTTGTGCTGTCACCACAGAAATGTCTATGGCTGTCACACTCGAAAACAGCTGATTTCATCAGAGGTTGGAGAACCGCTATGGAACGTAGCCGCTCTAGTGCGGCAAAGTACAAAATACAAAATTCAAATAAAATAAGATCACCAATTTGATTGTTTGTTGATAGGAAATATCAACCCGTTGTTAAACCTAATTGTAAAAACGATAAATTGAAAAAATTGTAAATAAAGTATAGCGATGAGTGTAGTTATATATTAGTATGTTGGTACGGATGTGACATCTACGAACGAATATAAATCTGTCAGAACTTGAATTAGGTATCAACCTAACATTTCCTATACAGAAATATAATCATTTTTGATTTTTTTTAAAATATGTATTTCTAAAAAAGCAACACAAAAAACGTTGATGTCACTCTTGCCGAAAACTACATAGTGCACCTCACTCACATGCGACGCTCCGCCTTCGGTGACACGCCGGATCACCGCTCGTCCCGCTATTCCGTACTTTCGGCACTTGTGAGATAAATAACTATTATTCTGATGACAGTAGGTAGTGTCAAATGCTGATGCTTTGACAATACCTACTATTGATACTATTGACTATCAAAATATCTGTCAAATCCTGGCTAACTAGTTTCATTTTAATGCAGACACGATTTATCTAAATCAAATAGTCTCATGCAGCTAAACTATTAATTTTATATTTTGTATGATAAAGTCATGTGCCTGGCCACATCAGATTTTTTTAATTGAGTTAGGATCTGTTCAGCTGCTATTTCCAAAGGTGGTGTATTATTGTCAAAATCACTACTCTCTGCTGCTAGTGTTGCATCATTCTGTTTTACTTCATCATCCTATGATACCTATCGACTATTGATGATTGTAATTCCGAAAGCCTGAAATGATTAGGAATTATTCATGCCCGTAATTCCGACAAACGATGGAAAATATGTTATTTTCTTGTATAAAGACAGCAATAGAGCCTATGCTTCTAACCATGAACACCATTCCAACACACATGTCTGATTTACGGACGTCCTATATTTACATGTACCTAATTCCGACACCGCTAAATTTGTAAATAATAGTGGTTTAAAGTGCAGTACACCGTATTATTATGAAAATATCGAACATTTTTAGTCAGCCTAAATAGATATTATTAAAATTTTCTTAGTTACTGTTATCCTGTAGCGATGTAAAAAGTAGTCAAATTGCAATTACGTCATAAGGAAAAAAAATAATGTTTAGCATAACACTCAATGATCAGGATTAGTCAAACTTCTAGCGTATATACTGACCGTTAGAACATTGGTAGAATAAGAAGCGATTGTCGGTTGATAAATGTAACGTCAAATCAACAAACCGCATGTCCTAAAATATAGTTGAATATTGTAGATTTCTTATTTTATTTAACTAAACAGAAATATATCTGAATTTAGAACAGTGTCTGAATTTGTGACGTTTACCTTAAGTACTTTAGAACGAATATTTATTGCAGACCCACATAATATAAGATTATATATCTTTAGGCGGACAGCTTTTTTTCGATACATCATAATCAGATTACATTCTATATCACTTTTAAAATGTTGCAATTACTGTATTCTGTTGTCATTGTGAAGCTGATCGATTATTGGGTTAAAATTGATATAGCAGGATTCTCATTCAAAAGATTGCATTGTTTATGGTTCGTAGGTATGGTTTGTTTCATAAAAATGCTATAACTATAATATTAAAAAGTGAAGGATACTTATTTATATTCGGATATTTATTACAAAAGACCATGTTTTTCATTTGAAGAACATATGCCGGGAACAGCAAGTTTTTATTACTTGTTTATTATTATTGGTGATAACTTGCATTTGGGTGTTGGTTCACTAACTAGGACGACCGCTGTCTTACGGAAAAGATGCAGAGCCGTACGTGCATCGGAAAAACGCACCCCTCATACATTTACATACGTTGTTATTAACAGTTAGCTGTTGACTCGATTAGGGACGGTACTGTTATAATTGGCATAATGTTTGTAATAATTGCTATTACTCTGTTTATGGAATCAACGTTATCGCGCGTTGGTCTGCGAGAGCCATTCTTATCACATATAATTCAATACCATAGTCTTGACGGTCGATTACGCGGCTGTAATCTATATTTATTTATGACACAAATTATTCTACACGATGTCCCTATGAAACTTCTTAATGGTGTTTATTGCCATGCATTTACGGGCTTTCTTTGGTAATTGATTTATAACTTTTGTCATAAACTGTATAATATAGTGCTGAGCAAGATATTTATGCTTTTAGGGCAACTGGCTTGCCATCTACACATTTCACTTAACTTGTCGTGTGGTCCTTTTTCTCTTAATATGAAGTCAAGGAGGGAGAAGTTTTAATAAATAGGTTAGGCGTAGATTCGTTTGCAAACAGAAGAGTTAGAGAGTGGTTTGAGATGTAAAACAAACCAGTCACAAGCATCCAGCATGCTTAATATTAAATGTAGTTTTTTAGTGTGTGCTTTTGTAAATGGTAAGCCGATCATTACTTCCTTAATTAAGCACAAAGGTGCTTAATTTTAAATTCATTGTTTTAATTCTTTTGTGTTAATTGTAAATAAATATTTGTTGTCGTTTTATTGAGATTCAGTTTTACTTTTAAGTAAGTTTTTTTTTAATATTTGAAACAAGCAAACAAGCTACTATTTAATTGTAGAGACTTTGATTACATTTTGATTGAGTTCAAATAGTGATTATCATGGTAAGAGTGATGAGCTTTGTCTGATAAAATACTGCATTGGTCCTATTGCAAGAACCTAGTGCTGAGCATGTTTAGAGAGATAAATTTCATAATGGTTAAAGTTGTGGTCCTTAGATAAAGTTCTTAAAACAAAAATTATGGTTACTTAATAACCAGATTTTACCCAACCGACAAACTATTACAGTACGACGTGAAAGCAGTTCCTAATACACAAGCGATGTGCATGATCAAGTTGAGCATTAACGTCTACAAATTTTATTATAGCTTCCAGTGTCGTTCCGTCCAATAGGAACTAAAATATTATCAGAAAAAGCTAATTTTACATCTTAACCGAGAACAACTCCTGAAGGTGCACAGTACCTAAAGAATAATAATTCCTAAGGAATCGTGTATACAAAACTTCAGCTCGGCTTGCCCCCCCCCCATTCTTCTATAATATACTAATACTCTACATACACACAGTTTGTGAGTGATCTTCACTGCTTAGCAAGTGCGTATACTACGAAAAAGAAAAACGGAACCGACTTCGAACAAAAAGATACCATTTAGGCAGTTTTTTGCCAATAAAGCGGTGTAAAAGTGTCTCTATATCAATTGTCATAATTTTCGTTTTCCTGTTTTCATAACTTACCGTATCTCAGAAACGATTCATTTTACTAGGTTATGTCTTAAAAATTGCCATATGTCCACTTTCAGATCTCCACTTGCCAACAAAAAGAAAAAATCTTCCAAATGGGCCCACGCGTTAATAAATTACGCGCAAACATACATAACAGATAATCCCTACATATAATATACATACGTGTCGAATTGATAACCTCGCTCCTTTTTTAAAATCGGTATACAATGTAACTTCACAAGCAGGCCTCACTAAAACAACACCGACAATTCACCTCTAAACGAAACATGCCACAACCCTTAAATTCGATTAGCATAATTATCAAATTACAAGTGTTTCATAAACTAAAAAGACCATATAAATTTAATGTCCTGAGTCAGGAATTTTACCTAACGAATTCATTTTCATTCCGCGGCAAATTTGATTGTAGCACATCGGGCAAAGAAACAAAATGTTTGGAAAATGTGTTCACACGAAGATGTAAAGATCAATTTAACATCTAATTTAACGTTGCTATTGCATTTAATATGTGTTATGCTGACAAACAAATATTTGTCCACATTTTTTATTCTGCACGTGATAAGTTTTACGACTCTCTATGGCCTCCCTTAGCTTTGCGTTTTTTGAAAGAGCATTTGGTGGTTTTAAATAGCCCATTCTGTGTAAAGTGAAATAGAAAGTAGCCCCCTTCCAAACTACTTCAATTGTATTCAACTATTAATAAATCGCTGCAAATATCAGTGATGCAGAAAAATTTACATACAATTGAATAAAAATGTCGACAGTACGTACGCTTATCAGTCTGCCGGTTTATAGGCATAAACATTTTATTTTCCAATAAAAATCAATGTTGCACGCATAATAGGATTCCAACGCGCGCGGGGTCGGCCGATTTGCAAATAAATGTAAACAGACAAAAAGATCTATCAGCAAAATGTCAGTCGAAATTGCGCACTATAATGTTGTGTATTTTTTTATTCCACAGCACAACAAAAATATTTGACAATGAACGTCCATAGTTCAGTTTTAATTAACGTTTCTTTTTTAGCGTGCGCTGCAATGATAGGAAAATTTTCCTCTTTTTCGTTTCCGAACTTGTTTTCATGAATTATGTAAAATTATAGAAATAATTATATAATATAATCAAAATTATAATAAATTGTGTACATTAATCAACTTTAATCACAATTAGAAATTATATCTAACCAACCGAGTAGGCAAACAAAATTAAACATATGATAAGTTGTTTATAGTTCTTAGGTCAGTGGGGTTCTACGCATAAAGGGCTAGTAGGTATTCTTTGGGACTGAACAATTTTTTTTAAGTACCTACACAAAGTTAAAAACATTATTATATAGAATGCACCACTATGAACAAAACAAGCTTTTGCTAAACAGCTATTCTTAATCGGACTTGAAAATATTTCAAAATTGGAGATTTTCTACAATATGGTATGGTATGATAATGTCGTGTCGTATGGCGTTGGTGCCCTTCGATATACTTTGACATCTTTTGTATTTCCATCATACTTTAGAATCGTTTAATGTTGAGTCTTTTCACAAAGTTAACTCGAGAAGTAAGTTGTACCAGCTCTACTGGCTCAATGATGGCGGCTCCAAAGTGTGCCTGTAAGGAGATCTGTAGTCAGACGTTGTCCGTTGCTGTATAAGTGGATATACTGTTTGACCTTGGACGCAAAGAAGGTTGAAGTTTTCCCAGTAAGCTCGGTTAGCTGTATCTTCCAAGTTTTGTACCATTTTCCTAATGTGGCGTATTATGATATAATGGTGTCTTGGTGCCTTCCCTGGTTAGGATATCGGTTTGTTAATAGCATTTCTTCCCTTAATATCCTGGTATCCACATCAGTTAAATTTTGTTTTCTTGGGCTAGTTTATGCGGGGATAATTTGCAGTCTAAGGCAGGTTTGGACTTGTAGGCCCTCGGTTGCAGTACTTTCAATGCTACCTGGTTGTCTGAGCATAACATATGTAGATGTGTGCCCTATGAGTATATTCCTGGCTATATATGTCAATAGCGTGAACTTTACCTGGATCATGGTTGGAGTATGGCTCAAGGCATTGCATAAAGAGAAATCCGGTCAACTAATGCCTACCTTCCCCGGTCTTTCAACCATCTGTGAACCATCCTGAGTTGCATTTTTGCATCTCATCAATCATCTCATCAAAGTCGTAAACTGGTGACACCAGGTTTTTTGGGATTTCAACCACATTGCTGCATATGGTATGCTTAGGTGAACATAAACCTGACCTGGCTCAAGGTTGTCCACCTGAACCCGTGTGGCGACATACGCAGCCTCTTGTTTACCATGCATATGGAGATGTGTGAGGGTTCGTATTGCCTCCAGTGCACCGGTGTCCGGTAGGCTAACTTCTGATTGCCCCTGTAATTCCCAAGCATGTGAGCCATTGTTGTGTTGTTAGTTTTGTTTGTGTTGCCTTTTCCAATATCTTGTCCCAACAGAAAATCAGTCCGTGATGGCTATTACGACTGGTCTGTTCACCGTGGTGTAGAGCCAGTCTGTTGAACAGTTTCTTCTGAATGTAGGCTTTCTAGTTAAGTACATGATCCAGGGCGACCTTCAGGTCTTTGACGTCTGTTGAAAATTGTATGATTGTCGTTTCTATATTGGGCGGTTTTAGATTGAGCTTCCTCTTTTTTTGTGAATGGGATTATTGTGGCTTTATTTGAATTGAAGTTCGACAATTTTCAGACCAGTTACTGCTAATTACTCGTAGGGCCTTTTGCATACAATTCGATATGACGTCATCGTACTGCCTCTTATATTTACAACCAGCTTGACACCGTAGCCCTGTATATCAAAGCCTGACCAGAGTAGAGTTTATTATTTTGACACTGGGCGTTTTCTACAATTTGCACATCACAGCGCTAGTTATTAGCAAGTCAAATAGAAATACGATTAAAAATGTGTACAAATATGTATGCCACCCAAAAACAACGTTGTTTGCTGCGTGTTGCAGACTGTCGCACAGGGCTAAACACGTGTTTAAATGTTCAGAGTCGATGTTGTTGTTGATTACACTTGTTTAGATCACTCGTTAATATTAACGGCAAGTTTGTCTTGCTACACAGAAGTATTAAAATTTTAAGTTTATTGAGGTGAAACTTCTTCTTTTCAAGAGGTTACCCAAAAGTTTGAAATATAATAAAATGATCTATTAAAACGGTAGGTTAATTGTAGAAATTAAGATAATGAATTGAAGTAAATATATGATATATTAGTTAGAGGTTATGTTTGTAGTTACATTCGCTTGTTTTGAAAGACATCTGACAGCAATTGGCGAACAGTATTATATTATATCTGAATCTGATGTAAATGCAGACTGTATAAACAAGTTTCACTTCAGTACCTACTGTGTAGTATACAATCCGAGGTCCGTTTTTATATTGGTTAAATATGAAATCTATGACACCAGAATTTACACCTTTACAATTTTCTTAAAAGTGTTTACGTGAGATATCAAGAGAAATAATCATATTAACACCATGTAAACAAATAACACAGAAAGATAACATTAAAAGACATTTGTTGGTTGACGAATTAAATGAGGTGTATTTACGAAGAATAAAGTCCAAAGCAGCTCAGTTGAGTAAGGTTACGTCTTTTGTAAAATGTAATCCCGAAATAATTGTCCTATTAATATCTAGCAGAGAAATACGATATTTTCAGTTTTGCGGGCTGAAGTGGCAGTGAGATATTTCGCTGTTTAAACCCGTCTCCATTACGTATTAATTTTGAAGAATATTCCCGGGCATTTTCACCTCGAACGGACGGGAGGAAATATAGTGTGACGGGGCCCGGAGGGAGACCCACATCAGAAGTTGTCAACTTTAGGCATCAATTCCAATTCCCTGGGCGATGCGATACAGGACAGGGAGGGACGCGCCTGCCGAGATGATACGGGACTCACAATATCAAATCTTTGAGAAATATAACGCCATTAAATAGAATAAAATAAAAACGGGACGAGTTCAGCGGCAGCAGGGAACGCCTGAGCGCGTCGCTGTCCTGAAAAGCGAATCCTCTACGTGTAGTTTATAATGTTATAAATTGTCGGTCCGGCGATTTTCTCTATTTCTAGTCCCGTTGACGATATATCCTTGCCTCAAATAACATCCTGGCAATTTATAGCTTGCCGGTGATAACTCGCCTATATATCTATTATTTTTTACACCCTACATTGCTTTATTTGCATCAACCTCATAATAAAGGTTATTTAGCAGTCCATCCAACCATTTCAAGTTAAAGTTAAAGTTTTTAAGCTTTGTCTAGGTGTATAGATGAACTATGCAATGGATATAGCAAATAGTAAATGAGAAAATAGTAAATGACAAATGCGGTAATTAGCGCTGTTAACAACAATATCTAATGCGATAACATTTTGTTCGGTGTTATAATTACCAAAAGGAAACGCTATTAGTTTATGCCGGCGCTATACGATGCTACGAAGACCTTCCAGCGTTAAAAGTTTGGTGGTATGTCGCATCGTGTTGCACTCATTAACGCCTTTGAGCTAAACACGATGCGACATACTAACACACGTTCGAGGTTGGTGGTATAAAATAAATAAATAAATAAATAAATAAATAAATGTTTATTAACTCATAAAACAGAAACAAAACAGTAATTTTATAACAAACGAAGTTAATAGGGGCCAAGTCAATGTGCCCATATAAGACAGTATTGTTTTAATTAATGCGAATACAAAAGAAAGACAAAATTACACCACATACCTCATAGAGGAACATTTAGCCGCCACCCACACATCCTGCAGACACTCAATTAAATTGAATATTCATTAATTTAATTCATCGACCACCCGCCTCAATCTGCCCAGCAAACAACTGACTCTTCAATCTACACCTGAATCCACACTCACTCTCCTGTCCAAAAAGTTCCGAAAACTGATTATAAACGTTAGGCACACAGTACGGAAACGATCGTTTGAACGTCTCTAAACGATGGCGCGGTATTGTCACTGTATGTCTGTGCCTGATATTAATGTTATGAACATCAGTTCGGAATCTGATCTTGTTATATAAATTAGGTGGACATTTGTGTACTATAATCCCGCTATATAAGCACGCAGAATGGTAGACTCTGCGCCGCGACATATTCAGCCAGCCAACCCACTGCAACGTATGAGAAATTCGTTCTCGCCTTCGTATTTCATGGAAAAAACGAAGGCACGCATTCTGAACCCTTTGACTTTTACTCGAAGTAATGGCATCAATACAAGAACCGTACAAAGCGTCCCCGTAATTAAATATGGACAGAACCAGTGCCTCGCACAGATGGATCTTTAGGCGCTGATTTAAAATATGCCTACTGCTGTACAGATGCCTTAGACTAGAGTACGCGCGACGCAAAAGACCCGCAACGTGACTTCTGAACCTGAGCCCGGACTCAACCACAATCCCCAAATTACGAGATTCAGACGCAATATCCAGAGCAGCACCAACAATGCGTATGGCAATCGAAGCCCGGACGAGATCCGCCGCAGCACCGTTACCAAATGCAATGACCGATGATTTCAGAGGATTTATTGGAAACCTATGCCTCGCTGCCTGATCAACCAACATGTCATCGTTTATACGGCGCTGTGCCTCACGAAAATTAGCACCGGCAAAGGTATAATAGAGTTGAGTATCATCTGCATATGAATGACCAGAACAATATTTCAATCCAGCACACATTCCCACCGTATATACAAGGTATAAAATAGGTCCCAAAACAGAACCTTGTGGGACACCAGATGAAACCAGTGCAGGGACAGATCTTATAGAATAGAAATTTACAAACTGACTACAGTTTTCTAGGTATGCAGAAAAAAAATCCTACAGCTGGTTTAGAAAGACCAACGTAGTGAAGAACCGATAACAGTGTTGCATGGTGCAACGTATCGAAAGCTTTCGAGAAATCAAGCAACGCAAGCACAGTAACCCGCTTGTCATCCAGACCACGCAAGATATCGTCAACTACATCCAGAAGCGCGGTGGTGCAGCTGTAACCCCGCCGAAATCCTGACTGCTTAACCGGAATTATTGCAAACTTATTGAAATGCTCCCACAATCTAGCAGCAACCACCTTTTCCAACATTTTAGACAGCACGGGTAAGATGCTAATTGGCCGAAGATCCTTCAAGTCGTGAGGATCAGTGGTCTTAGGGATGGGCGTAACGGATGCAATCTTCCACGGGTCCGGAAAAACTGATCATTCCAAACAGTAGTTTGTTATGTGACACACCAAGGCTATGATTGCCGGAGACGCAAGTGAGTAACATTTTTTTTGTAATACGATCACACCCCGCCGCGTTTGACTGCAGACCGCGCAATATGACGGCAACCTCCCCCTCCGTGGCCAGGGCAAATGACAATCTCTCAGTGACATGTGGAAGCGTATTGTTATTATAAAATGCAATTAATTCGGAATCGCCCGTACATTGAACCTGAGAAGATACGAAATAGTTGTTAATGGTGTCCGCATCCCCAATCGTATCCGGAACACTACCCGATTTACTGCGAGATGTGCCAAGTGTCCGGAAAGCGTTCCATAAAGCTTTAGAATCGTGGGTATGAAACAAACCTGCCAGATATGCTTTCTTTTCACGTTGAATAGAAGCATTAGTTAAATTACGCAAATTTTTATAATAGTTAAAATGAACAGGTTCCTTTGTTGACTTGAATCTAGAGTACGCCTCATCACGAAACCTCATAAGAAGTTTCCGTAATCCACGGCCGAAAGTGCTTTCGCAATGTAACCGAACGCATTGGTGGATGACAATCGAATAGATCAAGTATACGATCATTAAAAAAGTCGATTTTAGCATTAATATCATTAACACGAAACATAGAGATAAACCACGGTGTTGCATTAAAATCACTAAGAAACTCCTCAAGGGAAAAATTCTTCATGTCTCTAAAAGTAATTTTTTTAGGAGGAACAAGTTTACCACTGTAGCGGATGATCGCTGACACCATACAATGGTCTGAAACGTTATGGATTGGGGGTAACTTGGGAGTCCTGAATCGCGGCATCCACGTTAGTAATGATAAAATCTATTAGGTATTTAGCTATTAGGTATTAGCAGCATAATGTAGCACTGCCCTAGATTATTATATTTTTGACAAACCAGTGAAAAATGTGAAATCCTCTGGTACCTAGACTCAAAAGTGAATGATGTATAATAAGATTTTTGGGGATACATTAATTTCCAAAAATCGATGTCTTATATTATGTGCAAATTGCACACTCAACGTATTATTGCTAAATATATGTTATTGTTATTATTATAAATTATCTTAAAGTGGAAGAGATATTTTTAATCATATCATAAAAACTATGAAAAGCTTGATAAAGTCCCATACTTTTCTAAGTAATACCAGAAAATCTAAGTAAAACTTGCAAAATAGCTTTTTCCGATCGGCGTTTGCTTTCGAGATTTTTTGTTGATTGTTATTTTGTTGGGTTGACTTGATAACAACAGTAAATTATTAATTAAATTTTTGCAGATAATTAACGAACAAAAGTCAATATTGGTGAGAAGAACTGTCAAGAACAGTTTGTAGGTGTCGACAGTAGCTTTGTATGATAATGATAGTTCATTTTAGTAATTTTTTTTTTTTTTTTTTTTTTTTGGGGATGTTGCCATGTGCACAAAGCCTGTGGCTTGTCTGTGCGGCAATCAGGGAGACGGAGTATTTGAAAAATCCCCTGCCTAACCTGGGCTTGAACCCTGGACTTCTGAGTGGAAGGCATTCGCCTTTCCCACTCGGCCACCTCCGCTCATGAAAACAATATTGTAGGAAACTGTCATTTTTAATCAATGCATGACAGTAGGGGCGTATTATCTGGGGGTCTATGTAACCTTAGATAAAAGCCCGTATTCACATTTAATTAGTAATAATTATTGCTCAACCAAACTCCATGGCCTTTTTTACTGTATATTTATTTAGTAGTTACACGTTTCGTTAATAATGTACAACAACAGAAATGATACATTATAGTTTCAGTACACAATATTATATATAATATACGGATACTCTTCTCTTCCCTTCAACGTCCAACCGAGTGCTGAGTTATCCTCTTCCCAGTGGGCGAAATTGAGGGTGTTTGTCGTTCGTTTTGATGTGTGCGTCATGTCCGGGTCATCCCTTCAGTTGGTTGTGGATAAGCATAAGTTTGATTTTTAGTCTAAAGGTTTGGTATGTCAATCTTTTAATTTGTTCTGATATTTTGTTACATAAATCTATTGTTCTTGTAGTAAAGGCTTGTATATATTTAGTTTTTTCTATATTTGTAGGTTCTTAGGTTTTCTCTGGTTCTTATTCGGTAGTTGTGGATGTCATTTGATCTTCTAAACACTATGTCTGTTTTGATCATGTTGTTATTCATTTTGTGTAGTAAGTTTAAATTATTAAGTGTTATTCTTTGTTGTATTGTTAACTTGCTTGTCTGTTTCATCACTTCAGTAGTTGGTGTAAGCCTTGATACGTTGTACAGGATTTTCAGTGTTTGTTTTGTTGCCTCTGAATACGGTTTATGTCCTTTTGTGATGTGTTTCCCCATCATGTCAACAGATATGTTATGTTGGAAACAAATAAAGCGTTGTATAGATATTTTTTTAAGTTGTCAGGTATATATATTTATTTATTTTGTGCATCTCTGCCAGGGTTATTGTGTTCTTCTGTATAACTTTTGTTTTATGTTTGTCCCATTTTTATGTGTTCTGAATGTGGAGCCCTAGGTAGTTTGCGTCGGATATCTCGCTGATAAGTTTGCCATTTATCTTGACAGTTAAATTGATGTTTTTGCTGATCGGGTTAAAAATTAGGTAGGTTGTCTTCGCTTCGTTTATGGTCAGTATATTTTCTGCACACCATTTCCCTAATTTGATCATGTCTACGTTGATGGTATCTTGGATGGCGTTTTCGTCTTTATTTGTATATGCAATGCATATATCATCTGCATAAATATACAGTTTTCCCTTCATGTCTTCTTTCATGTGATGATATCATTAGTGTAAATGATGTGCAATAATGAACGGATGTTTCCTCCTTGTGGTATGCCGTAGCTGGCGCAGAGTATTGTTTACTTTTGCTCTTTGTTGGCGGCCAAGTTTTTTCCTTAATTCCATTGGAATCAAGTTTTCTGATTAGCCTGTCTCTACTAATGGTATCGAATGCCTTTCGGATGTCAATGTATACAGTAGTGACAATTTCTTTCCTGTCGAGCTGCTTTGTAATGAAGGTCCAAGGCTGCTGATGTTGCTCCTGAAATTTATTGAAACACGTATTGTCTATCGTTTATAATTTAGTTTTTTGTTGTATGTTTCTCTATTCTTATCTTAATGACTGATTCTAACACTTTGTTTAGTGCAGATGTTATGGAGATGGGACGGTAGTTTTCAGGTTTATGGGCTTGTTCTTTCTTAAATATAGGTTTAATGATTGTTTCTTTCATTGAAGTTGGATTGTGGCCTTTGTTAATGGTAGGTATTATTTATTAATTTTGTTAGAATTGGTGTATGTAAGTCGCTATTTTTCTTAATGATGGTAGAGGTAATTCCATCTTATCCTGGTGCCTTGTTGTTTTTAAGTCCTTGTATTACGTTCTTTATCTCCTCACCTGTTGTGTTGTTCTATTCTGCTGGTGGGATTGTCATCATCGGTATGGGGTCGAGTCAGATCTATGTTGTTTTGCGAGTGATTCTCCGATGTTCGCAAAGTAGCTGTTAATTGCGTTTGCCATTTCTTTGTTATCCATTGTAATGGTCTGGTCTTCTTTCTGTTTTTGGTTTATTTTATCTTCCCTCTTTTGTTTCCTATTTAAGATATCGTTTATTACTTGCCAGGTGTTTTCGGGATTTTTTTGGCATTTCATGAATTAGAGTTATTCATTAGTTATTTATTATGAGTTATTGCTTTTCTTTGTGTCTTATATGTTTGGTATAGATAGTCGTTATTTGGGTTGTTTCTGTATGAGTTGTGGGGATTGTTTTTTTTTTTGTTTATTATAGTTATTTTTTCCTCACTAATCCAGGGACATTCAGTTCGTCACTTAATGGCTTGCGTAGTTCTACACTTTTACATTTCTACATTTTTATCGTATTCTCCATACTATCGGATAGTTGATCAAAGTTGGTTATGTCTTCCTCTCGTATCTTTCTTCTTACTGATCGACGTTACTCCTGGTCGATTGTCGTTTGTACATGATGGGTGTACTCTAGTTTTCGATGTTTCTTATTTTTATAATAATAGGGTAATAATCTGAGATGTTTGTAGGTAGGATCCTGATGGTTTCTATTTTCTCCTTGTTGTTTGTTATTACGTGGTCGAGAATGGTGTTGTTTCCGGTGAGGTTTGTTCTTGTGAAATTTTGTTTGTCATTTTTGTTCGTTATTTCATATCCTTCCTCTTTTAGGGTTGTTCTGTAGTCTCTGATGGTCTGATTATTCTCTGCAATATTGATGTTGAAGTCTCCAATCACGATATGTTGTTTTTTTAAATATAATAAATAATTTAATTTAGCCATCGTAAGTTCGATTCATTAGGACCGATCGGATAATGTTATCTCTTATATTTTTGTTTTTCGCATCAAGCTATGATGAATCACCATGTATTAAGGACAAATTATCCTGAACAACAGCATGCAATCTTCATAGCATTAAGTTTATATTTTACTAATAGTGTAAGATACTCTTCGCGAAGATTACATCAGAGAATTAACTTCAACAATTCTGAAACTTTCCTGAGCCAGGCGAGCTGAAAATTTAAGTTCAAAATCAACTAATTGTTAGTCACACCCCTGGAGTTTGGAAACAAACTGGGGTGTGGGGGGAGCCGGGACCAGTTGCACAAACATCTGTAGCCCGTATCGGATTTGGGTAAACTGTCTGAGAAATAAGACACGAACTACGGAACAACTCTCATTGAATATGCATAACAAACACAGTAAGAAAACGGCGACGTGCCAGGCAATCCGGCCTCCATGTCGGCTCCTCGCTGTTAGCAAAGAACTCCACGATTTTACTCCATCCACTGACGTAAACACGCGAGAAATTACGTTATATTATTGAATGCGGCAAAGACGTTACTCTGCCGGGAGAACATATTACAATATACTAAATTATGACTCATTCTACAGTCTATTTGATTTAGACATTTGTGATCGGTGCATCAGTGTTAGCTAAAGACATCAGTTATTCCGTAATGTAAATTAATATTACATGTGATGTGGGTACCTACTTGTTATTCTATTTCCATATAGAGTTGGATGACTTCCTACTTTTTCAACGCCCGTTATAATCATTTTTGTTGACTGATCAACAATGGTAATATTATTACTAATAATGGCCCTCTTAACTCTTTATTCTCAAACATTAGAGATGCTGAAAGACTTGCAACCGCCATCTAAGTAATTTGTCAATAAACAATGATCTACAAAATGAAGAAAATAGTCTGTGAAAAAGATCAACAGACTGTATTTAAAAGAACTTGATCAATAATCATCACTTGCACTGATGAACTATAAGCATTTATTTTTGGAAAATAAGCGCTTAAAGTAAACACGAAAAGATTAGAAAACGGCATTAGGTATAAGAAAACGTTAAAACCCTGCCCACACCCACACTCACACCCACACCCACACCCACACCCACACCCACACCCACACCCACACCCACACCCACACCCACACCCACACCCACACCTTGGTTTCCCTTTACTTCTCGGCGAATGCTGAAAGCCAAACAACTTAAGACGTGCCACAGACGCGGGCCATAATAATGATAATTCAGGCCTGCCGATGCCCCCGTAGTGGCGAAAGCTGTTGGGGGATGTTAAGGCCTAGATTATTATTATTATTATTAATATAGCTACATAGTCATCAGACTACTTAGGTGTTATACACAAGTACTTTCAAGTGTTTATTAATTAACAATAATAATTTGAAAAAATGCCTCAATAGTCTTCTCCACAGACCATCGACTTTAGTGCAAGCAACAGTTATTAGCAAAGATAATTAATTTTAAAATGATACAGCCGATTGAAAACATATGTCCAAGCGAGGCGCGAAACAATTCAAAACTCACGTCAATAACACACAGTTAAAATATTGATTGCTCAATATCCTAACTCTCCAAAGTTTCAAAATTGAATTATCATCAATCGTAAATGGTAATAATTTGAATACATTGAGACAAAAACATATGTTCATAAACCTTGCTGATGTTTTTACTAAGATATAACATTGTTGAGTAACGGTACCATGGAACTATCGTCCATCAAAATTGAAATCTTTATACGTATACGTTACTGATATTTTACTCCACCCTATTAAAACAAGAATATGTTCACCAAAGAATTGCAAAAGAAGTATAGTGGTTCAAAGACCCGTGGAGAGATCGCCAAATTGTCATCTGTCCAAGCAATCCACCACTCAGTATAATTAAAACTTGGCATTCCGGCAACTGATCTGGTTAATATGCGGGAAGATGTGATGAACCAAGACTGACCTGTAGATTTGCAATTTAGTTAAACGTTGTATTATTTCTCTTACCTACGGAATTGTAAATCAAGCAACAAAAATAGGGTTTTGTCGAATAATTTGCGGTAACCTTTAAATGATTGTTTACTAATAAAGAACAATTGCAAACATTGCTGCGTAAACTGTATAACGTTGTGGTAGTTTGTTTATTTTATATTAGCCTGCTTCCACTGGCATTATGTGTGTATTTACATTTAATAATACATTTAATTAGCGGAGAATGTTACAATACCTAAATTAATATATTATTATGCAGAAATTTTGCTGCATTAAAAGCATTACACAAACAAATTGTTATCCACGCCAATATTGACCGATCTTTGAGTCTAGAAATAAATAAATTACATTCATAGTACTGGAACCGCACTGTAAAACTAACAACAATCTACAATCATGGTTCCCATTGATATATTATTTACTCTGCTGTTCAGACTATTTATCTGATCACTCGAGTGAATGCGCCTATTGATCCACAAACACTACTATGTACATTGTGCGTATTTAGCCACAAAAATTTAGTATTGTTGTTGAATATCCATCCAGAGTTCAATTGTGGTATTATTATAATACTGTTGTGTATGCAAAACATCTGATACACGTCATAATTTCAGAATTAATTTGAGACTGTTAATTTTTTAACTTTTTTTATTTTGATTCATAACGGACAGGACAATTCAACCAGGTTCAAATGTTAGGAAACTTAACAGACACTGCCGGCTAGGACCACGATCCAACACACATTGGACATTGGAAATGTTGATGTTGATGAGAATGAGTAAATATAATTCTACGCTTGTCGAAACGTCAATTAAAAATTCAGCCATGCCAAAAACATCAACATTGAGGACGATCAGGGTTAGCTAGAGGCCATTATAAGTCCAGATTAGAGTTGCCACATTTCAGAAACTCGTCACGAGGACAATCTTCGATGGACAGAAGGAACATTTTCTAGATGATTAAAAAACTATTTTTTTAAATATTGGAAATATCTATGAATGACAACAATGTAATACCATAAATTTATATTTATTCTTTCTTCATTTTTTACTAAAACCATTTTTTAAAACTTATATTTAATAAGGAAAGCTGGTTAATCGACGGTGAGAA
This sequence comes from Melinopterus prodromus, assembly GCA_964023965.1. Classification (NCBI taxonomy): domain Eukaryota; kingdom Metazoa; phylum Arthropoda; class Insecta; order Coleoptera; family Scarabaeidae; genus Melinopterus; species Melinopterus prodromus. The sequence continues at coordinate 21,447,364 of OZ030396.1, forward strand.
AGCCCGACAAGTGCCCGACAAATACCTGTCTCCTTCTTATATTTAATATTCATATCCTCAAATTTAGCTTTTCACGTAAAAATGTAAGGTTTATTAGGTTTTCTATGACGTTATATGAACATGCAAGCGACACGGTCCGTTGGATGTAAGGCGTCAACTTTTACGGTAAATTTCGTATTGATGTCGGGTAGCGCTGTGAGAATAGGGAGTTAATTAGAGATAATTCAATTAATATTTAACAAAATAAAATTTTTTGTTCGTCTATTTTAATAAACTTCCAAACAACAATTTTTCCAAACGTTCATGATAAAATAACGGCTAATATCCACTTATGGCAAATGTGAAAAAGACGAAAAACAAAAATAAATGACTACACTAGCAACAACAATCAAAAACTGTAAACTGGGACTGGGTTGGAACTAAGATCGGATTCAAACAATAAGCTAGCATTACATTTCCTTCAACCAAGAAGTATCATCATAGTATCATAGCATCGAGATCTGATCGGTACCATTGAATAAAAATGTATCATGAAAATATGACAGCTTCTATTAACGCTGTTATTTATGGTTCAAAATTGATGAAATTCTCAGGGTCAATTCTTAGATAAATAAGAAGTTTGGCTAGGCCAAACAATTTTTTTTGGTAAGATAAAAACGAAACCACGCGTCTATCCAAAGCCGAACGCCATTGTGTTAAATAATTTTTGATTGTTCTAAATCTATATGGTCGCTTGTTTTATCGCCGTACGTGTTATATTATTATGTTAATTATATTATACAGTTTTATTTGAAAATACTCAGATCGTATGATCCACAGTTTATGTATTACGACGATCTCTAAACTTGCATTAAGTGTACTCAGTTGTGTTCGAGCACTGAGTTCCCTTTATTGTTTTATGCAAGATTTAATTAATGTTTTATAGGCCTTGAAGAAGCTGGAGAACGACCAGCGAAACGTCGGCAAAATGCACATGTAAATTGAGAAATAGAATCTTATCCTGACTGAAAAGCGGTAGTTTCATTCATTAAAGCATACACAGTTGCTAACCACTAATTTCAAAAATAAAATTTGTTTTCAATATAAATTATTCGAAAAAATTTAAATGATTCTTGAAATTCTTTTTTTCGGGACGTTGGGGAGTTACATTTCTTTTTAAAATATTAAATTTCCTAAAGTCAACAAATTTTATTAATTACATATCTCTCTCCATTTCTTATTCTGGTTTCCTACCACTGTGTGTCGCAAGATAATGTTGATTTGTTGCTGTCTGGAAACTGTTTCCTGTACTCTAATTTGATGAAATATTGAATACGAATATTATTCTATTATTCAAACGCTGGAGATCATCCCAAAATATAAATGATGTCACTTCAGAATAACAGTTGGCCAGACCGATCTACAAAAAATCAAATTAGGCGAATTGCAAAGAAAAATGTTTAAAGAAATGGCGATTATTTACAAATATGGGTTAATTAGATAATACAGACTAGATATCTCGAACAAATTAACTGACTATTCTACCATAATTAGACAAAGAGTTGAAAATGAATTATAATAATTGATTGCTTAAACTATAGGAAGAAACTGTTTAAGGACTAATGTCCCTCAAAGGTAATAAACTGCCATTTCGAACTCGAAAACAGAATTCAGACGGGTTTTCGAGAAACACGAATTATTTAAACAAATAGAATTTATTTAAACAAATTAACTAACAAATATTTATAAATATTTCAGAAGACTTATAGTAATGATTTCTATCAGAAAGCAGATAATGAAATCATTACAACGGTCAATTTTCCGAAAAAGTCTTATAATTTTAACATTAGTTTCCCCAAACGCGGAATAATTATCCTAAAAATACCAAAAAATTTCTTCTTTTCATGGAAATTTGAGGCCTCGAAAGGCACCATTAAAAATCTAAATTTCGAAAAAAAAAATACTTGTCCCCTTTTTTGGATTTGGAAACGATTTGGATGAGGTCAGTGCTTTCTAAATAAAAATAACTACTCTAGTGTCCATAAGGGAAAGAGCGCTATATAATAAATAAACATAATACAAGAATAAGAAAGGGGGTAGCTATCCCCCTCCCTGGATACGCCCATGATACTCAAGTCAACGATTATAAAATTTTCAAGAATGTACGTTCTACGAGGACAATAGTTGCATACCGAGAACGCGAAGAAACTGGCACGAGGGCAATCCTCGCGAAACGACGATGGGTGGCAACTCTAGTGCAGACGTGTACTATCGTGGCCATATATTATGTCCCTTCTTTTGACGTCCATTTTCTCGGAAACCTAGGGGCGAAAATTTTTTTAAAAATTCTGGTGCTGTCCTTCATTAATATGCTACAACTCATAAAAGTTAGTAAGCTGTATGTGTTGGCGTTTTTCCGATTTTTCCAAATTAACAAGAATTGGGGCTGCTTTTGCCACGTAAATTTTATTCGTTTAACTTTAGCAATTAATTACTCCGGAAATAATATATAGATTTGAACGAATTAAAAAGTAAAATCACCTGCGGAATGCTAGCTTTCAATGTGTATTTTTGTAAAAACATTGGATTAGTGCTTGACCTACAAAAAGCTATATTATGCAATGCCAGCAATTCCTTTATTAGAAGCGCTAGAATAATGAAATATAGACTATAGGCTACCCACTAATTCATAGGTTTAAAGCATTTTCCCTACAACAGATCGAGTTGAAGCATCTCATGATTGCTGCAATTGACTCGGCGCTCTACGGTCCTTGGGGCGAGCGGGGAAACGGATCGACAGCGACGCTGCCAGTTGTGGCGGATCGCACGTGCATTACTATAGTTACTAGTGTTTACGGACACAATACATAAAACGACACGGCGATTATGCATCGCCAAAGAAATTTGGATATCCGGCGACAGATTACCGAATTAAAAAATAATTGCAAAATAAGTCAATAAGATAACAGAACCACGAACAGGCATTTGGAAATTCCATGGGAATTCTTTATAATTTAAATCGGGTTTCGGGTTAAGCATTTAAAATTAATGAGCAAAATATTCTTTGTCTACAAATTTACGTTGCTAAATTTATGAAAGTTTTTTGATATTTTTAAATTTTATACGGTCACAGCTGACGTTTGTAATATGTGTAATATATCAAGAGTTGTATTTATTTTATATTGTTTCTGCATGTATTTAAATATTATTAATAAATAAGCTGTTAAAACTGTTATAATAGTTTGAATATTTATATAACAAAATCGGACATACCTTTTAAATATCTTTTGGGTTTATCAAGCAAGCTTAATTTAGTATTCACCACTAATCGGAAAATCTGCTAACTCCATATTATTAGATTTATCCGCTTCCATCAAAATTTTGTTTACAACCTTATTGTATAGAAACTGAAGAAAACATAAACGCCAATCGATAGAAGAGATTTCTCTCGTACCGGGTCACATATTATAATCAAAATTATGCAAATATTAAGAATTTAATTGTTAGTTAAAATTACTACCTTGTCAAGTTATGGTTCTTTTGGTGTATTGATAATAAGCTGCCCCGGTTCTCCCGGCTGTGTCGGTTCTCTCCGACATGACGGCACCGCTAACGCCTCCTTTCCCCGCAGTACCCCAAATACCGTAGAGCGTCGGAATTCACGCGGAGTTTCAGCACGATCTTTTGTATTAAAAATGCAAGATAAGCAATGATTATGTAATAAATTTTAAACCTATGAATTATTGGGTAGCCTATTGTCAATATTTCATTATTCTAGCTCTTCTAATAACGGAATGGCTGGCATTGCATAGTATAGCTTTTTGTGGGTCAAGCACTAATCCAATGATTTTACAAAAATGCACATTGAAAGCTAGCATTCCGCAGGTGATTTTACTTTTTAATTCGTTCAAATCTATGTATTATTTCCGGAGTAATTAATTGCTAAAGTTAAACGAATAAAATTTACGGGGCAAAAACAGCGCCAATTCTTCTTAATTTGGAAAAATCGGGAAAACGCCAACACATACAGCTTTCTAATTTTTATGAGTTGTAGCATATTAATCAAGGACAGCACCAGAATTTTTTCAAATTTTTTCGCCCCTAAGTTTTCGCGAAAATGGACGTCAAAAGAAGGGACATAATATATGGCCACGATAGTACGCCATAAACAGGTGGGTGATATGTATTCTATGACGATTTGTGTTTGTTTGATTCAGGTATCGTAGGTACCTTAACCGATATTGATAATATTCGTGGTAATAATTGGTAAACCACTGTTAGCTTGTTTGTGAATTATAATTTGTTTGTCAAATAACCAACTCGACTTGTACAGAACCAATCAGAGTAATTAATTTCGAAGATGCCCTGTTTTTATTATGATTCATTATCTATGAATTGCAAAATACATCGACAACGGTAGGTACAATTGAATCGGTGATTGGAAGAACAGAATAAGTCCAAATCGGGTGTTTGTGGCAAACTAAAAAAACTGTATATTTTACAAATTTGTTAAGCACAGAATAGTTGTACTAAATTGCATTTGCAGTTGTTCTGGAAGTCAATTTTGGTTCAAAAGACAATAATAAATAACCAATTAAATAAAACATCGGCTGCACATGTTCTGTTCTTTCAGTCAACAACATGCTTATTGATAATAATCTCTTATTTGTTGGAAAACATTGTTATTAGCACAAGTAGTAAATAAAAATGCATAATGAGGAAAAGAACAAGAAGGGTAATATTAGAAACAAAATTAAAACTAACAAACAAAAACAAAATAAAAAGACAACATTATTAAACTTGTCATTAGTCTTCATCATGATTTGATGTTTCCCAAGAAGTAAAATGGTAATAAAAGATCCTCTCCTTCTAAGTAGTGCATCACTTTTCTTAAGTTAGGTAGCTTAGGTAGTTAATAGGCAAAGCTGGGCACAAAAGCGTTAATCCGTTAATCGTTAATTAACGAAGTTAAATTTCTCGTTAACGAATTAACTTTTAAGTTAACTTTTAAAACCATTAACGGACTCATTAACTTCCGTTACATTCATCATCCGTTAATTCAAGTCCGTTAAATCGAAAATATCTTAAGTAAACATTTCAAATTGCTATACGCCGTCTGTGCAAGTTTGCACTTGGTGTGTGACGTATGCCTACGGGCAACGCAAAGTCCGTATACAGGGTTAGCCAAAATTACCGGAACACCTAAATAACTCTCCAACGAAAAGAAATTTCAAAGAAGAATTCAGACAAAAGTTTTTTGACTTTAAACAATCCATCGTTCAAATATATTTTTAATATACAGGGTGTTCATTTTATTATAGAAATTTCGTAAACTTTTTTTTTCAAATGGAACACCCTGTATATTTTTACATTTTGTGATTTTAGGACTAATTCTAAACATCTTTTATTAAAATAATATTTTTATAAAATGCACCATTTTTGAATTTTAAGCAATTACTTAAAATTAGTCAGAATTACCAGAACACCTACATAACTCTCCAAACGCAAAAAAATCAAAAAAACATTTAAGCAAAAGTTTTTTTACTTTAAACAAGCTATCGTTCAAATATATTTCTAATATACAGGGTGTTCATTTTATTATGGAGTTTCGTAAACACTTTTTAAAAATGGAACACCTTGTATATTTTTACATTTTGTAATTCTAAGACAAATTCAAAACATTTTTTATTGATATAATTTTCTTGTAGAATGCATTATTCTTGAGTTGTAAGAAATTAATTTAAATTAGTCATAATTATATTACCGGAACACCTACATAGTTCTCCAACCGTAAAAAAACACATTTCTAAACAAGCTCTGCTTAAATATACTTTTAATATAGGGGTGTTTATTTTATTATGGCAGTATGGAACATCCTGAACATCGCATCATCTGCATCATTTTTTAGTTATCGGCAATTAATTAAAACTCCAAAACATTTATTTTGACCGAAGGGATAAATTAATAACAAATTCAAGAAAAAGAAACAAAGTAATTAAATTAAATTTTCAAACAGCCATCCGTGAGCGGCTTGACAATGCCGCAACCTATTAACAAATTCCCGTAAACAGTTTTCTAAATGTTCGACAGTAATACTTTGAACTTCGTCCACTATCCACTGCTTCAAAGCATCAATATTTTGCGGCCTATTGATATAAACCTTGGACTTTAGGTGTCCCCAAATAGAAAAATACAATATTTGCAAATCCGGCAACCTAGGTGGCCATTCAATGGATCCTCTCCTTCCAATCCACCTCTGCGGAAAAATTGAATTTAAATAATTTCGCAGTTGGACACCGTACTGCGGCGGGGCACCATCTTGTTGAAATCAAATGTTATTTAGTTGTAAAACAGTTTCCAGTAGTTTCCAAAACAGTGGTATGATAAAATAAATTTATTGAAAGAGGTTTTTCGTAACTTTCAGTTTTGTCGATTGGCTATATCGCTTGCAAAATAAGTAAATGTCAAGTAAAAATACATAACCACAATGTGGCTACAGTAGACACTTGAGTAGAGACCAACTGTCGCAGGCAAACATTGTCCAATACGTGATGTAACATGTCCAAAGTTTCCAAATTTAATAAAATTAATGTACCAAACGAGAAAAAATAGTTTATCCATTTGATTAAGATAAATTAATTAATTAATTAAGGTGTGTATGTGGGAAAATATTCTTAATTTGAAGTTCAGGAGTTTTTATTAATTGCTTATAAGTAAAAAATTATGAAACTTATACAAAAATGATTCCAATAAAAATATTTAGAATTAGTCTTAGCATTATAAATGTAAAGATATAGGTACAGGGTTTTTCATTTGAAAAAGAAAAGGTTACCAAATTTTCATAATAAAATGAACATCCTGTACATTAAAAGCATATTTTAATAATAGCTTCTTTAATGTCAAAAAGCGTTTGTGTGAATGAATTTTGAAATTTTTTACGGTTGGAGAGTTATGTAGGTGTTTTGGTAATTATGACTGATTTTAATTAATTGCTTAAAACTCAAAAATGAAGCATTTTATAAAAATATTATTTTAATAAAAGATGTTTAGAATTAGTCCTAAAATCTCAAAATGTAAAAATATACAGGGTGTTCCATTTGAAAAAAAAAAGTTTACGAAATTTCTATAATAAAATGAACACCCTGTATATTAAAAATATATTTGAACGATGGATTGTTTAAAGTCAAAAAACTTTTGTTTGAATTCTTTTCTGAAATTTCTTTTCGTTGGAGAGTTATTTAGGTGTTCCGGTAATTTTGGCTAACCCTGTATAAAGCATGCGCGCGAATTGTTTTGTTATTAGCATGTTTTTAGTTACTTCCCAGATGCCAGTGATTTCCGGTCGCACGAAACCAAACAAAAAATCTTATGTAGCCACACACATGACTTTATCATACTATACACTCTATACAGCAGTGTAAAACGCTGACGCTCTGACAATACTGTTTTTGTAATCAATATTTCTGTCATCCTGGCAAACTAGTTGTGATGCAGATACGAGCGATCTTGATCAAATAGAATGTTTTGATGTTGTAGTCTGGTTACTGGTTACTGGTCACTGGTTCGAATAAAAACTGCTAACACTTCCCTAAACTATTTATTGTATAACCTACATACTACACCGCGCGACCAACAGAGTCAACAGCTGCTCTATAATGAGTTTCAAAGTTAAAGTTTGCTCATGCAGCTTAAACTATTAATTTTACCAACAAATATCATAGACGTAAGTTATACAGAACTTCCTCTACTTTAATTTATTATTTAACTATTTTGACAAAATTACAGAAGTAGCGCATTTGCAAAATCATTGAAACATGCCAAGAGTAAACCTACAGTTCCTTTGGGCCCTTTTGAACAAAACTTCTTTCTGCTCTAAGTTTAGTAATAAAACTTCTAATATGAAAAAAATGGGTACACACGCACACACATCCACAGACTCACAGACATTTTTTTGTACCTTGGTCAAAAATGTTCACCATGAACTCGAAGGATATATCTCCACTAAAAATCACAATTTTTATTTTTGACGCAATTTCAATATTACATTATCATCTGTATGATAATTTTGTAATTTTAACTTATGCAACCAAAATATTCGTTATTCGAGCTTTATACTCAGCGGCAGATCGGCGCTGAACATAACCTATATATATATATATATATATATATATATATATATATATTTATTTTAAAAAGTTAACGATTAACGGTTAACTTTAACTTCCGTTACATTTGTTACAATTTAACGGACTTTTGGTTAACGAAGTTAACTTTTTCGTTAACGGATTATCGATTAACGAAGTTAACTTTCTGATTAACTGTGCCCAGCTTTGTTAATAGGTTTTTGTTAATTGGCTTTTTGTATGCTGTTTGTAAGTGTCGGATTATTTTTAGTTTCTTTTGATAGTTTCTTTTTTAGCCATCTAAATATTCTTTAGTTATGACATTCGTTTTCCCGCAGAGTTAATATATGATTTAGCGTGTGTTTTGGTCTGTTTAACAATTTGGCGTTTCCATCTTTCGGGTTATATTTTCGTTTATTTGATCCAAGAATCTCGTTTTGTGATTTACTTGAAGTAATTTCACTTAAACTAGTGTCGCTCATTATTTAAACTGTCAAGTATTGTATTGACTGTTTCAATTGTTTGACCAACCGCGCGAGCGCACCTAAAAGATTGACCTGTGACTAACTGCTTTAAAAGCATTGTTTATTGCCGCGCTCCATGCAATGAGTGGAAAAGCAGCCCTGGACTTATTCTGTACTTCCAGTCACTGCGTGAAGTATGGTGCTTCTACAGCAGTACTGGTAATATACATATATGATTATGTTTTTCATATTTTCGAAAAGATCGAGGAATTTTATACAAATTGGCTATCTTAGTTTAAAATGCCAAATTGTGGACTTATTCAGTTCTTCCACTCACCGATTCAAGTAAACCGGCCAGAAATCAATAGCAAAGGATAAAGATCCTGCGACAAAATCATACTCTCAAAAAGGCCTTTTTTGTGCTGTCACACTCGAAAACAGCTGAATTCGTTCGAGGTTGGAGTGCCGCTATGAAATTTTACCGCTCTAGTACGGCAAAGTACAAAATACAAATATAAAATAAACTAAGATCACCAGTTTGATTGTTTGTTGAAAAGGAATATCAGCCCGTTGTTATATCAAATACTAAAAACGATAAATTGGGAAAATTGTAAATAAATGACGTTTCGTCGAAGTGGTACCAACCTAACATTTTCTATACAGGAACAACCATTTTTGAATTTTTAAAAAAAGATACATATGTTTTTACTCAAAAATCATGTGTAAAAAAAATTTTGTATGTCACTCTTGCCGAAAACTACATAGCGCGACTCGCTCACACGCTATACCGTACTTTCGGCACTTGTAACATAAATAACGATTTAAAAATTCTTGTATACTACGCATTTATATCCAAATGGTATCCTCGCATTTTATGACCTCATTATTTATTAGAGTAAGAGATAACGTGTACAATTGAGAAGAAAATCATTAAGATATAATGTGAGGGTGTGTACGTATAAAAATATCGTAGCGATGTTTTGTGAGTGTAGAAAGTTGTAGTCGGCTCTCCATCTATACATGGCATCTCACGAAACTTGATGTACATGGGGATCTCGGCAACTGTAAACACTACGATTTCGGTTAAAGGGTCCAAAAGGTGCGTAAACTCTATACATGTTTTTACGTTTAAAAAATTTTGCATGGAAGTGTAAAAATCCTCCATTTTTTTCTTTAATAACTTTACTATTACGATCAATAGAAAGCCGAAATTTTGTTTTCTTACACAAGAACATACTCTGAATCCATATTTGTTATCGAAAAATGTTTTTGTACACTAGCGTTAGCTGGGCGATAATATTTTTTTTTATTTCTTATAAATTTTTACAGATTTAAATAGATTATTTAAAGAGGTTTACAACCATGCATAAGACGTGTAATAAATTATTACAAAATGCTATTAGATGGCCCGCCAAATCATCCTACTTAAGCCCATGAATATGTTTTTAAATGGGGCTTTATGAGACCCAACGTTAATCTAAGGAACTGTGATACAGTGCAGGACCGTCAGGGAGTAGTGGAGAGGTCTTTTAGCGATACCTAATAGAACTAATAATAATTAAATCATGTTCCAAAATCAGGATGATAAAAAATGGGGTTGCCATTTACCAAAGTGTCGATTAAGTCATAAACAAAAATGTGTATTTTAATAATTAAAAATCGACGTGTTCGAAGATTTTAAAAAATAACAAACCACATATTTTCATGTTTTCATAATTTACGTGCTCGCAGTATGTGTTTGTATATTATCTAATAATAGCAAACATTGTTAATTCATGAAAGGTGACTTTCCCTAGATCATCAACGATGAAAGCCATGTTTTAATGTGCAACTGCAGTTGGAATTAAAAATATATTCTTTGCATATTCTTTGCTTATTATATTATTTGCCTATTGCGAGCTGATACTGGGCAATGAATTCCTCTGATTTTCCATAATCTATTTTTCAGTCCTTGATTTGCCGAACCGCCGTATATCTTTAGCTTTGCTTGTTTATCAAGCGTCTAAAGTCCACCATATATATTTAAGAATTTCCACTTTTGTTTACTTTTGTATTACAATTTATTATCTTTTTCCACCAACAAGAAGATCGTCATGCAGTTTGAAGAACGGGAAACAAAGGTACTAATGCGGATATTTGGCGTACCATGTATTTCGAAAAGCAACACAGAAAGAACATAGTACTTAAGAGGGGAGTTCAACAGCTGATCGACATTGGTTTGGCTCTTTTTGATGAGATCGAGGGAGATCAGTAGAGATTTTGACTTTGCATGGAGATGTTGACGCTGTCGCTATAACTACATTGGAACCAGAAAGCATTCGCCGACGTGCGGCCAACGTCCAGCGTTGTACCATCTTTAGGACGCTGTTTAAATTTATTTTTGTACACGTAATTGGGGTGTGCAAACACCGACGGTTCATATGCGGGCCTATATAGCATAAGAAAATGTGATGCTTGAAGAAATAAGACCAAGCTGTAGAAGAGTTATGTCAAACATGTGAGTTGATGATAATATTATTCACTTTAATGTTTCTCTACTCTACTCCACAGACCCGATGAACTAGACTGAGAGAAGAACACAACAATGACCGGTACGAATGCTGCAATGCAGCCCATAAATGTAGAGTGGACAATTCTCCCGGTTTGCTCAGCGCTCTTTAATGAAATAGACCAGTGGTTCTTAACCTTTTAGTGATGAGGGACCATTTGACTAAATTTTAGTTTTGTCATGGACCACTAAATGTTTAGTGGCAAAATAAACTGGTTTAAGGTTGTTGAACAAATAAAAGACGTTTGAAATTATTTAAATCAAGTGTATATTATTTGCTAAAGTTGAAGAAGTAAAATTTTTAGTGCGATTTTTGTGACTTTTACCAAGTGCTTAATTGTTGGTTCGGTACTGCTCAAACGCATATCGGCACTGGCAGCTAAACGATTTGGGTTTTTATATTCAATAACCAAAAACGTTGAGAATCCCTACTCACATTGGTAGATAACAATGTATGTAACGTAATGCAATTTCTCGAATTTTGGAGAAAGATCTCGCTTTTTTGCTCTAAAATTGTAGTTTAATTCTTGTCTAGAAAGTGTCCTTGCAGTTACTATCGTGTTGCATTTCAAACAACCTCTTCTTGACTATCATCAGGTGCTTCAGTAATGTTAACAATTCGCTAAAACGAACGAAAGAGTCGCCCCCTGGTGGTAAAAGAGTGAGTTACTCTGGACGGGATAGGTTAGGATACGTATTGAACGAAAACATGGAAAGCGCAATGAAAATAAGCAATAAGAGCAACAATTATTGCTGTGTTCCTCAATGTAGTTCATTTTATAGTGAGGCATTGTCATTTCACAAATTTCTCCAGGTAAACCGTTACAAAACGAGTGGCGCCGTGTATTAAAAATTGGAAAATCGATATCAAGCGCAAAACATTTTAAAAACGAGGACTATGTTTCAATCGAGGTGAGTACTTGGCATCTCTTTAGTTCTGCATAGGTATTACTTATTTAAATTCAGTATTATTTTAATATTGCAGTCCTAACCTAACAAAATCGGAAGCTGAAGAGAGGAACAATCCATTTTTGTACCTTCCAAAAACGTCGATTGGAATAAAGCGTAATGCACTTTTGGTAGAAAGTAGAGAGAGAACACTAAAAAATCGTTGAGGTAGATAAATAACTATATTTTGTGAAGTTAAATTAAATAATTAATGTTGTTGTAGAGATCGTAATAGACAAATAGAAGAAACAACCAAGGAAAATATTATGTCAACAGTTGTAATGAAAATAACAGTTCTCGATTATCCGAGTTAATCGGGGCAGGTGCTGGCTTTACATAAACAAAGTCTTTGCTATGTATATATGGACGAAGGAAGCCCTCTTGCATAACCAATTTGTCCAATTTTACAATCCCGATTTGATTGATTCTCCAACCATTTTCTTTAACAAAATAGTACGTTTTATGTAATAATATTTATAAGTGTTCTCTTTTTCTGAATTAATAAAATAAAAACAAACTTAATAGAGCTTTTATTTAAACTGTATGAAGTTTACATTACTACTACACATAAGTACGCTACGAACATTTTTCAGTGGACGGACCACGCTTAAATAAATTTTTTACATTGACGTTACATTTCGAAACAATCGAAAAAGTATAATTCTTTGCACGACTCGATCGACATGCACTTTTGCTCTAGCAATTTCAGATTCATTTAATTGGTTTTTCCTTCTTAGAAAAAGGGATCAATTACAAACGTTTCCTTTTTTCCCCAAACTTGTTTGACGTCTGTATAACGTAACATATCAGGTTATCGAAGCTGTAAACAATTTTATGAATAATAATAGTTGCTTTACTCTACAATGTTTAAATAGTTGTAAATAATGAAGGTATCCCCATTATGCTGGCATTTATGGTTTGCACCCGATTTGCAGGAGCATCTGCATTTCCACTGCTTGTGATCTAAAACCCAGTAACTTGTATTTAAAAATTATTACGAAGATTATTATCATTACATACCAATTGCATTTTAAAATAGAATTTCTACAATATACCGCTCAACTGCTAACTTTGAGGTTAGACACTTCGCGATTTTCGCCAATATAACCGCAACCAACAGTATGTCCAGCCGCAAACAGTTTATGCCTTCTTCAAAGTACTTTTTTTGAGTTTTTCTTGTTCTGTATATAACTAAAAATGCTGCTAAGACTGATTGAAGTTATATCGACTATTGTATGTTGTATGTTGTTATTGTATGACGTATCCCGTCCAGAGCGGCCATAACTATTTTTTGCAGCGCCCTCTACATTTGATCGTTCAGGCGAATAAAAGCATTGCGAATTAGTTTGTGAATAGCTTTGTCCTCGCAATCAGGTCACTTAAACAACGTGTATATTTATTTTAAACATTTTGTAAATTTTGTAATGTTCTGTTCAATGTTCGTCTTTTGTCTCAGTACACAATCCGTTAAAAATTGAATTTAGTGTATCAAAGACAGAAAAATTATCTTCCGTTTGTGAGTCCCATACCTTAATTTCAGCGATGAAAACTCTGAATTAATCATGAAATAAAAATAGGTTGGTCATGCCTTGCAACTTCATATTTCGTGACCCTTGCAACTAAAGATTCAAACGATACAGCCAAGAGAGAACAGTTGCGCATATTACATATTGAGGTCTAATCTTCCCATTTATTCCTATTGAGTAAAGCCGAATTTAATATAATCGTGGTCACACGTGGTCATACGTGGATATTTTTTCCTAATACCAAATTAAGTTCATTATACTTAACTCTTCGTAGATTCTACCTAAGTACACTGTACCACGCCTAAATGTATACAAACGGTCACTTTTTGGCATTTCAAATCCCAACTTTATACCCAACAGGATTCGCTGCCAGCTGTGAAACTGGCAATGAATTGAATGAAAATAAATAAAATCGATGACAATTGACAAGCATCGGGAACTAGGTATAAAATAAATGACAATTAGATAAAAATAGCTAGTAGATTTGGTAATCAAATCCTTAAATCAAATTTAGGGCCTGGTATAGTAACCTCAGGATATTGCAGTACCTATCTACTTAGCATACTTACTTAGTTACATGTAACAAAATAAACAAAACAAGGTTTGGTTTACACACGTAATAAAATAACTAAGTATTTCATAAATATTCGTCGCGTCGTCAATTCGTCGCTTTTATCATTTATTTATTTAATAAGTGCATTTTGGCTTCGCGGACCGCTGCGGGTGCTCTCAGGGACCACCAGTAGTCCGCGGACCACCGGTTAAGAACCACTGAAATAGACCAACCACAACACTGCTTCGGCATGACCAAACCCCGTGTGAGCGCGGCTACCAAAAGATGAATAGAAAGCAAATGAATAGTTCATAAATATTGAGATAACTAAAAGAAATACCGATCTGACCAGAAATTCAACATACAAATCTAATTTGCGAATGGATTCCATATCATGCCTTTGACGCATCTCACCGACTCAACAAATCTTAATATATTTTTTTCTGCACCCCATACTCAGCGCCTGGAAGTAAGCGCCGGAAGACGCGACAGCAATTTATTTTTATCGAATGCGCTGGCAGGTTAAGACCCATTGTACACGAATGATCGGCTGCGTCATTTCGGTGAGTGTTTGGCCGGCGGTGGGGCGTTTTTATTTCGATTGCTCGCCGCTAGGTGGGGCGTGGAGATGTAATAGTCGACCCGACAGCCAGGCCACGATGGACGCTGAGGCCTTATCTCTTCACACATTGCTGACCGCGGATGGCAGCGTAGGGAATGTCCTTTAAACTTCTAGGTCGAAACCAGCCGCCGATCTTGATCTCACCCCTCATTTCTGTTCGGACGAAACAACCGTATTTGTCTCTCGTTTTGCCGTTTTTGCAATCAAGATTTAAAGCACACGTTTCGTATGAATTTTGCATTGCTGAAAGATGAAATGAAGGGAAAACAATTGAAAATATGAGAGTTGTTATTAGAAAGTGGAAACTATACAGGTGTCTCACGGAAGATGATGTACATGGGGATCTCGGCAATTGTAAGCGCTGCAATGTCGGTTAAATGGAACAAACTTTGCGTAAATGTGGACCACTATCAAAACAGTCTTTACTTTTCCAAAATTTTGCATGGGTCACATGCTTGCATGCATGGGATATTTCGGAAAAAGTAAAAACTGTCCGAT
The DNA here is from genome assembly GCA_964023965.1 of Melinopterus prodromus. Taxonomy (NCBI): domain Eukaryota; kingdom Metazoa; phylum Arthropoda; class Insecta; order Coleoptera; family Scarabaeidae; genus Melinopterus; species Melinopterus prodromus. The sequence goes on from OZ030396.1 coordinate 21,462,625, forward strand.
TGTTGTTTCTTCAATAACTTCGGTATTAGGATAAGTAGAAATTCGAAATTTTGTATTCTTGCATAAGAGCATACTCTGAAGCCATTTTGTTTATCAGAAAAATGTTTTTTTCCGACAGTTTTAGCTGGGCAATATTCAACTTTTTTATTTCTTGTAGAAAGCATATTTAATTTTTACAGATTTTAATATTGAATTTTACAACCATGTATGACTTGTATAAAGTTATTCCAAAATACATGGAAGATCCCATTAACTGGCCCGCCAGATCGCCCAACTTAACCCCACGGCTTTTCTTCTATGGGGCTACATGAAAACTATCGTCCATGAACTGTGATACTAGTGTATAGGGTCTTCAGACGGTAGTGGAGAATGGTCAACTATGTGAGGCTCCATGTGATATTTACAGATTAACTAGAATATCGAGATTGCTTTACAACCTCATGTATAACACGCTAATGATACAACAAAATTTTCACAAAATCTTACATAAAGATTAGCAAACTAATATTTTCACATACTTAATTTTACAAAAATAGCTTATTGTTTAGGCCTTGTAACGGCAATACTTTATTGATTGTGAATTACAAATTAAAAACACGTTCAGTGCATTAATTACTTAACAACAAAATCATTAACAGAAAGTAGTAAAGAAAAAGAACAAGAAAATTGTAAAATATTGACGTTATCTTTAGGGACAATGGAAATTATGTGCCTTGAATATGAAATTGCGTTTTGGATAGAATTAATTGTGTTGGGCATGGAATTTGGAAATAAAACGTGTGATGTCTTAAGCTTGTCTATTGGTATACTTCTGGTACAGTTTTGGCTGGTTAAACGGGAACTGTTCGTTTTACAACTGTGGGACGATATTATATATACCGACTTTCAATGTCAGACCATCAGGTTTATCGGTTCACCATACTACTATAGTAAGACATTGAAATACCACGTACAAAACAATAACACTTTCGGTATCGTAAATACACAATAACCATTGATAGTTTGTTTTATAAACATGTTTTCTTATAAACAATAAACATATCACATTACATACAGAATGCATAATCAATTACAATCGAAAAGTATATGAGATGAATAGATAGCATTAAGAGATGAGTATTTGGGCGGTCAACAATTGATTTAAAAACAAATTCTGGCTCAATAACTTTCTAACGTAAAGTTATCCAAAAAAGCTAAAAAAAAAGTTAAAATATTAAAATCGCCATTTTTATTTCAATTTTGAACCCCCAAAACTGTGTCATTGTAAACCTTGTCTTTGCAATTTTCCACGAAATCCTGAAAATTGTTTCACAAAAGTGGTACCTATGGATGTCTCCATAAAACAAACGAATAAACCTCCATAAATAAACAAAAGTTATCATTATTGCCTGCTGTCTGCGAGATGTTCAAGAACGTCGCGTGGATTTTGTAGATAAAAGAGCGGATGTTATATATAATTTTTCGATTATATCGTTTATAAAAAAACAAACGGCACTAGCGTGTTGAACCAGCCTCATGTCTGCGAGATGTTCAAGAACGTCGCGCACACGCCTGAAGTAGTCGCTTGCTGCGTTTTTCATTGCGTTTTTCACACGTCGCGCGTGACTCACATCAAATAAAATTTAATATCTTTTGAATTATAAAAGACTCCATCCTAGAAAAAATTAAATCAAACAATTGTAATTACGTGTCAATACTGCATATCGGTAGTGAACACATAACATCAGATTTCTAAGTCGAACAAGAAATCGAACAACACGACAGCATAAAATTTTGCAAATGACATATGAAGGTTTTGAAAGCCAACTGTCCAAATTCCAACACTACATAAACAACATTCGCACAAAATGAAGTTTACGATAGTATACGAATAAATAAACAGCTAACGCACAACATGAAAACTTCATGATCCGCGTAAGTTGTTTATGTAATTGTGGAATTTGGACAGTTGCCCTTCAGAATAAGAGGTAGGCTAAATTAGACCTTAAAATCCAGAGGGACACAATATGATTTTTCGACAAATAACCAGAGAGAACGGTTGTAATTTCTAAATTATACATAAGACAATCAGCAACAACCATACAAAGGAACCATATTTTTTAGGGAAATAATGGATAATTAATTCTTGTTTGTGGATGGCAAGTAAATAGGCATTACGATAGATTTCTTTGCGCTGAAGAAACATAGAAGTTTGAATATTTTTTCATAGAAGCTCCAGAAGATAGCACATAGAAAATAGCTGACCGTGCTTTAAATACTTGTGGGCAAACTTCAGCATATTCATATTTCATTCATAATATTCATGGTTCACAGTTAACAACATTTTACACTTTACATTATTTTTATTGTTTTTTCATTACTATATAATTCCATAATATTATGACTTGAGTAGACCTTGTACTTGTACACATAAAATAATATGGAAGAAGGAATCTTTATCATGTCCTTCTCTCTCCATTTTTATTTGTTTTAAATGTCGTTACAAACATTTCATAATTTTCGTCCTCAATTCATATTATTAGTGTTAGTATTACAAATTCCTGATGTCCAGAATCAGGTCACATGAGGTCGCAATTTCATCTGAAATCATAGAGAGAATTACATTAACCATGGAAATTATATTGTTGGCAAATTTGTGTTTATTTGATGTTGCGAGCACTCCGGTGTTTTGATTTCAAACAACAATTATTTTACGGCAGGGCCACTGGGAGCCCCGTTACATAGCTGACAACGTACAAACATGTGGACATAGCGAAAATGCAAAATTATTGCCTGCAACGACAAACAGTGCAGCATCCCCACTCTTTTTTAGTCTACCGCGTATGTTATAACAATCAATATTAATACGTTGCGGTTATTTATTGTTTATGTTTTTTTCTATCGTTACGTGTATAATACATGTCATATAGAGTGAATACGTAACAAATTTATTTCGTGAGTATACACGGTAGCACCAGCTTTGGGAGGAGGAACTCTAGCACCGTTGGGAAGCTGAAAAGGACAAAGAGAATCCAAAGGAAAATATATGTTAGGGTAACTTAAAATCAATAAAAAAACAAATGCAGATGAAGTTGTTGCATATAATGATCATTTAGAATAGCCGCGTTTTAAAGAACTATTACTTGTAGTTTGGTCTGTACTGCCAACTGAGAGTTTCTTCCCAGAAGCCAGCACAGTTCTCTGTATTTGAGGCCAAGCTCTACTCTCTTCTTCTTAATATGTTCTTTCCACTTTAGTTTTGTATCCAGAGTCATACCCAAATACTTTGCAGTGTTCGCATATGGAACTATGGCATCGCTGATCTTGACATGAGGTATGTCCTCGATTCTTTTGTTTGTAAAGTTAATGTGGACAGATTTCGGTTCGTTGAGCTTGGTTTTCCATTTTTTGGTCAATTTATATATTTTATTACTCGCTTGTTGAACATTGCTAGTAGATTCTCCAATAATAGTTAGATCCCACTGCCATTAGAGCGGTGTCATCTGCGAATGAGCGACTGTTTCATTTCCCAGCTGTGGTAGGTCACTTGTATATAGTAGATAGAGAATTGGTCCCAATACACTACCATGGAGTACACCAGCTTTTACTTCTTTTAGTTCCGAGTATTCATCGATCTGTTTTATTCTGAATAGTCTATCAGATTCAACGGATGTTAGCAGCTCGACGTATTGTAAATGTAACATACTCTTTAGCTTGTGTATCAATCCTTCGTGCCAAACGTTATCGAAAGCTGTTATGAAAGTGTCACAACAAGAAAGTTTGTTAAGCAAATAAGCTTTTCTTCTAATGCTTTCTCTATGATATCTGTTAATCTATGGACTTGATCAACAGTGGAATGCTTTCCGCTAAAACCAAATTGGTGATTAGGAATTACTTCCTTTCTTTCAATGATAGGTTTCATCCTCTTTAGAAGCAACTTTTCAAAGAGTTTTGATATCATTTGTAACAGTGATATTGGGCGATATGATTTGGCCTCATTCGGTGGTTTGCCTAGTTTTGTTACCATGATAACGTCTGCTACTTTCCAGGCATGTGGGACGTATTTTAATCTGAACGATGCATTTATTAGTCACGTCAGCATAACAATACCTTTCTTAGGTAATTGCTTAAGAACTTCTCCTGTGCTAAGATCATATCCTGGTGCCTTCTTTGGATTCAGGTTTGTATTGATTTCTCTGGTAACTTCCTTTGGAGTAACTAGCTGTCGACACTACATTGACACTTGAACTCTGCTCCTGGACCTGATGACTTCCCTAATCGTATCTTGAAGGAATTTAGATTCCTCTTAATTAAGCCAATCACATACCTGATTAACTTATCCTTTGAGACGGGTCAGTTCCCGGAAAGCTTGAAAGGGTCATGTGTTCGTCCGCTGTTTAAGAAAGGTGATCGTACAAATATTTCTAATTATCGCCCAATAGCACTAACATCCGCTCTCTCTAAGATCTTTGAATATGCGTTGCTCAACAGACTCACTGGTTTTTTGAGTAAATATAACATAATATCGAAACATCAACATGGATTTATTACTGGTAAATCAACAACAACAGCAGTACATAGTATATACAACAGTATCCTATGTGGTATCCTATCATGTCTCGAAAGTCAACAGTGCCCTATGGCAACTTTCTGTGACTTAAGCCGTGCTTTCGACTGCGTGCAGCATCCGCGACTGTTGGAGAAACTTGAGATTCTGGGCCTGAGGGGGACAGCGCTGTCCTGGTTGAAATCCTTTTCGAGTGACAGAACTCAGCATGTAAAGATCCAATTCCAGGATGGACAGCGCCTGGCTCGCTCATGCTCAGACTCTCTTCCGGTTACCATGGGGGTCCCCCAGGGTGCAATTTTGTCTCCTCTGTTGTTCACCCTATTCATGAACGACTTGTTTCAGTACTTGCGGGACTACCACGTTGTGTGTTACGCAGACGATACAACCATATTAGTATCTGACACAGTCACAGAGGTAGAAGAAAACCTGAACATCATGCTTGAAAAAACAAACAGCTGGTTTTCAGCGAACAAGTTATATTTGAACATCGATAAAACGTGTTATACACAGTTTAAATCTTCACCTCACACCCAGACAATCATGTTCAATGCTAAAATAGGGAACAGAGAGATCAAATCAAGTCAGGAAACAAAGTTTTTGGGAATGCTTATACAGCATAACCTCAAGTGGGAATCGCATTGTCAGTCTGTTGTTGGTAAAATAAACCAAACAATTTTCAAAATTAGATCAATTCGCTCGATCGTTGAGATTTCGATTGTCAAAATGATCTACTTCTCAGAAATCCAATCCCGCATTGCATACGGAATAATATTGTTTGGAGGTGGTGGTTTCACCAATAGAATATTACTTGCACAGAAACGTGCAATACGTTGTATGCTTGGAAAGAATCAGCGTGAACCCTGCAAACCGCTGTTCATATTACTCGGCATCCAAACAGTGATAAATCTGTATATTATAGAGGTATCAACATATGTCCATAAGAATAAGAACGAAATTATACGAAGGAATAACGCCGAACACAGTTACAATATTAGAAACCCCAGCATTCACATAGAAAACCATAGACTCACGTTGACTTCGAAAAGTCCAATGTTTCTGGGCATTAAAGTATATAATCACCTACCAACGGCAATAAAAGGCCTACGGACCAATCAATTCAAGCAACGATTGAGCAAGATACTGATAAGTGAACCGTATTATAGCGTTAACGAATTTTTTGAGAGTCGATTGTAGCAGTCTCCTTTTGCTTATACTTCTGCCTCCCGTTCAGGTTTCTGCTGTTTAATTTTGTTTTTGTTTTTTTTCTGTAATATTATTTGACCAGTCTTATGCAATGTATTTTGTCTTATAGATCAATAAACTCTATTTCTATTTCTATTTCTATTTCTACATATCTAGATTGTCGACTTCCGCGGTCGAGTCAATGATATTATCATTATTATTATTATTATTATTATATATTAATTTCCGGGTGGAAACCGCGCTGAGGACTTTGAAGCAGTCGACGTTTCGCGCTCTGTTGCAAGAGGCATCTTCAGGACTAAGTTATCAAACCAAGTGCTAAGAAGATCAGTCCTCAACGCAGTTTCCACCCGGAAATCAATATATCACTACATTGACACAATTAAAATTCTATAATCCTCTTCATCCAGCTTGCGATAAAAATTATTAATAAGAAATTGAAAACAATTATTTTATCATTTAGCGAATTATTGAGTCTATAGAGTCTATATATTGGAAATCGATATTATTACATTATTATAGAAACATTAATGGAAAACTCAAACATGGCACTTTTGTACCCCAGAGCAATTTTTTTCACGCTTTACGAGAGGGAATTACCGCGAAAACAAGAGAAATACGATCTATGTCCTCATATAGTATAACGGATCCCATGACTGTAATAAGAAAATAAAGATAAAGAATAAAGCTATAACATACAATTTTATCATAGGTTTTATGACTTTTCTCCAGATTCCATTTCGTCTATCAAGCATTAATTTTATGGTTAAATGGAAATCAAACAGTGTGGTTATTTTATGGCATTCATTTATTTTTCAGGGAAATAGCAGAGACAGAAGTGAAGGTGCGAGAAAAGGGTCAACTATATGACATCACTGCTTCAACGGTTCTGTCCTCCCTGCTGGGACCTGAGGAGTTTTCCTGTGAACTGAGAATACCGGAGGCCAACTACACCAAACGGCAGGAGACGGTTTTCTTCCCAGGTGAGTGCTGCGCCGCGTTAAACTTTGCGATAAAATTAAACTTTAACATGGCCGTCCCCGAGAAGAGATATTTTTTGATATAAACTTTCGGACGTCTTCTGCCTTGTTCGTGATGACAAACGTACACGTGACAGGGAACCTTGTCAAAATTTTAACTGACATCATGCATAGTTTATGCATGTGCAAACGGGGACAATCTTTCGACGGGAGAAATGTTTTATATCCCCATTCATAATTTAAGTTGGTGAATATTTATTTATATTTTCTGTAGGATCCACATATTTTTCAGAAAACCTTCTGCAGTGTAGGTGAACTTTATGCACTTTATTTCCTGTACACTAAAAATAGTATATACCTAATAGTTAGCTAGCTAGTTAGCTTTTAGTAATTTCTATAATTAATGATGGATTTAGATGATTCAACATATTACAAACAAATTTATCAAAATAAATACACAAATTTACAAGTTTAAATAAGGAGACCTTATTAAAATAGGAGAATCAACATGATGTGTTGGTGGTCAAAGTTTGACAAACCGTATGAAGTAATTAAGTCACCATACGGCTTTACAGCAGAGTTGTTGTAAAACATGACCAAACACTTTAATTTCGGTACAGGGTATTTCAGAAACTCAGACCACCAGACCATAATTTTGGTGCTACCAGTATATCAAAATGCGCTTTTTAGTTGTTCTAAACAAATATCGCGAAGTTTTACTTGTTTACTTTATCTCTTGACAAACGTTAATATATTGGGTCGAAACAAAGACAGGTTTTGTAAGAGACGACTTGGAAATCTAACCAAATTTCTTAGTTTCCTCTCCAGTTGCAAAGGCTGGTGAAAATCTTGATGAATTTATTTTATTTTATTAATTTTATTACCATCAAATTTGATCAAAGTATTAAGTGTCCGTTTTCTTCCAGCCCGGAATATACTTTCGAAATAAAAAAAAATACATTTTTGCATTATTAATTATTATTGCATAGTATAATGTGTCTGAGATAAATTGTAAATGTCTTGATAATTGGCCAGGAACATGAATGCCAGTAGAAACTACTTTTCCATAATAAAGGCGAAAATCGTAGAGGTTTAATTAGACCATTCAAGAAAACTCATTTTTACCTTACTATGGAGCCCCTTAAAAGTCATGGAATAAGTCGGTACATTTTTTTTTAAATAACTTGTTATTTATTAACTCTATTTATTACCAAAAAGTTCAGAAAATGTTGCTGAGTGTTACAGAAAATAAGAACCTAATACTGAACGACACATTGTAGACGAATTTCTAATATACCTACAATACCAAAATTTGTTTATAGTGTGGTAATTTATATACATATACAACGTGTCCACGAAAGTCCGCACCATATGTAAAAAAAAATCTATTGTATTCTTTATTGAAGTTGGTGGCTTGTATGAAACCAAAACTGCCACCGTCAAATATGTAAATTTCGGTGCCATATACTGAGCGATTTGTGACAACAGTAAAGTACCTTTATTTTCATTATTATGGATAAACTTTATTTGGAAATGTTGTTTAGAAGAAAAATATATATTCAAATATGAAGTCAGAGCCACCTACACTGAAAAAAATATTTTTTATTTTTTTCTTAATTATTTCTCTTGTGATAAATATTAGTAAATGCCAGTGATACTAAAAGAATTTTTTTTAATATATTTTTTTAGAAATTTGAATAAACTTTTTATTTCGAAGTAGCGCAAAATTACTCATTTTCTTGGTGCGAAGTTCATAGTTCACCCCGTAGATATTAATATATCATACAATAACTAATTCAGGAGCGTGACTTACCTTTTATTCGGTTAATATTAATTTCTGTGGATGGGTTTATAATAGTAGTTATCCATCTACAGTAAGCGATTCTCAAGTGGTGGTACGTGCGGTACTACCACATTTTGGTTTATAAGGGTGATACTTGTTTAGTTTTAGTATTTCATGTAGTGTCAATTTACTGCATTGGCTATGTGCAGCAATTTGTCGAACAGAAGTCGTTTTATGGTCGTAAACTTCTTGCAACACTGGCAAACATATTACCTCATTTTCGGCAACATATTTTTTGTGGGGTTTCTTGAAGCTATTTTCAACAGACCCAGCCTGTTTGAATTTTTACTTTATCATACGCAGTATGATGAAGTATTGTAATCATGCCGAAAAAAATGTTTGAGGTTTTAGCGGAAATAGGTCTTTATGGGTCCCCTGAACATTTTTGACCAAGGTACAAAAAAATGTCTGTGTGTGTGTGTGTGTGTGTGTGTGTGTGTGTGTGTGTGTGTGTGTGTGTGTGTGTGTGTGTGTGTGTGTGTGTGTGTGTGTGTGTGTGTGTGTGTGTGTGTGTGTGTGTGTGTGTGTGTGTGTGTGTGTGTGTGTGTGTGTGTGTGTGTGTGTGTGTGTGTGTGTGTGTGTGTGTGTGGCTGTGCGTGTGTGTGTAAACGATTTTTGTGGCGACGATTCCGGAAAAACTACCAAAGGTATCGGGACGAAACTTCATATTTAGTTTTAGTTTTTTCTAAGTTTTATGACCAAACTTAGAGCTGAAAAGCTTTTGGTTCCAAGGGGTCCAAAGGAACTGGCCGTTTCCTCTAAGCATTTTTCAAGGATTTTGCAAATGAGCTGCTATTTCTGTAATTTCGGCAAAATAGTTGAATAATAAATTAAAGTAGAGGAAATTTTGAATAATTTATGCCTATGATATTTTTTGGTAAAATTAATATTTTAGATTAAAGAGCAAATTCTGTTTGATCGAGATCGGTCGCATCTGCATTGATATGAAACTACATAGTAGCCTGGATTTGACAAATATTTTTTGTGCTGTCACCACAGAAATGTCTATGGCTGTCACACTCGAAAACAGCTTATTTCATCAGAGGTTGGAGAACCGCTATGGAACGTTACCGCTCTAGTGCGGCGAAGTACAAAATAATAAAATTGAATTTATTTTAATTTTATAATATAATTTTAATTTTATATTTTTTCATTATGCTGTAAATGGTTCAATGAGCAATTTGGTTGTGTGGATGTCTTTCATTGACAGGAACATCTCGGTGCGGTCTATTTTCTCCATGTATTAAAACAATTTCAACCTTTTGTTGGAGGGTAAGCAGTGTTTTAAAAGTTACAGCACATAAACTAATTTGAGTTAAGCTTTTTGTGTTGTAATTGTAAGTAGTGGGAATAAAATAAGTTCATAGATAATAAGTTAGCATTATTAACATATTCATAATAGTTATTCACTTAATAACGGGTAAGTCAGTCATAAGTAATTCAAGAAACAATAGATGTTTGATGCTTTAGTTATTAAAATATTATCAGTGAAAATAAAAAAGCTTCAAAGTCGTAGTACCGCGCGTACCACCACTTGAGATTCGCACGCTCTGACTTCATGTTTGAATACAACTTTTGCTTCTAAACAACATTTCCAAATAAAGTTTATCGACAATAATGAAAATAAAGGTACTTTACACTTATCACAAATTCATATATTCGGAATCCCTTGGTATATGGCACCGACATTTACATATTTGACTGTTGCAGTTTTGGTTTCATATGAGCCGCCAACTTTCATAAAGAATAAAATTTTCTCAAAAATACACAACAAAAAAGTTTTTCATATGGTGCGGACTTTCATGGACACACTGGTATATAATTTTAAGCTTTATAATAATAATATACAATGGAAATTTTAACAGCAGTACAATCACATTACTGTCTTATATGTCTCAATAATATTTACGTATTCATGCAACGATATCAAATATTAAATTCCTAAAATAGACTGCATGCATAAATGGCGCAATCAAATATTTAGGTGTACGACTGTAAACAATCCCATGACGTTTCCAACATTAATCATCTTGTCAATGTTTATATTTTACTTGCTATATTTGAATAATAAATGAGTACAATCGAACATCTAACCGAAACAGCTTTCCTGTCGGAAGCGTTCCAGAAATTCAATATTCTAATTATCGACGTCTAGAATAATAAGCCCGAAGTAGAAAAAATACTCACGAACAAGGGAGCTAACTTTTAATAATTGTACACCGAAGATATAATTGAATCTAGCGGTTATTAATATTCATAGCAGAAGTGTAAAAGTTATAAGAAGTTTTTAACAAGTTGGGAATTTGTAATTTAATTTTAACTGGATGTCTAAACACTTAAATTAATTACAACAATGGCGCCCATCGATTAACAGATTAATACAACGGTAATACGCGTTAATTGTTCAATAATACATGGCCCGGCAAAATTATATGATACTGACAACTTTTAGGGCATTAGTAAACACAATACAGAGAAATTTATTTTTAAAAATTGTGTAAATCTCTCTTTATATACAATGCTATTTCGCCATCTCAAAATGCGCAAAAATCTAGAAATAATGATACATAATAGTATATTATTATACAAGTATTATAAGACGTCAAATTGGCGCACGAGTTGTTTTGGGCACGACAAGCGTAGCGAGGAGTGCCCAAATGGAACGAGTGCGCCAATACGACTTATAAAACGAGTGCAATATACTATTTTTTCTACTTTGCGTCATTAATTTTATACAAATTTAGAAATTGTAGTTACTATTTTGCGCGAAATTAGAATCTAGGGTATTTTGCGGGTACCACGTGGCAGTACTATACTAACTGTCAACTTCGTAAGTTAAGTCATGACAAATTCTAATTGTGAATAATTTTACTCTACTTTAGCTTACAAGTTTTAATAAATAATCAGCGAGGTCGCAACTATGATCATAATGGAGCTTGAGGCAACAATTTTAACCATACTGTGATAAATACATGAAACATAACCTGAAAAGTTACCTTTAAAATAGTGTTTTCATAATAATAATCAGAATAGACGTGTTTGGCGGTAACTGATTAGTTACTTCAAAGAATAAGAAGAATAAGAATTGTTATAACTGTTAACGTTTAATAGCACTTTCTATCTAGTACCAGTGGCTTATACACGTTTACACCCACATATAATTGAATCTAAATTGTAATTTCAGTATAATAACTTATTAGAATAAATAAGTACGTAGGCTTTCACGGCCAGAATCATTTAGAAAATAAACTGCTTCCGGGTTATGCCGTGTGTCAAGATTTGTTAATGCTGACGTTTCGCGAACCATGTTGCTCGCTTCTTCAAAGCTAATTGAATACTGAAGACCTACCAAGACAATCTCCCTTATATACCTAAGTTTACACCTCACAGCGCACATCTGGAGAACCGCTCCCATTATTAGAATAAGTTATACTTAGTAAAATTACGTGGGATGGAGGTACCTACGTTGCACACAACCAGAACTAACACGAAGTCAAAAGCGACGCACAAAAACGAGTAGGTACGGTATTGAACCGAGCAGAATTCGATCCAAAATGTTACCGACAGCTTACACATTACATAAACTAAGAAACCCTCAACACTTTAAATGTACTATAGCTTCCTACGTATATGCTTAAATTCATTAAGCCATTTATTGCGCATATACAATCCCGCTGCAGTATTTAAAATCGTTCATATCTACGATGTAGGTTTGATCTTCGCATAATACATTATTAAAGTACATGTGATCCTTAAATTATATCTGCAAACGGGATTTGATGTTTAGTTGAAAAGAATGATGACGATCACTTATCAGCCTCGCAAACCATAACCGAAAAGGTTAAGCTGGCGTATTTTGATGAACACAGCAAAACTAAGAAACCCCAATCCTTTGGCCATACTATAGCAGGCTACACGCATGTTTAAATATGTATAGAATATTTATGGTTATGTGTTGTACGTTTGACATATGGCATTCAATGATATTTTATATCAATGTGTACCAATCTTAGAAAAAAGTTACTAAAAACGGTGTTACAATTTGTTAATTGTAACACCGAAAACAGTGTTACAATGTGTGCATTGTGAATGCAAAGTAGAAAAATAATTGAATAATTTTTTTTTGATTTGGCATCAATTTTATTAAGAGTAAAGATGTCTTTCATAGTCTTTTATATTATACCTTTATAATTCTTGTTTTCCACAGGATCTGTAATCGTTGTATAAAATTCAAGTGTTTACATTTTTAATAGCTTACTGAAGAAAAAAGCGAGAAAAAAGTTTTTATAGAAGATTGACCACTTCAACCAGTAGCCCAGTTATACGAATACGATTGTAAAACAATTGGTCTGGCGTTGACGGTTGTCAGCGCGTCATAAAAACATATCAAACCATAAAATTATCGAAATTATTAAAGTAATCCAATTGGATATCTGAGTTTCGAACAAACATTTTGATTATTGCATCTTTGTCCAACTGTGATACTATACATATGTATTAAGTCCGTATGTTTTTGATCCCTATGAATAGTAAGAGCTGAGGTAAGTTAAAGAACAACAAATATTTTACTATAAGAAAAATCTGTTTTAGCCAGACACGTGACTTTATTTATCATTCTTTTTATAAAATTAATAGCAAATGAGATTCTATTTGATCGAGATCAGTCGTATCTGCATTAAAATAAAGCTAGTTAGCCAGGATTTGACAGATATATTAATACAATGAAAAGTGGTCGGATTCCTTATTTTTGTTTTATTTTAGCAATCGCTACATGTTTAAGGCCTACTGGGTACTTCTTCAGCGCTATAGGAAATGAGAAATAAAGTACACAATTGACAATCAAATCAAACACCAAAAAACGCAATTCTAAAAACTTACATTTTGTCAGGCGCTGCCCATTGAGAACATAAAACAACATACAAATGTCACAAACAAACATATATGAGACTGCAGAAAAGTTATTTTTAAACATATTTTTACGATTGTCAAAACATCAGCGTTTGACACTACCTACTGACATTATAATTAAACTATTGGTCAAATCTTGGCTAACTAAGATGCAGACACGACCGATCTCCATCAATTACAATCTCATCAATACAATTTGCTCATGCAGCTAAACTATTACTTTTACCAAAAAATTTCGTACACATTAGTAATTCAGATTTCTTCTTTTTTTTCTAATATTGATTCCCCCTCCATTTGTCTGCACTTGTTTTTGGATCTTGAGCTCCTTTTCTTTCATCTTGTTTGCCGTTCCAACTTATTGTCTCACTCATACAATTTTTAATGTTTTAGTGCTTTAATTCTGATAGCTCGATATTCGATGTAATGTATTTGTTAATATATTTTAATAATTAGGTATATTTTTACTTTATCATACGCATATGATGAAGTATTGTAATCGTGCCGAAAAAAAAAATTGAGATTTTAGCGGAAAAAGGTCTTTTTGGGTCCCCTGAACATTTTTGACCAAGGTACAAAAAAATGTCTGTGTGTGTGTGCGTATGTGTACTCGATTTCTGTGGCGACGATTCCGGAGAAACTACTAAAGGTATCGAGACGAAACTTCATATTTAGAAGTTTCATGACCTAACTTAGAGCTGAAATGCTTTGGCTCACAACGGTCCAAAGGAACTGGTAGTTTATTCTAAGCCTCTTTTAAGGATTTTGCAAATGAGCCGCCACTTCTGTAATTTCGTCAAAATAGTTAAATAATAAATTAAAGTAGAGGAAATTTTTAATCATTTATGCTTATGACATTTTTTGGTAAAATTCATAGTTTAGCTGCAAGAGCAAATTCTATTTGATCACGGCAAAGTACAAAATACAAATTTCAAATAAAATAAGATCACCAATTTGCTTGTTTGTTGATAAGAAATATCAACCCGTTGTTATTTCTCATTCTAAAAACGATAAATTGAGAAAATTGTAAATAAAGTATAGAGATGAGTGTAGTTTTATTTTAGTATGTTGGTACGGATGTGACATCTACAGTGTCATGAACAAATATAAATCTGTCAGAATTTGAATTAGCTTTTCAAGCTTGACGTTTCGTCGAAGTGGTACCAACCTAACATTTCCTATACAGAAATATTACCATTTTTAATTATTTTTTTAAAATACATATTTCTCAAAAGGCAACACAAAAAACGTTGATGTCAGTCCTGGCGAAAACTACATAGCGCGACTCGCTCACATGCAACGGCGACGCACCGCCTTCGGTGACGCGCCGCACCACCGCTCGTCGCGCTATTCCGTACTTTCGGCACTTGTGACATAAATAACTATTATTCTAATGACGTAGTGTAGGTAGTGTCAAATGTTGACGCTTTGACAATACCTACGATTTATCTCAATAAAATAGATTCTCATGCAGTTATGCTGTTAATTTTATATATTGTATGATAAAGTCATGTGCCTGACCACATCAGATTTTTTGTGATGTACAAAAACTTATCTTGGCATGTATGTTTATAATTATGTTGTTAGACACACGCATTTACATGTCATAAGAATTTTTCTCTTTTTATAATCGCGCACGGTTATACTACGAAACATGCGCTCTCCCTAGTTTCGTTTATCGTTTATTTTTCTATATACACGCCATTTTTACTACTGTTAACCGAAGTAATTCGTCAATGCCGTCTCGAATTTTACCTCAATATTATCCCATTTGACAGTAAGTTATCATTTTTAATTATAAACTTCCTACATTTATTATATTTTTTCGACTTGTAGATTTAGGTTTGAAGATGGCTTAAGAAGCCGAAACAACCTATATTATTTCTTTGCAAATGAAAGACGATTTATTATTTTTTACTAAATTCAAATCACATTATTTGCAAGTATCGAACATTTAACAGCTAAAATAATTATGTTTAGATCAGCACAAAAATGTTAAATTATATATGTGTACGCAACCCAACTCAAAAGCATATTGATAATACAAATATGTAATATTTTTAGATTTTTGCTATGACGCAAATATTTGGCTTTAATTAAACCCCCCCCCCACCACTTATGTCCCGCTTTGCCTCTATACAATTCTGTTCACTATACTTATACCCTTATTTTTTTGAATAGCATTTCAATAAAATCACCGTATATTTTCAAGTTATTTCCATGCGTCCATTTCATTAAAATCACCGTATATTTTAAAGTTATTTCCATGCATCGATACTTTTGCCCAACCATGTATAATGCAATAAAGCCTGTTGTCGGCTGACATCATTCACATACTACGATCAAGATATTTCGGGCAATCACACGACATTGACGACATACAATATTTTTACTTTATCATACGCAGTATGATGAAGTATTGTAATCGTGCCGAAAAAAAAAATTGAGATTTTAGCGGAAATAGGTCTTTATGGGTCCCCTGAACATTTTTGACCAAGGTACAAAAAAATGTCTGTGTGTGTGTGTGTGTGTGTGTATGTGTGTGTGTGTGTGTGTGTGTGTGTGCGTATGTGTGTACTCGATTTTTGTGACGACGATTCCGGAGAAACTACTAAATGTATCGGGACCAAAGTTCATATTTAGACGTTTTATGACCAAACTTAGAGCTGAAAAGCTTTTGGTACAAAAGGGTCCAACGGAACTGGTAGTTTATTCTAAGCCTTTTTCAAGGATTTTGCAAATGAGCCGCTATTTCTGTAATTTCGTCAAAATAGTTAAATAATAAATTAAAGAAGAGGAAATTTTGAATAATTTATACCTATGAAACTTTTTGGTAAAATGAATAGTTTAGCTTCAAGAGTAAATTCTATTTGATCGAGATCGGTGGCGTCTGCATTGACATGAAATTACATAGTAGCCAGGATTTTTCAAATTTTCGGTCTAATGCATGTGTAATGACAGTACAGGTAGTGTCAAATGCTCATGTTTTGGTACAATATCTCACTACATCTACTGTCAATAGTAAAAATATTTCATATTGTGATACCGTGTACGGTCCTTGCCTGACGGCGTCGAATAGGCAGCGTGTGTTCAGTGTTCAGTGTTGAGCGTGTCCAAACTGCATGTGTTCTGTTTGTTTTTGGTTTGAGGAAGTATGATCATGTATCGAATGGGCTGGGCGACTGGGGTGGTTAAACATGGATAACACTAGGGTGTTTCATGCAGCAATATTATCTCATAAGTTGCTATCCAAGAGAATCCCACAATACCTCATGCGGAAGATACACAGTAGAACGGATGTCCATAACCTTAATTTAAGATTCAGTGGTTTGTTTGCTCCACCTGCCCATCGCGCTGATTTGTATAAACGGCCATTCTCTTAGCAGGTCAGTCACATATACACTGGGTCTCAGGGAAGATATGAAAAACTTATCGTTAACCAGTTTTGGGGGAAACGTGAAGTGTTATCTGTTTGCTCAACAGGGGGGACTTTAGGCATTGAGCGCACATCGCAGGCTGTTTTAATTTTTATTTTTTATGGGCGTGTGCGATGTTTTGTTGAGTTGGATTTGCTGCAATTACGCGTAATTAGACTCTAGAGTAATTTTTGTTTTGATAAGTTCTCAAAATAATTGTTATATTATTGATACAACTAGTTTAGTTCTAGTTTGCGTAAGGGGTTGAGTGGAAGAGCAAGGCAATTTGGAAACAAGTGTGCTGATCGCCCTAAATATAAATATTATGTTGTTGCATTTAATATTGTTTTGTTAAAAAAGGAATTATTTATTTATTTAATTATTTATCAGTCAAATCCTGGCTAACTCGTTTTATTTTAATGCAGACACGACTGATATCAATCAAATAGATTCTCATGCAGCAAAACTATTAATTTTATATATTGTATGATAAAGTCATGTGCCTGGCCACATCAGATTTTTTTATAACCGATACGATTTCGCATATTGCTTATTGCTTCGGTGTGCCTTTCCCAATGTATACAGGGCTGTCTCAAAGAAAATGACGTACATGATAAGTAAAGACATTTTTTGGTGTACAAAAATTGCTTCAGAGTCCACGTACGCGTATGTGTATGTAAACCAAGTTTCAACTTTACATTTAATATATCATTCACTATATTATGGAAACTATTCACGGTAATAGAAATTAACCGTCTCAACATGACCATATCCGAAAACTGTTCTGATAATAGGGTATTTGACTGTATTAATAATATGGCTTATATTATAGTCATCCTAATAGATTACAGTTTAAGGAAACTATTTGTTATTACATTGAAAACGCTTTAATTCTATTAAAAACCAAAATTAAAATTGAATTGTATTCACGTCCTATCACGTGATTGAAAACGCGCTGTAATTGGCTCAGTCTCCAGTGACGTCATTCATTAGTACGCTTCTGAATCTCCCGTTTGAATTTACTACGTTAATATACAAACAATAGAAAACAACTTTGTTAAAGCGGTTAGTGGTAATCTACCGAAGATTAACGATTTGATGGTGTGATTCTTCTTTAAACATAATCCTTATTTTTACGCTCCGGAACTAAGCAACCAACGTGTAAAAAGTGCAATGTAAGCATAACTTGGGTTAGGTTAGTCCTAACCTTAAACTGTCAGATTATACCTGGATCGAAAATACGATAGTCAGTGTTACTTATGTCGAAGTAATCTTCACCACAAAAAGTACTTGTATTGGCCGCTATTTATTTCCTTTGGTTTTCTACGCGCCAGTCTCAACCAGTTTCTTCGCAGTTTCAAGTCTTGCGGAACAGCTACAAATAGCTTATCCGGAGTTTTTATTGACGTATTTCTGCATTGTGGATTTATGCACCATTTATAGCCCATTTTTATGTAGAAATTGTGAAAATCACATCATACAACGCCGATTGGCCATCTTGTATCGTGTGACGTCACAAGAATCACGCGATCTACGTACAACAGAAACTATCGTTTTGGCGGGAGTTTTTGTGATTTAATTTTTAACGCTGTATTTTATTAAATATTGAGAAAATAATTACGAAACATAATGCATTTACGAAGCAGAGTGAACGAACAAACACACTAAGATGGTTTTCCAATAATTGTGAAATACCTGATGCATCCATACTTACGCAACTTTTATCCCATTTAGCTGGCAACGTGCCCAGTCCGCTATTATGGATGGCACTATATGTGCGTAAATAAACATTTCTTTGTATAATTGTGTAGTTGATGGAATTTTGGTTATAAATATTTTGAGCTGTATAAATACAACAAACAGCAATATATCAGACGTATAATCTCAATTTATAATCAGGACGGGCCGTTTGTTTTTACTGTGTTATTTACATAAATCGGAAATCGTATTACAATTCATCATAATCGATTATACGCCCCAAGTAATAAAATATATGTTTATTGGCAGATCATTAGTATTTCGCCGTTGCGTCCGTTGTAAATATGGGTACAATCTGGTGTTTGCACACCGGGCTTCAGCATTGTCAAATTGCATGCCGGCAACAATATATAGAACTTCGATTAAATTAAATAATGGCTCATCAATATTGTATATCATGCCAGGTAATACATTGATTTTGAATAGCAACCTGTGTAGTATACATGCATGCGTTCGTGTCGTTTTTTATGAATAACGATCCCTTTGCAAAATTGTTTCAATGTTGCATGAATCTGAAAAACGTAGTAGCTATAAAACGTTTATTAATAACTCCCATTCAGGTGTATCCACTAATTAAAACCGTTTTATCATCAATTAATTATTCGTTGAATACAGAACGCTGTCGAATATGATAGACAAGGTTAATTATGAGCTATAAAAACCCTTTTCGTGTAATGTTTCAGGTACCACTTCAATTTACTTGATTCCGTTACGGTAATAAGTGTAATTAAGTACATTTCACGTAGCATTCGTAATCATAAATTGGTTTAGTAAATTTCTGTGTCAACCGGTCGTTTCATCGTATACCAACTTTTAATAAGGATTCCGATACTTGATCCATTCATTTACAATAAACAATATTAATAAATTTAATTATAGATAATATTCTAAACAAGAACGTGAAAAACATGAATACAACATTTTTCAATAATTGTAAAATTATTTCTATTATACACAATTAATGTAGACAGTTCTATGAATTGCTATAAGGCTATGGCTACACGGACGGATAACTTGTTGCGGGTGACACGCAGTCTTCTTTTATGAATGGAAGAAATACATTGGCGCTTAGCATGCTGTAAAAACGCCTGATAGCGACCAATACGCCTATGTATGTATTTGTACCAGGGACAAAAAAGACGCGGGTTGCCCGCAACTTTTATGTGCCCGTCTAACCACTGCCTAAAAGCTGATTTGCGGGTCCCGGCTTGTGTTATGGGTTGGTCGGACAGGACGCTACACGTCAAACATTTTCAATTACTCGTTTTTTTTCATAGTTATTTAACCAACAAGTATATTAAAAAGAGCGATTAATGACCGAGACTATTTACGGCGCGAGCGATCAGCGAGCGCGTTAGTTGTCAAGATCATTAATAGCCGTTTAATATTCGAGTTGGTTACCAAATTTTTTCGTCGATCGTATTCTGCTAGCGTCTTCTACATAGATATTTCTTCGCCAATGTCTTTTTATGTAATTTGACACTGACACTTCTAGAGGGCGGTATGTTTTGATTGGAAGGTTTCATTTCACATATGTTCGTTTGCCAATCAATTCAAACATTTCTTAAAGAAACAAATTGCTTATAGGCCAGGCAAGAGGGCAGAAAATGACTGAGTTCGTGACAAAAATACTAGCAGGAAGCCGACGGTACCAAGTGATGTGGAACAGTCCGGAGATGTATTGTGATATTTGCGAGTAGGATACCCCTACTCGCAAATATCATTTCTTAATTTGTTATGAACAAGAACCCTCGAAAAAACGTGTTTTTTTTCGTATTTCTCGTTTTAAAGCTGATTCGATGAAGCAATCTTGATGCTTTCAGTAGACGAATTGTAAAGAATGAATAGACAAAAAATAAACCCTGCACGGACTCGGTTGAATTAATATCAACGGAGGAAATTCGGACACCCAAAAAAATGCTGATTTTGCGTTAAAATGTTGCGATATTGGTGAAAAATTCTTGCAAACATGACCGAAAACTGCGCGCGCGCTCCAAACCGGTCGAGTAGGCGGCCGACGCGACGCGGGGATGCGCGCATCTATAGTAATGCAAGCGCGCTGCGAGCCTCCCCGCATCGGCCGCCTGCCCCCACTACTCGACCGCGTTGGAGCGCGCGGCAGTTTTCGGTCATGTTTGCAAGCATTTTTCACCTATTTCGCAACATTTTAACGCAAAATCAGAATACACGTTTTGTAGTACAATACTTCTACTTTCGAAATACGTAAAAAAAATAAAATCGGATCACCTCCGACGCATCTAGGCTCGCCAAAACATATTGCATCAAAATATTCAAATCGCAATTGTGCAAAAACTAATTTTTCCGGTTTTTCCGAATTTCCTCCGTTTATATTAATTAAATCGAGTGCGTGCAGGGTTAATTTTTTCTTAAAAGCATCAAGATTGCAACATCGGTTCAATTTTTAATTTTTTAATTTTTTTTTTGTTATATCAAATTAAGAAATTATAATTGCGAGTAGGAAACATATCACAATACATCTACGGACTGTTCCACGTGACCTGGGACCGTCGGCTTCGGCTTCCTGCTAGAATTTTTTTCATGCAAAAATCTCTATTGACTGGTCTATTATATTGTGAAGACTAAAAACATCATATTCGCTATAAACAGAACGTTTCAATCCAATGTTATGTTACTTTATGTATGGATATGCAGCATTTCTGAAAATATCGTGCAAATTTAATATGAAATAAACGATGTAAATCAGTTAACGTCATATTAAATTTAGCTTAAGAAATAAACCGAAATTAAAGTAATTTATCCTAAGGACGATAACTTTAATTTATCGCTGTTGTGCATTTTGCCAATTTTGTTAAGCGCATGGCAGTGAATGCAAATAACTCGCATTTTATACTAAACGTGGAGCTTGCGATTAACATTCGAGGGCATTGCATCCACCATCCCTAAATAATTCAACTCCCGAGATCCTCCGCCTTCAAGACGGTGCATTTAAACCGAAACTACCGGGAGTCAATATAAAAGATTGCCAACCTTGTAGACTTTATTCCGGATTTACTGGCGACCAGTAGAATTCCCATCCAAAGTGGATTTGTCGGGTCGAATCTTCTGGCATGCCACAATTCCTTTTATTACCTTTAGGTGATGAATTTAAGATATGTTTATATTATGATGTTTTCCATATAATTTATATTCTACAGTATACAAAAATCTAATAATATGCATGGATTTATTGTTTGATAACGAGCTAGTACTATTATGTCGATTAAAGTAATAAATATTGTTATCTATTCAGAAAAAACATTTGAAAAATGTTTCAAAACTTCGGACCTTAACGACCTTGCAATATGAACGAGGCAGCCCCACTACTAATTGAGGTTAATAACTGGTCATGTTATATGAAATATTGGCAAAAATAATTGTTATCCAACATTAAAATAATACGTTGATTTTTAACACACTTTAGTCCGGTAACATTAGACGAAAAATGGTGTTAACATTCAAACCTGACTGGATTGTTGTCCACACCTTCGCTTGGGCATTATAAATTATCTGCAAAACTCCTCATCAATATCCCATACAGTTTCTTATGTAAATTTGGTGCCTATTAAGAATCAAAATTAAAAAAAAGTACGTGACCACTTTTTATGGATTTGTAAACGATTTGAACCACTCTACTGTACACATCTGGATCGCCCGCTCCCATGTGTTTTTTCAGTTAGCCAGTTAGCTCTGAAGAAGCGAGCAACATGGTTTCCAAAACGTCAGCATTTAATAATCTTGACACACGGCATAACCTGGAAGCAGTTTATTTTCTAAATTATTCTGGCCGTGAAGGTCTACGTGCATGTTCATTGTTTCTTTTTTTGCGTAATTTTCCTACATTAGTTTAGGTGTATTTTCGTCCTAAATGACACATCTCGGAAATAATCAAGTTTTTACTACATGGCATTATTGTATCGTTTTGCGTATTATTACCAGGGATATTAAATTACGGTAATTATTTTTTTAGTAAATTACGTAAATAAAAATTAAAATAATAAATTTTGTTGGCTTAAATTACCCAGTAATTGAAAATTCAAATAGTTAAATTGAACCTGCGTTAATACCGATCACTGTAGGTTATGAATGCCACTTATGTTAATAAAAATGTTTGGTAAATAAAAGTCACTATTTTTTAAATAACTAGCAACCCGAATAAGGATGTTAAAATTGCCGTAATTACTTTTTTTACTAAATTACCGCTGAAATGAACAATATTTCTTTCAAATTTAAATTGCCACGTTATAGAAATTGCAATTGGTAAATTATATTTTCTTAAATTACCGGGTAATTCAAAATGATAATTAACCGATGACCTAAGTTATTTTTAAAAAATGGTATAGCCTTATAAGTCATTAAGTCTTTATTGTAGATAACCACCAATCGCTGATGATTTTCCTCATTCAATTGTATTTAATTGTTCCTGATTCATTGTTAAAATGAAAGCAAGGACTACAATAAAAATACTTTTTATGCCAGCAATTTATAAAATGGGCAGTCTAACAGCATAATTATAGAATTAAAATACTGTAATTTATTACGGGCTCACAAAACAACAACGTCCGGTTTCACAAACAATGATCACATTTTATCCGGATCGCCAGATTATTTTTTTGAATCATGAATTTGATAGTACGTAGATGGCTTCTGGTGTAAAATGTGCATTATTGGCCCCTCTAAATTAAATTTTAAAAAAATCCGGAATTATCATTAATTACTATAAATTGATTTAGTAATTGACACGCTAAATTACGCTCTTACATCCCAAAGTACTTCGCAGGCAAAGCACAAACAACAGTGCACTTGTCGACTGCTTAGGAGTGGTGGGGTAGGTACATTCACACAAGTACTGATGGAAGGCTTTTGAAATAAATTTATAAATCCGCAGTAAATTAACAACTGTAATTAAAATTTTCGGTAAATTACTGTGTAAATTACCAACGGTAATTTAAATTGACTATAAATTACCATCGGTAATTTAAGCTTTAAATTACGGTAATTAAAATTCAGTAAATTACCATTAATTACGGTAATTAATTTGGTAATTTACGCGGTAAATTACGCTTCTACACCCCTGATTATTACTAAACTAGTTAGATGTAACGCCGCAAAAGAAACAATGTAGGTACTTTATAACACTCTATTAATCTTGATTTTATAAAATTAATATGGTATCGATCATAATTTAAATAAATAATTGTCGTATGCAAGTTGAAAGAAATAGCAGAACAATTTTAGTCATTACAATCCACGTCTGGTCTTTATCACCAACTATCGAAGATTAAGCAATTGCCCCCCTGGACACGATATAATACTCCAATATCAGAAAAACAGTCCACCAGTAGTCCACCAGTCCACCAGTACACGAGTCAACTTTACACTGGTATACGAATAAGGTTGGTCGCCGGCATCAGTGGAAACTCGAGGCCTGATTTCACTTACAAATATGTTCTAATGTAATATCGGCGCAGGTATTTCGAATGTGCTAGTTTTATGTTTGATACACTTTATATCAAGTTCCATGTAGGTTCAATAGGAGCAGTTACAAAAACCTATTGTGTTCGTAAAGAAATCGAACGTTGTTGTATAAAGTGTTTTTATTTTAAAATAAACTATTTTTAAAATTCTTTACAAGAAGAAGTTGTTTGAGCCAATGAATGAAAGATGTTTTAAATCGCAAAATTGATTTAATTCGTAATCTTCTGTCGAGTCCATTAAATTAAGGTTTATTTTATTTTTGAATGGGGTTGAAATACAAACATGAAGTAAAGTTAGCATGTTTAAAATACGTTTTGAGTGAAACAGCCGTTTAAAACATGTCACTTGCTTTAGAACTGGTTAAAATCATTGTATTAAAAGTTAAAACAGACACATAACAACAGTTTTAACCATAAAAATCCTACGTAGTAAAAAAATAATTACATGAATGTGCTTGGTTTCAAAAATACACCAGGCATATGATTTGACAGTCATGTTGTAAAAGCAATGCGATTGGAAAATTAAATTACTGTCATTATATAAAAATAAATTTTCAATAACAAGGTTTTTTGTTTAAAAAACAACTTTCCTAACCTGGAATTGAACCCTGGAGTTCTGGACTAGTGGAAAACTAAATTAAACTTATGGACGGTGCAGTAAGTGCGCATAAAAGCTTACAGGACTACAATTTTAAAGTGTTAGTTGTACTGCACTGCTTGTAATTATGCAGAAAGATTGTAAATATACGGTAAATAAACAAAAATAAAACGCCAAATATCGGTTCTCCTTGATTTTGCTATTGTTGAGAGTTGTTTTTCATTCTTTAAAGTTCAATGTTCAAGGACTTATTTCAAGAAAAAGAATTCGCTCACATCATAAAAGAAACAAGTTGTCTGAATGACCTATCGTACCGCTTTGGACAAAACTCCATGTTGATCAGTATATTACACAATCATCAACACAAAACGGCAAAACCACAATGAATTTACTATTAAAGTGATATGGTGTTCATTGAATTCGGTGAGTACCGCAGATCGATGGCCTGACAAGTAATTAAACTTTGAAAGCAATTAAAGGGAATAGTTTGAATTATACATTCGCTTAATGCACCAGTCCAAGTAAACATCCACCTGTCGATTGGGAAACGAGCCAACCACTGTCTTGTCACTAGTGAATCGAATGCGATTGAATAATTTCGTACCAGTTTTGCCTATTTTGAAAAGGACCCACTTAGTGCATCCTTTATTTAGAGCCATTCCAGCCAACGCCACTTCCCTAGCAAGCGGCAGCTAAAGTCTCGTGCAAAACGGTTATTGCAAATCCAGTGGGCGTGAAAGTTGCAGCGAACTCGACAAGAAACTTAGACGTACGTAGGTTATTAACAGGTAACGAATTCACGGTTGCCGTTCGCTGGTTGATGTCAATATTCGCTCGGAGAGAAGTTGACTTATCCCAGGAATTACGATTGCAGCCAACAATTGGTCCGGTACTCCGGTGTACACTGGAGCCGTTAATAATGCAAGTCACCTGACGAGAAAATGACAAATCCCGTCCTCTGCTACAAAAGGAGATTACTACTTGCGCAGAGTTTATTTCAACAACCAGGCACTCCATTCGTAAGGCATTGTTTCCGAAGATTCAATAAGATTGCTACTTGGCAAAGTACAACAATGACACACGACGCATTTCCAGGACAAGTTTTGTTAAATATCGCAACATATCTCGTAGTACCAACTGTTTTGTTATATTTTGAATACACTATAAACAATAGCGAAACCCCTTTAATATATTGTCCTTTTTAATATAATATTGTGTTCAATATATTGATATATTTTAATGTACCACCAAATTTTACGAATAATGACATATTTTATAAAATACTGCCCGTGGTGTTTTGGGGAATTTTCCCAATAACATGGAATATGGATATCTTGGAGGGTGGGACAATTCCCACAGCACCTAGACGTCATTAGGCCCCTTTTGCTAACCTCCGAGGGGTTCTTATGGCCTAGGCTGTGTCTGCCGCGAGCCATCGTGCGGCCTTCGTGAACGCCAGGATGTAGCTCGGGAAACAGCATCTTTCACCCAAGAAACGTTCACGTAATGTCGACACTCGCACAGAAAGTGTTCTGCCGTCTCTTACTCGCTTTCGCATCCGCTGCACATTTCGTCCTTTAAGATTCCAATGCGGGTTAGATGCTTTTTTAGTCTGCAGTGCCCTGTATAGATACCAGTTAGCACTCTGAGGTTGCTTCTGGTGAGTTGAAGGTAGTACATTGTGGTCTTTGGGCAAGGGGCTCTTAGGGTCTCCCTTGCAAAAGCACACTTGGTGGTTTCATCCCATCTGCTCCTGAAGAGAGTGTGGGATGTTCCTCTTAGTTCGTTGAGTAATGTTTTTTGGGTCGGTGGTATCGCTGGCTCAGGTCCCATATAGGGCGTCCTCGCAGCGTGTTTTGCCACGCAATCCGCTTCCCTTTTCCCTTTACTTTTACCGTGCCGCTTTATCCAGTGGATGGATACCTTATTATTTGCTTGTGCTGCTTTTGTCAGGGCTTCGGTGCATTGTTGTACAAGTCTGGAGGTTGTTAGAGGTCTAGACAGCGCTTGTATTGTTGCTTCGCTGTCCGTTAGGATCAGCACGTTTTTGCCACTTATACCTTTTTCAGTAATAGTTTTGGCTGCGATTGTTAAGGCAATCAGTTCTGTTTGTGTTCTAGTGGTGTACCGTCCTAGTGGCAGACCGATTTTCATATTCGGTGCTCGGGAGAACACTTCTGCACCGGACTTATGTGGGTATTTTGACCCGTCCGTGTATATGTGGACAGATCCTGTTTCTTTCCCCCTGGGTTGGTGGTGTGAAGGATGTTGTGAAGGACCTTCTGAAGATATAACGGCGTGGAAAGTCATCTACCTGAGCCTCCAGGAGAGGTGTCCGTAGGACGGCATCGCGCCAGAAGTGGAGACGACCTCGCCAGTTTCCCAGAATCCTGCTGTACGGAGCCGGAGGATGCCCGCCAAGGCCACTTCCTCCACATGAATGTCAAGGGGCGGCAGGCAGAGCATTGCCTCCATCGCGGCCGTCGGTGTGATGTGCATGAGGTCTTTGATAACCGTCTTAAGTTTGGTTCTGGGCCACCATATTACTGCTCCGTAGGTTAGCATAAGTCGTAGGATGACGGTGTATATCCACATTGCGATTTTAGGCGACAACCCCCACGTTCGGCCTATCACTCTGCGGCACTGCCAAAAAGATATGTGTGCTTTTTTGTTTGCTGTCAAAGGTTATGCCCAGATGTTTCACCTTTGCAGCAAAGGAAAGCTTGATGTTTAGGAGCGTGGGTGCTCGAAGTTGTGGTAGTTTTTTTTTCTGGTGAAGAGTACCATTCTTCCCAATAATAAAACATAACTTAATAAAATTGAAAATAACGGAATGTAAAAGTGCTATCTCACTGTGCGGCATTTGGCATTTGTAATGCTCCGCGTAGCCAGTGGATTCAATACACAAGTAACATGTTGACATTGATTCAGTGCATAATATGCCATACACTTGTACAAAGGTCCAACATTTGTTCAATTTTGTCTTGGCTGATTACAGCAGGAGAAAAATTTTGTAGTTGTGAATATTGACAGCTGAAATATTCACAATCCCCCGCCTATTTATATTCTAGAAATGACCAATAGAAATCACGTATACATACGAATAGCAATAAGCGGGGGTATATGAATATTTCGGTTGTGAATTCACATCTACAAAATTTATCTCCTAACGCTTATGAACAAGCTGCCTTCCTTAAAATTTCTATGCGTTCTTCTTGCCTGCGTCAAGAATGATTTGTCAGCCGTGCTTCACGCAATGCACGAACGGGGTAGAATTCTATTAGGCCATCCCGTAATATGAATGTGTATCTATAAGGGTGGATCTATCAATGCAAGGTTAAATCTGGTAGTTACCAAACTGGTAGTTTACGTTAACTCCAAGTTACGCAAATGTTGGGTCTTTCAATGCCGTCTAAACTTCTAGTTAGGCGACTACGGGTTAACGAGAGGTTGGCAATGGACAAGCATTGTCGCCAATCATAGAAAAATAAAATCTTAGTAATTTTCTGGTGAAATATATCGCTTCGCTGTCAGCTGTACAGCGGCACGCACCGGTCACCGCATTCTTGTTTGAATTTTAAAGTTTCGACGTTTTCTTTGTTTACGGGTTTACATATTATGCTGCTTTCTGTACATTTTATTTTCTTTAGACTATTACACACATGTGATTGTATTATATCTCATTTGATAAGTTATACTTATAATTATATTATGTTTATTATAATAATATACCTAACCTTGTGTTTATTTTGATCTATCATTACTAACCGCAATAAGAATTGGTAAAACATCCTTGAAAATAAAATTTTACAAAATCGATCAGTTATGTTTCACATTATTTGATTAGGTCGACTGGTTAGTCCGGAATATCGGAAGTATTCTGTATTTGCAATTAATACTTATCGTTAGTCATCCGTATTCAATACTGTTGGATATCAATTAAGTGATAGATAAGAGCACTTTGTGTAACAAATACTTACCGAAGAAGGTTACTTTAGATTTGGAGTACATTAGGTACCTCTTTTCCAAACGTTAAAAAATAAAACACCACAAGACTTATTTATAACAGAAAGTTGGTTTATTGTATAGAGTGGGAAAATATATGGCCAATATCTGTGCCTTAGCACTACAATAATTATTTCGTATAGGTACTATGCCAGGCCACTCCGCTTCATGTGGTATAACGGCCACATACACATTTGGCCGAGAAACTTCTTCATTTTGTCGCAGGCAATGTTATACCCAACCAATATTGCAAGAGTTACTACCAAGTTTGTAGTATCAGGATTAAGCTCAATGCTACGCAGGAAATTTGTGTTTTGAGACCCCATAGGACAATACTATAAGGCAAATTCATATTTCGTAATAATTTTGTTCGGATTTATGTTAGGCGAAGGCACAGCCGGGACGTTTAGCGAGATGAAGCCCTTACATTTCTAAAAATCAGCTTGGTGTCAGTTCCTATAATAAATGTAATTTAATAAAAGTAAAAAGTATTTACGTGTTTGTATTGCATACCTGGAGATTGTATACCTATGTTTGTACGGTCTGTTGTCCCTATTATGAGGAACTGCTACTTAAAACCCACTGCTTTTAATAGGTGAAACAGCATGATTTCTAAAAAAGATACACCATTTAAGACATAAAAACATACAAATAAAAATTGTACTTTCATGTATGATGGACATGCTCCTATCAATCGAGATAAAACCACCCAAAGTTTCTATTGATAGTCGAAATCGCGGACTTTTTCACCATCATCGAATCGACAAGTATCATTTAAAAGATTCATGTCTATAGTATAGTAAATAAACAAAATCTTACAACATATTATTTAAGGTTAGGCCAGAGCGCCATTCTATACGCGCAGCAACATATGCGCGCGCCATCGTAAACTAGGAGTTAGCGCTTTACCTACCAGAAATTCTACCGGGTAAAATTAACCACGATTTAAGTGGTAGTTAGGGGTAACCCGACCATTGATGAACCCGTAAACTCAAACTTAAGAGTTAACCTAAATTAAACCGTAGTTACCGTTTTAACCTTGCATTGATAGATCCACCCTAAGTCTGTCAGACAAACAAAATGCTAAAAAGAGAAAATTGTCTGATCATATAAGACTATGGTAATTATCTGAACGTTGTATCTCAGAAAAATACGTACATTTTTGAGTTAGTGTCTTTTGGCTATTTGTTAACATAATGTTATGTTCTATTACTCTTACAAATATACGCACTATCATAAAAAAAGTTGACTTAACTGAGTTTTCGGAGAATGTTAAATGATGTGTTTTATTCCTTTTATGAGTTTTTTTTATTTTGAAAGCAGAATCTAATTACCGATGTGAATTACCGATGAGTTCTTAAGAGGATGGTTCAGCCTAACTTCAGGACTGTTCTGGTGGTCCCCTATTGGTCCAATTATTTAAACTGTTCAATGATTTTGTGGGTTAATTATTGAATAATGATAACATCTTATAAGATGACAACAATCTGAATGAACCATTCTAGTGCGCCAAACCTCCATATTTATTATACCCATGCCCAATGTTAAACAATTGCTGGTCAAAGATAGACGTATAATTGGAGGACGGGTAATATCCTGATTTCAGATATAACATTTCAATTATGTATTTTTGCGCTTTGCCGCGGCAGTTCCACTTTACGTGAATGTACATTTTGAAAAAATCAAATAAATGAAAAGAAATAAAGCCACACTTTTCTTGAATCGGCGTCGTATTTTACCAATTTTTCCATCCATATTCGAGTCTAGACAGTGTGGCCATCTACGGTGTTCTCGAGAACTAGACGTCATTAGTGTGCCCACAATGTGCCTATCTCTATCCACCATATACCACCAAAAAAAACTCGATAAAATTCACATTTATATTTATTGGGCATATTTCGAGAGCTCTAACCTAGAAAATGCTGTAACCTACAAATTAGATATAAACAACACCGCACAAAGAAGTTTTCCAATCGAAATTAGGAGATTATATAAAAATTCTACTATTATATCAGACATCAATTATGACATCAATCAGGTTTGTGCCTAAAGAAGTATACATACTACTTATTATTTTATTAAAAACTCCAATTTTTAGGTTAACTAGCAGAAAATATATATAAACAGTGCTGTTTTATCCATTCTACTACCATAGAATTCAAGCTCCAAGTATAGTATGATGTAGAAGCTCATTACGGGTTTTGTAATTGGATTCCAATTACATTACGGAGAATCAGGAAAAATCCTGACGTACTATTTTGTTGAACGAAAAGGATTCTAGACAAGAGATGTGATCACTAATTTTCATAATTTCCATGAACTGACAATAAAATCACCGAGGTATGCTGAAGATTACCGATTTTTCATCAAATTCTTTGGTAATAATGCTGGAAGACATCTATATTATTATATGAGAAATGTTGTATAATAGGACATAGTCGACTTGTCAACCACGGAGTCCAGATGTTTTTATTCTCAAGTGCAAAGTGTGTGCAGAATTTATGTTCAAGACAGCAAACCGCAGATTCTATTGAAATTACCCCCGAAGAACCGAACAAGCATAACGACCCATATGCGTGACTAATGATAGCGAGGATCAACATTTTTGTGATTTTCTGTTGACATTATAATATAATATTAATATATTGTGTTTTATAAATAATATATGACTTAGAAATTGGTAAATAAAGAATAACTTAAGTGTTTTTTTTTTATTTTCTTATACGTTATTAGTTATCAGATCCCAGTGCTGTTGATATATGTACGTATGTGTATATATATATATATATATATATATATATATATATATATATATATATATATATATATATATATATATATATATATATATATATATATATATATATATAAGATATGCAGTTGATTGTTTGGGTATCGATCATTGGCTGTTTTTATTTAAATAAAACTCATTTAAATCTTACGTAAGATTTAAATGAGTTTTATTTAAATAAAAACAGCCAATGATCGATACCCAAACAATCAACTGCA
Organism: Melinopterus prodromus; assembly: GCA_964023965.1. Classification (NCBI taxonomy): domain Eukaryota; kingdom Metazoa; phylum Arthropoda; class Insecta; order Coleoptera; family Scarabaeidae; genus Melinopterus; species Melinopterus prodromus. The sequence goes on from OZ030396.1 coordinate 21,494,386, forward strand.
TATCTCATTAAATTAACGATCAATTAATACTCCATTATCTATATATATATATATATGTAAAAAGTTTTCGGTCATCTCGTGTAGAAAATAAACTTTATTTGCAACGTTTCGACAGACTCACATCTGCCATTATCCAGCGTTTAAAACTAACTACAAAACTTTAAACTATGTCAAACAAACTAGTGTCACATGCATTCGCCTTCTATTCCTCTATGACGGTTGCCATAGTCGCACGAGCGCGACTGCGTGTCATGGGTCCAGTCATGGTAACTGATGAAGCAGCCCTGCCACTGCCACTGCAGGGCTGCTTCATCAGTTACCATGACTGGACCCATGACACGCAGTCGCGCTCGTGCGACTATGGCAACCGTCATAGAGGAATAGAAGGCGAATGCATGTGACACTAGTTTGTTTGACATAGTTTAAAGTTTTGTAGTTAGTTTTAAACGCTGGATAATGGCAGATGTGAGTCTGTCGAAACGTTGCAAATAAAGTTTATTTTCTACACGAGATGACCGAAAACTTTTTACATATACATAACGATCGTGAAAATCTAAAGTTAAATATATATATATATATATATATATATATATATATATATATATATATATATATATATATATATATATATATATATATATATATATATATATATATATCGACCCATGCAATGAAGACTATCGTAACTCAAGTGTAATGCCTATGTAGTTACTATAGGCTTCGTTGCATGGGTCGATATATACTTGTAAGTTTTTCATTAGCTAGGCATAAGTGTATTATCAGCTGAGAAATGAGTGCATAATCTATCGTACCAAGAGAAAGTAATCTGTGACCAAAAGTATTAGTACGGGTGTTACGATAGAACACACGTATTTCTTCACACACACAATCTTCAGTATTTTAGGTATATGGGCACATAACCTTACACGTTTAAATATTCTACATATTCATAGTACGAGAGTTTTTGCAGATTTTTCTTCATAAACCGTAGACAAATGTTGAAGTTGCATAAATATATGAGAAATATCTCAAATTCTCAAGATAGGTTATGTCAACAATTTATCACAGTAATTTTTAGAGTTACCATGTTATGTTGGTAAGAACTGTAAATATCACTATATGGCCCAGCCTGATTATGTGTGCAAAAATAAATTGAAACAGCGTGAAAGATGTTAGATCGTATAATGTTGGCCGCACGTCGGCGTAGCCTATCTTGTTCCAAACTAGCTTTAGCGAAAACATCGACATCCCCGCACAAAGACCAATTCTCAACTGATTTTTTCCCACTTATCAAAAACAGCCAAGCCGCAGTCGATCAGCTGTTGGACCCCGCTCTTAACGGTTATGGCTTTTGGAGTATACCTACCCACTTTCATAAAAATAATGGCCATCAATTTCTCATCATCATAAACAACAAATCATCCAATTTTTACACAAGATGTTTAATGTTACATCTATCTACATTTTAAGACAATTATAAAATTTGAGTTTTTTTTATTTTTATATGCCCGGTTAAGTAATGTCCATAGATTATAGAATTTACTTCAGCAACTATTCACAAAATACCAACGTTTAGCAACATCTACGGATATGGAGATAATTTCAATTCTTCATTTCGCCGTTTAGGGGCGGAATTTCTTACAAGACTTTATTTAATTGTCCCTTAAACGCGGAATGGATTTTATGTGCTGACATTCCTCAGTGTTTTGGATATCAGTAAATAAGACTATGAAATATTGTGTTTTAAATACGTAAAACTGTGAGAATACCGCTATCGTACAGGATTTTAGTCACGTTCGATAAAATAAGTTCGTTCAGCCATATTTATCAAGGTTTGAGTGAAAACGTATTAGGGAGACGAAAGGTAACTTAAATGACTTCTAAACTGTGTACTACTGACGCCTGCGTCAAGAGGCACGACTAAGGCACGATTTTCCTGTCATTTCCATTAGGTGCACCTATTTCCGTTGCTGTTGGGATCATCGTGTTTGACCAGAAATTGTTCATTAAGTAGTCAAGATTTGAACCCTTATGTAAACCCACTACCTATACGTTGGTACGCCTCTTGAATTGACGGAGAGATTTTAACGGATTTGAAAATTATGAGATTTTACTAGTCACGTTTAGTTATTCCTAGTTGGTAATGAGCACAACACCGTATATAATCTATGTATAAGATTTAAGCTTCTATGGTTACGTCTCAAACACATGCAAGCCAGCGTTACACATGCAAGCCTACAACAAGGATTAACCCATCCTGATTAATTACAACGGTTTTAAACCCTCAATTCCCTGCCTTGTTGAATAGCCTATACCAGGTATACAGTAATAATAGAACAACATTGCAATAGGACGTTTCTCTTATACGTTGCTATGCTCGATTACTGAATTTTATTAGTTGGTGCATATATGTATAAAATTCTAAAAAGACTCACGCACTTATGAACGCTCAGCCCAAGTCGCTTTATTATCTATACAGGGTGTATATTAAATGAGTGCATTAATTTTATAGATCTAGATAAATGGACTAATACTTTTTTTCTCTAACTGCTAGCAGTATTAAGTAATGAATATTGCAAATGCAGAATTTGATATTGCACTTTTTTTTTTTAGGAAGAATAGTAATAAATTGACTGACTTCGCAAGATCCTGTAGGAGATCAGCTGACTACTGAGCGAGTCCGTGTGTGGTTTTGTTTACGTCCGTGTCGGTTTTTACTTTATCATGTACATAGTATGACAAAGTATTGTAATCGTGTAGAAAAAAAGTTTTGAGATTTTAGCGGAAATAAGTACTTTTGGGTCCACTGAACATGTTTGACTAAGGGAGAAAAGTGTCAGTGTATGTGCCAGTTTTTGCTTTTACTACATAGTATGACAAAGTATTGTAACGTGTCGAAAAACAGTTCTGTGGTTTAAACGGAAATATGTCCTCTTTGGTCACCTGAAAATTTTTACTAACGTAAACAAAATCAGTGTGTGTGTGTGCGTGTATGTGTTTATCCGTTTTCCGACGACTCCGGAGAACCTACTAAAGGTATCGGGATGAATCTTCATATTTATAAGTTTCACCCAACATAGAGCTGAAAGAAGACAATAAATTGATTTCCGGGTGGAAACCGCGGTGATGACTCGCACTCTGATCAGGACTAAGTATGAAACCAAGTGCTAAGAAGATACTGTCATCTGTTGGAAATTGTCTTTATTATGAGTGTTGTGAGACCACCAGATGGTGTTTGGAGTGGGGATGTCGAAGTGGTAGGGGTAGAGTAGGGTTAGCAGATAGTGGACCAGCAGGTAGAAGCGGTTAGGTCAAGACCGATTTTCAGGCATAATGCAACTGAAAACCATCGTCTCTTTTGATATGGGAGGGGTGTTTCAGGATCGTTATTGCTTCACGGACTCACGGGCGTGGATTTTGGTTTGTGCAAATAGGTTTTCATGTCCGGTGTTCCGTTGTTCAGCAAGCGCCGAACCAGCGATTCGTTGCAATATAGCGCAGAGCTCGTGCTCTGATACGCTAAGTGATCGCTTCGTCTCGCCAGTATAGACGCTCCCACACGCACATGGACTCCGGTACACACCAGGAGAAAGGTGAGAAGGGATTTTAACAGGAGAAGGACGTAAGTACGATAGTTTGGAAAGGGTTTCTGTTGTACTTGAGATTGAGGATGTGTCCGATCCGATCTGTCCTATCCTGGACGTAAGGAAGGAAGACGGGGACAATTGGGATGTCGAAATGCTGATGAAGTGTGGTATCGGTTAAGTTTAGGTGTCGAGAAAATATTTTAATTGTCGAGGACTTGGGATAGTTGTTTTGGGATAAGACTTGGGTTAAGTTTGCAACAACAGGGGATAACGGTGAACCCATTGCAACTCTTGAAACTTGTTCATAGAACTTGACTTCACTGCATCGGAACTGGAAGTAAGTGGAAAATAGACACGCACCTACCATGTCAGCGTATTAAAAAGGTTGGTTACCAGGTGTAAGAAGTTAAGTAACTATGGTGATGGTATCTTGTTTAAAAACCTGGTAAATAAAGACTCAACGTCGAAACTGACCAGGAGGTCTTTGGGATCCACGGTCAAGTTTTGGATTCTTTGGACAAAATGTTGGGAATTGAGGATGAAGGAGTCCGTGTTACCGGTATATTTATGTATGATGTTGGCAAGAAACTTTGGGAGAGCATAGGTAGGACTGTCAATTAAGCTTACTATAGGACGTAGCTTCAAAGTCATCAACGCGGTTTCCACCCGGAAATCAATTTATTATTGACCCTGATCGCGGAAATCTAGATATAGCTGAAAGAAGTTTCGTTCAAAACGGCCCAACAGTAATGGAGATTTCCTCTTAGCATTTTTCAACAATTTTGCAAATGAGCTGCCATATGTAGGTACTGTCATAGAAATAGTTAAGTCTAGCATATAGTATAGTCTAGCAGTTCACCCTGCTGTATAGTCCATGTGTAGAGTATGATAAAGTCATGTGCCAGGCCACATCACATTTTTTTAGTTATTTCGTGCTATAAAAATGGATAAGCTTACAAGTAGCTAAGTGAGTACGTGGACAATGTGGACATGACTTTATGTGCAGCGATTTCGAAACCGGATTTCCCAGTCGCGAAATCCCGGGAAGTTGAAAATCGTAAAATGTTGATAACATTGAGAAACGCGGGGTTTGCTAATGAAATAAACAATAGTTTACGATAAATTTCTTTACATTTAATAATAATTCATACTCAGATGTTTTCTATCGTGTTTTCGCATTCTTGTTTTTGAAGTGAAACTTTTTACTGGAAGAGTAACAGAAGTTATTAGTGGAAAAATAAATGTGCTAACGTAAAGAGTAGTGTGTCTTATGTTGGCGCCACACGATGCTATGAACACTTTCCAGCATAGAAAGTTTGATATATTTCACATTATATTGCATCGTGGCACACCTATTTTAACCTTTAAGTTAGATACGGTGTGACATACTATCAAATGTTTGACGTTTAAGAGTATGTCGCACCATGTAGTATAGCTAGCATAGTTGTGGCATCGTGTACCGCTGGCCAAACTGTTGTCTTGCTTCAAACGCTGTCAATGCTTCAAGGATACTTTACGAGAAAACTTTCATGTTTTCAGGTTTTCTTTTTCAGTTTTAAGAGGTTAGAATGAATAGATTTTAATTGAAATAGATATACAGTATCTCATGGACATGATAAACATAAACATATGGTTAAAATATATTTTTCTTGTGCCAGAAAGTTTGTAACATGTATACAAACTGTATATAAACTGTATATAAACTATAATTTCAGGAATCTTTTCTTAGATTTTTCTGACTTCGATATTTGTTAAATAAAACAGAAGGGCCTTTATCCCAACACATTTACAAATTCCGCACACCTATCCAGCAATATCAGAATACGCCACTGTATATTCTACAGGTATCGAAATGTACTAAAATACCAATATTTCTCATTTTGTTCCAATATAGCCACATTCGGTGGTCTATTGCCTGACTCATAACCATGTTGTTAGCCAATTGAAGCAAATTTTCAACAAATACATGCACAAAACAATTTTGTTTCGTGAACTGTGAGAACCAGTGGACGAAAAGCGTAAATTTTTCGCAATTCACCGATATCGTGACATTAGTTAGCGAGATTTTCGGATAACTGTTGTTTTTGTTGGCTATGGGTTCAAAATTGAATAAACCCGACGCCCCGGTATCCAAATAAAAATAAACAAACAAGCGATTTCCAAATCGTTAACTACTGCGAATTTCGGTTCGTATTAACGCAATAACAACAATTTGCAGGAAAATATAGACGCACCCCATTTTGTGCGCCTGGTTTTGTTGTAGTCCATTTGCGATTATTATTTTCGTTTGCCGTTACACACTCCCTCAGCTATTTTTGTTGGCTCACGAAATTTTAGTTATTTAAATTCCCCAATGTGTTCACTTTGATATTGCAAATCGCCGTATCAACAACATCAAAAGGAGCAATTCAAAAATTACTTTGTAATAGATTATGCTTTGGCGGTATGTTCTATTAATTACAACAAATTTTTTTATTGTTATAGTATAAACGGTCGCTATAGCACATGCATGTTTGCTTTTTATTTTTAGGGTGCATAGCGGAAACCGGTAATTATTTTAATAAGCGTAACAAGAAGTTTATATTTAGGTAAATGTACGATAACATGGCATAATATATGCTGATAGTTACATACCTAGTCCATATTAAGTCTCCCGTATCCCCCATTCAAACGTGAGTTGCCGCTCTTTTCTCCAAACCTTCCAACAAAAGTTTTACTAGATGTAGATGGCGACACAACTACCAAATCTCTAATTATCCCGTATATTTTTATTTGCGGCAAGAATCCACCCCACCACAAATATCTAACCGTATACAATTTCTCGTAACCATGACAACCACGAAAAATACCAAGAAGAGGTTACCTAATTCTCAATAAAAGGTTATGTTCGTTATGGTAAGCGGTTCTTTTCGGGGGCGATTTATTTATGAATGTGTCTCTCAGAATAAATATTGATCGATTATTTGTTCATAGGGAATTTATTGATATTCTAAATAAATATTGTTATTGTTTAAGGTGCTCCATTTCCATATAAAACTTTTTCTTTACCATCCAAGGACAACAGCACTGTATACTTTAGTCTGAATACACCGTATGTCATTAGCGGCTGGTTAAAATTTAGATCAGAGATGGTCTGAGTTAAATATCCTTAAGTACGATTAGACGGTAACTCAAATTATGTTGTATTACATAACGTAGTTACCTTAGCTCTCCGTAAAATGACTCGTCTAATCATAGCACCTTTAGTGCAGCAGCCCATTCTGAAATAACGCCATATAATGGAGACCGTATCATTCCTCGTTTTATAGTTGCTCAACGCAACTGGACTATTTCAATATTTTATTACGCAATCTTGAGAGTGAATTTATGTTTTAAATGTTCCTTACCGCAAAACCTTTTCATATAGAGAAGATAATTCTTTGTGCAATTTAAATGTAATAAAATCTGCCACCTTGACGTAGAATGGTATATAATTAGTAATTATCTACATAAATATAGAAATAAATAAAAGTTGTGTGTTATTTCCGATTTACGTGAAATTCAGCAGCAAAACAGAATGTTAAAAATGAAAAAGAGAAAAATAATAATAAAATGCTGACTGATTTTTGTTTTAGCGTATGATTATTTAGCTGTCGTATAGCCTGTACTTTACAATGACGGCATAACTATATAGTATCAGCTTTGCTCCGAAGAAATGGGCTTTGTGACAAAACTATCAACGAGGTTTTTGTTTTGAACACATTTTCATCGGAAACTATTTTACAGTTCTTCTGTGATTTTTAACGGCACATAGATACTGCACTTGAAGGTCGTTTATGTGAATTTAAATTGACTCTAAGTTAAAGACTTTTTGTGACTTTTTGCGCTGACTACAATAACAGATTTTTAAGTTACTATTCCTACAACTTATAGAAAAAAAAAGAAACAACTTTAAACGACCTTCAAATGCAAATAGGACGACAGGTGCGATTTATATTTTTTACCACAAACACAAAAAAATCCAAAGTGGCATTCTTTAGGTTACATCTTGCTTTTAGTATTACCGATGTTTAGTGATGGTTTAGTATACTTTAGGTCATATCTAAATAAATTATTCATGTTGTATTTATATTTTCAATTTGAAACAGCGCCATCTATCCACAGACCGTTGAACTGAGTTGAACAATGTTGCAAAGCGAACAGACTAAAATTCTCCCAGAATGGTATTCTAGTTACGTTCACTAAAAGATAACTCCAATCGTTATACGTAGCATTTAATGTAGTTTTATAATATATTACTGTACACAATAATCATACGCCAGTAAGACCAAAAAGCATTTCTATATTTGTAGTTTAGTTTTTTTAACACTAAAATTTGCAATTATAATTTGCATAAATATTGAAATTCTTTGTGGACGCAGTTGCGTATGGACCTATCCAATCGAATGGTGGCTATAGTTTCACAATTTAAACAATAATTATTGTGTGATGTATCGGGGCGTTTTCGACGTAGGATACGGGAACCTTAAAGTAAAGTAATTGACCAGTTTTAACTCATCATTTCACAAGCAAAAAAGAAACAAAAACTCTTATGGAACATTTCAGGGATGCAAACCGCATTATAGGATGTTTACTGAAGGATTCTACGAGGGCGTTAGAAATCGATTCAGAAGCGTTTTTTTTATTTAATACTTTACCAGATTTCATCAAAATACCAGAGTATGACACGAACGCGCCGCAATTCAACACAATGCGGTACTTAATAATAAAAAATAGAATCAATAAAATTTTAAATTTGTGTGCCGTATATCTACACGGCAGTTCAGAAAATAAGTATTTAAATTAAGAGTAAAGTACCTTTATTTTCATAATTACTAAACATTGGTAATTTTGAATTGTATTTGGAAAGGTTGTTTAGAAGTAAAAGTAATAATCAAATAGGATATATGGCGCCCTATCAGATTTTTGTTTTCCTCGTTCTTTCTTTGTCAGAACATTACCACGTTGTTAATTTGACTATTATGGAATAGCTACAGGTCACATAATCAACTGAAAAGCTTTTCATTTGTTTCAGAGACGTTGGAAATAATATAAATAGAATATATAAATAAAAAGTTGTATGTATTTTAAGAAACTTTTACAAACTATTAGCCATTTCCAAGATTGCGTGAATGTAGTCATAATCAAAATTTTGCTACTATGGTATTATGTATGTATTTTGCATTTTTACTATTATATTAGGTTTGAAGCTAAAAGATATTATCACAGCCATATTGAATAGCTGGCACCAAATTTAGAAAGATGTAGTTTTAGATATTACAACAACAAAAAGTTTCATGTGAATCCGACATTTTTACTTTATCATACGCACTATAATGATGCACCCCTCTATGAAACAACTGACAGGGAAATAAGCGATATAATCGATAATCTAAAACTCAATAAAGCTCCAGGTTTTGACACTATTACAACAAATCTCATAAAGGAAAACAAGTCTATACTAACACCAGTAATTAAAAGATTATCCAACGCAGTACTGAATGACGGAATATTTCCAGCGTAAGTACCTAAAAAAAACAATCGTAACACCAATTCACAAAGGAGGAGACAAAAGCAAAGTAGAAAACTATAGACCCATTGCCCTAACGACAACCTTCAGCAAAATACTGGAAAAAACCTTACATAAGAGACTGACTGGACATATACAAGACAATAATATAATCAGCACACAACAATACGCCTTTCAAAAGAATTCCGGAACAACAACAGCCGTTATCGACCTAGTCAGTGACATAAAAAAAGGATAGACAACAAAGACATTATCATGTGCATTTTTGTTGATCTAAAAAAGGCGTTTGACACGGTATCCAAAACGCATCTCATGACCAAACTCCGCTCTATGGGAATCAGAGGAACATTCCACATGCTACTCCGCACTTACTTACATGCCCGCCCGCAGATCACAAGAGTGCAGGGACAATATAGTGAAGAACAAACCTCCGAATATGGTATCCCCCAAGGAGGAATTCTGCCACCGACAATGTTCCTCCTATATACAAACGACCTGTCGCAGATACATTTAAAAGGATCCGTATATATGTACGCTGACGACACGTGTATTTTATACTCTGCAAGAACTTCACAAAAACTACAACAAAAAATTAATCAAGACCTCCCAATCTTAGAGGAATGGTTTAGAACTAACCTACTAACTATAAACGAAAAAAACACCCTATATCTTATTCTCTAAGAAAAAAGAAAAAACACAACTCAATATCGAAATAAATCAAACACCCATCGAACAGAAAAGAGAAATCAAATACCTGGGAATTACCATACAGGACACCTTATCCTGGAACGCACATACACAAGAAATAGTAAACAACAACGCCAAAAAAATAGCTGCTTTCCGCAAGATAAGAGGAATAATACCAGCATACCTAAAACCGTCAGTATATAACAGCCTGTACACATCTAACATCAATTATCTTATGAACATATGGAGCGACACTTCCAAAACAAATATAAGCAAAATTCAAAGACAGCAAAATAAAATACTGAAAATCCTCTACGGAATTGACAAAAAGACGCCAACGGTAGACGTACACAAACAGACAAATGAACTGACACTATCACAAAGAATCTCTTTAAACAAAGTGCTACTAATTTACAAACTGCGGAATAAAACAATGAAAACTAAACTAAAACTTACAAGGTCAGAAGACATCCATAACCATAAAACAAGGACCATAACACACATAAGACCAGAGAAACACCGAACAAAGCGATGCGCCCCGATCCTGAAAACCAACGACATAGCGCTATATAACTCACTACCAGGTGAAGTAAAGAAACTATCATATCAAGGTTTCAAAACTAAAGTCAAAGCCATACTAAAAGAAACGAAATAAGAACCGAAAGATGATCGACTACACCACATATTGAAGCCAAGGACCCTCACCACCGATAGCCCGAGAAAGGACCCTGTTCCAAATACCGAGGCGAGGATCGAGGGAGAAACCAGCTACCATGATGGCAACTAGTACATTATAATCTTGTATTGTTATATACTATGTAATGTAATCATGTTGACTATAAAAAAAAACAAAAATATTGCTTAAAAAAATAATAAAGTATTGTAACCGGTCATGTTAACAATGTGACATCAGGTTTGGACTCAGGAACTTTTAAATACCGCAGGAAATATGTTGCATGGCACTCCGAGAATTTTTATATTTTTGGTTTCCATTTTAAATTTTGTGAATATGACATCAGACTCAGAATTTTAGTCGTCAAACCGTTTAATCCTATAAGTTTATTTAAAACTACCTGTTTTAAGAGTAGGTAAAAAAAATAGTTGAGTTTTTGCCACACTTTCTGGTCTTTTGACCCTTACACCAAATAAAACACATGAACTATGAACGTTAAAAACGTAAGAAATCCCGGACAAATATGGCCAACATAATCTAACTCTATACGGAAATAGTATATTGTATACCAAGCCGAGAAAGTGGTTCTTTTCCGGGTCGAGAGAAGAGTTGCACAAGCGAGCGTAGCGAGCCTGGGCACTTCTTGAGGCCGGGAAAACCACTTTCTGGGCGTGGTGCACCCATAATTTTTTATCTTACACAACAATATCGTAATAAAATCACCCGTTTCTGAAGACTAATCTTTGCCATATTGACTTTTGACAAATAAAATCCGTTCACGTTTTAATCACAAACGTCAAACCGAATCGTACACTGTGTTTTGATTGGACAGAGTTATTGCATTTTCGTGGCTAACGCCGAAAAGTGTTCATTACAGGGCGGGCTGGGGCTGGCTGTAAAAAAATATTTTTCGTGTCATCGTAGAGACGCGAAAAGGACATTGTCGTGTGGGATAAAAACAGATTTACTTAAGAGAAAGCCACGTTTGCGTAAATAAGAAACCCTTGTTGCTTACTCTCCAGTTTTCTTATTTCAATATTTAAACGGGTTAAAGTAAACTACTGCAGTGACTTCGTCTGATATACAATATTTCTGAAAAATATACAGCATTCTAAAAATGCTGGCACAATTTGTGACATATTTTCTTATTTGTAAATCAACAACAGCCACCTCTGGTAATTCTTCGCTGACATAGTTTATATGCCGCTATATTAAAACCTGTAGTGGAGTATATGTTACCGTAATGCTCGCACCGCGGCGCAGCTCGGCGGATTTAATGAAAATCTTAATCCACCCCTGAAATGAGCAGCCGTCAAGCGGATGAAAACGCGACCTCTCCGGGTGTTAAACGTAAAAATTGAGTCATTTCCGGTGCTCAAGCCCGACGTCTAATAATGTACCCGTATTTTTAGCGCTTACATAGCAACGTGCCGTCAGAAAAATGGTTCACTCAAGATTGAGAATAATACGCAGTGTGATAATGTTCTTGAAGCACAATTTAGGTTTATTGCTAGGATATTTGACTTTTCAAAATTTTTTCGGATATTGGCATGGAGTATATTTGAATAAATGATAAACGTTCACCAATATAGGAAAATACAGCTGCTCCATTTTCAAATCCATGTCTAAGGCGATATTTGCTTCCAAAATACAGAATGATACGTGGGACATGTAACGGGAAGGAGATTAAAAAGTTTAGCTAACCCTCCGCAATCAGTCTTAACATATTCAAAGTATATATAAGTGCATATCCTATGCAGCGACTAGTGTCGGCTGCGGCCTGCGCCTGCTGCTGGCAAAAGGCTTTTGCCTAGGCAAACGCTATTTGCCTGGGCAAATAGATATGAAACCTTCATTTATATTTTTAAAGCTTGTTGCCTAGACAAATGTATATGCCAAGCCTGTTGTTAGGCAAATAGCATTTTGCTTTCAATCGCTTTTGTATTAAAATTATGTGCAATCCGTGAATGTTTGTTCTCAAATACGTCACAATTCATATTTAGTTGTTGATTACTTCTGACTAATATCGTATTCTAATCATCATGGTTCTAATAAAGTTAAAACTGATTTCTTTTGACAAGCGTCAACTCGCATGAGTGCAGAATAGGAATGTTTAGTTTTCTTTTTTGCGAGGGAAAAGGTTATACTAGACTGAAAAACAGTAAATTTCTGAATTCTTATCGACTGAGCGATTTAACGCATCGATATTTTGCATACGGAAAACCAAAAACCATGCGGAATAAATGTATAACTCAGTGAACATTTGGTGTGTTAAAACGTTTTGCTTATCTTCATAATGGTTCACCGATACGCTGCGGAGTTTACCAACCACGTACGTATTGTGTGATAAGGACCGGAGATGAAATTAATACCGCTGTCAACCACAGACTGTCAACAGTCATATAACCTCATGGGGAGCTTACTTCCTATAAGCAGGCGTTGATAGTAAAATTTTAGTTCACCCCCACGCGCTATCTCTGGCTAGCTCGCTACTATACCGGCCGAATCACATCTTTGACACCTATTGGCTCAGTCAAAGCGTCATTGTGGATGTCGCGTGTTGCGTAGTCATGGCGTTAAGAAACAACCATAAAGTTCTGTCAATTAACTGTCTAGCAACATGCTTGTGACAGCGCTAATTTTTACCACAGGCTTTTAAACGTATATTTTTTATTGGTATATGGGTGAAGTAAATAACTTTAAATTTTCTGTGGTAATGTTTGAACTGTACTAGTTCCATTGCGCGATTTTCCTGATTTTATGAATTAATTAAAATATAATATGAGAAAAAGCTAGAAGTGGAAGTGGTACTAGCGCCTCCTAGCGGATGGGGGTGAACTAAAAATAGAATCCACAAAGGTGGCCTTGAGTCGCCCATCTATATTAGTATATATGTGACCCGCTCGGAAGAAAGGGGTCTTGTGCTAAAATCGAGTTATCGAGATACACGCGCTTAAAGAGTACAGTGTTGCTCGGCGTTCCGCCTGGTGTTTGAAGGCGCATAACTCTGAAACTACTTATCAAAAAGAAATAAAATAAAGTTCGTTATGCTTCTTAGTAATTTCTACATAAAGTGTAGGTATGAGTTTCAAAATATTATGTCTCTCGGTGTAAGCGCGACCACGAGAGAAGTGTAAAATGGTACCCGACTTTTGTAGTTGTAATTCTTTTAAATTCGCACTCACCTTACCGATTTTTACTTTATCATACGCAGTATGGTAAAGTATTGTAATCATGCCGAAAAAAAAAATTGAGATTTTAGCGGAAATAGGTCTTTTTGGGTCCCCTGAACATTTTTGACCAAGGTACAAAAAAATGTCTGTGTGTGTGTGTGTGTGTGTGTGTGTGTGTGTGTGTGTGTGTGTGTGTGTGTGTGTGTGTGTGTGTGTGTGTGTGTGTGTGTGTGTGTGTGTGTGTGTGTGTGTGTGTGTATGTGTGTGTGTGGGTGTGTGTGTGTGTGTGTGCGTATGTGTGTACTCGATTTTTGTGGAGACGATTCCGGAGAAACTACTAAAGGTATCGGGACGAAAGTTCATATTTGGAAGTTTTATGACCAAACTTAGAGCTGAAAAGCTTTTGGTTCAAAAGGGTCCAAAGGAACTGGTAGTTTATTCTAAGCCTTTTTCAAGGATTTTAGAAATGAGCCGCCATTTCTGTAATTTCGTCAAAATAGTTAAATAATAAATTAAAGCAGAGGAAATTTTGAATAATTTATGCCTATGACATTTTTTGGTAAAATTAATAGTTTAGCTGCAAGAGCAAATTCTATTTGATCGAGATCGGTCGCATATGCATTGATATGCTACATAGTAGCCAGGATTTTGACAAATATTTTTTTGTGCTGCACCACAGAAATGTCTATGGCTGTCACCACGCTGTCACACTCGGAGAACCATCGACTATAAATCTGTCAGAATTTGAATTATCTTTTTAAACTTGACATTTCGTAGAAGTGGTATCAACCTAACATTTTCTATACCGAAATATAACCATTTTTGATTTTTTTAAATACGTATTTCTCAAAAAGCAATACAAGAAAACGTTGATGTCACTCCTGCCGAAAACTACATAGCGCGACTCGCTCACAAGCGACGACGACGCTCCGCCATCGGTGACGCGCCGCATCACCGCTCGTTGTGCTATTCCTTACTTTCGGCACTTGTGATATAAACAACTATTATTCTGATGACAGTGGGTAGTGTCAAATGCTGATGCTTTGACAATACCTTCGATTGATACTATTGACTATCAAAATATCTGTCAAATGCTGGCTAACTAGTTTAATTTTAATGCAGACACGATTTATCTCAGTCAAATAGATTCTCATGCAGCTAAACTATTAATTTTACATATTGTATGATAAAGTCATGTGCCTGGCCACATCAGATTTTTTTTCTCAAAAAACGCTTAGCCAAAAATATTCTAACCTTCATAGGTGCAGATTGGCGTTTGTGTTTTTTTAAGTTTTACGTAATAGAGGGTGTAAACATGTTTGCAAAAATCGAGAACAATTTTTCAATTTCCTCGCTCTCAAATTTATTCCTACGGCCGAAAAATTTTGATTGCTTTACATGTTATATAAAAATAAACCAAAATAATGACGCAATTAATCTCATCTTGTTCATTAAATCATTTTAGTGTGAACATAGACTCTATGTTTGGTTACCTATACCTGTGTACAGCGGGCGGTTGTTAGTCCCGGCAAGTGCTGGCTGCACACGTGTGCACCGGCTGTTTATTTTGGATAATATTGTAAGATTTCAGCATACCGTCAATACCTTAAAGTCAATAATTTATTCATAACACCCTTTCCTTCTAACGGCAAAAATCAGGTTTTCGCAAAAGTCTTCGTCAAAAGTCACCGGAATATTTTTTAAATCGTGAATTTGATAGTAGGTAGATATGTAATTGTGCATTACTGCCTCTGCTGAATTAAGTCATTAAAAATCTGGAAATTATCGTTAATTACGGTCTTTTATTTAGTTATTTTCCCGGTAAATTATGCTTTTATATCCCTCCCAGGCAAAGCACAAACAGCGCGCTTGTCGACTGCTTAGGAGGGGTGGGGTGAATTCACACAAGTTCTGATAGAAGGTTTTTGAAATTAATTTATAAATTCCTGTAAATTACCAACTGCAATTAAAATTGTTGGCAAATTATCGGTAAATTACCAACGGTAATTTAAATTGATGGTAAATTACCATCGGTAATTTAAGCCGTAAATTACGTTAATTAGGAATCGGTAAATTACCATTAATGACGGTAACTAATTTGGTAATTTACGCGGTAAATTACGCTTTTACATCCCTGATCATGGAGCATCCATTCTGGAAAAAATAAGAAAATTTCCCTAATTGTTTTGCTGGTAGGTCACACAAAATTTTTGTTCAGATCGTATTTTTTGTTTAATTAAAATATTCAAAATCAATTGTTGATACGTTTAAAGATTTTATTAAATGCGTTGTTGATGCTTCGCATCCAAATAGTGAACAACGTTTTGTAAAATGGAGCAACTGGGTTATATTTTTACAGAATTTTATAGGCCTTTGCCACAACTCATCACGAAATTTCATCACTTCAACTTCAACGTGAATCAACAACATATTGGTTGCAAAGAACTTGCTAATTCTGCCACTCAGTACGCCACACTTAAAAAATGCAGCTAGGGTGAGCCGGAAGACATCCAAGCAACCGGCCTTTCTCTCCAGCGACAGTGGTACCTATTTAAGGAACTTCGGCCATTAATAACAAACCCTAAGAAAGCAGAAGAAAGCAGTGTTCATTAAAAAGCCACAGAAAGAGTTTCTCAAGAAACGGAGGCTATAAGAAACTAGTAAAGAAAATACAAAACATATCTTTATAGTAAAACAATTAATTTCATTCTGTTACAATCTTCTATTACAATAAGCACAACTTTTTTTACAATACATTATTATTATCACAGCAATGTTATAGTCTTTCATTTCAAATATAGGTTATACCAGTTATTTATTTAATAACAATAAATAGCATAATTTATCGGATTTCAGTAATAAATTCGTGGTGCAAAAATACATCAAGAATTGTGCTTCTACTTCTATTATTTCTTATTTTTTTAAGTTTTCTTTGTTTTCGGCAAAAAAATCTTGGCAGGTTATTTTTTTAACAAATAATAAAAAAATATCAAACTTACTATTAGAAAGCACTTATTTTTATTTTGGTGTATTGTTTTTGATATTCTAATAACAAATAGCTTAGAAAATTGCCAGGAAAGCTTTCTTGTTTTGCGAGTATAATGCAAGCGCCCTGAATCCTTCCGCGAAAAAGTAGTTTCGTTCATCGCTCTGTAACTTCGCCAAATTTTATCCGATTAATCTCAAATAAATGGTATATTAAAGTATAGGATTCCAGCATTCCGAATCTGCCAAAACCCAAAAATCGATAATTTAGCAGTAAGACCCCTTTCTTCGGAGCCGGTCACATATGTATTTTATCTATGTATAACCTCATATAATTTGAAAATCTAACACTATATGCTATGCACACCGCCGCGCCGTCTCCAGTTCGTCTAAACGCGCACATTTCAGGGTTGCTTGCGAATAGGGTGCACTCTGTTCACTAAAACCAGTCGCTTACGTCATCATTTTTTCTCCGTATGAATCAAAATTGCTCAGAAGAATAAAAATTTATTGCTGCCATGTATATGGCAATGCTTGCCATCAAAGAGTTTTTCTTATACCAATGGGGATAACCGACAAAGAGAAAGGAAGAGAGAGAGACTCCCATTTATTGATGATGCTACAGACTTCTCTACCCGTACGGAATGTGTTTTAGCGTAGCGAAACGTGACCTATCGTTTTCTAAACAAAATGCTATTTGTCTAACAGCGACTTTGGCAAATGCATTTGCCTAGGCTTTGAACATATAAATGAAGCCTCAATATCTATTTGCCATGGCAAATAGCTTTTGCGTAGGCAAGTCTTTTGCCAGAAATAATTATTTGCCTACGACAGTTATACATTTTAATGTACCAGCGGCAGCCGCTTACCGCCAGCCGCGGTCGCATGCCTGCTGCATAGAAAACGTACCTTTATCGACGACTAACATACAATAAGCAGAGAGCAAACGTTTCACTCTTCGCGCTAATCGGTCAAATGGAGAGCGTATGTGGGGAGGCCGATTATGTATGAAATTTCATACAATAAAAAAAAATCTGATGTGGCCAGGCACATGACTTTATCATACAATATATAAAATTAATAGTTTAGCTGCATGAGAATCTATTCTATTAAGATAAATCGTAGGTATTGTCGAAGCATCAGCATTTGACACTACCTACACTACGTCATTAGAATAATAGTTATTTATGTCACAAATGCCGAAAGTACTGAATAGCGCGACGAGCGGTGATGCGGCGCGTCAGCGAAGGCGGAGTGTCGCCGTCGCATGTGACCGAGTCGCGCTATCTAGTTTTTGGCAGGAGCGACATCAATGTTTATTGTGTTACTTTTTAAGAAATACGTATTTAAAAAAAATAATTAAATGATTTCTGTATAGTAAATGCTAGGTTGGTACCACTTTGACGAAATGTCAAGTTTAAAGGTGCGTTCCGATTGGTAGGTAATGGTAGCTAATGGCGGTGGTAGAATACGAAATTATAGTATTTCTTACATATCGTGATAATGACACATATTAGTTTGCATGTACATAAACATGAGTCCCTAGCAATTTTCTATTGGAAATACTATAACGGCGTCTGCTACCACTGTCATTATCACTAATGAAAACGCACCTTAAAAATGTAATTCAAATTCTGACAGACTTATATTTGTTCATGACACATCCCTACCAACATACTAAAATAAAACTACACTCATCGCAATACTTTATTTATAATTTTCGCAATTTATCGTTTTTAGAATTAGATATAAAGACGGGTTGATATTTCTTATCAACAAACAATCAAATTGGTGATCTTATTTTATTTGAAATTTCTATTTTATAATTTGCCGCACTACAGCGGCAACGTTCCATAGTGGTTCTCCAACCTCTGATGAGATCAGCTGTTTTCGAATGTGACAACACAAAAAATATTTGTCAAAATCCTGGCTACTATGTAATTTCATATCAATGCAGATGCGACCGATCTCGATCAAATAGAATTTGCTCTTGAAGGTAAACTATTAATTTTACCAAAAAATGTCATAGGCATAAATTATTCAAAATTTCCTCTACTTTAATTTATTAATTAACTATTTTGTCGAAATTACAGCAATGGCGGCTCATTTCCAAAATCCTTGAAAAAGGCTTAGAATAAACTAAAATCTAAACTATTAATTTTACCAAAAAATGTCATAGGCATAAACTATACAAAATTTCCTCTGCTTTAATTTATTATTTAACTATTTTGACGAAATTACAGAAATGGAGGCTGATTTCTAAAATCCTTGAAAAAGGCTTGGAGTAAACACCCAGTTCCTTTGGACTCTTTTGAACCAAAAGCTTTTGAACTCTAAGTTTGGTCATGAAACTTCTAAATATGAAGTTCCGTGCCGATACCTTTAGTAGTTTCTCCGGAATCGGATTCACAAAAATTGAGTACACACACACACACACAAAACACACATACACACACACAGAAATTTTTTTGTACCTTGGTCAAAAATGTTCAGGGGACCCAAAAAGACCTATTTCCGCTAAAATCCCAATTTTTTTTTTTCGGCACGATTACAATACTTTACATACTGCGTATGATAAAGTAAAAATAATCAAGTAATCAATTTTAGTTAAACACTTTTTTACTTTATCATACGCAGTATGATAAAGTATTGTAATCGTGCCGAAAAAAAAAATTGAGATTTTAGCAAAAATAGGTCTTTATGTGTCCCCTGAACATTTTTGACCAAGGTACAAAAAAATGTCTGTGTGTGTGTGTGTATGTGTGTGTGTATGTATGTGTGTACCCGATTTTTGTGACGACGATTCCGGAGGACCTACTAAAGGTATCGGGACGAAAGTGCGTATTTAGAAGTATTATGACCAAACTTAGAGCTGAAAAGCTTTTGGTTGAAAAGGGTCCAAAGGAACTGGCTGTTTCCTATAAGCATTTTTCAAGGATTTTGCAAATGAGCTGCCATTTCTGTAATTTCGTCAAAATAGTTAAATAATAAATTAAAGTAGAGGAAATTTTGAATAATTTATGCCTATGATATTTTTTAGTAAAATTAATAGTTTAGCTTCAAGAGCAAATTCTATTTGATCGAGATCGGTCGCCTGTATTGATATGAAACTACATAGTAGCCTGGATTTGACAAATATTTTCTTGTGCTGTCACCACAGAAATACCTATGGATGTCACACTCGAAAACAGCTGATTTCATCAGAGGTTGGAGAACCGCTATGGAACGTAGCCGCTCTAGTGCAGCAAAGTACAAAATACAAAATTCAAATAAAATAAGATCACCAATTTGATTGTTTGTTCATAAGAAATATCAACCCGTTGTTATATCTAATTATAAAGACGATAAATTGAGAAAATTGTAAATAAAGTATACCGATGAGTGTAGTTATATTTTAGTATGTTGGTACGGATGTGACATCTACAGTGACATGAACGAATATAAATCTGTCAGAATGTGAATTAGCTTTTTAAACTTGACGTTTCGTAGAAGTGGTATCAACCTAACCATTTTTGAATTTTTTTAAATACGTATTTCTTAAAAAGCAACACAAAAAACGTTGATGTCACTCCTGCCAAAAACTACATAGCCCGACTCGTTCACATGCGACGGCGACGCTCCGCCATCGGTGACGCGCCGCATCACCGCTTGTCGCGCTATTTCGTACTTTCGGCACTTGTGAGATACATAACTATTATTCTGATGACAGTAGGTAGTGTCAAATGTTGATGCTTTCACAATACCTACTATTGATACTATGGACTATCAAAATATCTGTCAAATCCCGGCTAACTAGTTTAATTTTAATGCAGACACGATTTATCTCAATCAAATAGATTCTCATGCAGCTAAACTATTAATTTTATATTTTGTATGATAAAGTCATGTGCCTGGCCACATCAGATTTTTTATTTTTATATTTTGAACTGCCAATTTTTGCTCATTTTTTTGTAATTTTAAAGTTTGCAAATGTTAAACTTTCGCAAAATACGAAATTAAATACTTTTAGTTAACATTTGAAGGGTACAGGGGAAAAACGATCGAAGTCACAATTTTATTGCAATGTAAAACTCATTTGTCGTATAGATGTGACTTCGATCGTTTTTCCCGTGTACCCTTCATTTGTTTTCAATTTTTAATATTTTTAACAGGCACTGTTCATGGTGTATCTCGCGCATTTTACTCCTGATTCAGGAACATCAGCAACCATATCAAGCCGTAGAGTTTTTGTGATTCACATATTTTGACAAACCAACTAAGGGTAATAGGATGCGATACGTCAATATTTGGACATCTAATGGGATAATTGTGCAATGTGAAAATTATTTGCATGCGAACGAATTATCTTTGCAGCATCTTATAAGTTTTCTTGATGACATTCAAGTGAACGTAGAAACTTCTCTTTACTTATTGGTGAACCACTGAAGGAATGGAAAAAATCTGCTGTGTTAAATTCAACATAATTCAGTCTAACGTATCACATGATTCGCTTACGTCAGACTTAAGCACAGACCAGAAATATTTGTTTGACAGATGGCATACTATTGCAAAAGTCTGATCCAAATAAAGTCCTTGTAAAAATGTGCATTTGCAATGGTTACCAATGGCCAATCGTGTCTTAAGATTACATTTATCAACTGCTGATCCATCAGAAATTTTGATTACTTTAGCAACCTTTTGTTTTAAAAACGTATCAATGTGGTTCACTATAAAAACCAAACCATCGTACCTACGGAAAATCGTTGAGCTATCCAGATATTTACCGAAGAATCTGAATGATGTAGTTAGTTGATTTTTACGAGATCGAAAGCACACTCGCGACCTTGCTCTTCGCGGCATTTTGAAAGCTAGAGGTTCGAACACCAATGACTGCGAACCTTTCAAGTTCCAATTAATAATCATCAACTACGCTAACAACTTAACACTCTACTTGATAATTGGATAATTGGAATATTACCACCATAACTGAACCGCCATTAACGACTGGAATTTCAACTCGTGAATGTCATACCTATAACTGAAGTTTCAGCCACAATTTATTGTCACAGAAATCGAGACGACGCTATAAGAATTAAATTGGAGTTACGGCAAATTATGCCGTCATTTGAGTCAAAAAAATACTATAAATTTAATTAATGGTAAATATATTCTGTCTATCTGATAAGTTTTCAATATTTAGTTATTAAAGCCTTCGTTTTATATGTGCAAAAGTCGCAAACGTTCAAAATTTGAATGTAAAAAGTTTATGTTACTATTCCGCTACAGCATATTTAAAAAATCATCAGGAATTAAAATAAGTATGAAGCCTTTGCGACAGTTCTAAACATAAAAATAAAAATGTGGTGTGGCTAGGCACATGACTTTATCACACTATATGTCTGCCTGGATATGAAAAGAGACCAGTTGAGCGAAATTGAGTTATGAGTGTTCTTAGATAGAATAAGTTATGGCAAAGGCACTCCAACATTTTAAGCCAATTACCATAAAGATAAATTTAAAAAATATTAATAATTTAAGTTGCCGATGCAAAAAGCAAACTTTTGCTTTATGATGCTTCAAGCTTTTGCAATGTTTAAAAGTTAATATCTTCGCGCATATTTGGAAGTTACGCTAACTCCAAAATTTTTGGATCAATTTCGATATTAATTTCAATATTTTTAGTATAATTTATTATTTCTATATTCTGTTTAAGTTTTATCGGTTTTTTAATCTATAGCGCCATTGGCGTGGGGCTACAAAATAGTGTAAACTAGGTATCATCTCTCGAGTCTTAAGAAGACTTAAGCATTCTGGTAAGGGGTTCTTGGGGTCACTAATTCCAAATCTGATTTCGGATTTTTAGAATTCAAAATAGCGGATCCAATATGGCGACCAAACATGTAATTATTTATGGGTGCGGTTTAAGCGTACATTGTTTAAATAGATGTGTGCATTAAAATAAATACTTTGAGCAGCAAAATATTAAATATTGCGCATTAAATAAATGTACATGACTTACATACAAAATTACATATTGTGCCCTAGAATGGAAAACTTGTGCATTAAAATAATAAATATTGAGCAAAAGATCTACTGCGCATAGACAGAATATAATTACCATTAATTAAATGTATAGTATTTTTTTGACTTTGACTTGGAGTCACGCCAAATTATGCCTTTAATTGAGTCAAAAAATACTATAAATTTAATTAATGGTAAATATATTCTGTCTAGCTGATAAGTTTTGAATGTTTAGTTATTAAAGCCGTCGTTTTATATGTGCAAAAGTTCTAAACGAGAATGAAAAAAGATTATATGTTACTATTCCAGTACAGCATATTTACAAATAAAAAAAATCTGATGTGGCCAGGCACATGACTTTATCATACAATATATAAAATGAATAGTTTAGCTGCATGAGAATCTATTTTATTGAGATAAATCGAAGGTATTGTCAAAGCATCAGCATTTGACACTACCTACACTACGACATTAGAATAATAGTTATTTATGTCACTAGTGCCGAAAGTATGTCGCAGTCGCATGTGAGCGAGTCGCGCTATCTAGTTTTCGGCAGGAGTGACACCAACGTTAATCGTGTTGCTTTTTGAAAAATATGTATTTAAAAAATAATAATTAAAAAATGGTGATATTTCTGTGTAGGAAATGTTAGGTTGGTACCACTTTGACGAAACGTCAAGTTTAAAATGCTAATTCAAATTCTGACAGATTTATATTTGTTCATGACACTGTAGATGTCACATCCGAACCAACAACCTAAAATAAAACTACACTCATCGCTATACTTTATTTACAATTTTCTCAATTTATCGTTTTTAGAATTAGATATCAAGACTGGTTGATATTTCTTATTAACAAACAATCAAATTGGTGATCTTAATTTATTTGAAATTTGTATTTTCTACTTTGCTGTACTAGAGCGGCAACGTCCCATAGCGGTTCTCCAACCCCTGATGAAATCAGCTGTTTTCGAGTGTGGCAGCACAAAAAAAATATTTGTCAAACTTCTGGGTACTATGTAGTTTCATATCAATGCAGATGCGACCGATCTCGATCAAATAGAATTTGCTGTTCCAGCTAAACTATTAATTTTACCAAAAAATGTCATAGGCATAAATTATTCAAAATTTCCTCTACTTTAATTATTTAACTATTTTGACGAAATTACAGAAATGGCGACTCATTTGCAAAATCCTTGAAAAAGGTTTAGAATAAACTACCAGTTCCTTTGGACCCTTTTGAACCAAAAGCTGTTTAGCTCTAAGTTAGGTCATGGAACTTCTAAATATGAACTTTCGTCCCGATACCTTTAGTAGTTTCTCCGGAATCGTCGCCACAAAAATCGTTTACACACAGACGCACAGACATACCACACAGACACACACACACACACATACATTTTTTTGTACCTTGGTCAAAAATGTACAGGGGACCCAAAAAGACCTATTTCCGCTAAAATCTAAAATTTTTTTTTCGGCACGATTACAATACTTCATCATACTACGTACGATAAAGTAAAAATAGATGGACGGTTTGAGAGAAAATCAATCGTAAAATTGTGAGTATTTTTAAGTGGCCTGTTAACTTTGAAAATATTTAAGAATCTATTTTGTAGGTTCAATCGTCCCAATCCAAACGATATTACGTAGTACGTACATATCCGTTTTCGGTGAAATCGATTCTAAGGAATAGCATAAAAGAGAGACAAATATTCCCTATTGAACCTCCTCTTTAAGTTAATCCAGATCATAATAAAATGATAACTTTAGGACACTGTATATTTCAGCTTTACCATAAAAAGACATAGTGTTTAACTATTCCTATTATATACAATTCAGCATCGCGTATCATTTCTCTGCTTCTTCGTCTGCATATTTTCCTGAATAAAATGGAATTGCTGTAACAATCACCCGCCAGTCGGTGAAGTAGATTGTCATCAGAATGCATGCCAGAGAATACAAAGCCAAGCCAGGTGCAAATACCATGAGTTTGTTCTTCATATTAGGTCCCCACGCTTTCATCAGTTTTGGCCTTGGAAATAATTCTTCGATAAAGGGTTTCCTAGGGCTATTTTGAACAGGACACGGCTTTTCAGGCTTCTTGCATTGTCTCATGTTCCGTAATTGCGTCAGAGGTCTTACGATGTTAGAGACCATCGACATGTGGGACAACATGGTAAAATCGTGCACGATGTCAGTTCTATGGCATTACTGATACAACTGTCATCAGTGTTAAGAAGTTGCCATGGATACTCGTCAATATTTTGATACATCCGGCGATGAAGGATCTAACCTCTGCTCGACAAGCGAATGATATATGTCATATAAATTTTTTCATTAAAATCTTGATTTTTAAAGATTTTTTCTGTGACGGGAAAAAAGTTTGACATTTTATCTCTGTTGACAGGTAATAAATGTCCGCCCAAGTTGACGGTTGGCTACCCTGTTGTTTGAGAACGAAGTCAAACTCCATTTTCAATTCGGCACAGAACTATGTCGGCGTTGGCGTTTATACATTTTGAAGTCAAGTATTTGATATAACCTCAATAACCAAAGCAGGTGTCAACAAACGAGCGATTCTAAACGTTGACACAACAAGACAAAAAATTACGTGCACCCTAGATATAGCAACGTTGTCAAGTCGCTCACTTTGAGCGGTCTTTGTGACGTTACAAAGACCAATCCTAATTCAAAATTCAAACAACGATTTCTCTTAATTTAAAACGATGTTTGATATTTTACTAGTGAAGTAGCAAACAGTAACACCCATAGTTTATAAAAAATGACAATTTAAAAAACACCGGAATACCCTATTATCTGAAAAGAAATTTAAGCTATCATTTTTCATTTTCAAGATATCCACAAAAAACTGAAATCTTAAGATATCGTCTTTAATTAATTAATTTAAAGTATTGTAATCATGCCGAAAAAAGAAATTGAGATTTTAGCGGAAATAGGTCTTTTTGGGTCCCCTGAACATTTTTGACCAAGGTACAAAAAAATTAATAGTTTTGCTGCAACAGCAAATTCTATTTGATCGAGATCGGTCGCATCTGCATTGATATGAAACTACATAGTAGGCAGGATTTTGACAAATATTTTTTTTTGTGCTGTCACCACAGAAATGTCTATGGCTGTCACCATGCTGTCACACTCGGAGAACCGCTATGGAACGTCATCTACAGTGTCATGAACGAATATAAATCTGTCAGAATTTGAATTTGCTTTTTAAACTTGACATTTCGTAGAAGTGGTATCAACCTAACATTTTCTATACCGAAATATAACCATTCTAGAATATTTTTTAAAATACGTATTTCTCAAAAAGCAATACAAAAAACGTTGATGTCACTCCTGCCGAAAACTACATAGCGCGACTCGCTCACATGCGACGACGACGCTCCGCCATCGGTGACGCGCCGCATCACCGCTCGTTGTGCTATTCCGTACTTTCGGCACTTCTGAGATAAACAACTATTATTCTGATGACAGTAGGTAGTGTCAAATGCTGGATGCTATCAAAATATCTGTCAAATCCTGGCTAACTAGTTTAATTTTAATGCAGACACGATTTATCTCAGTCAAATAGATTGTGTGTGTGTGTGTGTGTGTGTGTGTGCGTGCGTGCGTGCGTGCGTGCGTGCGTGCGTGCGTGCGTGCGTGCGTGCGTGCGTGCGTGCGTGCGTGCGTGCGTGCGTGCGTGCGTGCGTGCGTGCGTGCGTGCGTGCGTGCGTGCGTGCGTGCGTGCGTGCGTGCGTGTGTGTGTGTGTTTGTGTGTGTGTTCTTTTCTTATGGGCGCCATGTTGAATTTTGGCATTTTCCGATAGTCGTGTTTTTCTCATTTCCGCAATGTATAACATGTTACCATGCTTTTTTAAAATAATTGTGTAATAATCAAAAAACTTCAGGTACCCAACTGGAGCTTGGTATAAGTTACAGACCGGCGGAGTTGTTGCCAAGAAACGCCAAGAAAATGCACTTCGATCAAGCCGCGCCCTCAGCGTTAGGTTTGCCATTTAACCAAATAAACCTTAATTGTGGTTGATTGTGGATGTAAAATGCCGTTTACCAATAACGAAAAGCGTGATATAATAAGGGTTTATTACAGGGTTTGAAAAACCCCGGGCTTTTTCGAAAAAACCCAACCCACTGGGCCCAAGTGGGTTTTTTCGGGTTTTTTCGGGCTTTTTCGGGTTTTTCGGGATTTTTCGGGTAAAAGTGGGCAATAATAAATATTAACTAAGGCCATACCGTAACCGATTTTTTTATGATGTAAAACCCGTAACCGTAACCGAACCAAAACATGTATAAAATACTGAAAAAACTTAAATCTCAACCTTTGCTAAAATATTCAAAACCTTGGTAAAACTGAAACGGTTCTATTGAAAATTTGAGAGTAGGTACTCATTTTATGTTATACGTAAATGGGAAAAATTAATGTGTTCGAGATCAAAGTCAAAACCGGAGCTGAAATAACCAAGATAACCAAAATGTCTGTTGGACAAAAAACCAACAACAACAACCCAAACCGTTTGCAGGTCGTAAAAGCAGTTAAATTGGTGCAAGTGTATTAGTATATTATTTACCGAGCACATAATTAAGGATATAAATCCCGAGCATAAACTTTACACGCGAGCCGTAGGCGAGCGTGTAATCATGCGAGCGATTTATATCCGTTATGTGCGAGTCAAATACGACATCTTATCTATGACTCATAAATTCCATTTTATGCAAAACATTTTAAATGTATTTGTCAATGATGGCGAGGCAAACTGTCAAATAACTGTGATCCACGTAGGTTTTGACAGACTTTGACACTAGCGTCATATAATGATGACAGTTTGTTCAAATAATGAGGTCATTATTGACCGAGTGAATAAGAATATAACTTAAGTTTTGTTCTGAATTGTTAACTGAAAGTGTCTGTATTTAGTGTTGCGTTTTAAAAGTAAAATAGAAACTGTATTACCCTTTGAAATTTACTTTTGCCCATTACGAGTTTTCAATAAACACCTTTCTTTATTTCAAGCCAGCCCAAATCAAAAAACTCCAAATATTTCAAAATGTTGCGCTCTGAAAAAACCCAGTGGGTTTTTTCAAGTGGGCCCAGCTCGAAAAAACCCACCGGGTTTTTTCCGGTCGGGCCCACTCAGGCGAACCTTGGTTTATTATTGTTTTCTTAGAAATGTCGCATCGTACAATATTCCTAACATTGGACGGAAATTTAGTGGACCAGGGATCGTTTAGTAAACCCTGCAATTCTTATAATCCCCATGGAAATGTGGTCAACTGATCAAGGACGTATTTTAGAAATGGTAAACGTTAAATTACCATAATTTGCAATGCTTCAAGTACTGGTTTTTAGATAAATGACGATCCTCGGATTTCTAAGCGGGAAGTAGCCCTTAATTTGGAATTGCCGCAAACGCGTGTTTGCAGACCATTACGAACAAAGAAACTAAAACCGTACAAACCCCACAGAAGTCAAACTTTGCAATTGTACGAAATTATTTACATCAACAATTTCCAAATCGCTGGATTGCTAATGGTGGAGTGGTGGATCCCCTGATTTAAGTCCTCTGGGTTATTTTCTTTGGGGAACTATGAACGACGAAATTTATCACGATACTCGCAGAAATATTGACGATTGACTGCGGGATCGTATAGCAAATGCGGTCAATGCTATTCCGGGAAGAACAGTTAGAAGAGCATAACAACATGTAGAAAAACGGGCACGCTTTTATACCTTCAAGAAAATAGCAGCAAATTTGAACATTCACTTAAAACATAATCTTTATGTTGTATAAACTTTCTTCTTTTACAATCTAAATGTTTTTAATCCAAAGCACTCTTGGTCAGTCCGGCGCCGGCGGTATGTAACCAACCTGCAGTTGGTTACTTGATAAGCACGACAAACAACAAGAAAATGAAAAACGTGTTTTTTTATTATTAAACCATTGTTTTCAAAAATAATGCCAACATGTTACACATTTCGAAAATGAGAGAAGACACGACTATCGGAAAATGTCAAAATTTAATTAAACTCTTAACTATATCACGCTTTTCGTTATTGGTAAACGGCGTTTTACATCCACAATCAACCACAATTAAGGTTTATTTGGTTAAATGGCAAACCTAGCGCTGAGGGCGCCGCTTGATCCAAGTGCATTTTGTGGGCGTTGCTTGGCAATGACTCGGGCGGTCTGTAACCAAGCTCCAGTTGGGTACCTGAAGGTTTTTAATTAATACACCATTATTTTAAAAAAGAATGGTGTAATAAAAAATTACTAAACAATAATCATCTTTTCTCAGAGATTTAATGGATTTTAGAGAACTTAGATCACTTATTGATTGTATCCTCTTATACGTTATGCAATTATAAGCCTTTGGGTACAATTAATTTGTGTTTCGTGCATGTTTGGTTTCCATTTACTTATTTCATGAGTTTAAATTTCTTGTGGTCATGACACGTAGGTGCCAAAATGTCTGAAACAAAAAAAAAATACATTAATAAGTCATCAACTTATTCTATGATTTAAATAATATCATCACTCTGTAAATGTGTACTCTTGATTAAAAATAATGTAAAATATTTAAGTTATATACATTAACTACATTTAGTTGGATTCATAGCAAAATAAGAAATTGATTAACAACAACAAAAGCCGTTAAGTTGACATACCTAACATATAATTATAAGTTTCTGCTAAATCTTCTTCGATAACAGAATCAGAAAATATGGAAGATTCAGACGATTTCATGGACGATGATGACAAGGACTGACATTTCTATTCATTGTTTTAAAAATGCTTTTATTTTTATAAGAATAACCTTTATTGTGATAAGAGAATACTTTTTGATTTTATGATAAATGAAAAACCTTTATTTAGTATTTAAATATTTCCTTTTACTGCTATTTTTAATAACCAAATTATGTTTATAAATACCTATATAAGTTCCCACTTTCGGTAAAAGCCCGGATATTGAGTTGAGTGACAGACAATTACAATACAGACAATTAATTGTCAAACTTATAACTTGAATCGCCAATAATTGACATTGACGACTGACAATACAGTCAACTAATTGTCAAACTTATAACCTTAATTGCCAATAATTGACATAGACGATTTAAAATTTACTTTTTGAATGACCAATATTCGATATATTTAACATATAACCATGGCAACCAGTAATGCCCGCGCGAACGTTAGAATCCTTAACGCCCTCGCCGACGTTAAGCAGCAGTTTTTGCCCTGGTATCTAAGATGTAAAATGTCACTTTATGATCATGTTGGACATAAAATACAACAAGTAATGAAAACTTCAGGAATAATCACGGTAGAGAGGACATAAAATTAGCACGAAGACGCAATATTGTTTAATTCGATTATGCAACTGTAAAAACAGCAGAAGAAGAAGCATGGTGCAACATTGTGAATAACATCAATAATTTATACACAGCCTGTATAACAGAGTTATCCATCAAAAGGATCAAATGAAGGTCCATACTTGAAACTGATATGAGCCTATCATCTCCTTATAACAAGTGTTTTTTGATTAATTATCTAACGATTTAAATCGACCTTTGCTTTTCCGTTTTGCAAATCCCTAATATACATTATTTTTTCCTAAATGTATTTACTGAACTCTAATCTGTCCTTCCGTTCGCCCTCCAACGTAAAGAATAAGAGCGTTAAATATTTAAGGCATCTTTTAATAAATTGAAAGCTGTTAAGTTCTAAGTGAATGGGATTTTATTACGTCCTCTTTCCGGAGCTCTGAGAATTTTTAATAAGCTCCTTTTATTTGACGATTTCAAAGTGTAAAGACCGGTAATTAAAGCATAAAGCGAACCGGCACGAGTAGGGCGTTCGAAATTAACTGAAATCTGCCGTAAACGGCTTTAATAAGTGCTTTGTAACAGTGTATTCTCTTTTTTATCGGAGGGACCCCTTAATTATACCAAAGCCCTCTACGAGAGTCAATATTTTGCGAATCGCTTGATTAAAATTTGATTGGCAACGTGTTTTAATAGGAAAACGGTAATTTTAAACCATCCCGCTGTTAACTAAGTGTAATACTTGTCGTGTCTCCAAGATTTTTCCGAGACTTGAAACTGTAATAATACCTAAACATATAATAATAGTAATTAATATACTTTTTCCGTCGATTGTTTATTTATGTGTCAGTTTAGTGAATAGGAAATCGTTTATTAACGTACTCTATTAATGCACGATTTCTATTAATGCATTGTTTGTTATAGCCAATCACACGACGTAATGACGTCGTTTGATTGGCCAATCGAACGTATGTGAAATGAAACCTTCCAATCAAATCATACCGCTCTCTAGAACTGTCAGTGTCAAATTACAT
The DNA here is from genome assembly GCA_964023965.1 of Melinopterus prodromus. Classification (NCBI taxonomy): domain Eukaryota; kingdom Metazoa; phylum Arthropoda; class Insecta; order Coleoptera; family Scarabaeidae; genus Melinopterus; species Melinopterus prodromus. Next base: position 21,525,414 of record OZ030396.1, read on the forward strand.
AAATTGTCATATAACCTAAAAAGACATCGGCGAAGAAAAATACATGTAGACGACGTTAGAAGAATACGATCGATGGAAAAATTTTGTAACCAACTCGAATATTAAACAGCGATTAATGATCTCGACAATTAACGCGCTCGCTTCGTTCGCGCGTTAAACAGTTTTGATCATTAATTGCTCGTTTTAATATACTTGTTGGTGAAATAACTATTAAGTATAAAAAAATGATGAAGATTTTATTTAAAAAATTTTCAATAAAATTATCGCAAATGAATTATACAGGGTTCTGCAACTCAGCTCTCGTCTTCTGTAGCTCAGTTACTAATTAAGCTAAGAGTTTGACATTTTGCAGGCTTACCCTGTACTTCAAGGTACATTTCAAGACATTATTTTTGTTATACAGGTGTCCTAAAATGTGCAACGCCATGGTAATATATTTTTAAAAATGGCATGTTATATATTCTTTTACACGTTTGGAAGCCTTTTATGGTTGAGTGACTGCAGTGCAAAAAATAAACACAAAAAAATGATTTTGCATCGTTGGCTTTAAAAATCAATAAAAACCAGAAAATGCACCTCGTTAATAAAATTTTGCGACGTGCTTATTAAGTTAGCTCTAGTAGTCTCGTTAACCAAGTGCTGATCGAATTTACACAGGCTGACCAAAATCTAGTGCCAAACTCGTCAAACTTCAAAGCGTGTTATTATTTTTATTTGAAATTAAAGCCCATAAATTTTTTGATGCGAAACGATGCAGAATTAAAAAATAAGCATTGCCCAATAATTCCCAATATTTTAAAAGTTATTCGCCAAAAACTCATTTTTAAAAGTTTCCAACGGCAATTTTAGGTAATTAATATCGTAGGTGGCCTTGAAAAACAATTTCTATCATAAAATATATCGCAAATATAACGTTTTAGATATTGAGTGTACTTAATTAAGTAGTTGTTCGAAATGTCTTCTGTGCTCTTCGAGGCACAAACGAAGACGAGTATGAAATGACCTCGCCACTGCTCTTAATAGGTTGGGCGTAATAGTTTTCTTTCATGCATGTTTTCTGGTGTTGTTGGAGGTTCAGCATAAACGATGTCCTTAACGTAGCCCCACAGTAAGAAATCCAGTTTCGTTAAGTCCGGTGACCGAGGAGGCCAAGCAACTGGTCCTCCTCTTCCAATCTACCGATTTTGGTAGATTTCGTTGCGCTGGTCCCTGACATGTAACGAGTAATGTGCCGGAGCTCCATCATGTTGCAGCCACATTTCCGCCCTTGCCGCTATAGGTAAATTTTGCAGTAAATTTGGCAATTCAACAACTACTTAATTAAGTACACTCAAATGTAAAACACTTCTCTGCTTTTTATTTTATGAAATAAATTGTTTTTCAACGACATGTACGATATTTATCACCTAAAATTGCCGTTGGAAACGTTGAAAAATGAGTTTTTGGCGAATAACTTTTAAGATATTGGGAATTGTGATAGGGTTGTACTTAGAAAGAACGCTTATTTTTTAATTGTGCATCGTTTCACACTTAGAAAATTTATAGGTTCCAATTTAAAATAAGAACAATATCACGCTTTGAAGTTTGACAAGACACTAGATTTTGGTCATCCTGTATAATTTGGATCAATGACACTTGGTTAACGAGACTACTAGATCTAACTTAATAAGCACGTCGCAAAATTTGATTAACGAGAAATCAATTTTTTTGGTACTTATTTTTTGCGCTGCAGTCACTCAACCAATTTCTATAAAATTTTGGTGGTATGTAGGCAACCATAAAAAGCTTCCAAGTGTGTAAAAAACGTATAGCATGCAGTTTAAAAAAATATATTACCATGGCGTTGTTCATTTTTGGGACACCTTATATAATCAAAAGTAATTTCTTGAAATGTACGTTGATGTACAGGGTAAACCTGCAAAATGTTAAACTCTTAGCTTAATTAGTAACTGCGCTACAGAAGACGGGAGCTGAGTTGCAGGACCCTGTATTATTGTTAAACAGAAGTTGTTCAATTTGCATCGCGGACAATGGTATAATAATGCAATAAATAAATTAGCCGGAGATAAATATGCAAATATGGGCTAAACGTAGATATATCTTGAGTTTTGAGGTAATTAGAATGGTGCGGAGCATAGAGGGAGAGTAGTTCGTTATTTATGGAGCGGCGGGCAACGTGTTGGCCGCATCCCGATCATAAATTCGTGTACGGCTCCCTGTCATACTCGGGCCCGTAATTTCAAAATAAATGACTATTTCAGTATGCCGTCGGTCGATAATAACAATAACTTATCGCCTTCAGCCCGGACACTATGACGCTGATATGTAAATTGAGTCCGCTTCTTCTACTGCAATAATTCGATGGGTTATCTTCGAATTTATATGCCTTTGTATATCCGGAAAAATCTAATAAACTGTGATAAAAGTCGAGAATATTTATACGGGAATGCTCTTAGAGAAAGAAGTGGTCTGATTCTATGTAGATAATATATAATGCGTACTACGTATGCCGTCTTATTGTATCCCCTTGGCTTTGGATGATTAGAGGCATCGCATCCGACGCATTTTCTCAACAAAACGCTAAATATAAAGCAAAAATCTGTTTTTTTTTGCCAATTTTCTTTAATCATAAATAGAATACTTAATCAAAGTATAGAAGATGGTGATATACAGGCGGGATGTAAATTTTAAATAAATTAAAAATTACAGCCACAACCTGGATTTGAACCAGGGACCTTTGTGTCGCTAGCACAATGCTCTAACCAACTGAGCTATTGAGGCCTATGACAAATGTTAGGGAAAATCGTCATATCAAGGAAAGGAAGTAGACACTACCAAACCTAACCTATCGACGATTTTCCCTAACATTTGTCATAGGCCTCAATAGCTCAGTTGGTTAGAGCATTGTGCTAGCGACACAAAGGTCCCTGGTTCAAATCCAGGTTGTGGCTGTAATTTTTAATTTATTTAAAATTTACATCCCGCCTGTATATCACCATCTTCTATACTTTGATTAATTTCATCATTACGGTAAGTCCGTATCATACGCTATGTTCGTATATTCATATCTAGAATACTTAATGGTCTACTTATTGCAGGTCTACTTATACACATGCATTATTGAAATGCAACGCCTTAGTATTTCAGTCTTATTTCGTATTTATTTCATGAAAAATTAAAAAATCTGGTGTGGTCAGGCACATGACTTTATCATACAATATATAAAATTAATAGTTTAGCTGCATGAGAATTTATTTGATTGACATAAATCGTGTCTGCGTTAAAATTAAACTAGTTAGCCAGGATTTGACAGATATCAAATAGAATTTGCTCTTGAAGGTAAACTATCAATTTTACCAAAAAATGTCATAGCCATAAATTATTCAATATTTCCTCTACTTTAATTGATTATTTAACTATTTTGACGAAATTGCAGAAATGGCAGCTCATTTGCAAAATCTTTGGAAAAGGCTTCGAATAAACTACCAGTTTCTTTGGACCCTTTTGAACCAAAGGCTTTTCAACTCTAAGTTTGATCATAAAACTTCTAAATATGAACTTTCGTCCCGATACCTTTAGTAGTTTCTCCGGAATCGTCGCCACAAAAATCGTTTACACACACACACACACACAGAAATGTTTTTGTACCTTGGTCAAAAATATGCAGGGGACCCATAAACCTATTTCCGCTAAAATCTCAAATTTTTTTCGGCATGATTACAATACTTCGTCATGCTGCGTATGATAAAGTAAAAATCACTTATCACATCATCACATCATCATACGATACACATCACAAAGACATAATTGACAGGATTGAGCGAAAGTTGCAAGCACTCAGCTCAAGGAGCTTGTCAGTTTAAAAAATGAACTACATTCGATGATGATGTCATGTCGCAATTGAGCTGGCTGGCAATTTAACAAGGCTAGAGAGGTTACTTTTTCTTTTGTTTGCCCTCCTATCTCTTTGCAATAACCTTACATCCCTTGGTTGGTAGTTGCTGTTAACAACTCTATAACTTCTATAATCTTTGTTTTTATAGTTTTCCAAGAACAGCTAGTGTACTCTAGCGGCAAACTAATATATGTTTATTTTACAAGTGACACTGATTACAACGTAGGAATTTGTATTTGTGATGTTTTACAGTGTCAGTAAACGATCAAGGAAATTCCGACTAAAATTTAACATAAGTTTGGTGTGCAAATCTTTGAGTGCGAAAGTCATTAAATCCATTTCCCATAGTGCTTCTCAAGCAAAATACATACAAACATGCCACGTTCGTCGAGTAGCGTATGGAAAGTGTTTATTAAAACAAATTGGGTGGAAAAGGCGAAGTTTGTAACACTGACGGTAAGATCCAGTTCTACCTCTCATAAAGCGCGTTTTCAAATAAAACCGTTATTTATTGTTCAAAGTTTATGAAATTTTCAGTGTAACTTCTTAGATAAATAACGAGTTGGGCCCGATGAAAAATTAATTTTTGGAAAGATAAAGATGAATTTTACTTCTACATCTTTGACTTTTTTCAAATATAAAACATCTAGGCCAACTCATGATACAAAAATAGATAATTTGTTTAAGTACGATTTTAACCCATACATAATTACAATAATAACTCACTTTACGTTTGATGTCATTTTGTTTGTTAGCATATTAAGTCGGACCGTTGTTGAGGGTAATTGTTTGCACTTCGGTGTGAAAATGTGTGTATATAAGGTTTTTTCTTCTTGCAGTTCCTTATGAAGTTGTAAAATGCAACGAAATAGTGAACCGAAATTAAAAAGTCCATAGATTTACTTAGTGCGTTTTTTGATCAGCACCTGCCTTGTAAAACCCCAAAAAAGGAAACCTTTTTTGTATTCTATTGAATATAAATACACATGCCGGCTGAAAATATAGTATAATTAATGATCTTCTTTTTTAACATTGTGAAACATTTGTAATTCTTTTCTACAATAAAAAAATCTGATGTGGCCAGGCACATGACTTTATCATACAATATATAAAATTAATAGTTTAGCTGCATGAGAATCTATTCTATTGAGATAAATCGTAGGTATTGTCAAAGCATCAGCATTTGACACTACCTACACTACGTCGTTAGAATAATAGTTATTTATGTCACTAATGCCGAAAGTACGGAATAGCGCGACGAGCGGTGATGCGGCGCGTCACCGAAGGCGGAGAGTCGCCGTCGCATATGAGCGAGTCGGCTATCTACTTTTTGGCAGGAGCGACATCAACGTTTATTGTGTTGCTTTTTAAGAAATACGTATTTAAAAAAATAAATGATGTCTGTATAGTAAATGCTAGGTTGGTTCCACTTTGACGAAACGTCAAGTTTAAAAGTGTGTTCCAATTGGTAGGTAATGGTAGCTAATGGCGGTGGTAAAATACGAAATTATAGTATTTCTTACATTACGTGATAATGACACATATTAGTTTGCATGTACATAAACATGACTCACTATCAATGTTCTATTGGAAATACTATAACGGCATCTGCTACCACTGCCATTGTCACTAATGAAAACGCACCTTCAAAGGGTAATTCAAATTCTGACAGATTTATATTTGTTCATGACACATCCCTACCAACATACTAAAATAAAACTACACTCATCGCTAAACTTTATTTATAATTTTCTCAATGTATCGTTTTTAGAATTAGATATAAAGACGGGTTGATATTTCTTATCAACAAACAATCAAATTGGTGATCTTACTTTATTTGAAATTTGTATTTTATAATTTGCCGCAGTACAGCGGCAACGTTCCATAGTGGTTTTCCAACCTCTGATGAGATCAGCTGTTTTCGAATGTGACAACACAAAAAAATATTTGTCAAAATCCTGGCTACTATGTAATTTCATATCAATGCATATGCGACCGATCTCGATCAAATAGAATTTGCTCTTGAAGCCAAACTATTAATTTTACCAAAAAATTTCATAGGCATAAATTATTCAAAATGTCCTCTACTTTAATTTATTAATTAACTAATTTGTCGAAATTACAGAAATGGCGGCTCATTTCCTAAATCCTTCAAAAAAGCTTAGAATAAACTAAAACGCTAAAGTATGAATTTTACCAAAAAATGTCATAAACATAAATTATTCAAAATTTCCTCTACTTTAATTTACTATTTAACTATTTTGACGAAATTACAGAAATGGCGGCTCATTTGCAAAATCCTTGAAAAAGGCTTAGAATAAACTACCAGTTCCTTTGGACCCTTGTGAACCAAAAGCTTTTCAGCTCTAAGTTAGGTCATGAAACTTCTAAATATGAACTTTCGTTCCGATACCTTCAGTAGTTTCTCCGGAATCGTCTCCACAAAAATCGTTTACACACACACATACACACAGACACACACACAGACATTTTTTTGTACCTTGGTCAAAAATGTTCAGGGGACCCAAAAAGCGCTATTTCCGCTAAAATCTCATTTTTTTTTTCGGCACGATTACAATACTTTACATACTGCGTATGATAAAGTAAAAAATCTGATGTGGCCAGGCACATGACTTTATCATACAATATATAAAATTAATAGTTTAGCTGCATGAGAATCTATTTTATTGAGATAAATCGTAGGTATTGTCAAAGCATCAGCACTTGACACTACTTACACTACGTCATTAGAATAATAGTTATTTATGTCACAAGTGCCGAAAGTACGGAATAGCGCGGCGACCGGTGATGCGGCGCGTCACCGAAGGCGAAGCGTCGCCGTCGCATGTGAGCGAGTCGCGCTATGTAGTTTTCGGCAGGAGTGACGTCAACGTTTTTTGTGTTGCTTTTTGAGAAATACGTACTTACAAAAAATTAAAAATGGCTATATTTCTGGATAGGAAATGTTAGGTTGATACCACTTCTACGAAACGTCAAGTTTAAAAAGCTAAATCAAATTCTGACAGATTTATATTCGTTCATGACACTGTAGATGTCGCATCCGTACCAACATACTAAAACGTAACTATACTCATCGCTATGCTTTATTTACAATTTTCTCAATTATCGTTTTTACAATTAGATAACAACGGGTTGATATTTCTTATCAACAAACAATCAAATTGGCGATCTTATTTTATTTGAATTTTGTATTTTCTACTTTGCCGCAGTAGAGCGGCAACGTTCCATAGCGGTTCTCCAACCTCTGATGAAATCAGCAGTTTTCGAGTGTGACAGCCATAGACATTTCTGTGGTGACAGCACAAAAAAATATTTGTCAAATCCAGGCTACTTTGAAGTTTCATATCAATGCAGATGCGACCCATGTCGATCAAATAGAATTTGCTCTTAAAGCTAAACTATTAATTTAACCAAAAAATATCATAGGCATAAATTATTCAAAATTTCCTCTACTTTAATTTATTATTTAACTATTTTGTCGAAATTACAGAAATGGCGGCTCATTTGCAAAATCTTTCAAAAAGGCTTAGAATAAACTACCAGTTCCTTTGGACCCCTTTCAACCAAAAGCTTTTCAGCTCTAAGTTTGGTAACAAAACTTCTAAATATGAACTTTCGTTCCGATACCTTTAGTAGTTTCTCCGGAATCGTCGCCACAAAAATCGTTTACACACAGACATACATACACAGAGACACACACACACACACACACACAGACATTTTTTTGTACCTTGGTCAAAAATGTTCAGGGGACCCAAAAAGACCTATTTCCGCTAAAATCTCAATTTTTTTTTTCGGCATGATTACAATACTTTAGCATACTGCGTATGATAAAGTAAAAATAATAATTATATGATATACCTCGGATAATCGGTGCTGCACTTGCATTGCAACCATATAAACTATTTTGTTACGTTTTATGTAGGAGGCAAAAAAGGAGCCAATGGTACCAATGCAATAGTATATAATAAATATGATAGCAAAAGATAATCTACCACAAGCACCACAAATAAAGAAAGTTTCAAATGTTTAATAAATGACTTGGGACTATGTGTATACCTACATATATTTTCAATGTGTGTAGGTATCTGCCCCTACAAAAATATTTTTTCTATGCGGAATTACGTCATGAAAAAATATACCGGTACCGATGTACCGGTACTTTGTGCTCCAGTATGGTACAGAACCGGTACATTTTGTTACGATACAATACGATACCGGTACAGCAAGGTGTATCGGAGTATCCCTAGTCGGAGACGAAAGATTGAGACCGGGAGCCACATATTTTTTTGCAGCAGTGCAAATTGAAATTGTAAAGTTAGCAGGAATTGTAGTCGAATTTTATATTTACCAATAGCTAAAAAACAATAGCTAAACAAACAGAAAAACTGTAACTAAATCAATAGTGATACTATTTGTTCATCACACAGCTGGCTTGTCGTAATTACAACATTGGCTTAGAATGTAGTATCATATATGTAAGAAAGAAACATAAAATATAATTTTACTCATCTTTTTCGTTCCATATACTTCGATTTTTTTGTTGATTAGCAAAGTTTTAAAAAATATTCGAACATGGATTCTTAGCTCGGCAAAAGCTGAGATGACACTCTAGCCTATTTGATATTCCAAACGGTATTTTGCAATTATCTATGCATTACTGACGTAAAATTGGATCACTTGGAAATGTAAAATAGGAAATTGTTTATCCGATCATCGTTGAAACGTCACATCTCATACAGTTACCCGGAACAGAGGAAAAGAGGCATTTACAATTGATAAACTATTTAGAATAATGTAATTTCCAATATGAATTAATATCTTAACTTTATTATCTTCAATACAAATACTACACTAATATAACCACATATTTCGTAATAACTATAGAGTAATAGGATTAAAACTACAAAACACAGGATTAATGTATACACAAACTAAAACAAGCTTTTGAATTAAACAATGCAAGGAGAACGAGTTGAGATGACACAATAACTACGCAAATACGTATCTTGGTACAAACCAATTCTGCAAAGAAAACGACCAATTAGTGCGTTGTGAGCCGTCCTAACCTAAATCATGCAACGAAATCAGCATTCAAATTGCTGGCAAATTGCTGGCGTCACGAAAATAGACCAAATACGATTTTTTTGCCATAACTTGTAAACAATTCATTTAGTAAACTTTAATACACAAGTGGAACGATATTGTATGTTTACAAAAATCGAAAAATTAAGAAACAAAATCAAAAAGTTATCTTTATGGACCCATATATACAACAGAAAATAAAAAAAAAATATATAGATATATAGATCTATAGATATCTCCGGCAAGAGGCCTAAAATTTATATATTTTTTAAATCGAACTTTCCAGGTTTTTGTGAAATTATTTTTGATTTTCAAATTGTTAGATTATTTACATTTGTCATTCCCAGCGTCAGTGATACTATTTACATGGACTACAGAGCGCAACAAAAATATTTTTCTTAATGAATTTCCATTTGGGCCCCAAAATGAATATGTAATTGCCATGTAAAAGTTGTTGCCAACCTTTTGCAAACTCAATCAAAATATTGTTTTATTTAAAATAAATTTGAAATAGGATAGTCTATTCCAATATTGGTAAAAGTCACCTTACCGAGGTTTTACGTTACCGGTTACACTATAGACAGTGTTTTCATTCTCAATTTAATTATTTCACAGGTAATCATTGAATTTTGAAGATCCTAGTCCTTGGATATTCGCCTGTTCACAAAGTCAGTTATTGTTCGAGGAGTAAGTTGTGTCAGCTCTGCTGGTTCAATGATAGGGGCTCCCAAGTGGTTATGTCTTGTGCGCATTAGAGCGTCACATTCGCACAATAGGTGTACCAGTGTCTCGGGGGACCACCCGCAGAATCTACAGTCTGCATTATTTGTCCGTCCAATCTTTGTGAGATGATATCCCAGTGGACAATGTCCTGTAAGGAGACCTGTAATCAGTCGAAGCTCTGTTTTTTGTAACTGGAGATACTGTCTGGCCTTGGAGGCGGATAAGGTTATGGTAGCCTTAGCTTGCTTCATGCCAGGTGATGTTTCCCAGTAAGCTCGTTTAGCTTTATCTTCCCAGTTTTGCACCATCTTCCTGATGTGGCTCTTTGTGATACTGCAACAGGGTTCAGGTCCGTAAAAGGGAGTCTTAGAGCCTTCTCTGGCTAGGATGTCGGCTTGTTCATTGCCTTCGATCCGATTTGACAATACGTCATCGTGGATGCCCCTTATAATGACAACCAGGTCATCTGCGTATCCCTGTATGTCAAAGCCTTCGTTCGATAACAACAGCGTCAGCTCGTCGACCAGAAGTGCCCACAATAGGAGTAATAGCACCCCCCCCCCCCCCCCCCATATGGACAGCCTCGACCAGTGGTTATCGTAGTTATCTTCACCAATGGCTGCTGAGACCCTCCGGCATTTAAGCATTCGTTGGATCCATGTGGTCGTGGAGGCATCGATGCCTTTTATCCACGTTGCTGTGTCTATAGATTCGTAGATGGTGTTATCAAAAGCACCTTGGATGTCTAGGAATGCACATAGAGCAACTTCCTTGCTCAATATGCTCTTTTCTATTACTGTTGTCAGTCTGTGTAGAGCAGATATTGTTGATTTGCCTGTTTAATAAGCAAATTGTTTTTTGTGAATTGGATCTCCATCGTTGTTAGGAGACACGAGGTTAGGCTTATATATTTGGGTACAGTTGACTCGTTTTTCAAATAAATGATAGTGACTTTTGTCTTTAACTCGTCGAATTAAACTGTAAATATTAGTAGATATATTCGAGCTACTTGAGTATCAATAAAAAGCTACTAAGGTAATCAGAAAACATACCACAATATTCTGCATTTAACCATTTAACATTATGTGTAACTTTACATACGCGAGGTCACACTTCGCACTTCGAACCCATTGAATATACTTTTCAGTTCCCCTTGGTTCGTTGATATTCGCTTTTCTCAGATAAAACGTAAGCGTGGGTTTTCTAATTGGTCGATTTGCAAAGAATCATGTAACGCCTCCGAATTCTAGGCAATTTCAGCACGGAATCCCGTTGTAGCGCGATAACCGATAGTTTCTGTTTCTAAGGTGGAAAACGGATTCTGATATCGCACTGACATCAAAGGCAACCGCACCGTGTGTGTTTACTTTGAATGTCACAGATATCCACATTTAGCAGGCTGTGGACGACGTTATGTGAGATTTAAACGATAGAAATGCTTAATATTAGTCTACAGAGTTTGGAATATCAAAACCCTTAGTAGTTACTATGTTTCTATAAACAGGTAACCTTACAGTTATTTGCTTGAAACCAATAACACTGGCTGGGTAGATTACAGTATGTCATGTAGTTCGATGTAAAGATTTCAACGGGGATGCAGAGGTAAATTACAACCAGCTTTTTCTCTTATTGCAGTTTTCAAGTATTAAAAAGATAAAACCAATAGCAAATAGAAGTAATTAGTATTAAACCAATAATACAGTTAATTATGTAGCACAGGGGTAGAGTATAGGAAATATATTTCTGCAGTTAATAAGTAATAGCAATATACTTTAATGACAATATCGTCTAAATATATACATCCAATATAATAATGACCGCAATATGCATGTATAAATTTTTAATATTCAATCACACTAAAATACAGCACAACCTTTCGCTATTCGTCATGTAATCACTTACATTGATGATGTAATTTTTTTTATGAAGTTGGCACCGTTCTACTTAAGATAATGTTATGTGATGAATAGTTTATTGCCCCCCCCCCTTGTGTATTTTGTTATTTTGTTTATTGCATAGCATTTCCGTTATGTATACCACATACATAAGATGAGCAGGCGTCCCGCTTTTGCCGGGACATTCCGGCTTTTTCACATTTTGTCCCGCGTCCCGCGGTGCTTAAAAACTGTGTAGCTTTGTAGGAAGATTTTAAAATATGTGAAAAATATTTTTTTTCAAAGCATTCGATAGAAGCAGTAATAATAATTAATTATTGTATTAATATTTATTATAATTATCATTGCAGTTAAATTGTTTTCCAAACATAATTTTAAATTACTCATCATAGGTACTATCGTGGCCATATATTATGTCCCTTCTTTTGACGTCTATTTTCTCGGAAACCTAGGGGCGAAAAAATTTGAAAAAATTCTGGTGCAGTCCTTGATTAATATGCTACAACTCATAAAAATTAGAAAGCTGTAAGTGTTGGCGGTTTCCCGATTTTTCCAAATTAAGAAGAATTGGCGCTGTTTTTGCCACGTAAATTTTATTCGTTTAACTTTAGCAATTAATTACTTCGGAAATTATACATAGATTTGAACGAATTAACAAGCAAAATCACCTGCGGAATGCTAACTTTCCATGTGCTTTTTTGTAAAATGATTGGACTAGTGCTTGACCCACAAAAAGCTATATTATGCAATACCACCAATTCTTTTATTAGAAGAGCTAGAATAATGAAATATAGATTATAGGCTACCCACTAATTCATAGGTTTAAAGTTTATTACATAATCATGGTTTATCTTGCATTTTCCCTACAAAAGATCGAGTTGAAGCATCTCATGATTGCTGCAGTTGACGCGGCGCTCTTCGTCCTTGGGGCGAGGGGGAAGGGATCGACATCGACGCTGCCAGTCGTGGCGGATCGCGCGTGCATTACTATAGTACTAGTGTTTACGGACACGATAAATAAGACGACACGGCGATTATGCCTCGCCAAAGAAATTTGGGTATCCGGCGACAGATAACGGAATTAAAAAATAATGGCAAAATAAGTCAATAAGATAACAGAACCACGAACAGGCATTTGGAAGTCCCATGGGAATTCTTGGCAATTTAAATCGGGTTTCGGGTTTAGCATTTAAAATTAATGAGTGATCTGCAAAATATTCTATGTGTCTACAAATTTACGATGCTAAATTTGCAAAAGCTTTTTGATATTTTTAGTTTTATACGCCTAGAGCTAACGTTTGTAATATATGTAATATATCAAGAGTTGTATTTATTTTATATTGATTCTGCATGTATTTAAATATTGTTAATAAGTAAGCTGTTGAAACTGTTATAATAGTTTGAATATTTATATAACAAAATCGGGCATTATTTTAATAATTTTTTGGGTTTATCAAGCAAGCTTAATTTAGTATTCACCACTAATCGGAAAATCTGCTAACTCCATATTATTAGATTTATCCGCTTCCATCAAAATCTTGTTTACAACCTTATTGTATAAAAACTGAAGAGACCAGAAAACGCCAATCGCAATCACATATTATAATCAAAATTATGCAAATATTAAGAATTTAATTGTTAGTTAAAATTACTACCTTGTCCAGTTATGGTTCCTTTTGTGTATTGATAATAAGCTGCCCCGGTTCTCCAAGCTGTGTCGGTTCTCTCCGACATGACAGCACCGCTAACGCCTCCCTTCCCCGCAGCACCCCAAAGACCGTAGAGCGTCGGAATTCACGCGGAGTTTCAGCACGATCTTTTGTATGAAAAATGCAAGATAAACAATGATTATGTAATAAACTTTAAACCTATGAGTTATTGGGTAGGCTATAGTCTATATTTCATTATTCTAGCTCTTCTAATAACGGAATGGCTGGCATTGCATAATATAGCTTTTTGTGGGTCAACCACTAATCCACTGATTTTACAAAAATGCACATTGAAAGCTAGCATTCCGCAGGTGATTTTCCTATTTAACTCGTTGATATATAGGGATTATTCCCGGAGTACTTAATTGCTAAGTTAAACGAATAAAATTTACGGGGAAAAACAGCGCCAATTCTTCTTAATTTGGAAAAACCGGGAAAATGCCAACACATACAGGTTTCTAACTCTTATGAGTTGTAGCATATTAATCAAGGACAGCACCAGAATTTTTTCAAATTTTTTCGCCCCTAGTTTTCCGAGAAAATGGACGTCAAAAGAAGGGACATAATATATGGCCACAATAGTACATATACAATAAGTTATAGTAATAAGTTAATATTAACAATAATAAAAAGTAAGTTACTTTGCCCAAGTCTAATACTCTCGCCTGAATGACTATAAACTTCACGTACCATTTGTCTGCCGTGAACAAAATTAGCAAAAATAACTCAACAAAACTGTAATAATACACATACAGTAGTCCAAGAATATCGTTTCCAATTTTTAATTTACTATTATAATTCGTACTGTTTAGCAATTTATGTTCTAGTAATTTACGTTAATAATTTAACAAAATAATAATATCGTGTTTTTTGCAATTTGCGCAATGTTTTTTTTTCTTATCTCACAAAAACACAGTCCACTCCGTTGTCATTTCACTGCTTCGATTTGATAGTGTTTATGAGTTTCGTAGCAGTCGGAGATAAATAAATTTCTTAGTCTTGCTAGCATAATTTTTCTGCCAGTCTTATTGACATATTAAGTTGAAGAAAATCTACGGTTGTAATATTATACCTATGAACTAACAATTTCTTGACTTATTCTTATTGTTATGCTGCCATAGATTAACCCCAATTAAAATTGGATCGATATTGTGTCAATGTGTTGTCATACCTGTCAAGTTGGCATATTTTATTTTAAGGAAAAGAGTTTAAATTTACTACGTGGCTTATTTAAAAGATTGATGAAAGCTAATTAAAGATGATGCACACAATTTTTTTATCGAAATTCAAGAAATTGACGATGAATTATAAAATAGAGGTTTTTTTCATTTCAGAAGAGTTATTAAAAATTTGATATAATGTTGTCTTTATGGACTAAATATACACAAAAATAGTTATACAATCAACAACAAAATAAGTCTACCGCAAGAGGGCTAACATTTACAATTTTCTTCAAAACAATACATTCCAATAATTGAAATAAATATATAACAAATAATGTCTACAATTTTTGGCGTAAAATAATTAGATATGTTCTGATCAGCATCACATTAACGTTAAAATTATGCCTGTGGATCCAACTCAACTCAAAATCATATTGATAATGCAAATATTTTTTAAAACCCCTAGAATTCATCTGTTTTAGACTTTTACTATAACGCAAGTATTTGCTTTTTTTCGTTTGCTCCCTCGATGACGGCCGTTATAGGGGCATTTTACACTTAGATCTGTTTTCTGTCTTTCTTACTCTTCAATTTTCCTCGCTGTGTTTGTTAACGTACCTACTTTATTCCTACTTAATGTTCAATCAGCTCACTACCCAAATATCCAACCTACATTGATGAATGTTTTTATGTGTAAACATGTCATGTTTTTGTTTTCTTTACTGTAGTTATTAGTTGTTTATTTTAATTTTAATCTTTTAGAAAGAATTCTTACTAAAAGTTTGGTAAATAAATCATTCAGCTCCTCAATTAACTTATACGGGTCTATTTTCATTTCTGCAGGTTTCCATTCTGATAATTGCTTTTTGTGCAGTTTATGTATGCATGTACAAACAAAAAGCTAAATTGCACTACTACATAGTACATACTAGCAATTAAAAAATATAGAATTTGTTTATTTACATTGTCATATTTACTCTCTAAGTAGCACAGTATTAATAGAAACTCTGACCAGATCTAAATCATTCTGAAAGTATTGGCAAAAGTTCTTCGGTTAGGAAGTACAACAGATACCAATCTAATTGATTGAGGATTTTGAAAATTGTGCGCGATTTAAAATTCAAATTCCTTGTCGGATTTATTCGCCTGCTGCTGAGAAAAAACGAATTGATGAATTTATTTGTGGGATTTTCGGCGGAAGTCTACGGCATGACGGCGCGGCGGCAAGAAAAATATCTGATTTGTTTGGGATAACAAACCCGTCATGGGGAAGCCCATCGGAAATATCACCTAGTGTGCACATGTTCTAAATTCAAAAGAAACACCCCAGGTACTTAGATCAACAAACCGCGATCGTGTTATTTCCCCCAGAAGAGATTATGGAAATTACCGAGGACCAAGACTTGATCCCTGCGGAATCCCGAGGCCCGAGTTTTTGTGCGGATTTTCCTTACGCGCAGTGTATTTAATCGCGTCACGGCGGCTTTTCTAGATTCAATTTTGTCAGTTCGTAGTAGAATATGTAAGGGCGGAAACTAGTAAAGTACTGAACTATTGCGCTTGTGGAAGCTATGAATTCCGCTGAGTTTTACTACGCAATAAAATCACTTCCCATTGGATTATATATTCCACTTTCGCGGAAGTACATCATGACTGCTACTTCCTACACCAGTGCTTCTATGAACCTCCGGTTTTATTGTAGTATTTCCAACTCCGATTGCCATAAAGTTAACAGTTTCTTCTTAAATCTTGAGTGAATGCCACAAAGCAGAGTTGAATTATTAAGAAGATATTATTACTAAAATGTCCTGATTAATTTGCACGTCTTTTATGTATTTTTAGTACAGAAAACATGGGCCGTTTTTGGGATATATTTGGACATATAACACAAATGTGTTATAGCATTATTATTTTTTACAAACGCCATTTAATTTGCGTTGGATCCTAGAGTCACTAACCAAATGTGCATAAAGACTTGGTGTCCAATCCAAGGTATCTCTCTTTTTACCTGCAAAAGTCGTTTTTAGAAAGTAAATGTCGCAACGGTTCGATTAACAAAATGAAAAAAATAACAAAATGGCTGGAAATATCTACAACATAAACAAAATAAATAACTCCGTATAAACCTTCTTAACCAGTATGACATTACAATGTAGAAAGCAATTTTGCAGGGGAAAACTGGGACACCTGTATATTGTTATGTAGCTCGTAATGGGACTGGTGCAGGCCAGGGTAGATGCAAATAAAACTCACACTGGTTTTACATGCGTGTATATTGTTCAATACAGTATTGTTCAACAAAACAGCTGACAAGGCAGGCCACTGCCTTCTCGTACTCGTATCGGATGTCTAAAATACAATCCCCTCATGCTCCGGTATGTTGCTATTTATATCAATTGCCCAAATACGTCATTACCGTTAATTAGGTTACCAAGCGTCGAGGTTGTTCACTTTCCTTTTGTGTAAACTCGGCGTTTGGCATCCATACTAGACACCGCAATCATTCACAATTCGGGTTGTTAATTTTATATTTGTATGCAATTTTTACTTGAACACAATAATAACTTTAATTTATTACTACTTCGTAACAATATATAAAGACAGTTGGTGTATCTTTTCACGAGACATTGTCTCACCACAAAATGACGGAGCGAGCGCCAACTAATATCGCATATTTTGGTTATTCTGACATTCTGACATTATTATTTTCTAGGTTCTAGGTTATCCTAATTGGATTTCTTGTTAAAACGTAGGCATCTCAATAGTATTTGGGCTTTAAATGTCTCATTTTTTTCCAACCCATTTCCACCGTGATTGTCCACCGGCATGGGGCCCGCGGGAACAGATTTGCAGACCTCTGCTCTAAACAAAGGTGACCACCATGCACGGCACTGTAACACATCAAATTTTGCTACGCTAATACATTGATACTGAACTGTGGTACGTTTGTCTAGTGTGTCAACATCAACACAAATGCATCATGAGGCACTTGCCAAACTAGGCCGCTCCGTCTCAATAGGTCTCGTCGGTTGAGAATGATTAGGCTTCAGATTCAGTCATCAGCACAGTAATCTGAAAGTATGGATGGTTCATTTCCAGAGAGTAGACAAATGCTTGCTTCTCAACGGCGTAGCACTCGACCACGTCGGGAGTGGTCAATATTCTATTCATTTTGTTCGGCAAAATCTTCATCCACACTGTCGTTAGCTTTTGAACAATAGTAGGCATTTCGAAATACAAATTTTTCAATGTTTTCCTCTGTCAAATAATGGGGAGGCTTTTGATTATACATAGTTGCATCACTCTTCTCAGAATATCTCTGTGTATATTGTTGAATTAGTGTCGAATGTGTAAGACTTTGTTGTCGCTGTGCTGCTGTTTTGGTGGAAGTAAATCCTGGAGGTGACGGTTGAAAGAGCTGTTGTGATTGTGGTGTAGTTGAGATGTGTTCTCTGGAAGTAGATGGTACTGCGTTGTCAATGTTCTCATAGTAACCGCAGTCAGCATAATAGAGGATGTTAATAATAGAATGTTGTAGTGCATTCCTTGTAGTATCTGAATATTTACTAATTTTATTACCTATAAAACCGCAGAAAAATTTAGTTTCTACATTGCGAAAAATTACTCGGCTGCTTTTTGATATCTTTATGGTATCCTATGCTGACTTTAAAATGCCAAAAGGCTGTTTCAGCATTTCTAATTTTTGGTCTGCAGGTCGCCTCCTTTTAGGTGGACATGATTGCGACTCACTTTCCGAAGCGTCATCATTATCTTCTAGTCGTCTCGGATTCTTGTGCGACGTTGTTCGCACTGCTTGCTCGCAACAGAGTACACACTGGCCGATGCGCCAACAAACACGTCTACGCTGTAATGTGTGGACTCTTTGCGTTCGCGACAAAAACCGACAGCCGCCGCATCACGGCGAGCATACAGTGTAACGCTCGCTGTAACACGGAACAGGCCGTACACACATGTTACGTTATACGTTACATTACATGTTACATTACGCGTTTAGCAGTGTTAGTTGGCCACGTGATTGTTAGATGGCGCTGTACATCATATTCCAATAATATCAACAAACACAACGGACATGAAAACTGGTTAAAATCAATCAAAATTAGACTAAACGAAAGAGACTCGCGAAACCATTTACACATTTCCGACGATGGTTTTAAAAAACTGCTGGTGGGAGCGCTGTCTGGATGGGTAGTATCGACGCCAGTTCAGAGATGGCGCCATGGTGGTCTTCTTGAGAGAAAATCCAAATGCCGGAATGCCATAGCGACAGGCTATGGCATTCCGTCATGTCATTAAGTAATGATTGACGGATGACTAATTTATGTCGTTGGATTTCCATTTCCTCTAACAGGTTTACTTTGTTACCTTTCTCTTGTTGGTGTAGTAGCGTCATGTTTTCTTTCGTGGTTTTATGTCCGGTTTCCGTGAGATGTCGTCCAATTGCTGAATCACCATTTCTGTTCCCTATGTGTTCTTTGAACCTCGTAATCAATTTTCTACCTGATTGGCCTATGTAGTATAAATCACAGTTTCGCAACTAATCTTATAAACGCCACTCTTTTGGGTAATAGGTAAATTTTATTTTTTTTCTGATTGTTTATAAGGAAGCTACTCAGTTTGGTGTTGCTGCGGAAAGAAGTTGTTATATTAAATTCATTTAGGGCGCGTTTCAGACATAGGGTTAGGGAAGCGTGGTAATTCAGTGCAATGTATGTGGTGTTAGCACTGTAATGAGGGTATATCATTTTAATCACTCTGCCATTGTGTATTTTGTTGTAAATATATAAGTAGTCTGTTAAATAGAAATCTAAAGGCTGTTTCCTTGTATAGTGGTGATGTGGAACTTTGTTTCGGGATAATTATGTCTGTGCCTGTGGGTTTGCGGAATATGTCGTAACGCAGGACATCTCCGTGTCTGAACAGCGAAATATCTAGATAATTAATTTGGCCATTATTTTCTCTCTCCATTGTAAATTTGATTTTTCCTAAATTATTAAAGAGGTTGCGAAGAGCTACTAGTTGGGCGTTATTTCCCTCATATATAATGAGAATGTCGTCGTCATATCTGCAGTAGAACTTTATGTTAGCAGTGAATAGATGGTGTTTTTCTCAATATAATCGACATAGAATTCCGCTAGAAGTCCTGATAGAGATGAGCCCATGGACAGACCGATCTTGTGAATACAACAAATTTATTCTACAGATCGATAAACTAGATTTTGTTGCAATTTTTCTATTGTAATTTTTTGATCGTTTTTGTGTAGTGTACGAAGCATCTTTCATGGAGTAGCAGGAATCGTTAAATGTAAAAAGATTTTGCTCAGTTACTAACTCCATCAGGTTCATCAAAAAATCTACGTCCAATGTATCTAGGTAGTCAATGTCTCCTTGTCATAAATTCTCTGACTAATTTAAGAGTCTTAGCTATGGAGACTTTAGTATATAGGTTCGTTATATCTAGTGAAATCTATATGGACTTGTTACTGAGTTCTATGTTTTTGGTCTTAGAGATGAGTTGGGACGAGTTGGTGATAGAGAACGTAGGGACAAACTTGAGCGTGTTGCGTAGGGTATGTTGAATCATTTTGGCGAGTTTTTCGACTGGGGTGTTCAGACTGGAGACTATTGGTCGGATTGATTTATTAGGCTTGTGGAGCTTTACCAGACTATATAGGATAGGTCATGTTTATGAGGGATTGGCTTTTGTAATCTAGTTTTTGGAGTGTGTCTAGTGAATCACCAAAATAAAACTAAGAGGTACTCTGATAAAATGCTAAACGAATTCTTACTAAATTGTTACACCAGATAATCCAAACTCTTTAAATAAATAAAATGAAATGGTATTAAATGGTAAAAGACCAGGGACCCTATTCTCGTCATTTTTTTGAAGCGAATGCGTCTTTTCGAATGGAGTAGGGATATCACCGGTTGCCCTCTGGTTCGTATCTAGGTTGTTGCTAAGAACAATAACGCACGCGCCACGCCCATACTTTTCAATCAAACGTATGGGAACGTATGGGCGTGGCGCGTGTGTTATTGTTCTTAGCAACAAACAAACTTGCTCATAGATACGGGCAACCGGTGATATCCCTACTCCATTCGATAAGTCACGATTCGCTTCAAAAAGATGACGAGAATAGGGTCCCACGCCCAGGAAAAACCATGGAGGAAGGAGGAGTCGGCATAAGCGCTCGGATATGGGACCACTTTCCCCACTCCGGAGCTACTTTAATGTCAAAGTGACATTCGCAACGTTGACGTGTTATTATTTTATCGATTTTGCTCATTTCACTTTGTTTAAGGATAGTATGGTGAATTTGCATGTAGATATACATAAAAAACTAATGTCTAATTACGCTGTTCGCAGCTGCAACAGCAGAAAATCAGCTATAAACCCGATTTCGACCGGGGTAACATTTCCTCGGTAAGTGACTGTATATGTCAACAATGTACAGGCTTGTACTGGCCGCACGCACAAACATTTTTTGAGATATGTTTATTACGTATTTGTTATAAAAATTAGATTAAATAAATTCTTAAAAGTGTTCATATAGCGCCTTTATATAATGTACCCACTCGGCACATTACAATATATTGCAGGAACAATTTCTTGAAATTTATGGCCGATTTCTGAGTTAGTCCGGACCTGGCAGGCGGCCAACTGTTAAGCTACTTTAGTGTCATGTTAGCCCCGCCCCCCGGGGCCATTTTCTCGCTGCTAAAAGTATAGCGTAAAGCGACTCCATCTTCCTCCATGGGAAAAACTAACTAACGCAATACAGCTTTGTCGACAGTGAAACATGTTGAAGTCAACAGTTGAAAATTGCAACGAAGAATGTGCGCATCAAAGCACCTGTTGTCGGAAGAAACTAAACGATTCACTCATACTCGTATGTATCACGCGGCACGCCATGCCAAGGCCGCTAGAACTTCCCCCCCCCCCCCCCCCCACCCCCTGCTACAACCGAAGCGCAACGTCTACGATATGATAGCGCGAGCATCTCTACTCGCAATACATTTCTCAACTCTTGTGAAAATAATTGTCATCTTCCTTGACATGTTCACCAATATAAGTATTTGTTTTGAACATCCTGCATAAATTGTATAAAGATAACGGTCTAAAAAGCTGGTCTAAAAACCTTTTCAAATAATTTCTGTACAGTGGCGTAGCTACATATTCAGCGCCATGGAGCAAGAAAAATCCCTGCGCCCCTTGTTTTCGGAAGAGGTCTGGCATTTTGAACATTTAATTTAATGTATACCATGGTTTTATGATAATAAAAAACAATTATATAGTCAACAGCTGGCTCTTTTCGATTTGTAATAAATTAAAATAATCTAAATATTCTTCAAATGTGTTCACATGTGCTTCATAATTATTCTAAAACTAGTATCTTTTACTAGCGTAGATTTAAGAACATTTACACTAATTTTAGTTCTTTTGTAAAAACCAAGGTGGGTATTCATAAGCCATTTCTTAACCTTCTGAAGGACTATGTTGAAAATGGTCAAGTTTTCATTGCACGCTATTCTTTTTCTTATTATTAAATATGACGCTCAATCATGTTTTCAAATACTTGGGGCGTGGAATGGATCACCCAGCATACAAATAACGTTATACGTGCTTTTGACGGATTATCAGACGCATAACTTGAAAACGCCAACTCGTACTTAAAAGATGTATAAACATTTTATGTAGAGAATTAAAAGATCTAGAAGTTTCCCAAAAAATCCATTGTTGTCCAATCAATAAAAAATCCAAGTCGGTTATCTATGCAGACTATGACCGTGAATAACTCGCAGCTCAGACCGCATATCGATGGGAGCTGTTTACATGTTATTTCTAATGTCAAATCAAATGTATATTTAAAAATCCATCTGGGTTTGAATTTTTCCGAAGTGAATTATTTGTTTAATTTCACTGGGTTAAGACGCGATAGTCGTCTACAAATTCGTTTTTTGAGTACCATTAAAATAATAACATAACTTACAACCTTGAAAACATTTTCACAGTTCAGGTGATAGTTGGTTAAGATGCCACAGTACGTTTTTCTAACCACATTCAAATGATGGTTAGAGACATTTTTTCAAAGTTTCTCAAAGAGACTTTTTTAAATTTGTGTCAAAATTATTTGGAAGAAAGCGTTTTAGGCAATTGAAACTTTTACCAGCATTAAAATTTTGAGATTGGCAATTTCTTCTTTTAAAATAAGAAACATTGTGTTTCATATTAACAAGAAAATACTGAAAACCACTTACATACTTATAAGTAAGTTTATGAATAAATAACATACCAATTTAGTAAAATAATTTAACGTGAACAATATACTATAATAGTACACTCAATAAATAAATAAAGTTAATAAAGTGCGCATGCTTAAAAAACAAACATTTACAGACGTCAAAAAAATGTACATGGAGTTATATATGTATAAACTCAACGTACAAATCTATAAATCGAAATTATGATAATTAAGTTAAGGTCACAAAACATTTAGGCCGTTAGAATTTTATTAAGAAACTCAAGCCATTTTTTACAAAAACGTTTTGTTATTTCTCTTCGAATTTTGCGCCCCCTCTACTCGTGCGCCTGGAGCAGTTTGCTCCCACTGCTCCCCGTAGCTACGCCCCTGTTTCTGTATAGACTCTACTACAATCTCCGGATGTGTGTACATAATCTAAGGCCTAAGCAGAACTCAAAAGAACCAGTACAACAAAACGGGTACGTGTTGCTTCGTAATTTCATTTAATCTTCATTTATTTTAAGCCGTCCGAGGGATTAAAGGTTAGGTCTGAGGAAACGTAATCTCTGAGTAGACAGTCTCTAAAGTCTGGAGTCTAGACGTTCGTGTACTCTGTCTAATTTATTAATAATAGAGTCCTGCAGGATGGATAGGGCTGTATAATGTCGGCAATAATGGTTGTAATAGGTCATAGCTTAATTTAAGCCCGACATTAATCATCCGGAATCTGGCCTGGGAGTCGGTTTTGGACGTCCGCAGCCATGCGGGCTGACCACGGCCGGCGACCGTCCGAAAAAGTCCAACAAAAACTTACTACCCGTCTCCGTTAGGAGGCGTTCGACGCGTCCAGCTTTTTATCCGTGACTGATTAATCCGACGTGATTTTTGGCGGCGCCCGGGGGGAACCGCGTCGATCGTCGCTGCTAAGCGCACAGCGCTCCCCTCTCTTTATTTGTCTTCTAATTCTGCCTTCAGTGCGGTTTAATAATGCAAATGTGCGGATTACCCTGAACATTTTAATGCGCACTGATTCGCACACAAAATGCTAGGGTTAATGCTGTAATGGAGGGGTTGCTTATGAAGAAACGTGGAAGTGGTGCCGTTTGAATAATTAAAGTAAATATATTGTGATAATGGTATA
Source organism: Melinopterus prodromus (assembly GCA_964023965.1). Classification (NCBI taxonomy): domain Eukaryota; kingdom Metazoa; phylum Arthropoda; class Insecta; order Coleoptera; family Scarabaeidae; genus Melinopterus; species Melinopterus prodromus. Next base: position 21,549,307 of record OZ030396.1, read on the forward strand.
TTGTGTTTAATGAAAAATCAAAATCCTAATTTTATTGTTGGTAATTGTAGTGCCATTCATTAGAAAACTTTTTTGGAAAAAGACAATAATTGTGTGATTTCATGTCAAATCTACTCAGTTATTGACCACACCAACCCTAGTTTTGCACGAGATTTCGTTGTTGTCCTCATATACATACCTAAATGAAATACTAATAAATTATACGTTGATTTATCTGCCCGTTTTCTAATTGTGGGATTGATTTTTTTATTGTTTTGTTCTGATTACCTAATCTTTCTACATTTTCCATTCCTGCTTTTCCTGGTATAGGTACAGTACAAATAGAATTGTAGGATTTTTCTTCTTTATTTAAAAATTAACATAACAATATTAAATATTTAAAAATGAACGCTTTCAACGTTCCATATACTTGGTCTTCCTGCAACGATGAACTAGACACCACCCTCGAAATGGAACAAAATTGCATATTACAGTTTCTAGGCGTCACTATCATCAAAAACCTAGTAAGTTAGAATTTTACATACACATACACGTGTTTCAGGTACTTGTTTATCACATGGCAGATCCAAGCAGAAGAAATTTGCGCGCGAAAACAGGTACACCGAATGTAGATACAGTAAAAATCAACAAAATTTGACAAGAAGGGGTGTAAAACAAAAATTAATAAATAAATTAAATTTATACCTCCGGTAAAACGGATTGGGGAAACTATAAGTATGAAAATAAAGGTTTGTAAATTAAATTTGTTTGATCGTTAAGAAGAAACGTTTAAAGAAACATTTTTAGAGAAGTAATTTATATAAACATGGAGTCGAAACCGGATATATTATTAATTACAGAGATGTTACATTACTTCACAAATGCAATAAAGGTTATAAATTGGACCTTCTTGTACAACTTGAAATAGATCGACAAAAAAATCCTAATTCTTTTCTGCTTAATGATCAAACAAATTTTGTTTACAAACTTTTGTTTTCATACTTATAGTTTCTCCAATCCGTTTCGCCGGAGGTATAAATTTAATTTAATTATTAAATTTTGTTTTACACCCCCTTCTTGTCGGTTTTAGAAAAGTAATTTATATAAAAATAGAGCCGAAACCGGTCATATTATTAATTACAGAGATGTTAAATTACTTCACAAATGTAGTAAAGGTTATAAATTAAACCTTCTTGAACAACTTGAAATAGAACGACACAAAAAAAACCTAAAGAACCATTTAATAAAGTGGTACTTAATATTGGGATATAGCCAAAAATAATGGCTATAATAGATCCTTCGTTCAAGACATTTACAACAATATACATAATATAATATACCATTTATCCTAACCATACATACCATGACTACTAAAATCAATAACGATTAAACTACTTACCAGGGACAGAGTTCATACCAATTACCAAACACACTCGAAAAGTATAAAAAGTAATAATATATTTTTCAAAAACACCGGTAAGATCGGCAACTCCATCACCAGCAACCAATATCGATCTGAAAAATTAACTTTAAATGGTATATGTATATGAAACTTGCCCAAAATAAGGAAAAACACGCCGACGCATTGGCATTAGATATCGAGAACATACACACAACCAAGGATCATACGTATATAAACACATTCATGAGACACAACACAAAATTTAAATCACCAACGTAAGACTCCTTAATGAGATTAGAAAATTCAACAAAATTAATATTTATGGGGTTTAACCTAATCGCTTATTCCTGAAACTGTCCAAAACTACCGCCAATGACACTGCACCACCTCGCGACAGAGGATAGAACCGGACAGTAAACCATTTCTGCGACATCATTGTTAGGTTAAGACGTATTATCCATTTGATACATTCGTTTAAGAATTTAATTTAACTGACTGTTTTAATTTATTTAGTGTTGTTATCTTGCACTATCAGTTGTACGGTGAGAAGATCTTGTGTTGATACCCAGGAATGTATAGTCCAATTTAATTTTATAACCTCAAATACCACATGTATTACTAGCAGGAAAACTGGCGGTAACTTAATAAGTCCGGTGTTTAATGTATTGTTTTGTATATTCTATGTGTACTGTAATGTAACGTGCTAACCCCTAGGGCCTAGACGAAACTAATAGTTTCGAAACATGTAGCCAAATTGTTCTGTAATAAAACAACATCAAATACACACTCCCTGAGTTTTATTAAAATAGGTTCATATAGATTTTTTTAAACTGGATATATTATTTATTTAAAATCAACTCTTTTGAATACACTCTAGTGCACACATGTCATATTCGTATTAACTTCTTAAGTGAACATGGAAAATTGATTTGCGCCTACCGGCGTTAGAAGTATCTTGTGACAATGGCGGATGCGCCGGTTGCGATTTTAAAGGGTATAGGTACGTTGAGCAACACTACAAAGTTATTACTATTAATTTTATTTTTAGGCGGTATTTTAAGGTAGTGATATGTCAAATAAAAGGTAGTAAGCTTTATCGTATCTAGGCAAGAATCACAATGCAAAATGTTTCACGTGTTCCCAGGTTCTGCTATAGTTAAGTCAAATTACCCCCAACTTCTCTTTTTATGATAGATATTTTCTTTAACATCATATGTGTAGTATAAAAGCGTTGATCCTATTTCTATATACCACTAAAATCAGCCAACAATTGTCGCACTTCATAATTCTCTAGAGGAAAAATTCTACTAAATTTGCTGGAATTGTGGTTTAACTTTATCCTCAATTTATTTCTTTTTATTACTTTATCATACATAGTATGATAAAGTATTGCAATCATGTCGAAAAAAATGAGATTTTAGCGTAAATAGGTCTTTTTGGGTCCCCTGATCATTTTCGACCAAGATACAAAAAAATTTCTGTGTGTGTGTGTATGTGTGTATGGGTGTGTGTGTGTATGTGTGTACTCGATTTTTGTGGAGACGATTCCGGAGAAACTACTAAAGGTATCGGGACGACGAAACTTCATATTTAAAAGTTTCATAACTAAACTTAGAGCTGAAAAGCCTTTGGTTCAAAATGGTACAAATGAACTGATAGTTTATTCTAAACCTGTATCCTCTAAGCATTTTTCAAGGATTTTGCAAATAAGCAGCCATTTCTATAATTTCCTCAAAATAGTTAAATAATAAATTAAAATAGAGGAAATTCTGAATTATTTATGTCTACGACATTTTTTGGTAAAATTAATAGTTTAGCTCCAAGAGCAAATTCTATTTGACCGAGATCGGTCGCATCTGCATTGATATAATACTATATAGTGAGCTAGGATTTTCCAAATATTTTCAGTCTAATGACAATACCGGTAGTGTCGAATGCTGATGCTTTGACAATATCTCACTATATCTACTGTCAATTGTATCAAAATATCTCATATTGTGTTACCGTGTACGGTCCTTGCCTGACGGCGTCGGATAGCCAGCGTGTTCAGCGTGTCCAAAATGCCTGTGTTCTGTGTGTTTTTGGTTTGAGGAAGTATGATCATGTATCGAACGTGCTGGGCGACTTGGGGTGGTTGACCATGGATAACACTAGGGTGTTGCATGCAGCAATATTATATCATAAGTTTTGTATCCAAGAGGATCCCACAATACCTCATGCGGAAGATACGCTGTAGAACGGATGTCCATAACCTTAATTTAAGATTCAGGGGTTTGCTCCACCTGCCCATCGCACTGAGCTGTATAAACGGTCATTCTCTTACCAGGTCAGTCACATATACAGTGGTCTCAGAATTATTATTCTACAAGTTCTCGGAATTATTGTTATATTATTGTTACAATTATGTCTTAGTTCTAGTTTGCGTAAGGCGTTGACTGGAAGAGCTAGGCAATTTGGAAACAAGTGTGTTTGTTGCATTTAATAACTAAACTATTAATTTTATATATTGTATGATAAAGTCATGTGCCTGACCACATTAGATTTTTTTCTTTAATTAACAAAATCTTTACCGAAAAAATGCACAATTAAAAAGTGGTAGCCTTTTTTCTATATAGTTTTATAAACACAGCGCCGGAGATTTCATAAATGCCGATTTCGAGCATATGACACTGGTTTCGAGATTTTGTTATTTTTAGGTCTAACTGCACTCCACTAACTTGATCGCAGTTGATGTTTTATGAGGGTCGCGGACTCTCAGACTCTGATAACAATCTTGTGGAGATCTGCCATCAGAATGTGCGACGCTGAAATTTTGTAACCGCCTTCCCGTAAACGCACAAGGAAGTGGATATTAAATATTACTGCGCTTGATAACGCCAAATATCTATGAGCGCGTGTAAACTGGCTTAAAGTTAGCACTAGCAGCACAACGCCGCACCGCTCGGACCATATCGATCGTATCTTTTAATAATATGTAATCAAACGCTGGCCCAATAGACGCTAAGCACAGGTATTATAATAAATATTAACGCAAATGGCAATAACGTGGCCGTTATTAGTGGTTTCAGGGACCCGAGCGGCAAAACTCCGGTTTAACGTTACACCGCAAACTGCCCCCATACCGGCAACCCGGAAAAAATCGATTATAACAAGCGTTAACACCGACTTTGCAGGTGGTGATTAATAAAATGATTTGTGGAATCAATAAATGCTGGTCTATGTTTCTACCGCTCTTCTGAATTGCAATATTAATCTGTATAAATAAAATTTACGTTAGTTAGTTTTCTCTGTCGATTTGCGTCGTGTGCGGACTCGTCTGCCAAAAGTTAAGGCAGACGTTGTACTATACATATATTTACGTAAGTTAGGATAAACGTAGAATAGGTAGCAGCTTTTTGGTATTTTTGTCAAACATACCTAACAAATAAAAAGAAATACTTTGTACTGTGGCACATTTAATACATTTTATCAACTTTTTAGTCAATATCAGGATACGCTTTTAAGTAACCCAGATATGAGTAGGTATAAACGCTTTTGATTACATTGGTGTTTTCAGTAAACTACAGGGTGTTTACGGTCTTGTGATTTTATTTTCAAGGGGTGATAAAACATCCCAAAAGAAAGCCATTAACGTAAAAATGTCTTAAGAAAAGTTTCATAATAAGAGAGACACCTTAAAAAATTGTAAAAATAAATTCAAGCGATTAAAAGATATCTTTGAATTTTTTACTAAGTAGGCTGATGTCACTAACTTTTCCCATCCGTCAAGCTGTTTCTTCAGTAGTTACTGCTCGGTTGGTTTGAAATAAATTCTCCCGAATAAATTCTCATAAGGAACGTAAAAAATGGTCCTTTGCACCAATAGTGAATACGTTGACATGTTGTTCATTTATGGGGAAGTATGCCAGAATTCTGTTGCTGCCAGTCGATTGTATGCTGTGCGGTTTCCTAACAGATCAACACCTATTCCACAAAAATTTACCGCTCTAGTAATCCGTGCACGAGAAACTGGTGTACTGCAAACACGTCAAGGTCGGTATGGTGGACCTGGCTGACCCGATGAATTTTAGATTCCGAAGAACAAATCTTAAATCTTGTTGAAGAAGATTCTTCTAGTAGTACTCAACAAATATCTCGCCAAGTAGATGTCTCAAATCGAATTGTCTGGCGAACACTGCGCGAGGATCAATTGTATCCTTACTACCTACAAAAAGTACAGGCTTTGCAACCTGAACATCATCCTTTACGTTTACAATTTTGCCGATGGTTTCTACAGCAGACTTTTCTTCCATTGTATTGGCTACTGATGAAGCAACGTTTACACGTAACGGCATAAATAATACTCATAATACTCATTTCTGGGCTGTCGAAAATCCACATGCTGTTTGTCGTAATCATTTTCAGCACAGATTTTCGATAAACGTTTGGGCCGGACTGGTCAACGGACATCTTATTGGCCCATTTGTGTTGCCAAATCGATTGACTGGAAATAATTATCTCCTTTTTTGCAAAATCATTTGATAGAACTATTGGAGGAAGTTCCTTTGAATGTACGTCGACAAATGTGGTTTCTTCAAGATGGCGCACCACCGCATTTTAATCGTTTAGTTCACCAACATTTAGATAATGTGTTTGAAAAAAATGGATTGGTCGAGGTGGACCTGTTCCATGGCCTCCTCGGTCACCCGACCTTAATCCCTTCGATTTCTATTTATGGGGCGTTATGAAGACTATGGTATACACCACCAAAATAAAACCAACTACTTGCGTTGCAGTAAAAGTCTAAAATCGGCGCCTTCTACGCTTATTAAAAAATATTTCTATCATCGCTATGATTTTGCGTTGGTTTGGATCCACAAATATAATTTTACGTTAATGATGCTGATCTAAGCATATCTAATTATTTTACACCAAAAACTCTAGACATTCTTCGTGCTATATTTATTTCAATTAGATGCTGATCAAAACATATCTAATTATTTTACACCAAAAATTCTAGACATTCTTCGTTTTATATTTATTTCAATTAGATAAGCAATGTTTTGAATGTATTTTTTTGAAGAAAATTGTAAATATTAGGCCTCTTGCGGCAGAACAAATCTTTTATTGTGTAACTATTTTTGTGGTATATTAACGGTCGGCGTCCCAGGGAAGCTTACCACATACGACGCAGAAATCTTGCTCGCAACAGAAACGTGTAGAAGATATTTGTTAGATACGATTACTTGAATATCTGAATTTGAGAGATTATAAATAGATATCTGTTTAATTGTCTCTATAAATTTCTGATTTCTTATCCTCAAATAGCCGCAATAAGGACATTCAATGGATATAAAATAGAGATAAAAACCACCATGTTCTTCTGCACGGAATGGTATACACTATACACAACCATAATAAAATAAATTGTAATTTAGTCGTCTTGTACTACATTAAAAAAGCCGATCGTGTAAAAATAATTGACACATTCATTGGTTCTGTAGTTCAATCGTTTGATACGAGATCGCTCTGTTTAGCCCCTTGATGTAGACCAGTGCGCCGCAACCTTCTCCCGCTGGTCTTCTCCCGCTCACGGTTGTCGCATATCCCGTCCCCCACGCACTGTGCCGCGGCACAGTGCTTGCGGAGCACTGATGTAGACAACCCAAATGAAAATATGTGTTGATTTTTGCTTTCTATCAATCGGATTCAATCTAATTCATAAATAGTGTCAAAACTGCAATACCATTATTGACGTTATCCTAGAAACTGTACTGTTTGCTTTTTTTGTAAGCTGCGAAATCATGTGTAATTAAACTGTTTATTTGAATAAGTATAACGGATTATTAGGAGCGTAATAGTGTTACCCTCTATGAATTGGGGTTATTATGTCATTGTATATGAGGAATTTTTTTAAGAAAGCAATATTATCCAACGTATTGCACCATTTTGGATACTAGACAAAAATTATTTCTTATGTATATGTACTCTATTAGTTTGCAAAAAGTTGAAATAACTATTAAATACTTAAATTCTTCGGTGTCCAATAAGGTGTCGAGTAGATAAGAAAGCCACGTGGTATTCCTTATTAATTTCTTTTATTTTATGGTCGCTACATGTTTCGCGTCTTACTAGACGCTTCTTCAGGCGCTACAATTACAAAACAATAAAATCAATCAGTTAAAAACTCACGATCCACAAAAACGGTCACTAGTATAAACTTACATATCGTCAAAAATTGCAGAGGTCACATAAAATATAGATGAAACGAATACAGCCCCAATTGTTTATCGGTAGTGGTTTCTTAACAAATCGTATAAATTCAACAAATCTGGGGTTGAGGTTTTTTTTATCTATTAAATACTTGTTCGAATGTAATAAGTATACCTGTAGATAAAACTATAGGTATACAACCTAAGGAATAACACAAATAACAAACCGATCGGTACCGTTACTACAGATGTAAACAATGTATTAGTTTTCATAGTAGAATTGCCTACTATCCCACTTTGTGCCATTCGCCTTTGTCTAGTCACGTGATCCATTACGTGTACGATTTCAATTCTTTAGCATAAAATCCGGATATTACTACGTCTACGTCTATGCCACCCAAAAAGCACCTTTTTGTACTGGTTTAGAGAATATTTTTCGTTTGGTGCCGACCCTTGAGTCCTTAAAGTCAACATTATATCAAATTTTTTTATAACTCTTTTGATTTAGAAAAACTCAATTTTATAATTTACCGTTAACATCTTAAATTTTCCGTATATTCAATTCTAGGTATATCTTAAATTTTGATTTGAAAAATTGTCTATTTGTATGTTTAATTAGCTTTCATCAATCTTTTATATAATTCACTTAGTAATTTTTAACTGTATTCCTTCAATTTCTTCAAATATACCACCAGCTGCCCCCTGGATACGTATACAAGAGGTTCAACGAAAATTATTTGTTTTCATTTAGCTTAAAAATATATAAAACAGTTATAGAAATAAGTCAAAAATTGCATTCATACCACACAAGAAAATCCAAAATCACACCCGAATCCGAATCCAAAATCATCGACGAGATTTTATGCAAACCTGTTCCAATTTTAACAAAAATGTTAGCGTTTTTGTAAACACATTCCGATTAGTCTCAGAGGGTACTAGCGATCTCACAGCGGCTGCACGCTCCCTCGTCAGGTGCTTACGAATAACATGCCCTGTATCTTTAATTTTACCTTTGGCACCATACCACAGGTCGAGATTTGCCCTCCTGTCCTCGCAGACGTTGGCAACAGTCGATGTCATTATCAGTCAGCTCAATTTGGAGTTTTTCTTTGGCCATTGAGATAACTGCATCAATAGTGTTTTCGTTTGGAGCCTCAGTTAAACCAAATATGCAAAGACTATACAGTCTTGAATACTGTTGCAACTCCTCCGCCCGATCTTCTGCCGCCCTGAGTGCGTCCCTGGTCTTTTGAAGTTGTATAAGGGATTCGTTGTTAATGGTCGATACCTCTAACAAATTGGCCTCTAGACTCTACAGAGTAGATTTTTGTTCTTGGTTCTTCAGAAAGGCATCATATCTCGCAGACACCAGGTCTGTAATCACCTTCAGGAATTTACCATAAGTTATAACCTTCTGAATGATTCTATGAATTAGTGATTCCTCCTCGGTTAAAGAACGGGTAAGTCGCACATCATTTTTGTTGTTGGAAGTCTTGTCGGGAATTGGCATAGCGATATACTTAGATGCATATATTGGTATCGTAATATTGATATTTATTCTTTAAGCACGTGGTACCGGAGAGTCTAGGTCTACTCACGACAACGGCACATCGCAGAATGCAAATATATATAATATATGTGGGAAATAGACTCGGATAACTGCCGTAAACAATAAAAAAGATCATAAAAACAATTTACATGTTGGGTTAATTTCCATAATTAAATATTGATTGTCCACAATAGTCTTGAAGTGAAACCTAGTTTAGTGCGGTCGATCGAAATGATTACTTATTTATCATAATTACTTCGAAGTTAGTTACCGCAATTATTGACAATTACGATTACCATTACAAACTGATTATTCGTATAATTTATTGAATGGCTAATACATTTTAGATAATATATCATTTATACATCTTGGCAAGTTTTTTTATTTCTCGAAAGTTTAGTATAGTAGCTCAATATTTAAAAAGAAAATAAATTTTCAATTGAAGGTTTATTTTTTCATTGCTTGTGGGCGTATTCCTTATTCCTGGTAAATGTTTATTTGATTTTAATCACGTAAAATAAGTAGGTACCTAATTAGGTTTTAAGTAGTAGATAAACTAATTTTTGTACTCCTATTGATGAATGCATTCATTATTATGGCAATTTATAATAAGTAATACTAAGCATTCCCCACACACATGGAAAATATTTCATTCCTGGCTCCCATTGTTGTAGGTCAAAGTTAATTTGAATTAATTTTATGCTCACATATCAAACTTGAACATTCTTTTTAAAATTTTACATCTTGCACCAGTGAAAAGACATTACATAAAGGTGAATAAGAAATTTTATGTCCTACATGGTCATAAAGTGACATTTTACATCTTAGATACCGGGGCAAAACTGCTTTTTAACACCCGCGCGGGCGTTAAGAACCGCGCTGGCGTTAAGGGTTGCCATGGTTATATGTCAAATATATCAAATAGTTTTCATTCAAATTGTAAATTTTGAGTCATCAATGTCAATTATTGGCGATTAAGGTTATAAGTTTGACAATTAATTGTCTGTACTATTACTCGGCACTGTCAATTATTGGAGATTAAGGTTATAGGTTTCCCGATTAATTGCCTGTATTGTCCCTCAACTCCGAATTGTTTGTATTGTTACTCAACTCCGTAGATACGCTTGTCACTTGATAACGTCAAAATATTTATTAATACGGGGTCATTATAAATGATTGTAGTCGAAGTAGGCCGTGTCAATGTTAATAATTTTGTGCCGCTATACCCAAACAACTGTCAAACATGAAATAGGTTATGTAACCAATGTCACTTTTGTGTGTAGAACAGTGGTATTCCATTCAAATAGAGCGGCAACCAGAAATATTTACATTTGATTTCATGGCATACTTCGACTACAATCATTTATAATGACCCTATATTATTGAAACGGCGAAACAAAACCATTGTAGGACATAATAGTATATTTTAATACAAGTTTTATAAGACAAAAATTGGCGCACGAGTTGTCCTCGCTACGCTCGTCGTATAAAACGTCTTATAAAACGAGTGTTATATACTATTTTTTCTACTTTGCCCATACTTTGCCACATTAATTTTACATAAATTTCGAAAATTGCGGTTGTCATCTTTCAATCTAGAGTAATTTTATTTTCAACAGTTGGTAGTTGCACTAAAGTTCATAAATACGATTGAGGCGAGCCAATAGCGATTTTTAATTTGACACTTGACGTCAATATCATCAATCTTGGAAAACTAAAAGTTACTAAAAGTTTGGGATCTGATGTTTTCATAACGACACCGAAAGCGGTTTCGTTAAGAGTTTATAACGAACGCAAAGTAGAAAAAATTTTGTATGCACCTAGCGCATTACTTGACGTTTATACCCTCGGCCGACTTAGAAAGCTCTCGGGCCTGTCGGCCCTCCAGCTTTTTAAGCGGTCACCCTCGGGGCATAAACATCCATGTAATGCCCTTTGTACATAAATAACTATAGAGACCACAATTATGATTGATCAGTTGACAGTAGTAACACCGTATCCAAGAAATTTGTCGATTGCTGCGTCTGCTTGAAAGTATGTTGACTTTAGAGCAAAGGGTTTATTTAGTTCTTTGTTCCGGCATAGGTGAGCTATCGCACCGCCGTGCTATTGAAGTTTTTAACGGAAAATGCCCTGAGATATGCGTTTCTGTCAATTGTGTTCGTGAATTGGTTAAAGAATTTCATACAACAGGAGACGTGAAAAGTATCAACCAAAAAAAGCGAAATGGCGAAGATGACGAAGCAGCTATGTTAGCTATTGCTTTCGTGAAGACTTGCCCAGAAAATCAAAGATTTCATCCTTATAAACTAGTACTTATACACACTTTAGTATAATGAGATGATGCTCGTCGATTAGAATTTTGCCTATTAATGGGAGAACGAATTTTGGCAGATGGATTTTTCTACAGAAACAGTATTTTCTCTGATGAAGCGACGTTTACCGCAAATGGAGGTGTTAGTTCACAGAATTGCAGATATTGGTCTCAATAAAATCCGAATTTCCGTATTACAACCAATTCTTAAAAATATAAAAAAGTGAATGTTTGATATGGGAAGAAAATAATTGGACCATAGCTTTTTTTACGGTTATGTAAACCAAAACACCTGTTTTGACATGTTGGAATTTTTTTTGCTACTTACTTTGAACGAAATCAAGTTACAGCTCAAGTGTTCACTACACTACTAACACGACGGCTGTCCTGCTCACAGCACATATCAAGTGACAAGTCAGGGATAGGTTGAACAGACATTTTCCAAATAAGTGGATTGGACTATTCGGCCCTACAGGATGGCCACCACGTTCACCTGATTTAAAAACGCTTGATTTTTTTCTGTGGGATTATTTAAAACAGAACGTGTATGCGAATAATTTCGATGATAATGAAGACGACATTCTAAAATAAAAAATTAGGGAAGCAATAGACGAAATAAATGAAGAAACAATTAATTTGATATATCGGGAGTTTAGAAGAAGTTTGGAAAAATGTGTTGCTGCATGAGGGGAACATGTGGAGTAATGTTTTGTTAAATTAACTTGTAAAAATAAATAAAATATAAAACAGTGAAATATGTTATCTCGGCATAAATTTAAATATAAAACAACTTTTACCTATAAGATTTTTGTTCTAATTCCGAAGAACCGATTTACTCTTCGGCCAATTTAACATTTTCGTGTTTTCTAACCATCCTGTATGTTAAATAAAATATTGACAATGGCTTTCGACATTTTAGGAAAAAATTACGCCTATTATAGGTATAGTTAGGTCCACTATTATAGGTATAGTTAGGACACACTGTATATTATTTCTGCTGACGAGTACGGCTGTAAGATAGCAGAAGTAGTGCTGCATAGTTCATACTTGTAAGATAAACCACACCTGATACAACGACATTGGATTACGACAGAGAAAACAACTTGCAAATAGGGCAAGTATCCATATGTTCCGCAATGAAGCGAAAATCCCGGTACCAACGGCGCGCGGCGGCGTGACAAGGTGGGTGCCATAAAAGCAAACACGTATAAGTTTGCCGAAGGAAGTGCACCGAGCAAAATATATATATTTTGAGAGCGGGACCTGAAAACTTTAAAGAGCAAAGTAGGTATTACCTTAAGGTGTTTTGTTATACTTGATAAAAATTCACGGAAACCCGCACAGCGCGAATTTCCATAATCGATATCTCGTACCTAAAACAAATACACAGACCTACTTACCAACTTTCTGCCGCTGAAAGTTATGCATTAGTTGAAAAATTCATACGCGAACTCGTTTCGTGCACATACACGAGGAACGCAAACGATTGAAGAAGATGAGATTTGTTATGAGTTGAGTTTACTATTCCTTTCTCGGAGCTTAATACGCAAGTATTATGTCTGAACCATTCCTATCGCAATTCTGGCTGGGCCTGAAAGTGAAATGGAAAAACAATCAGGTTTCTAGTACGACGTAAATATTTTAATTTTACAATTCTTTTAGAATCGCATTGGTACCTTACCATTTGGTCTTTATGTACGGTGGTAAATTCCGCCGTCACACTGATATTACACAGAAAGCCCACTCTCAGCATACTCGTACATTCGACGATGTGAATATTTCAAAATAGGAGTTACTCACACGCATTTTACTGCTTTGCAGTCTTTAGCAACCGTAGTCTGTGCACGTCCAGAGAGTGCACTAAATATTTTATTTTCTATATTCAGCTAAATATGACAGAAGACGAAATAAAATGATTTTTTTTTAAATCGTGAAAATAATATTGTGTTTAATACACTGAGTTATTCAAATATATGAAGTGGACTTTTGAGTCTTTAAGTCTAACAAGCTGTAAAAGCTATAAAAGTCATACATACATTGTTATACCATTTTAAGTTATTGTTTAAAAAAGTTGGTCCAAGCGCTAGCAACGGATTTCGTTACACCAAACAAAATAGGGCTAGATCATTCAGACTCTATCCCTTGTAGCCAAACAATAAGATAATCGCAAGTCTGGCAACCTTCCGGGAGTGGTTCAGGCGCCCATAGATTTTTAAAGAGTGAAATAAAAGAAAAAATCATTGTTATAATCAAACTGTCGCTTTGGGATATCAAAGTTGAGAACGTTTTAAGTGTAGAAAAAAATTGCCGCACCGGTGGGTGGGTGGAAATTGGGTCCAAGAGGGAACCGAACGCCTTAAACACTAAATCCAAGCTTAAATTTAAGCTACACTCAAAATTAAGCGGTGAAAATGTGTGGCTTAACTTGACATAAGTGTGGCTAATAGTAATGACCTTAATGACACAAACAAAATATAACCCTAAAATTGATAAATCAATTTCTGAATCGATATGTAATAATTTACCAAATATTCTCAATACAAAATAAAAAAAGAAGTAAGCAAATGCCTATCTGTGTAATAATATCTTTCAAATTTTCAAACAATGTAATACCGGTAATACTATCCAAATAGAATTATCACGACACGGATATTCTGACACAGAAATGGCCCATGTGATACATAAATCATACATAAATCATTAACTGAGGGCATTTTTCCCAATATCTGGAAGTCAGCTTACGTCATCCCAATACATAAGGCCGGAGATAAGACATCAGTCACTAATTACCGTCCGATATCAATATTGTCAGTATTTGGTAAGTTGCTCGAAAAGTTTGTGTACAAAGTAATTTTCTTTAATTCTAAACAACTGATAAAAACAGAACAGCACGGCTTTTTTTCTGGTAGATCTGTGGAGACTAATCTTATTGAATACACCGATTTTATTCTGAACTCAATGGACGACGGGACGCAGGTTGACTCCATTTATACGGATTTTACAAAGGCGTTTGACAGAGTAAACCACAATCTTTTATTGGCGAAGCTGGGCGACTTTGGTATTGTGGGAGATTTGTTGCGCTGGGTCGAGTCGTATATTAAGAATCGTTCACAGCAAGTTTTTATTGACGGGTTTAAATCGGGGTGCATTTCAGTTACTTCTGGAGTTCCTCAAGGCAGTCACTTGGGTCCGCTCTTGTTTTTATTATACATAAATGACGTATCAGACAGTTTACAGCATGTCAAGTTCCTCATGTATGCTGATGACATGAAGTTGTTTATGACAATTAGGGACAACAATGATTGTGTTAATCTGCAGCAAGATTTGAATAGCCTTGTGGAATACTGCCGAGGTAACTTTATTAATATCAACATAAGTAAATGTCACGTCATTACTTTCACTAGAAACAAGACAAATATTGACTTTGATTATCATCTTGATGGCACTATAATTGAACGAGTTTCTAGCGTTAAGGACCTGGGTGTGGTTTTCGATTCGAAACTTCTTTTCAATGCTCAAATAGACGCAATGACAAGGAAGGCCTATGGGATGCTCGGTTTTATTTTAAGAAGTACTTTTTTGTTTCGGGATCCCAAATCTATAATTGCTTTGTATTACGCGTTTGTATACACCCGGGTTTCTTACTGCTGTGTCGTTTGGTCCCCTCAATATGCTACGTACATCAATCGCATTGAGTCGATCCAGCGTCGCTTTCTTCGCCGGCTTTGCACTAAGTTTGGTATCGAGGCGCCTGATTATTCGGCGCGGTGTCGCCGATTTGGATTCGCCACTCTGGAGGACAGGCGAGTTTGCTCAATTATTTTATTTGCTTCAAAGATATTGAGCGGCAAATATGACGCGCCAATTATTTTGAGCCAACTTTGCCTGAATGCCGGAGTGCGACACCTGCGACACCGTGATGTCTTTGTCACGCTACTGCCGCGTACGAGCGCTTATCGGAACTCGCCGATTAATCGTATGGCTATTGCTTGCAATCGCGTAGACTTGGACGTCTTCGGGTGCTCCACCGCCTCCACCGACCGACTCAGGGCTGCCCTGCTGCGTTACTGCTTTTTGTGAGACCGTTACATTTTTTACATTTTTTGTTACTATTTTTACCATTTCCGCACATTGTCGCTATATTTCATTTTGATTAGAGTTTGTATTTCTTTGGTTCTTGACCGATAACCGATACCATTTTTGTTTTTTGTTTATCTTTGTATCACGTATGGCATTGTTGTGTATTTAATTTGTATGTAATTCAGGGGCCACTTATATTGGGATTTATCCTGTTAGTGTGTCCAAATGTAAATAAATAAAAAAAAAAAAAATAAATACATAAATGTCGCCAAGTGCAGGAAATATCAAGTTGTAGTAATTTACTAGAAACTACCATAGAATAAATGTTGCCAACATGAGCTGGGTTGTAAGTATGACAGGTAAGTGACAGATATGTCATACTACAGCAAATGACGTAAATATACTTAAATATAGTGCAATCGGGTATAAGACCCTATTCAACTGAATTAAATTTTCAATATCTTACATAAGAGATCAAGATAAACAGTCTTAAAGTTTATTAGTGAAGACTATACAATTTAACAATAAAAAATCTGATGTGGCCAGGCACATGACATTATCATACAATATATAAAATTAATAGTTTAGCTGCATGAGAATCTATTTGATTGAGATCAGTCGTGTCTGCATTAAAATAAAACTAGTTAGCCAGGATTTAACAGATAAATAAATAATTAAATAAATGAATAATTCGTTTATTAAAATAAGACAGTATTAAATGCAACAAAATATTATTTATATTTAGGGCGCAGTTCAGCACACTTGTTTCCAAATTGCCTTACTCTTCCACTCAACCCCTTACGCAAACTAGAACTAAGACATAATTGTAGCAATAATATAAAAATAATTCCGAGAACTTCAAAACAAAAACAAACAAAAAAATTACTCTAGAGTCTAATTACACGTAATTGCAGCAAATACAACTCAACAAAACATCGCACCTGCCCATAAGAAAATAAAAATTTAAACAGCCTCCAATGTGCGCTCGATGCCTAAAGTCCCCTGTTGAGCAAACAGACAATGCTTCACCTTTCCCCCAAAACTGTTTAACGATAAATGTTTCATATCTTCCCTGTGACCATTGAATATGTGACTGACCTGGTAAGAGACCCATGTAATCGGTTGAAGAAATAATTTTTTTTACCTTTCATATTTTGAAACCTTGGAGTGATTCTCTTTTTATGATTCTCGCAAGTTTTACTATTTTATAACCTATGGTATTCTCAGGTCAAAATTTCCTGCATTGGGCATGGGTTAGTTTGGACTAGGGTTGCCAACATTGCCCCGGAGATACTGACCCGGAGATAAATAATATTGGTATGGGGCATACGGGGTCATCATTTGTACCAATGTAAAGCCAAGAAAGACAATTTCCAAAGCTTTCAATATACTATGTAAATTACCGTCCTAACGCGCTGCTCAATTATTTGATCATTACCATGTACTTATGTAAATTTTTTATAAGACTGCGATCCAGGTCGATACGTAAACCTGAGATATAGGTAAGTTGATTCTATTCATATTTAGTTATGATTTATAATTACCTAAAGAAATCAGATAATGGAATTTCATGTAATAGTTGACATGCATTTAGTTGCGCCAATGTCAAAAAAATTCGAATTTGAAAGTTTGTGTTTTTGCAGAGGTAAGAGAACATTTATATCGCACTGTTTTAATACATTATTGTGGCAATTACATACTTGTCTAGACACTTAGTATTTTAATTCCCCCTTTCTAGTTTTGGCATTTTGGTAGTTTTTGTTGCACTTTACTAACGCTTTCGATATACAATGTAAATTACGCTTAACGCGCCGTTCAATTATTTGAAATTACTGATCAGTATGTAGCTATGTAAATTTTTAATGGGACAGCGATGCAGGATAGCTAAACGCAATAAATAATTTGATTCGATTCGGGACTTAATTATTTGAATTACCATTAACCACGTCCACAAAAAAATGAGTCAATTCGTCGAAATTAAGTTGTCAACTTTATTCGCTAACAAAAATAGCAAATTAGTTATTTTGCAAGCATTGAAAACAGGGGAACTAACATTTTATGTCCTGGATGTGGACAAAAGTTAAGATTTTTATCAACAGATTATCGATTAAGTTCTCTAATACCGGGTTATATATAAAACTAGGTTATTCTACAGGTGTCCAAGTTTTAATTGGTGTGTTTATGGCATTTAAGGGACATAAAAGTGCCAATACATTGCCCTGTCCACTTTACCAGAT
This sequence comes from Melinopterus prodromus, assembly GCA_964023965.1. Classification (NCBI taxonomy): domain Eukaryota; kingdom Metazoa; phylum Arthropoda; class Insecta; order Coleoptera; family Scarabaeidae; genus Melinopterus; species Melinopterus prodromus. The sequence goes on from OZ030396.1 coordinate 21,567,059, forward strand.
GGTTCTAGGAAAACTCTTACTTCGTGCAAACTTTATTTTTCAAGCATTTTCAAACTACAATAAAAAATATCCAAAAAGTGCTAATAATTCTGAGGCTGAAGATATAAATACAGAATTAGCTCTAGGTTTTGAGAAAAACAAATACAGAGAAAAAGCCGTTTGAATATTTTTGGCATTTTTTTATAAAAGACTAGACACAATTCACAATGCCTGTCACAAATGTTGTTTTAATAAATACTGAAATAATTATAATTGAGTTTTACAGCTGGTAGCGACCTCTAAACATTATTTTAAATATATGAAAAGAATACTGCAATTGTTTTTTATATGAAAGAATATAAGAATAATATAAGAATATAAGAATATAAAGAATAAGGTGGAATATTAGGTGTGACGAAAGGATGTATACAAGATCTGAAACTTTCTCCATATCCATAAGTCCTTTGTAAAGGGGTTACAGTGAAAACAGAACTAACTACCGCCTTTTATTTTCAAGTTATAAACAAAAGTGTATTTGTTAAACATTTTCAATAATGTCAATATCGACGTTTTGTTAAATCAGGGGAAAGGTATTTACACAATCCTAAGGGTACGTTTTCTAGTAGAAATACATGCAATACACGAATTTTAAATATCTTCAATAATTTTTTATCGATTATCAAAGACTAGACATTATAAGACCAGATACTCGAAAAAGGAACTACGTTCCGAGAGTGAGATTAGCCCTCGAGGGCTAAACCAAGTTAAAACCGATACGTGAAGGAGTGTTAGTTAGAAAAGGACCCACTTTTAAGTGAGAGGACTAAACTGAGTTAAAGGGATTCGTATGTACTAAAGTGGCACAGCCAACCGTTCAAGGTCCCTGAAAACAAGTTCACAAGCATATAAGAAACCGTCCAGGGTGTGGCTTCTGATACTCATTAATTTTTGCTATAACAAATAGTTGTGATTTTTTATGTAAAATCACTACATCAGTGATTCCATTTAGCACTCCATTTACGTGGCTTAAGACATCCTTAAGCCACGTAAATGGAGTGCCTTTGCATTCTTTCACTGTTTTTTTTTTTTTCAATTTAAGGAATTAATTCAAATTTAAGGAATATGGTAGAACTACCCTAATAGGAAAGACTGACGGCGATAAAAATTAGCAAGTAAAAATCACATTTTCAAGCTTAAATGGGGTGTATATCAATACATCGTTGAAAGATGTTGCCCTCCGGCATTCCCGGCTACTAGTTTCTGAATAACATGCTAATATTTAAGGAGGTTATTCTTGGGTCCATTTGGTGAAAAATATTCATATGAGCATATGTCCTAAAGGTCTTAAGTTTTGAACTACAGGGTGCTAAAGTTAAAAAAAGGTATCATTCCAAAATTTGTTGTTAGATTACTTTAATTTTATAATTTTACCATTTAAAAATTATTCTCTGAAATAATTTTTTGTCTAAAGTTGTATTTTATTAAAATTGTTTTTTCTCGTAAGCGGTTTGGAGATGCAAAAGAATGGATTTGTTATGCAATAAAAATCAAGAGATCATATTTGGTAAGAAAGGAATGAGGACTTCAAAAATAATTATTACTTTAAGAAAGTGCAGTGGCGTATCACTTTTCTCTTTAAAATAATTCAGTGCAAACCCCGCACGAACGCCACTGGCAGGAATAAAAAATATGTGGTACAGCAGACAATGCCTTTTTGATGCATAGAAGATGAGTACTACGTTTTATAAAAATATCTAGAGTGGTACCAAAGATATCATAAACAAGCTGATGTGGCCAGGCACATAACTTTATCATACTATACAGTCTGTCCACGAAAGTCCGCTTCATATGGAAAACTTTTTTATTGTGTATTTCTCAGAAAATTTTATTCTTTATAAAAGTTAGCGGCTCGTATGAAACCAAAGGTGCAACAGACAAATATGTAAACTTCGGTGCAATTTCCGAGCGATTCCGAATATATGAATTTGTGATGAGTAAAGTATCATTATTTTCATTATTAGCGATAAACTTTATTTGGAAATGTTGTTTAGAAGAAAAAATTATATTCAAATATAAAGGCAGATCCACCTACCTTGAAAACAAAATATTTTTTTCTAGATTATTCTTCTTGTGACAAATATTAGTAAATGCCAGTGATACTAAAAGGTTGTTTTTAATCTGTTTTTGGAAATTAGACTAAATTTTTTATGTTTTTTGCTATTTTGGTATGATAACTAATGTTTGTTTAGCACTAGCGCAAAATTACTCATTTTCTTGGTGCGAAGTTGTTATTTCACCCTGTAGATATTAATATATGATACAATAACTAATTCAGGAGCTTGACTTACCTTTCATTCGGTTAATATTAATGATTGTTGATAGGTTTATAATAGTAGTTATCCATCTACAGCGATTCTCCAGTGGTGGTACGACCGGTACTTATTTTCTGATAATATTTTATTTAAAATAGCTAACGCATCAAACATCTATTGTTTCTTGAATTAATTATGACTGACTTACCCGTTATTAAGTTAATAACAATTATGAATATGTTAAGAATGCTCATTTATTATCTATGAATTTATTTTATTTCCACTACTTACAATTACAAAAATAAAAGAAACCCCACAAAAAATATGTTGCAAAAATGAGGAAACAAGTTTGTTTGTTTTGCAAGAAGTAATCAAGCATAAAAGAACAGTCCCATTCTTCACAAAATTGTCGGTGGTGGGCACATGCAAACCCTATCTTTACAAGAAAATGCCGAAATCAGTACCATTTTAAGACTACGTGCTGCTCGGTATTTTGAATAATCAAATACCTCCACCATTTTTTTGTAAAAAAATTTATTGGGGAATTATATCTTCAGTTCCTGAACAGAGGGTTGTCACCTTTTTTGGACAATTTGCAGTTAATTCTACGGGTGTCAATTTGGTTCCAGCTTGATGGTGCGGTCATACACAATATAAACTTTGTCAAGAACTTTTTAAATCATAAACTTGGCCATCGCTGGATAGGCAGAAATTCGTAATTAAGATCCTTGCCACCTAGATCCCCCGACTTTACCCTGTTAGATTTCTTTTTGTGGGGTTACGTAAAAAATAAAGTATACAATCACCGACCATTTAGAGATATAAATCATTTAGAAGAAACTATACAACATTGTATCCAGAACATTCCACCGAATTTTGTTAGTAATGCGGCCAAAGATGTTTCTAGAAGAATGTGTTTGTGCATAGAACTGGACGTAAACCCTAAACAGAAACAGGATTAATAGATATTTAACAATTCTTCTGATGTTTAGGTATTTTTAATGTGTATTAATGTATGTATTTTTGTAATTGTAAGTAGTAGAAATAAAATAAGTTCATAGATAACAAATAAGTATTGTTAACGTATTCATAAAACTTATGAACTTAATAATGGGTAAGTCAGTCATAATTAATTCAAGAAACAATAAATGTTTGATGCTTTAGTTATTTTTATTAAAATATTAGCAGTGAAAATAAAATTTCATAAGTAGTAGTACCGCGCGTACCACTACTTGAGAATCGCTAGCTGTAGATGGATAACTACTATTATAAACCTATCCACAGTCATTAATATTACCCGAATAAAAAGTAAATCACGTTCCTGAATTAGTTATTGTATGATATATTAATATCTACAGGATGAAATATCAACTTCGCACCAAGAAAATGAGTAATTTTGCGCTAGTTCTAAATAAACATTACTTATCATACCAAAATAACAAAAAAATTACAAAATGTATCCAAATTTCTAAAAAATATATTAAAAAGGTCCTTTTAGTATCACAAGAGTAATTACTACGGAAAGAAGTGAAAATACTTTTTTCAAGGGAGGTGCTCTGACTTCAAATTTCAATATAACTGTTACTTCTAAACAACATTTCCGAATAAAGTTTATCGAAAATAATGAAAATAAAGGTACTCTTATCACAAATTCTTATATTCTGAATCGCTCGGTATATGGCACCGAAATTTACATATTTGACTGTTGCAGTTTTGGTTTCATACGAGCTGCCAACTTTCATAAAGAATAAAGTTTTCTGAGAAATACACTATAAAAAAGTTTTCCATATGGTCCATATGGTAAATGAGTAATGTGTTTATCCTAGAAGTTACAACTTTAAATACATATACACTTCCAGATTATAGCAAATCTAGTGCACATATCTATAATAATCTCTAAATTCAATTTCACGCTTTCTGCGCTATATATCAAAGACTAGTATCTGATAAGAAAATCTGTTATAAAGGCATTCAAAATAAGTTCATTTTAGAAGTGATGGCGAGCAAAGTGGATGGGGTCCTATGACGCGACGTTGTATACAAGGGGTTATTCAAAGGGTCGGCTGAGTGTGCCGCCCTCTATTATCTACAATTGTCACACTGCGTGGTGCCATCAACTTTTTTAATTAACTTTATTGTGCGACGCGATAGCCGAGCAGCAAGAGGCGCACTCGACTCGAAATTAAATTTTGCTATAACGTATACGGAAATGAAGCGTATACCTACACCAGCGAATACAAAAAATGCACGAAGCCGACCAGAACTTGACTACAGTGTCAACACATAATTATAATTAAGTGTATAATTTTTTTTCTTTTGAAAAGCTGGCTATAGTAATATTAGCGTCATTATTTGCACCGCAGATTATGGATTTCCATCCACAAATTTATGTACGTAACAGAACGACGACATTAAATTTATTATTAATTTATAATTTATCTATTTATTTGATCCAAAGCAATATGTAGTTAAGTTTGATAATTTCTCCTACTGGTGGGGCTTTGGACAGGTTTCAATATATTATTATTTATGCCCCGCTGAAAAAAATTTAGGTCTTCCTAGCAAGGGGACTAAAGTTTATAGTTTTCATAAAAATTATTTTTGTAATTTTTTTAATTTTCAATAATCAGGTTTTAATGATAAATGAACTATGCTCAAACCACGTAATAAAATATATTATTATATGTATTATATATTATGAGGAAAATTATAATAAAATACATAGCCAGTATTCAACGCACGGCATAGGCCTACTCCCTTTTTTTTTTGTTTCCGAAGCTGGACGAATGTTGGGAATGCGTTAATACACAAAAAATGCCATTATTTGGGTTACTCTTGAGGTTAATATGACTTCCGGTTGTTCTGGAAATGACGTCATCATTGAAATTTTAAATGGCACCAAATATTCCTTGTGTGATAGTTTCAATCAGGACATTCTGAACACAAAAACATATTGATCGTCAATTTTTATCAACAAAGCACCGCAAAAATAACGTTTTTTGTGTAAAAATCTAGGTGGCTAGGAATTGGTAAAAATAGTCGAAAATTGCCAAATAAACACTAACTAAATCGATTTTGGCCGATATTGCATTACTGGCGCCCTCTAGCGTGATTTAATTGGTTTTTGGCCTGTGAGTCATTTTTTGTTTCCGATTACAATGATACCAAATACACGTATTTTATTGAAATTGTCAGCCTAAAAATTTGTTAGAAGCAAGGAACTCGAAAAGAATATTGACGCAATGATCAAACTCAGCCTACAAGTCAAAGTCACTCAATGGACTACTCGAAGAAAGTACCCTTAAACGTCATCTTCACGCTACGATTATCAGCAAAATATCAAGAATTTGGTATCATTGTGTCGGAAAAATATTTTACCTGGCATAATCAGGGTACTTCCTTCGAGTAGTCCATTGAGTGATTTTGACTTGTGCGCTGACTTAGATCATTAGGTCAATATTTTTTTCGATTTCCTTGCTTCTAACACCGATTGTACGCTAAGAAACAATCGCTAAGAAATTCAATAAAATATCAAGTATTTGGTATCATGTAATCGGAAAGATGTTTTCTATCAAATAATCAGGGTGTGGCCATTGGGCACCCGTGAAAAGAATGACTCACTAGCCAAAAACCAATTAAATCTCGCTAGACGGCGCCAGTAATGCAATGTCGGCCAAAATCGATTTAGTTAGTGTTTATTTGACAATTTTCGACTATTTTCACCAATTCATAGCCACCTAGATTAATACATAAAAAATTAGTTTTGCGTTGCCTTGGTGATAAAAATTGACGATCAATATGTTTGTGTTCAGATTGTCATCCTGATTGAAAATATCACACAAAGGATATAGGGTGCCATTTAAAATTTCAATGATGACGCCATTGCCGGTAAAACCGGAAGTCATATTAACCTCAAGAGTATCCCAACCAATGGCATTTTTTGACACATTCCCATTTTTATTCGTCCAGCTTTATAAAAAAAAGTAAACGGGAGTACTTATGCCGTGGGTCACCCGGTATATAACTATGACTGCAGGCTACGTAGGGAACAAAGTTTGTTTAGTTTACAAGTTCATAATTTTGTAATTATCTGACAACAAATATATGTATCTTCATCGTTGCAAAAGCCTGCGTATTATTGTTAAAAACACAACAAATTATGGACCGAAATACACAACATCCAGACTTTGACAAAAAGGGCTAAAGCCCAGTAAAACAGTAAAAAACGTGAACAATCAAAATGGTTTCCAGGATCATATATTATATTTCGTAAAAAACGTCGCACAAAGAAAAATTAAGGAACTCAGAATCTTTTCAATTACGGATTTTTTAAATTAGAATACTATCAAGGCACATGGATTTTACGAACTGGTGACAAAAGAAGCAAAATTAGAAGATTTTAAAAAAGGATCAGAAAAAAAATGGATTGGAAGGAAAATTATGCAAGAGCATATAACGTGATAGGTACTATCGATAAAAAGGTATTAATGCATATAATAACCTGTCAAACCTCTGGAGAAATACAAAAGTTACTGCAAAAGGATACAAAAATATACATTCTTGCAAAAATTCGTATTTTAAATTCTAATTTTACGTTTGATAGAAGTAGTGGCACCTCGCTTCCCTTAAGTAAATTAGAAAATTTGCCATTTGGTTTAAAAACATTGATAGCAACTATTGATGAGGAGATGGGTATTTCAAAAATGTTAAGTACATTACCCGATACGTATAAACAGATTTGTACAGCTTGCTTATTAATACCAGTAAATTACCTACCCTGACAAGTCTTACATCCAGACTTGAACCCGAAGAAGCAATAACCATAAAAGACATGAACAAGAAATCAGCTGCATCTAATAACAAAAATTAGGTTTGTTATAAATGCAAAAGGCAAGGATATATTTGAAATTTGTAGACCAAATCAAGAAATAACACGATACAAATGCAAACAATAGGACACTTTGCTAGAAACTGCAACAAACGAATTGAAAGAATTACAAAAAGAATGATCACTCTGAGAAGAATTGTTATTTTAGGAACAAAGGTGGAAACACTAAACATGGAATAACACTTTTTGCATTTCTAACCTAAAATGTGAATACAACTGAAAACCTAGATAGTATCTTCGAATAATCAAAAATATCAATGTTGGATGGGTGGATAAATAAATTTGATGACGAATTTTCCGAATGAGAAAACGAAAGTGAAGATAAAGTAGATATGAAAGATAAAAAGAAAAATAGAATTTAAAAGGAAGAAACTCAAGCGAATACAGTTGACAAAGCATTTGATGAGTCTGATGATAAAGATGACGAAGAAACAAATATGGAAATGGATTACATCTCGATCAGTACCGATAGTGAAGGAAAAACCCTGAGAAAGCTCTTGAATTGGGATGAAAAAGACATAAAACAGTTACTTATAGCGATGAACAAAAGAACGGAGTTGAAAATACTGAAATAAATGAAGTGAGAATCGAGGAGAAAAATATTGAATCTGAAGATGTAACACAAGATGATAATAATATGAAAGGGAAGTTGGAAGTTGAATATGAAGAACAGATGCATGATTTAAGAGAACAGAATATTGTAGAAGAAGATAACATCGGGGAAATCATTGCAAGAAAATAAGAACTGGATGTTTGTAGATGAAGAATGAGGAGAAGGAAATAAGATATAAAAAGATGTAAAAACTCATGTATTTGACGTACCTGAAGCAATGACATTTGGACGATAACCGCATGATAACCGCTTCTGATTGTTTTCAGACACGAGTTTCACCTGTTAAAAATTTGTACTGTGACTCCTCTGAATACCTACTCTAAAAATGCTGGCGCCCTTTTTGCTACATTATTTATGTTTTAGATTAGTTAAAGTACGTTAGTAAACATTTCAAATCTGCTTTTGGACTGACGGAAAATTTTGTATCGACAACTCTACAACACCTGTAAGAACACCAAATAAAATTGCTTACTTTTGGATATCGAAATGATCACGCAAAAAATAGTATTATTTTTACTGTTGGCAAGTGGCGACAAGTAGATGCTACAGGGTTGTCTACATAACGTAGATTTTTAGTTGCTCTATTTAGCTATGCATTTCAACTGTCCGAATTATGTGTTTAATATGCATTATGAACATATGCACAATAATACCAAATGACATAAAATGGCATCAACACGATACTATACGATGTTTCAAAAGTTCGTGCCAGGATACCATTAATAAGATTCGATATGGGTTGGGACGATATGAATATTCAACGCATTAACGCCGAAATGAGTTAAACGTATCCAATTTCGACAAAAGCCCGGCCAAATTCGGTCAATAGTTAGATAACGGTATACGGGTCGAATGATTTTTGTACACGCTAACCATATGCCTCTTTTGTTTCGTTACAATCGTCGTATTAGTTCCGGTTCCTTTGTCAAGAAAACAAATTACATTTTTTATTAAAACGAACTCCCTATACAAAAACATCACTTTTCTGTGCGTATAAGCAACGTCCGTTATGGGGAAATTGCATAATTACATTCATTACTGAATCGGCTGAGCTAAAATGTGGTATTTTATTTCTATATGGAAGTTGGTAAAATACACTTGGCATTGGAAAAGGCACATCAAGAAGGGGTGGGAAATGTTGGACTACCGATAAGTAATGAATGATTAAATTTTGAAACAAAAATAAAAAAATTACTTTTGGAATATTATATAAAGTAACGTAGCTATAGGGCAATACATTTTTTGTAGTTTTTATGGCGAATTCTCGGTGATATCCTGGTTTTGGTATGTCGACCAGTAAGCTTATTTTGACTCTTAATAGAGAAACTATATTATTCTTCCTGTCATGCATTAGATCTTTGTTAGCTTTACTTGGAATTTGATATTTTTTTCATGGCAATATAAGACGTATAATATACGTCTTATATTGCCATGAGAAAAATAAGTAATTCGAAATATTATGTAAATATGCATGAGGCGTTAAGGGGTGGCAACCGATTAAGCTGACCACACAGAAATCATGTAAAATCAAAATGTACAAGGCGCTCGTTAGAGACAATTAAATTTATATCTAAATTGGCAAGATTGTTACTAACATATCATTTTATTGATGATTTTTAAGTATCAAATAAACGCCTAAAATAGATACAATGGAGATATAGAGATTTTAACATCCATGCTCTCCTAAACCGAAAAGTATATACAACCATACTAAAATATATTGTAATTAACGGGTCTTGTACAATAATTACTTAAATAATGTACTGTAAAGGAGCTTGTTGATACTTGGCGCCATATCGTCATACAAATTATCACCACAAAATTTGTTCTGTATTTACAGTGAAAGAGAAAAATTTCGAAGTAAACAATTAAAATGAACGGTAAAAAGCGATAATCGTTTCAAGGTCACCATAGATTGAGCAATTGGTAGTAAATTACCAAATTCTTAAAAGCGCGTTTTTTTTCGGTTCGCACCGACGCGACCATTAATATAGAAGAATTCACACAGAATCCACTAGTGCTTTGTAGAGGGTATTTATTGCTATAATTCTTAAATCTTCTTATGTTGTGGAACTTTCTCTAACTGGTTTATTATCTTGTGACTTAAATGTAGGAAGTTAATGTATTACGATATTCCTTAATGTTTCAGCTCATTTGTTGTGGTCGTACATATGCTAGACACCAAAACAAGTACAAGTAGGATTTTATCTCCCTAATTTACACTAGACAAAAAAAAGTATTCAAACCCCCCCTGTATATTGATAAATCTTTATTTACCACTAAACGATAACCAGTTTTGCAAATGCATCGACACATCACCCTGCAAACTGCAAACAACTAGATAAAAAAAATTAAAAGTTCAAAGTATTAACCAACCGTCAGACATATGAACTGTCTTTTAGAATAAATCATAAAAGCTTCTGACCACTTTACATATCTGAAGAAACTCCAGACAAATTACATAACCATTTACTTACAATAGCGTATATCTGAAAGTAATAAACTTTTACCCAAAGTTTACTTTTATCCTACTTTTCATAACAGTATCACCATATTCCAACTACTTTCAAATTTCAAAACAATTATGCATCAGAAGTCTAATCAGACAAATGCTTTGATTGTAATGTTGCTTATATAGGTCAACCCGGAAGGAAGCTGGCAAAACAGATAGCTGAACATCAACCAAGAACTTCTTCTATTATTAATTTAACAACACAAAATTTCAATAGTGTTTTGAGAAAAATACAATTGTCCTACACTACTGTACAAGTGCAATAAAAATTACAAATTAGATTTATTAGAACAACTTGAAAAAGAAAAGCAAAAGAAAAGTTATATATTAAATTATTATTTATTATTCATTATCACCAATATTGTGAATGCATATTTAGACTAATGATGCTGAAAAACGAAACGGCACAAAAGTTACTACTCAGTACTTAATCAAGAAGATGTTGCAACATACCTCATCATACCTCATCATATATCCGAGTTATGTTTTGTTGAATTTATTTTTATATTTCCAAAAGTTATCGAGGAGATTACAGATCCAAGGAAAACGACAATAGACTCGAATGACGATATCTAACAAAGACATTTATTCAGCGACCCCATTCATTGATGGAAGCGATATTTTGCGAGCTCTCCGGAGAAACCTAGCGAAATACAGTAGAATTAACATTTGAAAGAAATCCGACAAACAGACGATTTTCTTCCCCTTGTATAATCTGCGATTCTTTGTCTGTAACCGAGAACGTTGTGTAAACTGTTTTTTACCTGGAGGTTTAAGTTTCCAAATAGCAACGGGATGTTCCGAAATACGAAATTTTACCGGCGATTAAACTTTATACCTCGGATTTAGACACAAAATATAAACTCTATCTGAAAGCACGGGCATAAAAATGGTACGTACGCTTCGAAAAAGTGAATAAAACGGTAAATATGGAGTACGGGCTCAGAATAACTCGGGACAAGGGATATGAACGTATCACGGTATCGCAGGATTCCAGTGTTTTTGTTTTTATGCTCGGCAATAAAGTTTATCAAAAGCCACAAGTACTGGGCTGCCTCCCCTCTGAGCGTAATGTAAAAGAATGCCTGGTTAATGTACTGTAATAAGCCCGAAAATGAAGAACAATTGTTGGAATATGTGCTTTGCGGGAAAAGCTAACACACTGGAAGTAAAAACGTTATCAATAGTCAGAGCAGTTTAAACTTTATGAATGACATACAAGGTTTTATTTCCAACAAAATTATATTTTCCGTGTTTTGCCGTGCGTCATTGGTGACGTTTTGCAGTAGTTTCTTAGGATCCTGTTTGTATTATGATGAAACTGAAGCTTTAGTACTTATATTTGTCTCTGTCACGTATATACGAAAATAATAATAGTAATAGGGAAAATTTGAGGTTTTAATCATATGAAATATGAGTATGTACTCACAAAAAATATATTTAGAAGTACTTGATTACTGTGAGCATTTGCTCCAGACTTATATTCTTATCATTTGGCCTATTCACTTCAAAATATTTAGCATGAATGACATACTCATTTTTATTCGTAACGCCCAATATCAAATTGATTCTCGATTTATTTTTGTGTTCAGATTATTATGCGGTTGAAAATAACCATAATAAAACTTGCAGGATGCTATTTCGAGGTTGACCTAATTTGCGGAAATATCGGATGCCATAAAAACTTAACGATATCTAAGTATATCATAAAACCTGATTAGTCCTATACATGCAACAAAGCGCGCATATTTACTTTCCTGTGGCATTAATTAACTATATGTTCTTTCTAATTGTTCGCGAAAATAACGGAAGAATAGCAGTGCTTCTAAAAGAGGCACAAAACACCTAAGAAAACACAGGAAGCTTCTTGCCCATGTCAATGTCAAGACCTTTTGACCTTTTCCCTCCAGAAACATGCATGGTACATTATCGTCGTTAGCTGCTAGCTTTGTTGGCACTTCGTCATGAGGCACAGGTAGGCTGTTATGAGAAATCCTAGACGATACTGATCACTATAATGGGAAGCATGGCCAGATGCACATACCACATCCTATATAAAGACACTATAACACAACATAATTCAACATAATTCAAAAGTAACCACGTGGCTAAGGATCAACTTAAATAATTATAACACCAACTATCCAGGCTTTACTTCAGTATTCAACGCTTGACTAAACCATCATAATGAATATCTATAGTAACACCAATGCAATATCTATATCGGTTCAACACATAAATTCAAACTTTAATTAAACGCAGCGGTAAAAGTTATTTAATAGGGATTGCAATTATAGTTCAATCGGATATATATAGTTTGAATACAGCTACAAGCATAACGTTCTATAATTGTGAAACTTTTGTTGTCCGCGGGTAGGAGGAGTTTTAGCTGTGCAGTAATTATATACCTCTAGCTCAATACTACTTTAACAGTGCAATATGGATACTCGAAACTTTGGCATACACGACAAAAGTGTTTTTATCGATCCGTTCGTCCATGAATGTACTCCGCCTTTAGGAACTTTACCAAAATTAATTATCAAACGTATAGCAATATGGTGAGTTACGAAACGCGCCCATATCCCAAAGGAGGAAACAATATTTACGCTGTCCGGTGGGTCACGTAATAATGTACTCCTAACGCGAGTTGGAATAAAATACGGCCCTGACTGATAAAAGTTTAGACCGCCAGTGTAGCGGTAAATAAAAAAGGAAATGGGAGGGAAGAAGTTAAAAGTTTTCCGCAGAGTTTAAAACTTTTTAACACTAAATTTTGTTCTAAGTTTTAATCAAATTAGTCACCGCACATCGCCGATACAACTTCGGCAGCTTGAGCTGCTGTTTTATAACTTCATTAAGCTACGAACAAAAATCAGCGTATTTCGGTAGCCCAATTACTCGACCAACGATGATTGAAATGTTGACATGTTTGACGTTCTTATACACCGCAAAACAACATGAAGCTATACGAAACGTCTGCTACGTAAAGATACCAAACCACATGCCACGTATAAAACGCCATCTAGTACTGAAGATCCCAAAAACGGATTTACTTGATCAAAGCCGAAAAACTTATATTTATCGAGACTAAATTAAAATTTCTACATCGTTTCCTTAACCAACTGCTACACTATCAGGAATACAGGTGCGTTATTGACAAGCTGGAAGAAGAGGTCAAACAACGCAACCTACTAGATGTTCAAAAAAGAGGAATTAAACTCCATCGATTACTTGCGAAGCCCAATGATCAGAAAACACCAGAAACTGCAAAGCAACCTAAAAACTACACCAATTTTCCCATAAGGTATACCAATCTTTCTATGACTATAGACATAAATACCATAAATTGTCATCTCATGTACCACAGATTAGCAAGTAACCTCAACACATAATAATCAAACAAATAAATGTTAAAGCAAGAAATAAAATGAAAACACTAATAACTTTATTTATAAAACCAAAAATATGAAACTTAATAACAATTCATTTTTAATATCATTTGACATAGTAAAAATTAAATGCTAACATTCTAACAAACGAGTCCGTCAGCATTTCGCATTTTATCACATCATAAAATTTTCAAACCACATAATTTTTCACATAACAATACTAATAAAGAATGATCAACTTTTTCCACATTGTTGTTAAACAATTTTTTTTTTCAATTTAGTTATAATATGTCCTGCCAAATGATGGCTTAGCCGTGGGGAACCCATTTAGCTTCTTGCTAGCTAACACAGATAAATACTTTTTTATCAAAAATCTACAACGTTTCAAAATTAAAATTCAGATACTAGAGCGAAGTGGACAGGAACAATAATTGTCTCGACTTGACCATCACTAGAAACAAATAATTTATAATACAATATTTTTTAAAAACCAACAAGTACAGATATAAATATAAAAAGCTACTTAAATACTCACAACAACCACAATCCCTAAAGTTAGCAGCATTTCAATATTTTTTTCATAGATTGATCAATGCCTAATCACAAACAAATTTTAGCCAAGAAATTAATACAGTAATAGAACGGATACAAAACCCAAGAAATAATTTTAATATACCTACGCATCAATAAAACAAAAATTCATTTCATTCAATAAGTTTACCCCACAAAACCCGCGACTTAGGTACATTTCAGCATCGTACGAACCCACATTGCATAAATACTTAGAAACATTTTATTTTAATACTATATACAGGGTTAGCGAAAATTACCGGAACACATACTCCAACGGTAAGAATTTAAAAAAAAAATCGAACAAAAATGTTTAGACTTTAAACAATCCATCGTGCAAATATATTTTTAATATATTTAATAATATTTAATCATTTTATTATAGAAATTTCGTAAACTTCTTTTTCAAATGGAACACCCGTATATTTTAAATTTTGTAATTTTAAATCTAATTCTAAAGATTTTTTATTAAAATTATCTTTTTATAAAATGCATAATTTTTGTTTTTTAAGCAATTAATTAAAATCAGTCAAAATTGCCAGAACACCTTCATAACTATCCAACCGCAAAAACATTCAAACAAACGTTTTTTAACATTAAACACGCTATCATTAAAATATATTTTTAATATACAGAATGTTCATTTAGTTATGAAAACTTCGTAAGCAGCTTTTCATTTTCAAATAAAATACCTTGTACATTTTTACATTTTATAATTTTATTCTAAGACTAATTCTAAACATTTTTATTGGAATCTTTTTTATAAGTTTCATACATTTTTAGTTATAAGCAATTAATCAAAACTCCTGAAAAAAAAATGTATTTTCCCCCATACATACAAATTTATATTAATCAAACGGATAAACTAGGTACATTAGTTTTTTTTTTATTTAAAACCTTCGGATTGATGCGGTTACATTCTGTTTAAATGGATCAGTAAACAGGCACAATATTGTAGGTATTGGTCAACAGACAATCCGTATTGGGCTGAGGAAATTCATACCCATTATCCTCAAAAAGTAAACGTTTGGTTAGGCGTGACGGTCGGGACATTGTCAAACCGCACAGGGATGGCACTTTGAAAATTTAATTTACCTGTTTTGTTTTTTTTTAATCGGTTTTAGTTATCCGTTCGGTGAAAATAAATGTTTTGGAGTTTTAATTAATTACTGATAACTAAAAATGATGCAGATGATGTAAAGGATGTTTGATGAGAAAAAAGAAAAGTTTTCCAGACGTCCATAATAAAATAAACACCGTGGATATTAAAAATATATTTAACCAAAACCTTGTTTATGTTAAAAAAATGTTTTTTACGGTTGGAGAATTATGTAGGTGTCCCGGTCATTTTGACGAATGTTAATTAATTGCTTATAACTCAAAAGTGACGCATTCTATAGGAAAAATATTTAAAAAAAAATAAGGAAAAAAAATGTTTTGCATTAGGTAGTCTTAGAATTACACAATGTAAAAATATGCAAGGTGTTTACGAAATTTCCATAATAATATGTACGATAGCTTGGCTTAAAGTAAAAAATATTTTGTTGGAATGTTTTTGTGACTCGTTGCTATAATGTTTTGTTCGTTGTTTTTAATGTTTCTGAAATCCTTTGACACTGAGTACCTGGCGTATATGTTTTATGATATGTAATTAACACCAATTCCTTTTCAAATAGCCAGATGATGACGGAAATGTCGAAATCGATAGCTTGTTTTTAATTTAAATTTGCAAACCAAACCACCGTATTAATTTATGAATGAAAATTCTTTTATGAAGTACCTTCATTGTGTGTTGTTTTTTTGCAGGAAATCTAAAAAACAAAAGATCTTTGTGTCAGTAAAATAACAATGTAACAAACAATTTAGCTCGTGAACGGTTAAAACGGCACGCGGGTTCTTTTACTACTTTCGGGTAATGACATAACAAGGGTTTCGGTTGTCCTTTGCGCGAAATAGGGCGAAAGGTAACGAAGGCGTTCTGTAAAATTTATCCCTTCAATTTAAAATGCTCGCTTTTGGCGATGGAATAATTTAGCCCTGCTTACTGCCTGCCATCGGTAATTATTTGCCATTCCTGAGAGCTGTTCGAAAAGTTTCAAATCGAGATAATCCACGCCAAAGGGTTATTAAAATTTAAACGTCTCTCTCAGTGCATCATTTCGAAGTTTAATTATAATTGTGGCCTTAGGTGATAACTTGATTGTTAGACCAGCTGGTACAACCTGTGTACGGGCGGAAGGCGAGATTTATTTATTGCCGATAGAATTGTATTTTCACAACCCGGTCGAAAGTTGACACATATTAGAGTATTTCTTATGGTAATTCGGTTCCTGTCCTGCAAAGTTTCTGTGTCTTTGTAAAATTCTTAATTGACCAATATAGAATGATGGCCACTAAGGGACGTGTTGAAAATATATACATACTATTACTCATTTTTACAAGAGTGTTAAGTATGAAGGCATTTCTTTAAGAAACGAATTGCTTATATGGTGTATGACAATATTTTGGAGACTGTGGCGAACTTAATAATTTAATTTGTTGTGGTTAGGGGTTTATAATTTTATTATATGGTGTAGATTAAAAACATAACATATTCGCGAAATAAAAGTAGTATTAAAATTAGTAGGTAATGACATTTGTTTGGATTTAGTAAAACAAACTGTGGAGGTTCTATAGCATACTATACAACGTATTTTTTACTTTATCGTACGCAGTATAATAAAGTATTGTAATCATGCCAAAAAAAAATAGCTTTTAGCGGAAATAGGTCTTTTTGGGTCCCCTGAACATTTTTGACCAAGGTACAAAAAAATTTCTGTGTGTGTGTGTGACATTTATTATGACATTTTTTGGTAAAATTAATATTATTTGCAATAGAATTTGCAAGAGCAAATTCTATTCGATCGAGATCGGTCGCATCTGTACTGATATGAAACTACATAGTAGCCAGAATATTGACAAATATTTTTTTGTGCTGTCACACTCGGAATCAGCTGATTTCATCAGAGGTTGGAGAACCGCTATGGAGCGTTGCCGCTCTAGTGCGGCAACGTACAAAATACAAATTTCAAATTAAATAAGATAACCAATTTGATTGTTTGTTGATAAGAAATATCAACCCGTCTTTATATCTAATTCTAAAAACGATAAATTGAGATAATTGTAAATAAAGTATAGCGATGACTGTAGTTTTATTTTAGTATGTTGGTACGGATGTGACATCTACGGTGTCATGAACAAATATAAATCTGTCAAAATTTGAATTAGCTTTTTAAACTTGACGTTTCGTCAAACTGGTACTAACCTAACATTTCCTATACAGAAGTATAACCATTTTTTATTTTTTTTTTAAATACATATTTCTCAAACAGCAACACAATAAACGTTGATGTCACTCCTGCCGAGAACTAGATAGCGCGACTCGCTCACATGCGACGCCGACGCTCCGCCTTCGGTGACGTGCCGCATCACCGCTCGTCGCGCTATTCCGTACTTTCGGCACTTGTGACATAAATAACTATTATTCTAATGACGTAGTGTAGGTAGTGTCTAATGCTGATGCTTTCACAATACCTACGATTTATCTCAATAAAATAGATTCTCATGCAGCTAAACTATTAATTTTATATATTGTATGATAAAGTCATGTGCCTGGCCACATCAGATTTTTTACTGAAAATTTACAAATAAAAAACATCAGGATGATATTGAAAAATGAAAAGATTGGGTTTGACGTTATGTGGCACACTCAACACATGTTGATTGCAGCTGTAATTCAATCTGTGCAAAAACAAAAAATTGTAACATTCGTCTACAATTAACAGCGAAGCAGCACGTGTGATATGTTATAACAGAAACTGGAAAAATGCCAACTTAAAATGTTAAAATCAAGCGAATTGGCTAATGTTGGTTTCTCTATAATCTTTAAACACAACTATCATATAGTCAGACAGCCCGCGACAAAATCATACCCTCATAAAACATTACTACAAATAATTTATATGAAATGTAAACTGATTAGAATAAAAGAAATATGCTGGTGTGCCTAACAAATTTTGGCGGAAAGGATGTTTAATTAGGCTAATTATGTACTGCAATTCGGTATCATAGTACCTTCATAAAACATCTCTCCATTCTTTTGTCACATAGATAAATACATATTCTCTCATAATAACTTGGTGTGCCTAACCCCATTTGGTCGGAAGTACTTACTTGGGCTTTTGTTAATAAGAAAGTTCAAAGTTTTTTGTTATAAAAAATGGGCATGATGTCCGATGAGGGTATCAATACACTGACTGTCACTCCCCTTCAGGGAGGTGTGCCAAGTACTTCCGGCCAAATGGTGTTAGCAACACCAAGTTATTATGAGAGAATATGTATCTATCTGTAAGTGACAAAAGAAGGAGACAGATGGTTTATGAGGGTACTATTACACCAAATTGCAGTACATAATTAGCCTAATTAAACACCATTTCGGCAAAAATTTCTTATGCACACCAGAATTTTCCTTTTATTCAAATCATTTTACATTCCATATAAATTATTCGTAGTGATGCTTGTATCAGGGTATGATTTTGTCGCGGGCACTTGGATTACTATATAGTACCCTAGTACCCTAGTCCGTAATTAGATTTCTTGTTCCTGTGCAATATTTTGTTACTGTTACTGTTAACTACGCCCAACTCCGCAATTATACTCTTTTTTATGAAAAGCAGGTAGGTATATTTTATATTATTTACAAGTGCATACCTCATACATATATATTTTTTTATATGTGACCTGGTCTACGGAAAGGGGGTTTATGTGCGAAAACCGGTTACCGAGATAAGCGCTGGTAAAGTTCGTTTTCGCTCGTTTTCTTCCACAAATCTACACACTTGGTGATCGGCTGTCTTGTTGTCACTTTGGGTGACGAATGTTGACCCCCCCCCCCCCCCCCCCGCCGCCAATGTGTCTAATATGTTAAAGATTTTGAATAGGCACGTTCTAAGTATTTTTTTCATAGTTATACGTAAAGTACAAGTGTAGTGATGTGTTTAGAAGACGCGTTATAATTTATCAACGATATGTATTTCGGCAAAAGTAATGAACAGCGACATCGAAATAGACGAACCAGAACCATCTACTGGAGATACGGAAGTGGGGTTCGGCTTACGTTATACGGATGATAATGATTTGAAAATTGTCTCCCAATTCTTTGATGAAAACTCTGTTGCCACCCGGGAATGCATTTCCAAAATTTCTCGTGGGATACAAGAGATATCCAGAATGGATTTTTTACAACTATTGAAAGTAGAGAGAAAACTTGGTCATTCTTAGCTTAGAAGAAGCAGGAAACTCTAACAATAGTTAGAACAGGGTATTCTGAATTATCTGGACGAAGTATGGAAGTTGGAAGTATTGTGACGTTTGGAAAAATATAATATTAGAATATAATTATAATATAATATCTTCCGCGGCCATAACAAACCAGTCCCGGCTAAGCGGCCCAGCGGCCCTTGAAAGGTATAACGCAATACAACTACAATTATAATTTGTGAAAATTGAATGGTGAAGATGAAAACAATTGCGAATAGTGAAGAATTTGAGCAGATTACTCTTATTTTTGAAACATTGAGTGAATAAATGCCGAACATTTTCTAACCAGTTGGATTGTAACTCGAAAGGCAGTGGTACACATTCAACACCGTTCGTAACTTAGCAACTGATGCCAGAAAAAAAGGGCTTAGTGCCAGAACCGCTGAAAAAGTTGAAGAAAAAGAAAAGTAAAGGTAACTGCGAAACAAGTCCTCATCTAGGTACATCACAGGCTAAAACTGACCAAACAAATCATAAAAAAAGCGGAGCGAAAAAGTAGATGCTAAAGACACCAGGAAGATGAAAAATTAGAGAGGTTGAATTTAATATAAATATTATTTCCTATAAGAATAGATTATTTATTATTTTGTAAATTATCATTTGGTTTATATTTTATGAGAAATTTTATTTCTCTAATTTGCTTTACTACGTACAAGAAAAAATAGCTAAAATAATTTTTTTACATTTTGTGTTTTTATTGTGTGTACTCTAACTTCAAATACGAATAACTCGGCCGTTAAGAAAGCTACCAAGCTGGGCTTGGGTTCGTTAGAAAGAGGGGACTTTTCTCTATTCGAATCACCCAAAACCTCAAAATCGACCTCTTGACACATAAACCCCTTTTTCGTAGACCAGGTCACATATACAAAAACTGCATTAAGAACGTATTAATTTTGGTATCTTTCTCACCAACTTGCCCCCGTCACACCCTGTTAAACTTCTGGCTACGCACTTTCTCACAGCGGGAAAATGACAAAGTCGCCACTTCCAATGAAATCTGCTGGAGAATCTACTAGAAATCGTCAGCAAGCTAGTAATAAATTACATCAATGAACGAAAAATGGAAGACCAAGCTCAACGAACTGAAATCTGTCCACATTAACGTTACAAACAATAGAATCGGGAATATACATCGTGCCAAGATTAACGACGCCATAGTTCCAGATGTGAACACTGCAAGGTATTTGGGTAAGCCTCTGTATAGATAGCTAAGGTCGAAAGAATACGTTAAGAAGAAAAGAAAAGGACTCGGCCCCAAATACGTGAACTGGGTTTTGAGAAAAAACTCTCTGTTATCAGTACAGAACAAATTTACTTTGGACTTGCGCTAAAAAAGTGCAAATCGACAAGGAATCCAGACTTCCCAAAATAGAAAACTAAGCAATATGGTTAACGCCCCTTGGTACATAGGGAACAGTAACGTGTTATTATCTTGGGGTCCCACAAGTCATCAAAAACATAAAAAGATTCGCAGATAAGCATGAATCTCGCCTAAGCCATCACGACAACGTAGAGGTCCAGCAGGTACTGGGCAAAAGAATTTAGTGACAATTCTAAAAAGAACTACATCCTTCGAACTAAAAACTATGATTTTATTGGAAAAGTAAAACCAGAACTTTGCAGATACGACATCTATGATTAACACAGCAGAATAAGAGCACTGTTCATGGGCTATATTGCTCGAACTGCTGGAGAGTAATCCCAGTCCAACACACATCACACAGCTGTCGATTATGTTGTTTCATCGATTATGGTATGGAAGGCATTACCTGGTATACCAGGACCCTCAAGTGGCAAGTACCATTGGCAATGAACAAACTTTGTTTTATTGTACGACATTACCAGCTGCCAACCAGCCAATATTGCGCACCAGAATTTGGACGATATAGAGTCCCTTCCAGTAAAACCTGACGTTACAACAATTTAGCAAGTTAGAATTAAGAGCGTATTGGACACAGATATCATCCCGCAGACATTTTCCAAACCCTTGAATCATAAGTAGTTAAAGAATTAAAAGCAAAGCAAGTTATTCTGTCAAATGATTTGCATTTATTCTGTCATGAGTTTTTGTTGCAATGTATCATTGCAATAACTTTTATATTAGCAATAATAGCCAAAGTTTGATGTTCGCTATATTCTGTTTACATAGGAGGCAAAGATAAAATATCCTGCTGCTTGTACTGAACACATAGGAGTATTCGGTAGCAGATATTTTAACTGAGAATAGATTTAATACTTTTTTCTTGAAGCTGAACAGTTTCCCATCGTGCACTGAACATTTTGTTTTCGTAATATCGATATTTTAGTAGTAGCAATCAATTTAGTTGATGCATGTGCAAATATTTATCAACGTTTATTTTGTTCTGTTTGTCTTCTATACGTTGTTCAACAGTTATTCAAGATATATAGAAGTTCAAGGTATGTACTATGTTGGCTATTTAAAATTAGTTAGTCCAACTTAATATTTACATCCTTTCTGTACGTTTGAAAGTAATATGATATAGGTACAAACCATATGTCCTTATGTGTTTTCCGAACTAATTTTACATAGCGTGTTAAAGTCAATTATTGTTTTAGTGGATGTTATTATCCAGTTTGTAGACCACCTTTAAATGAGAAAAATATTACATACCCCTTTTTTATGATTTTTTAGTATGAACATGTCCTTCCAGTCGAATTAGACCTGAGCTTCTGAAAATTTAGAAACGATTAAAATCCTTGTTGGAGAAATTTATGTTGCTAAGTTAAACATCATTTCCGGGTGGAAACGACGTTGAGGACTTTCAAGCAGTCGAAGTTTCGCGCTCCATTGCAAGAGGCATCTTCAGAGCTAAGTATCCAAATTGAATTCTAATTGAAATTTTGCATGTCGACAGATTTCTGGTGGCAATCCATGAATCATTAAAAAAATAAAAATTTAATAATCATTTGTTTTCCAAAAAAATAGTTACTTTTCGGGATTATGAAAAAATCATATTTTTTGAATGTGCTATTGGGGTTATTGTTTAAAACATAAGAATAAACAAAAAGAAGTTTTGATATGTTTGATTAATAATTTAGTAAGTTGTCAAATATTGTCTCGTTAAATATCCGTGAAAATACCCGGCGCCTCCACCAAATTTCACGTTTAATATATGTCGGCTATTTATGGAGGTTACACACTTGGCTAGCTAAATAACTAAATTGCGGGGATACCAAAACTACTAAATATACTTTAATAATTATTATTATTATTCAACTTACCTGTCTATTTATCTACCGCCTCACACCCACTGAAACACAGTCGGGGACAAGTGAAGTAAAGCCATAAAGCCCTTATAATCTACATCTTTATTTGGGACCACCTAACCTATATTGCCTTTAGCACAGCGTTCGACAGCCACTTCATTCGGCAATTTTGCACACTATTGCATTTCTAAAAATGCATTCATGCAAAGCAATATGCGGATTGACTAGCAAAGGCTCTACTAAAACCCAAACGACAACTTTTCGTGGTAATAGAATATAAGGTTTTTCGTCTTTTCTCTACAAAACAAACACATTTGTTCACTCAGCATGTTGCAGAGATTTAATTAATTCTACATTAAAATAAAATTAATTACTAAATTAAGTTGTAGTTCAAGTTATTTCTTAGGATAGGCATGTATGAGCCATTATAGCAATAACAAGTTGGTTTTCTAATCCGCACCCAGAGTAAGAAATAACTTAAATTCATTCACTGCCTTCAGTGAATATTGTTTTTTTAATATCAGGTAATGATATCATATTGAAAAAAATAATGTGACCTAATTATTATTTATTTTGTAACAATACGTTCCATACGTTTATATTTTAACATATTGATAATAATTTATAATAACCAATTAAAGACTAATACTTAATAATAATAATAGTAAAATAATATAATAGGAAGAGAAAAAATTACTAAGAACTATATTATAGACTATGCCTAACTGAGCACCAAAAACTGAAACAAAAACAAAAATGTTACCAGCATTTAAAATTTAAGAATATACATTAGAACGTTTAACAACACTTACCAACTAAGTTGTGGTCATATCGAGGTAAATATAATGTTGACCAGCTTTTTAGTAAAAATGTAAAAATGCTGAAGCTGAAGCCCCTTCAACTCATATTCCATGGTAACACAGGTGAAAAAGTGCTCTTTTCCACGCACCTGAGTACATATAATGCTCCGAAGCGATTCTGTGGGAAAACTTCGATAATGAGGGCGAGCAATTACTCAAGCCAGCAGCGTGCCCTTAATTATGCATATAGGTAAACTTTGGCGCATCAAGTTCCCGCAATAATTAAAAAATATAATCTTACGAAATTCCGTAATCCCTCGAGGCACTCCTAGCAAGCTAAGAAGCGAGGTGTGTCCTAATAAAAGATTAACCCGGCTAAAAGTTTTATAGTTTGCGAAGTTCGCTGCAGCGCTTCGATATCCATTAGATTTAAAAACACACATGAATAATAGAGCACGTGAGGGCTCTATTTATAATTCAAGATATCCGGGACCGGGAGGCGTCTGCCTGTGCGCTCTTCCAGGCTCGAATTCCCGCAAATTCCTGGCGACAGCCTCCTTGCGAAAGCCACAGTTGCTTTCAGTTTGCCTTTCCGCCGATTGGCTAATGAATCCGTAATGGAGACTCTCGCAGGACGACGCTTAACCTGTTTGCTCCATCCACATTCAGCCTTTTATTTTGTCGATGCTAGTTCACTTGGTTTACATTTGGGAATTGCCACAAAAAAGGGATTTCTTCACGATTCGTACAAGATATTTTAGAATACGTAGATATTTTATTATTAACAGATTTTTCTGCACTATCCAGCCACTTGTGTCCTTTGTAGGACGTAGACGTACGCCTCCCTTTAAATTTTCAAGGTTGCTCTGTTTCGTTCATAAATATGCCAATCGCTTGTGCAAAAAATTAGTCATCATACAATTTTCATTCAGATTTAAATTGATTCAGATTTAAATTGATGGTTAATCTTTCAGATTAGTTTCAATATGTTAAGCACAATATGCTTATTAAAAAAAAAATCTGATGTGGCCAGGAACATGACTTTATCATACAATATATAAAATTAATAGTTTAGCTGCATGAGAATCTATTCTATAGAGATAAATCGTAGGTATTGTCAAAGCATCAGCATTTGACACTACCTACACTACGTCATTAGAATAATAGTTATTTATGTCACAAATGCGGAAAGTACGGAATAGCGCGACGAGCGGTGATACGGCGCGTCACCGAAGGCGGAGTCTAGCCGTCGCATATGAGCGAGTCGCGCTATCTAGTTTTTGGCAGGAGCGACTTCAACGTTTATTGTGTTGCTTTTTAAGAAATACGCATTAAAAAAAATAAATGATTTCTGTATAGTAAATGCTAGGTTGGGGGGGTCGATGGCGTATAGGATAGAGCGGCTGCTATCTACGCTGGAGGCCCGGGATCGAATCCCGGCTCGGGCTAAAATCGACTGTCCTGGTATTTTAGGCAGGGAACAAATACCTTTACATGCCGCCTTCCATCGGATGAGGAAGTAAAGCCGGTGGCCCCGTGTGCTGTCATTATGCGACGTGCACGTTAAAGAACTCTTACTGGAGGTTGGAATTCCTTCAGTAGGACAGAATTCCTGGGTGTGTGTAGCCTGCCCTCAGCGTCGGTGATTGGCCTAAGTTGCGGAACTAGACCGACGTAAAATAAACAAGTCAAAAAAAAAAAAAAAAAAAAAAAATGCTAGGTTGGTACCACTTTGACGAAAGGTGCGTTCCGATTGGTAGGTAATGGTAGCTAATGGCGGTGGTAGAATACGAAATTATAGTATGTCTTACATATCGTGATAATGACACATATTAGTTTGCATGTACATAAACATGAGTCAGTAGCAATTTTCTATTGGAAATACTATAACGGCGTCTGCTACCACTGCCATTATCACTAATGAAAACGCACAATAAAAAGGTAATTCAAATTCTGACAGATTTATATTTGTTCATGACACATCCCTACCAACATACTAAAATAAAACTACACTCATCGCTATACTTTATTTATAATTTTCTCAATGTATCTTTTTTAGAATTAGATATAAAGACGGGTTGATACACATTCTTATCAACAAACAATCAAATTGGTGATCTTATTTTATTTGAAATTTGTATTTTATAATTTTGCGCACTACAGCGGCACGTTCCATAGTGGTTCTCCAACCTCTGATGAGATCAGCTGTTTTCGAATGTAACAACACAAAAAAATATTTGTCAAAATCCTGGCTACTATGTAATTTCATATCAATGCAGATGCGACCGATCTCGATCAAATAGAATTTGCTCTTGAAGGTAAACTATTAATTTTACCAAAAAATGTTATAGGCATAAATTATTCAAAATTTCCTCTACTTTAATTTATTAATTAACTATTTTGTCGAAATTACAGAAATGGCGGCTCATTTCCAAAATCCTTGAAAAAGGCTTAGAATAAACTAAAAAGCTAAACTATTAATTTTACCAAAAAATGTCATAGGGATAAATTATTCAAAATTTCCTTCTCTTTAATTTATTATTTAACTATTTTGACGAAATTACAGAAATGGCTGCTGATTTCTAAAATCCTTGAAAAAGGCTAGGAGTAAACACCCAGTTCCTTTGGACCCTTTTGAACCAAAAGCTTTTCAACTCTAAGTTTGGTCATGAAACTTCTAAATATGAAGTTCCGTGCCGATACCTTTAGTAGTTTCTCCGGAAATGAATTAACAAAAATTGGGTACACACACACACACACACACACACACACACACACACACACATACACACACACACACACACACACAGACATTTTTTGTACCTTGGTCAAAAATGTTCAGGGGACCCATAAAGACCTATTTCCGCTAAAATCTCAAAAATTTTTTTCGGCACGATTACAATACTTTACATACTGCGTATGATAAAGTAAAAAATCATACAATTTTCCACAAAAAAAAGATGGATGAATTTTTTCATCAGATAATTTATCAATGTACAAATGAGGAACCTTG
Organism: Melinopterus prodromus; assembly: GCA_964023965.1. Taxonomy (NCBI): domain Eukaryota; kingdom Metazoa; phylum Arthropoda; class Insecta; order Coleoptera; family Scarabaeidae; genus Melinopterus; species Melinopterus prodromus. The sequence goes on from OZ030396.1 coordinate 21,593,721, forward strand.
TCCGATTTTTGCAATTTTTCGATCATTCGAAATAAAAGACACCATTACCGAAAATTCTGGTGTTTTGCATCTATTTTATATATCTTACTGTAAAAGCCCGAAATATGGAATTTATCAATATAATTTCGGGTTTTTACCAAGGCATCCTAGAATTGACCAATACATAATGTTAAAATCTAGGATTTACTGGTTCGTGTTGGCACTGTTGGTGAACCACAGAGTCAAATGTATTTATTTGCGCAGACACTTGCCTGTACTTAGTTTAGACCAGAGCAACAGATGGCGACAGCCACAGGCAACAACATTGGATCAAATATATTGCTGTTGTTGACAACTCAAATACAAATATCATTGATCTATAAAAAGATCTATAAAAAATAACATGCTCCTTTTGTTCACTCTGTGTCACCGCCGCCGGTACATCTTCTCATTTAACAAGCTAAAATAGCGCAACAACTATGTAAAAATCTGTACATTAGAGAAGTCTAGCTCGATTTGATGTTCTGAGTTGGTATTGGTGGTGAGGAAAACTTATCGCACCGCTTTTATCAGGATGTGAAAACGTACGTTAATTTGTGAGCTATAAAGTATTTTTAAAGACAATAGGTGCATTAAACCAAGGATGCTAAATTTTGGTGGGTAATTATATTTTTCTGTAAATTGCCGGAGTACGTACAATTATTAATTTCAAATATTAATTTACCACGTAATAAACCACGTATTTTGTAGATATCTACAAATCTCTGGTGCTTTTCCTAATTTGGTAGTAGTAATTCATTATAAAAATCAGATCAAGGACTATAGGTACTAAAAATCCTATTTATAGCAACTATTTAAAACGGGGACAGTCAAATTATAGTTTAAAATAATTGAATTCTTTACCGACTCACAAAACAACAACGCTTGGCTTTACTAACAATGCAAATGTTTTACAAACTCTATAACTCGTAAATTCAACTATAAGTAAATGGTTCTGGTTTAAAATTTGTATTATTGGCTCTGCTGATCGATCTCCATGGCCAAATCCAGTTTCCATCTCCTATGCATTCAATATAAAAATATTAGCCATGCTTTCTCAAATAATATCATCTGACAGGTGAATTGAGGAGGGGAAAGAATCAGCTTTGATCACAGTAAACAAATATCCCGGTGTTAAAATAATATCCGATAAAAAATGATTATTGTTTGTCAAACCAGGCACAAAATACAAATAAATAATAAAGAAACAAAAATAAAAGATATTGTTTAATGGTTAATTATTGTTCAGGTTTTTTTTTATTATTATAAATATCAGTAAATTACTAACGAAATACATATTAACGGTAAATTGCCGGTAATTTAAGCTGTAAATTACGGTAATAAAAAATCAGTATATTCCTACAATACACACATCTAGCTACGGGCCACAGATATTAGTAAAACTATAACAACAATAATAAATATACACCAACAATTCAAAATAATACCCAACAGGTATCTGGCTTCACCTTTTATTCAAGCAACGCACTAATAATACGCACCTCCCCACTATGCTGTGTCAATGTGCATTTCCAGTCCGAGTGTGTTTTTGTTTTCGTCCTTGCTCAAGCGTTTGTAAACCCCGGCACGTAGTAAAATGATTGCGTCTTACATATTTTACGCGTCTCTCTATGTTTGCTACCAGAGCTATCGGTGTATTGACTTAAAAACGTGATAAATGTGTTAGATTTCGTCACATTGACTTTTTGCTCATTCTTCCTCGATTTTGAAGAGATAAATTGCCGGTATACGTTAAGATGTTGTTCTATTGCGTAATCGCTGTTGCTTTTGTTTGAATGCTGGTGTGTTCAAGTCGTTTTAGTACTAACTAGCTATTTGATAGACGTAGATTCACAAAGTTACACAATTTCAAAATATGACTTGAAAGACGCTTTTTTTCTCAAAACCATGATTTAGTGAACACATATCTTATCATTCTTTTTATTAAATACTCCTTATAATCTGGAAAATGAAAACATGGAAACAACAGGATACCCGACTTATGGTTTATTTTTGCAGATCGCATTACGTATAAATCTAATACAATTTTCAAAGGTTTTGCCTTTGTGACGACAAGACGATTGTATATCCAATTGCATTATGCAAATTCTGTAAAGCGTTTTAATCATTAATTGCTTCAGAATTTCCATTTATTTCTATTTGTGCGCATCTATTGCAAGCTAAATTTAGCATCTCATTTACAACCAATCCTTTTCCAAGCTTTTGAGTGCGAATTATTCCCGAGTTTAACGAAGATTTTTAATCAAACGGTCCGGGAGCTCGGCACAATTATTTTGCTGGGGGTGAATTGAAAAAATAATTATAGGCGAGCACCTGGAGAGGAGCCCGAAGGGCGTCAGCGCCCGTAATTATTTAACTTTCCCAGAACAAAGGGATCCAAGTCGGCCATTGTTCCCGCGCAATATCCTCTCGACACCTTTGTTTTGTCCTTTCTTTATATCTTTATGTACTGCCTCCGAGTGTTGATAAAAAATAATCACTTTATTTTCCGTTGCTCTCGCCGCTTATTCGCTTATTTTCCTCTGGTGTCTTATCTAATTTTACAAGTAATCGAGAAAGGCGAGATCTAAAAAATGCTTAGTCTTAAATAAATAAAAGAAGATTATTTGAATAATATACTAACTAAGAATTGTGCAGAACGCCAATAGTCGAAAATTAGGATATACATCCAAATTATTTACATACTTTCATTTGGAACGTCGGTTGTGATGCAACGGTACCTAACTTCAGAAACCTTTTTATAACCTTGAGCACGATCCAGCTCAATTTCTAGCATAACCGTAGGGCAGCGGGCATAAAATGAATGTACAGATCATTAATAAATAATAATCAGCCCAAAACTACAACAATTTTTTAAACGCTAGCAGCCACGAAAGTTATTAAATCGCGATTTCCTGTCCTTAAAAAGTGGCATGAAAACCAATGCTCTAGAGCAGTTAGTTGCGTAGATTGATGCATAATAACATAAATATTCCCGACAAAACTGTTGACAATGCGTCAAAAGTCACACCAAATTCCCTGTTTTAAAACCGAAGAAATGTAACCATATCCTTATTGTTTGTTTTTAAACATTTGTAAGACATGTTAGACTACGTTCACGTTTAACATTTATTTGATTATGCGCCAACAAGCGCACTTCACTTTTCAACGTCTGGACAATTGACGTTGTCAGTTAACAACTTTCATGGTTGCTAGCGTTAACCATGTTGTTACAGAATTGGGCTGAATACCGGGTAATTCAATTTCGAGCCTCACCTTGGGGATCTCGCTTATTAGTGGAGATAGAGCCTATGTTTAAATTTGGCAAAGTTTCGTATTTTTGTGCTAATCAATTATCTGAAAAGAAATTTAAGCATTCATTTTTCATTTTGAAGATATCCACAAAAAACTGAAATGTTACTTAGGTACTTTTTAACTAGGAATGCAGTCTCATTTTTTAATTTGTAATAACATCAAAGATGGCGGCGCAACCATGGCCAACTTTTGTTTTTCTTATGGGCGCCATGTTGAATTTTGGCATTTTTCGATAGTCGTGTTTTTTCTCATTTTCGCAATGTATATATAACATGCTACCATTCCTTTTTAAAATACTGGTGTAATAATCAAAAAACCTTCAGGTACCCAACTGGAGCTTTGTTACAGACCGCCGCGCCGGCGTCGTTGCCAAGCAACACCAACAAATTGCACTTGGATCAAGCGGCACCCTCAGCGTTAGGTTTGCCATTTAACCAAATAAACCTTAAATCTGGTTGATTGTGGATGTAAAATGCCGTTTACCAATAACGAAAAGCGTGATATAGTTAAGAGTTTAATTGAATTTGTACATTTTCCGTTGGTCGTGTCAGTTCTCATTTTCGAAATGTATAATATGTTGGCATTATTTTTTAAAACAATGGTTTAATAATAAAACAACACGTTCTTGTTTTTCTTGTTGTTTGTCGTGCTTATCAAGTAACCAACTGCAGCTTGGTTACAGACCGCCGCCGCCAACGTCGGACTTCCCAAGAGTGCTTTGGATTAAAAACATTCAGATTGTAAAAGAAGCAAGTTTATACTGTAACGAAACTCCGTTCGTTATAAAGAAATGCATGTTTATTTTGTTAGTAATAAGTTTTTATGATTGTATAACTTTTTACTTGTATGCATTTATTTTGGAGAATCCTGTTTTTATATATTTTTGAACTCGTATGAACGTTCGATATGTAACTGGTCCCGAGACTGGTTTGCAAAGCGATTCTCGTATAGTGTTTTTGAGCCGCCCGGACGGACTTGTTTTCGTGAATAGTGGGGGTCGTTTTGACGGTATAAAAGACCGGCCAGTTCCCTCTGGAGATCAGTCTATTTTCGTTGGCCCCTCGCTGCTGATAAAATAGCTCAGAGAACTCGTCGTTGGCCCTTTGCATGCTGATACGAGCCCTTAAGGTATTATGTGATGGCCCTTTGCCTGCTGTTCATAATACGTCGAACTGCTTACCTCTGCTAGCCGTAGTTGGCAAGGTAGTTTTCCAGATATATGTTTGTTTCCAGATATATTACTTTTTTCCAGATATATGTTGATTTAGTAATATCGATTTCCGACATCACCGAATCGGGAATATTTTCCCGCCCCGTTAACCTGTCTCCTGTATTAATGTTAGTTTAAATAATACCCGAATCCCGCCGCCGAAGTAAAACATAACCGCAACCCGTCATTTCCAGTAAATGGCATTTACCTGATTTATGTAAATGATTAGTGGCGAAGAATACATTTATTACTTTATTAAAACCATCGTATTTTATTCCGACGAACCTAGGACCTACGAGCTACCTATTACAGGGTTAAATATTGATATATTCATTGTGTAACGCCTCCACATTGCACCAGAGAACGAGGTGCGTTACAATACAACATAGGTAAAGATTAGTTTTAAGTAAATGTTCAAATTGGCCGCTATTTTCTTGAAGGCATAAAAGCGTGTCCGCTTTTCTACATGTTGTTATGCTCTTCTAACTGTTCTTCCCGGAATAGCATTGACCGCATTTGTTATTCGATCCCGCAGATCGTCGAAATTTCTGCGAGTATCGTGATAAATTTCGTCGTTCACAGTTCCCCAAAGAAAATAGTCCAGAGGACTTAAATCAGAGGATCCACCACTCCACCATTACCAATCCCGCGATTTGGAAATTGTTGATTTAAATAATTTCGTACAATTGCAAAGTTTGACTTGTGTGGGGTTTGTACGGTTTCAATTTCTTTGTTCGTAATTGTCTGCAAACACGTGTTGGGCTACTTCCCGCTTAGAAATCCAAGGATCGCCATTTATCTAAAAACCAGTAGTTGAAGCATTGCAAATTATGGTAATTTAACGTTTACCATTTCTAAAATACCTCTTTGATCAAGTTTCGTGAGGATTATAAGAATTGCAGGGCTTACTAACTGTACGATGCGACATTTCAAGACAACAGTAATAAACCCTTATTATATCACGCTTTTCGTTATTGGTAAACGGCATTTTACATCCACAATCAACCACAATTAAGGCTTATTTGGTTAAATGGCAAACCTAACGCTGAGGGTGCCGCTTGATCCAAGTGCATTTTGTTGGCGTTGCTTGGCAACGACACCGGCGGTCTGTAACCAAGCTCCAGTTGGGTACCTGAAGGTTTTTTGATTATTACAGCATTATTTTAAAACATAATGGTTACATGTTATAGATTGTTGAATTGGGAAAAACCCGACTAACGGAAAATGCCAAAATTCGATATGGCGCCCATAACAAAAACAGAAGTTGGCCATGGTTACACCGCCATCTTTGATGTTATTTGAAATTAAAAAATGACACGGCATTCCTTGTTAAAAAGTAGTTTTTGTTTCAAATGTCTAGCTGCATTTGGTTTTGAATAAAAAATTAACATATCAGTTTTTTGTGGATATCTTCAAAATGAAAAATGATTTGCTTATACAGTTAAACTTTTAATTTTACAAAAAAGTGTCAGACAGAAATTTTACAAATTTCCACTTCTTAATTTTGTAAGATTTGGCGTTTGACCACCTGTTTCCAGATTATAAAAACTCCATGATCAGGAAAGAAACACGATGTGCAAGTGCATATTTTCATGTATTCTTACCTAATAAAAATATCATTTCATTTAAAAAATGTTTTTAAACAAAAAGATTTTTAGGGGTAATTTTGAATTGTTACTTGTGAAGATTTACGATTAAAATTTAATTCTGAAGCAAACTTAATATATACCTACCTACCTGAAAAAAACTTCAGGAAATGTTCAAATTCTTGTCCACTTTGTATAAAAAGTTTGTGTCTTCTAAAGGTCCAGCGTTGCTGAAAAGCGCTCGCTCGGGAAAAAGGAGTACTTGGGCGTTTCAGGCGGACTTTTTGCCGGTTTTCTTTACACAGGAAACTGCGAGTTCTCCAACTTCCAGTAACAGTTAATTCTCTGGAATTATTTTATGATAGGCCCTACGTAATATTTACGATATCTCTTCTCGGTGGAAAGTAACCGTAAATTAATCATTATGGCGCGAGTGATTAATTTATTCTTTTTTTTTTGTTTCAGGCCAAGACAGTAAAGCTAGCTGGCTTAGGAGTAGTTCGTACACATCCTGTATATTTTCCGTGGTGACAATTTTATATATTTATACAAGTAAGTACTAATCTATTAATATTTACGTATTATTTAATTAGTTTACAATAAATATAACCTTTTATTACTATCTATAATATATTTAAGATACCTGACATATGTTCCTCAAATAAATCAGAACATATAAGAACATAACATTTAATCGAACACTGGACATATATTAATATTTTTTTTCCTAAATAGAAACTTTTAATTATTAGCGAAAGAAGTGGAAATATTAATTATGGATTAACAACAAGTGATAGATAATTCATTGTCGTTATCTTGAGCTAACGATGATATTTTTCGTATATTTCATTAACCATGGTTTGGCTGGAAAATTCCTTATCCTTGGAGCATATACTCCTTTGAAGATAGTATTTACTACTAAATAAATAACTATTACAAACTACTGGAGTATCATACTGCGTATGATAAAGTAAAAACGTCTGGCCTGTCATAGGCACCAACAATCTTAAAATCCGTCACCTAGACTCGACAGAATTAAGCCAGATATTATCGGCAAAAAGTTCTAAATTCAGTTGAACGTATAATTAGAATGGAAATAACTAATCATTTCGGTATAATAAATTATGAAGTATATTGCCTATTCATTTCGAAGCCAATCTTAAAGCGGTAAAAATGTAGTAACATGGGCATGGCTTACTTCGACTAAAATCACTTATAATGACCCTATATTACTATTCGTTAACTAACAAAATTAATGAGGAATAACTGAAATTTACAATATAAATATTTTTACAAAGTATATGTACATCTAAAGTTCAGAATGTATTTTTCGAAGAAGGTATCAAATAATAATTTAAATTACAAAAAAAAATTGTTTGCGCTATTCCAAAGATACAATATGAGTATGATATTAGTACAAACTCAATATTTAAAGCTTTTTAAATTACAATAAATGCAGTGTTTATGTTTATGTTAAATTATGCAATATGTAATAATAAATACTTATAATAGAAATTTGACGCTCATGGGACGTAGCATCCAAAGATAATAATATCTAGAGAATTATGAAGGGTTACTTTTTTATGTGAAAATATGGATATTTCTTTATGAAATACGTCATACAAACAAAGCTGGCCAAAGTTAATCAGAAAGTTAACTTCGTTAATCGATAATCCGTTAACGAAAAACTTAACTTCGTTAACCGATAGTCCGTTAATTTGCTATAAATGTAACGGAAGTTAACGTTAACCGTTAATCGTTAACTTTTTATAAAAAAAATTGTTATGTTGAGTATAACCTAATACTCGTTCGTTTCCATAAGTTAAAATTGCCTTAGGAATTTTTCAAACTACCCACAGTGGTAACTAAAGTAAATACATACATTGCGAGATGTAATATTTATAAAAGACATTGAAAAGACCTACTAAGGTGGTTGCAGTTAGAAGAAAGACATTTTCAGAAGGTATCTTTTTAAGTTTAGATTTATATTGTGAAACAATTGGTATTTATTAAAAAGTAACAATATTAAAAAATAGTTAAATATTTACTATTACATAATAAATAGGCATACTCGCGGAAAAGGGTACGTATACATCATAAAATTTCTGGATGAAAGTCGGATCAAATTTCGTTTGGTAGTTACCGAGTGACATGGTAACAAGAAATTTAGTATGTGAACATATTTTTTCCGCGACCGTACATACAAAAAGTAACTAAAAACTAAACAATTCACGCACATGCTTTATGTACGGACGCCGTGTCGCACAAAGTAGTACGTTATACAAAACCAAGTCCGAACATGCACAGAGTGTCAATAGCAGTTTGAAATGTTTAATTATGATATTTTCGATTTAACGGACTTGAATTAACGAATGACAAATGTAGCGGAAGTTAATGAGTCCGTTAATGGTTTTGAAAGTTAACTTAAAAGTTAATTCGTTAACGAAAAATTTAACTTCGTTAATTAACAATTAACGGATTAACGCTTTTGTAAGCTTTTTAGCTTTGCATACAAATCTAGTTTCATTTTTGCATTCTAAAGCTTTTGCAGTAAAGCTAAATTGTCAAAACTAACTTTTAGCAATACGAACCAGGAAATTCAAGGATTTGCCGTTTTTTCGGACTTTTACAGAAACACTAACATAATTAATTACATTTCGTTTCGTATTTTTATCCCCATCCCAGTTTTTGCTATATAGATACGATCTCATCATAATTGTCGCAAAGTCATTTACCGAAAATGGCCTTGCGATCCTAGCGAACTAATTAAAGTGATAAATATCGCGTATACATCATGGCATGTCTCGCAAGTTCAAAGCAGTAGCACCAATCGAGATACGAAGCAGTCCGAACACGAATGGATGTTATGAAAACGTTTTGCAGTTTATTACGAGTGGCGTAGTTCACGAGGTAAGGTGGTTATTAGTCCTCACGTGCCCCGTGATCAAACTTTCATATCGGTCTAATAACAATATTACGGCTGCCACTGCGATTGTCAATGTTTGAAATCTAAAATTAGACGCTGTCACGAACTGCGAAGCCAAACAGGCACCCCTTCGACGCTTCCCCACCACTGGAAGTTTGATACACGGGCAGAAAATAATAGAAATACGCTCCAGTTGACAGCTATCAACATTTTAATGAAAATACGAATTCGCCGAGCAATCGGAAATTGTTGATTGAGAAATACGCTGCTTTTATAATTACGTTAGACGGAGAATCCTCGACGAAATTCTAACCAGTCAACACATCACAACGAAATTATTGTGTGATTTGAAAAATATTTCAAATAATCCCAAATAATCGCACATCCGGCAAAAAGGTGTTTAATAGGCTAATTACTAATTAACGTACTGTATGCGATATTTTTTCAAATCTAGAGGAATATTATTAGGATGGTCGTCAATTCGTTTCTATATATCGTAACTTATTTTTTCATGTACTTAATTTGCCAAAAATTAACCTAAGTGAACCAGTGAAAACTGTCTTTGGCATTATTTTTCCTTACAACCTGAATTCTGAAATCAGAAATTCTGAAAGAACTCTAATTTTAGTAGCTCCAGATGTGCGCAGTGAGGTGTAAATTTAGGTATACAGGGTGTCCCACGACGAGCTGCCATTAGAAGTAAATGGAGAACCAAATAAATTGAGAGATTGAATATTTGTGGACTTAAAATATTTTGAGATTTCGGTTACTTCCGGTTACACCGGAAAAGATGTCAGCTTTTATATTTCAAATGGAACATCCTGTATTTTATCGCATTTTTGAAATATTCATTAAATTTTAGATCAATTTAATGTTACATTCCCTATACCTAACATGTGTCTTTTTTGAGATATTCATTTTTTCATTGAAAAATGACAGATAAAATCTCCCCTGTGACCGTTGGAAAAAAAGTTGACTGCAAAATTGTTTTGAACGTAACATATTATCGACACATCGGTAGAATTCTTCAAAAGGTTCTACAGGCTGTTCAAATTATAAGATCAAAGTTGAATTCGAGAAAAGTACTAAAACTAGTAATTGCAGACATTGCCAAATCTAGATTGCGTTTAATAACAACTAAACAATTTGGAATAAACAGATCTTTATTAAACAAGTATTTTTAGATCTTTTCTCTAAAATTATAAGCCTACTAGAAAATATAATATTAAAAATAAAACAAAATCGTAAAGTAAATTTTGAAAAACGGCTTAATTCTATCTCAGTAACTGTGCAAAAACGTTGCCGTTTTCCGCTAAACATGCTCCAATTCTTTTAAACATATTATTGTTGGTGGAGTCCCTGATAGAGTTAGCACATCAATAATTAGGAGGTTTCAAACAGACGGTGCGCCGGCGACCGGCGCACACAGCTGTTCTAGTAAGAGGCTTGCTTAACGAGATGTTCGACGATCGGTGGATTGCCGTTAATGGGCCATACAAATATCCACCGCGTTCCCCCGACTTGACGCCAATGGATTTTTTTCATTTGGAGAGCTATTAAAGACGTAGTTTACGACGACCCAATAATTGATAAGGAGACCATGAAAGATAGAGTTCGAGCAGCTTTCATTGGGTTATCTGTTAACTCAGTCAGAGACGCCACGAACAATAATATGTTAAAAAGAATTGAAGCATGTTTAGCGCAAAACGGCAGTTTCCGAACAGGTACTAAAATGGAATTAAACAGTAATTTTAATTTACTTTACGATTTTGTTTTATTTTTAATATTGTGTTTTATCGTAGGCTTATAAGTTTATAAATACTAAATTCATTACAATGAAAAATTACCTAAAAAACCCTGTTTAATAAAGTTCTGTTTATTCCAAATTGTTCAGTTCATTTTCAAACGTAATCTAGATTTGGCAATGTTTACAATTTCTACTGTAATTTAAAAATCGATTTCGGTAGGTACAAGTGAGTTTTAGGTATAGGACATTGTACACAAAGTTGATCTAAAATTTTCCATAGAATTGAGAGATGTATTACAGAAAAATTGTTATAACTTTTACAAAAAATTAATGTATAGGAAATGGAAAAAAAAATTGTTACCTCTCTTTGCTTCATATGACAAATTCGTAGGTAATTAATTGTTGTATTTACTCATTTACGCTGAGAAATTTTCTTTGTGGCATACAACCCCTACATCACAGTAATTTTGTCTACTACTTACAACAGAAATACTATCTTTACAACAGAAAAATGTTTATAACTTTTACAAAAACTGTTTAAACCCTTTCCTCTTAGACCAAATTGTAGGTAATAGATTGAGATTATACTTTAAATGATTACATTAAATGCTGAAAAGCCTCCACATTACGATATTATGTATGACACCAAGTAGAGGGAGTTGATATTTTACTTGGCTTTGCAACAACATGTTTATAACTTTTTCAAAAATTATTATATAACTTTCCACCAAATTATAGGTAATTAGATGCGGTAGTCCTATTCATGAATGCAAAATGTTTTGCTCTGAGGTGAAGAACCTGAACATTAGTTTGTTCTGCTTTAGCAAAATGTTATAACTTTTCGAAATGTTGTTCTATAATTTTCTGTAATGCGTCAAATTGAAGGTCATTAATGGAGGTTAAATCCTTTGGTAGTCGATTTCGGAGCATTTAGTAAATACATGCTATGATTGTTACCATACACCATTTAATAATCTAACAAATATGAATATTTATAAAAAAACAAACGTAAATTTTTTAGGTGTAATGGTCCCAGTGCTTCAAATTTGCAACATTTCCAAAAATAATTATTAACGTATGAGTATTTCCAACGGCTTCCGAGATGACACACTATTTCTGTCTTATTTAACACCAATAGTAACAGCACTATTGTTCTGCAAAATAAAATTTGTGGAATGCTTCATTTGTTTTTTTATTTGATTATAGAAGATATTAAATATTAAATGTACATTCAGCGAAAAATACGAGAGTTTCAATGAATAACTACACTTGTTCCAGTTTTTCTTTTGTCACAAAATGTTATATGGACATTTCAAAGCGCTTTTTGTTTGTATATGACGAACCGGGAACGTCTCCATTACGTCTTAGGTTTGCGTTACGCAGGCTTCTTGGTTTGGAATCTATGAAAACAAAATTGAAACGATATCTCACATCTTTTGTGACAAAATCAATCACCATCTTATGTGTGCACAGTAATTTTTGCTGTTTTGTGTTGAAATATATGCATTAAATTATATGCATTATTTGGTATTAAAATTTACTTTTGTGGGACCGTCCCAACTGTTGATAATTTTGGTATATCTGATGTTCGGATTATATAAAAGATGAAATACATAAGAAAACACTTGAAAAGAAGAAAAAAGGACAAAAAAAATAAAGACTATAAAAAGCCACCACATGGCGCGAAAGTAGGTAATTCTTGTCCCTGTTTGAAATTTCATAATTACGGTAAGCCCAGGTATAGGGAATGTAACATATAATTGATCTAAAATTTAATGCAGATTTCAAAAATGCGATAAAATACAGGGTGTTCCATTTGAAATATAAAAGTTGACATCTTTTCAGGTGTAACCGGAACAAACCGAAAACTCAAAAGATTTTAGTTGAGACGATCTTGTCCAACAATATAAGTCCACAAATTTTCAATGCCTCATTTCGTTTGTTTGTCTACATACTTTTACTGGCAGCACATGGTGGGAGAACCTGTATAGGGGAGATTTTCTTGGTAGGTCTTCAGTATTCAATTAGCTTTGAAGAAGCGAGCAACATGGTTCGCGAAGCGTCAGCATTTACTATCTTTGTCCAAATTTTCCAAATTATTTTCCAAAACACACATGATTATATCGCTTTTCACTAACCCAAAGTAAATATCAGAGCATGCAAATCATCACAAAAATTAAGCGCATTATAAAACTTGTATATTATAATATGCCTAAAGCAATATCAAATTCCAATATCTACTATATCAAATTAACTATGACATGGCAGAAGTTATTAATAATAACCTGCTAATATTTTTAATTCTACTAAAAGTATTACTTTAACATCATCATTTGTTTCATCTGCCAATTGCCCAACCAAATGTGTTGATTCGTGCCCCGGTAGTGCATATGTGTCGGAACTAGGGCTTCCAACTGTTTCCCGTATTCATGGAAACTGTTTTGCTTATATTTTAACACACTGTAATAGGGCGTTTATTTATTTTAAAAAAATTTTAACAGCCACGTTTTCAAAATACATATCCCGTCGAAAGGACACTAAATATTTCTAACAATTTCTAAGTTTATTTTCTCTCGAACCGCTGATAAGATCTTGATGATTCTTTTGTTTAGTGGGTTGGGTTGAGTGGGTTCTTTTTTAGGTTATTTTTTAGTAACGCTGCTGTGGTAGAAACTTTTTGTCGTAATTTGTAGCACACTATTTGTAAATAGTAAACCCAATTTTATGTAAAAATTTTGTTCTTTGAATAATTTCATTGTCTTTTTAAGTTACTAAGAACACCCAAGACACAATTAAGAACTTATACGACAGTATTGTTACTCGGTTAATCAACCTACAACTAAACAAATCTTTCATAAAGGGAAAATCAACTTTGAATCAACTTGAAACACATTTTTAGTGTTACGGCAATTTTGCAGTAATTTCAAGTTTCTCAGATTTCCAATTACTTAATATGAAAAAATTCAATAACTAAAACTAAATGCCTACCCCATCATCTGCATTTGAAGGAATAAATTGTAAATTGAATCTATTTTTTTAGAAAAGAAAGCTTTCTTCGTAAATTTTTCACTTTATTTGCATTGGTTTCTAAAAAAACGAGAAAACCTGGCAAATTTATTATTTCAATTGAAGAAAAATATATTTTTAAAAAATTGAGAATTGTTCACTGTGTTCTACAAGTCTGTACCATAAAAAATGTATTTGGTCTTTTACGTCATGTTAAAATGACCGATTTTCCCAAATATAAAATATGTTAGATTACTCTACTGTTTGGCAACTAGTCGCAACGTTACTGATGTTTACAAGATGTTTGGTTAGTACTGGTGTCAGTGTTGAGTGACACTTGACGTTGTGATTATAAATAGAGCATTATTTATAACTACAACGTTCAAAATATTTGTTATTTAGCATTTATTTTGACCTATATTTTAGCACTATTGCGCAAATAGATATTATTATTATTATTACAAATACTATTGTAACAGACGGAAACTGTTATTTTTTATTTCTAGTAAGTGACATGTAAGAGTCAAATTTTATTGTTAAATACATTATGCTGTGTTATTTGCCACTACACACTATAGAAAGTATACTAATTGACACAATATCTGCTGTACACAGCAGGTAGGAAATAGAATAGAAATTCCTTAGTTAGTAATTATTTCAATACCCATAAATTTAGATTTCACCGCTTTTTTTATTTATGTACTTCCAGAAAATGTGTTTTATCCATCTTCTGCAAGAGAAACGAAAAATAATAAACGCGTCCGGCATAAAATGATTATATCTCGACGACCCTGCTCCACCTTGTTACGGTTAAGTGCTCATGTTCTTGTATTATCGAGGGAAAATAAGGCGCACTCTCCGCACTTTCCCATTTTCCGGGTAAACCCATTTTCCGCCCTTGTAATGGACATGTAGTCCTCCTGTTTGCACATTGTTCTCGCGCGCTCCTATACGATAATAACGCGGTCTAATGAAGCAGCTCTAACATACAGCGTACTGTTGTAGGTGGCGCTCTCATGCAGATCGTGTATCTACGGCTGGTACGCCTGCCTGACGGTCAAGTCCATATTGTGCCATATACATAGACCGTTGGGACTATCTTGCTGCTCATCCCCCTACCCTACACTCACTCCTAATCAGTGGATGATCCTCGGCCAGATTGATTGATATAATTTATAATAACCAAGCTTGTGTGACGGGCAATGGCCCTACACGGCATCGATTAGGGCGGCGAGACTCTCGTATGTCAATTGTCGTCATTAGAGAGTGCCAATGACATGAGCTTTGCCAATCAGGCATCGATTCGGCGTGTTTACAGGATTTTAGTTTAATTGGAACATACGTTGTTAGTGCATTGACACCGTTGATCAATCGAATTCATACAGGCCTAATTGGACAAAGGTCTCCACATACATTTCCAATAAAAGCTTGTTCTTTTGGTATTATAACAAACTAATTATCAAAAGATACATACAGTTACCTTTATAACTAAAAATCCCACTCATGAAGAAATTGGGAAACTCCGCCCTAAGTGGGCGAAACTAACAATTGAATTTTTAAAAGAAACTCTACGTATCAAAAACCGTAGTTTACAGTATAAACGTAATCATTGGTATTTGGATTCTCATCTAAAAATAAGGATAGAGGTGTTTCCTTCATCAATTTCCAAAAATATAGATAATGGGGTAAACATTAATGGTAATGTTATTCATGAATGTAGCTATATCTTAATAACCGGAAATATTAAAAACCTGCAAATTGGTAGGACACCGCATTAAAGACAAAGAAACTCATCGAAATTTATATTATTTTTTGCAAATAAAAAAGTCCGTGTTGTTTATGATAGTACTTAATACTCAAAAACTGTAGATGTTAGAGACGTGGAAATATGTTTAAATTTTCTTTAAAATAAAGAAGCATTTTCCAAACTGCGGCAATTAAAAAAAAACGGGGGTTCTCACGGATGTCTCAAGCATCATGATATTTTGGTAACTATAAGCGGTACGAAATGTGTTAAAAGGGACAGAAAAGAATACACCTGAGGGTGTTTTTTATAGGCAATGTGAATATTATTTTTGTATATAGTGGTCTACGTCGACAAGTGCATAGTTTTATGACTTTTTCGCAAAAACCGAAGAAAAGTCGAAAATTTTGAGGATTTTTTTTTATTTTTGTGGTTGAACCATATCCGTGGGAAGTAGCAAAGTTGAAATTTGCATTCAGCATCCCAAAAAACTTATAGAATAACAGAAAAACTTCTATATTTTTTTTCCTAGAACAGGCACCGGCGGAAACGATTTGACTGGACTAGATATTTTAATCATCTACAATAAATCTCTCATGCATTTTTTTTTGTACATCTTACCGTTTTTACCGAATATGGTTGAGTGGCATCACCTACACGTAAGAAAACACGGAAACACGGCACACATTGTATCCAAAATGTCACCTGCTAAATCCCAAAAGTATACAGAGGAATTTTATGATAAAAAATCCAAAAGTTGGTCGTTTTCGATATATCTTATTAGCTCGACGGTGCCCGAGCGGTAAAACGCTTGGTTATCACTCTGAGGGGCGTGAGTTCGCGTCTCACTCTCTGCTTTCAGAGTAAAGGTTTTCTGTGGTTTTCCTTTACTCCACGGCGAATGCTGAAAGCCAAACAACTGAAGACGTGCCATAATGACAGACGAGGGCCATAATAATGATAATTCGGGTGCCGATGCCCCCATGGTGGTGAAAGCTGTTGGGGGATGTTAAGGCGTGGATTATTATTATTATTTAAAAAGAAATATGTGTTTTATATAAATACTCCCATAATTTTGATGGGATTTTTCCAAAACTCGTATCCTTTACTAGCGTCCACTTGAAAACAGCTACAGAAGGTGTGTTGCATTTCCACAAATAAAAAAAAAACATTACCATGCTTTTCCTGGTAGCTTTAGCTGCAAACCCCCTATTGGGTTACTTATTATAAAATATGATGATCTGTCGGTTAATGGACTTGAGTCAAGACCATTATTCGCCGTTTGCTCTCTTGGCAGTTAAGAAGTCTCGATTATTATTAGTCGCTCTTTTATGATATACTTTGAATGTTTGGTTTAATTGATAGATTTTGACATCTAAAAATGTTCAGGATAGCAAAGCTGGTAGTGGAAAGAGGAAAGGAGCCAGGTAAAACTAGAGAGTTTGTAGTTTGTCCTTATTGTCAAAAACCAGGTCACATGATTAGATACTGTAGGGCATGGAAGGCAGATGGCCGACTAAGAAAAGATAATAAAAAGGAAAAATTTTCAGGAGACACAGCTAAAGAAAAGAATACAAATATGTTACTAGTAACAGAGAGCACTACAATTTTTACATCAGAATGCAATTATGATTCCTGGTTTGCAGATAATGGTGCAACAAACCATATTACGAATAGAGGTGATGTATTTGAAAGTTTTCAATTTTTCAATTGAATTGCAAATGCTTTTACTGCAAATGGTGACTCGGTTCAAGCTGTAGGAAAAGGTGTTATACTTGTAGAGGCTGAGGTTAATGGTAAATTGGAAAGGTTAAGATTGGCAGATGTATAGTATGTTCCATCCATAAAGAAAAACATGCTACCTAAGAAACGATGGTAAAATAGTTTTGGCTGGATATCGTACCACAAAAAGGTGGTCTTTTTGAATTAAACTGAAAACTATTCCAACATTAATGGTTGATAATGTGGCTGCAATTCGATTAACACAGAATCCTGAATTCCATCGCCGTACGTATTCCATCGTCCGGATCTCTGATAGTGAAGAAAGTCTCAACAGAGAACCAACTTGCTGATGTTATGTCAAAACCTTTATTTAGACCTCGGCCTCGTTTACAGAAGTTGCGGGAAGCTATGGGATTGCTGAATATCAAATTGTTTCAATGAGGGAAGGTGTTGAAGAAGGTTATCTTTAGAACGCATCTGCAACAATATGTTCACCCTGTAGGTTACTGTTTTTATCAAGTATGTAATGTAATGTCATATAATATAGTGAATATTTGTCAGACATAATAATTGTCGTCTATTGTCTTTAATCTTAATTACTTAAAAGTACAGGTATAACTCGTTTACATCAACAACCTCGGTATAGCTAGATCCCATTTCCGGACACCCTGTACAAATAAATTTTAGGTAAACCCTATTGTGGTTTAAAGGAGCTATTCTATGATACCTCATACGACTAACTAACTATCTTTCCTATATGCTGGTTCTTCTCACCTCACGCATTTTTACAAGTATCAAGTTTCACGGTGTATTTTCGAAAATCCTATTACAGACAGTGTTAATTTATTGGAAATCTAGACCGAAATCTTTAAAATAATCTATCTATAGTAAAAACGCGATTTGTTAGATTCAATTTTCGACTGTAAGCTTGACAGTGAGAGCTCTGCTGCTGACGGAGTTTTGTATGTACAGCCGCGTCACGGGTGCCCATAATGGCGCGTCAATATTTGTTTTACCGCTCCCGGAGTCCGGATTTATCGTGGGGCTCCGGTCGGGACCGTTCCGCCGGTTCATTTTCATTTATTTTTTCTCGGCCCGTCTACTCCTGACGGCCGACAGTATATTTTTCCGCGGGAACGGCACGGGAAAGCTACGACAAACCGAACGCTAATATTGGGGGACATTATTTTTTCCCTTGTCCGATTTGAGTGGTCGATCGTCAAGATTGACAAACTGGTCCCATTCCAGAAGACAAATGGCTAGTTTCTCTGACTGTATGAGGATTGACGACCACGGCATTTTGCTGATTACGGAGATAGCTGGCTATGGCCCACGTGTGCGTCGATGTTTTGTTGTATACATTTGTGTTATACACGGGCAAGGTTGGTCCAGCCATATTTGACAGATGATACGTCGGCAGCGATGAAGCCGATGTAAATAAATTTATCTACGACTCACATATACTAAGTTCATTGTATCCGTATGTATGACTATATAATCACCATCATAATACGCACCAATGAGTGCAATGACACTAGCGTTGTATAATAATGACAGTTCGTTCAAATAATGACTTAATTATTTGAACGAACTGTCATCATTATACGAACGTACTATCAAAATCAGTGTAAGCCAACGTGGATGACAGTTATTTGAAATTTCGCCTCGCCACCATTCACAAATACATTTAAAAGATTTGATAAAAATGGAAATATAAGTCGAAGCTTCATAACCAAACTTAGAGCTGAAAAGCGTTTGGTTGAAAAGGGTCCAAAGAAACTGGACGTTTCCTCTAAGCATTTTTCAAAGATTTTGCAAATGAGCCGCCATTTCTGTAATTTCATCAAAATAGTTAAATAATAAATTA
The DNA here is from genome assembly GCA_964023965.1 of Melinopterus prodromus. Taxonomy (NCBI): domain Eukaryota; kingdom Metazoa; phylum Arthropoda; class Insecta; order Coleoptera; family Scarabaeidae; genus Melinopterus; species Melinopterus prodromus. The sequence continues at coordinate 21,612,862 of OZ030396.1, forward strand.
AAGTAGAGGAAATTCTGAATAATTTATGTCTGCGACATTTTTTGGTAAAATTAATAGTTTAGCTGCAAGAGATTTTCAGTCTAATGACAGTACCGGTAGTGTCAAATGCTGTTGTTTTGACAATAGGTCACTATATCTACTGTCAATAGTAAAAAGATCTCATATTGTGATACCGTGTACGGTCCTTGCCTGACGGCGTCGGATAGGCAGCGTGTTCAGCGTGTCCAAAATGCATGTGTTCTGTTTGTTTTTGGTTGGAGGAAGTATGATCATGTATCGAGTGGGCTGGGCGACTTGGGCTGGTTGAACATGGATAACACTAGGGTGCTGCATGCTGCAATATTATATCATAAGTTGCTATCCACGAGGACCCCACAATACCTCATGCGGAAGATACGCTGTAGAACGGATGCTCATAACCTTAATAAGATTCAGGGATTTGTTTGCTCCACCTGCCCATCGCACTGAGCTGTATAAACGGTCCTTCTCTTACCAGGTCAGTCACATATACAATGGTCTCAGAGAAGATATGAACAAATGATCTTTAAACAGTTTTGGGGGAATGGTGAAGTGTTGTCTGTTTGCTCAACAGGGGGGATTTTAGGCATTGAGCGCACATCGGAGGCTGCTTTAATTTTTTTTTCTGTACGATGATTTGTTGAGTTGGATTTGCGACAATTACTCTAGAGTAATTTTTTGTTTGTTTTTGTTTTGATAAGTTCTCGGAATTATTGTTATATTATTGGTACAATTATGTCTTAGTTCTAGTTTGCGTAGGCGGTTCTGTGGAAGAGCAAGACAATTTGGAAACAAGTGTGCTGAACTCGGCCCTTAATATAAATATTGTTTTGTTGTATTTAATATTGTTTTATGTTAATAAAGGAATTACTTATTTATCTGTCAAATCCTGGCTACCTAGTTTTATTTTAATGCGGACACGACTAATCTCAATCAAATAGATTATCTTGCTTTCAAGGTGTTTTTGTTATATATTTCATCCCCATATATCATCTAAATACAAAAGGTAATAACATTTTGGTCGATTAAGCACTTCCTGCTTTCCTAATCCAAATCTTTTATCGATTTAGACTATTATTTCAGCACATTGTAAAAAAATGTCAATAGTAATGACTATTGACATTTAAAAATAATGATTTTACGATCACGTTGTGTAGGATAAAAATGCTGTGTGGTGCACACAGCAAAGACCTGCACAGCGCGGTGCGCGCTGTGCAGGTCTTTTTTCATCCCGGAAAATAATCACTTTTTGCGGTTGATACATAATATATTACGTACGACATGCTGTAAAAGATATGCGATATGTAAAAAAAGTAGCTGGTATCAATCATAATTTTGCGTTTTTTAAAGGGTATAGTTTTCGAAAATTTGGATATAGGATAGAACTGGTGTGATCAGATCACCAAACCAATGGCCTATAAAATGGCAATCAAACCTTTCTCGGGTCATTTGTCGCATAATCGCATGCGTTCAAATTAAATGTTTACAATCACCTAATGTAGCAGCAGCCCGGCGTTTTACTCGCCCCCGCGCGGCCCGTTGATAAACTCTCGCGTAAATCAGCCGAAATGACGCATCCGTATCAATTTTGAGCGGGCGCCTACTGCTCACTTTATTTACGTGTGAATGGCGAACACAAATGGGTGCGATTTGCACATTCGATCCAATTACCGACGCAGCCGCTTGCCCAATCGATTATTTATTTCAACCCTAATTGCCGTATTGTTCTTATGTAAGAGTCTATAGCGTTGGTAACCGGCGTCCTAATTGGCCTCCCTATTGACCGGGTTCGTATTATCGTCCGGTTTCCTACACCCAGTCCTGTCATTCGACTCGATAATTAGCGGAAAAATAAGGTATGTGTGCTGGCATTGTCCCTAGAAGTCGATTTTGTAGTTAACATATTGTACAAGAATTCTATTCCTATACGAGGTAGAGCGACATGGCAAAGGGTTACCAGATTTTACAGATCGGGACAGTCACAATTTCGACCAAAAAATTGTTGACTTTTTCTCTAATTGTTTCAGGGCAAAATATTAAAATATAAAGAAAATATTTTTAAGGTGTGTCAAATTAATGTTCCTACGTTTTCGTTATGATATTGTGGTTTTAATGCCAAACAAGTATTTTTATTAAGTTAGTAGATACTCAATATACATTATCGATTTTGGAACTCCGGAGAAAATTGTTGTTTTTACTAGTGATATTAACTTCACTAGTTGTTTGTTTATTTTTATTACTTTAAAAGCTTGGAATCGATATTTTACCTACTGCCTGATGTCCCATCGACTTGAAATGTTGCATGTGCACAGATTTTCGGTGACAATGCATGAATAAATAAAAAAAATGGAAATTTTCCATAACTTTTAAGCATTTTTAAAATTTCGTAAATTTGTTCATTTGAGTTGAAATTTAGATGCGGACAAATTTCCGGCGACAACTCATGAAACAATAAAAAAAACTGATGTGGCCAGGCACATCAGCATGATGACTTTATCATACAATATATAAAATTAATAGTTTAGCTGCATGAGAATCTATTTGATTGAGATATATCGTGTGTGCATTAAAATTAAACTAGTTTGCCAGGATTTGACAGATATTTTGATACTATTGACAGTAAGTATTGTCAAAGCATCAGCATTTGACACTACCTACTGCCATTAGAATAATAGTTATTTACGTCACAAGTGCCGAAGTACGGAATAGCGCGACGAGCGGTGATGCGGCGCGTCAGCGAAGGCAGAGCGTCGCCGTCGCATATAAGCGAGTCGCGCTATGTAGTTTTCGGCAGGAGTACCATCAACGTTTTTTGTGTTGATTTTTGAGAAATATGTATTTAAAAAAAGATTATTAAAAAATGGTTATATTTCTGTATAGGAAATGTTAGGTTGATACCACTTACTACGAAACGTCAAGTTTAAAAAGCTAATTCAAATTTTGACAGATTTATATTTGATGTCGCATCCGTACCAACATACTAAAATAAAACTACACTCATCGCTATACTTTATTTACAATTTTCTCAATTTATCGTTTTTAGAATTAGATATAACAATGGGTTTATTTTTCTTATCAACAAACAATCAAATTGGTGATTGGTGAAATTTGTATTTTTCACGTTCCGTTGTTACTTTCCATAGCGGTTCTCCAGCCTCTGATGAAATCAGCTGTTTTCAAGTGTGACAGCACAAAAAATATTTGACAAATCCTGGCTACTATGTAGTTTCATATCAATGCAGATGCGACCGATCTCGATCAAATATAATTTGCTCTTGCAGCTAAACTATTAATTTTACCAAAAAATGTCATAGGCATAAATTATTCGACATTTCCTCTACTTTAATTTATTATTTAGCTATTTTGACGAAATTACAGAAATGGCGGCTCATTTGCAAAATCCTTGAAAAAGGCTTAGAATAAACTACCAGTTCCTTTGGACCCTTTTGAACCAAAAGCTTTTCAGCTGTAAGTCTGGTAATAAAACTTCTAAATATGAACTTTCGTCCCGATACCATCAGTAGTTTCTCCGGAATCGTCGCCACAAAAATCGTTTACACAGACATACATACACACACACACAGAAATTTTTTTGTACCTTGGTCAAAAATGTTGAGGGGACTCATAAAGACCTATTTCCGCTAAAATCTCAAAGTTTTTCGGCACGATTACAATACTGCGTATGAAAAAGTAATAACATTTTCCTAAATTTAAAAAAATTGGTTTACCGAGTTGAAATTTTGCATGTGGGCAGATTTCCGGTGCCGGTCCAAAAATTCAAAATTTGGACAATGACTTTGTCGAATCAGTTGAAATTTGTACGTAGACAGATGCCCGATGGCAATGCATGAATCAATAAAAAGAACTAGAAATTTTTTGAAAATTTTTCTAAAATGATATTATGATAACTCTGGAAAACGTCCAGGTTTCACTAGTTTATATCATAAAGCCATAATGGTTAGTATTTGACTTATATTATTGGATTGTTCCGTTCATTTTATACTATCTGTAGTTTTAACATTTTAAAATGATGCCGTTTAAAAGAAGAGATTTTTACTAAATAAGTACCATAGCAAAAATATGTACAAATGTTGCTTTTTGTATGGTATCTATTAGTAAAAACTTAACGATAAGGCTAGTATTAAAAAAATAACTTATTATATTATTTTCTAAATGAATATTTTTTTGCTGCTATGTTGAAAAATCATCTATCTAGTATGTAGACTAGGTATTCAATAAAACATCCACAAAATGATCTTATAGTTATACCGTTATAAGAATACCATAATCGTATAGTTAATTTGACAATTTTCGACTATATACACCAATTCATAACCATGTTGTTGCCTTCTTGATAAAAGCTAACGATCTGATTGAAAATACCACAAAAGAGAATAACATTTAAAATTTTAAAGATTACATCATTTCAGAAAAAGCTGGAAGCAATATTGTATTCCTATAGTCCCATTATTTCCATACTCGCATACAGCTGCTTCTGTATTGATTCCAATACACTCGTAGTAAACTGTCTTACATTTTGATCAGATTATTTGTGTTTGCGCCCTTGGAACTACAAATTTAAGATTCGTGGAAGTAAAATATTGTTTGTTCAAGTTAATATTCTAAGTATTTCTCAGTGTTGTGTTTATACACTTTTTGCACTGCCAGTTAGTTTGTTGCAAATACGAAATTCTCCATCCTATTGTATGTCAAGTGTACATATTCATAAATTGAACAAATGACATTATTATGAATGTGTTATTAAATAAATTTTTTGCAATAACTTTTATTTTGAGTGTACAAAACTAATTATATTTTTTTCTGTTTGTTGCAGATCTGTGCTAATAAATGTAGGATATCAAGTATAATCGAATTGATGGGAAGGATACGGCCCGCCAACAAGTTGAATAGTGTAAACGAACTAAAGCTATTGTTTTATTGGCACACAAAATCAACGACACCTTGTTTTATTTTCACGAACGAAACATTAAATAATGTCCTCGTACAAACAGAACTCTATGAATGAATGTCTATTCTACCAGGAAAATAATATCAATTTCTAAATGTTGTTGTAAATAATTTTAATTTTATTGGAGGAAATGATATACGTAGCTTTATGTAACTTACAGGGGTGGAAATACATTTAAGAAAATATTGTGCAAATGATAATATTATCTTTCCATATCAGAAGAGCCGTGGCTTTGGTTTTTATTGCAAACAACGTAATGTACTTCTACCCTTGCAACCTGGACGGTTGACAAAATATGACCAGAATTGGAAAAATGTACGTAATTATTCTATAAAACAAATGAAACACGAGAAGAGAAATGAATAAATTAGAAAATTTTATGTAATATGTATATTTGTGATAATAAAAGAAATAATCGTAAGTGTTTTATGAATTATGAGATTGACGAAGATGATAAAGAACAATATTATATATATCTATGATGAATTTTATTTAATATATGTTGCTAGTTGTAAATCCGTTTATTACGTTAGCTTTGAAATTTATTGAATTATGAAAAGTTTGTATAACTGTGACAGAAGAGAAGAGAGTGTGAATCGAATGCCTCAAAATATAATTTTACTCTTTACATGGTGTTTTATTAACAAAATCATCTATACCTGGATTTTCGAAGGACAACACAAGGTACGTGACTACTTTAAATTATTATTTAAATATCTTTATTCTTAATGACATCATCGTGCTACATATTTGTAGCACTTGGTTCGATACTTAGTCCTGAAAAAGCATCTTGCCACAGACTACAAAACGTCGACTATTTCAAAGTAAACAACGCTGTTTCCACCCGGAAATCAATAGGTCATGTACAATTTATTTTTATATTATAGTTACAATAAACTAATTTCGATTTAATTTTTGAAGTGAAAATTTAAGATATTATATCAGCTGACAGATTATAATCTGTATAATATTACTATCTAACAAAACCGTTGCTAGCTCTTGGACTGCAGAGGGCCGGTCTACCCAATAGGGTATTTGATTGTATTAAAAATATGGTTTGTATTATAGTCATCCTAATAGATTACAGTTTAAGGAAACTATTTGTTATTACCTTTCAAAAAATATGCTTTATTTCAATTAAAAACCAAAACTAAAATTTAATTTTATTCACGTCCTATCACGTGACTGAAAATGCTCTGTAATTGGGTCAGTTTCCAGTGACGTCATTCGTTAGTACGCTTATGAATTTCCCGTTTGAATTTACTACGTTAATTTAAAAACAATAGAAAACAACTTTGTTAAAGCGGTTAGTGGTAATCTACCGAAGGCTAACGCTTTGATAGTGGGTTTCTTCTTTAAACGTAATCCTTATTTTTATGCTCCGGAACTAAACAACGTGTAAAAAGTGTAAGCAATGTAAGCATAACTTTGTAGGTTAGGTTAGTTCTAACCTTAAACTGTCAGATTATACCTGGATCGAAAATGCGATATATCACTTATTCTAGTCAGTTTTAGTTATGTCGATGTAATCTTCACAAAACTACACTTATATTGGCCGCTATTCATTTCATTTGGATTTCTACGAGCCAGTCTCAACCACATTCTGTGCAGTTTCATATCTTGCGGAACAGCTACAAATAGTTTATCCGGAGTTTTTATTGACGTATTTCTGCATTCTGGATTTATTCACCACTTATAACCCATTTTTATGTAGAAATTGTGAAAACAACACGTCATACAATACAATTATCAAACGGCGATGAAGCCGATTGAAGCCGATACTTACAGACCATATTGGCCGATTGGACATCTAGTATCGTGTGACGTCACAAGAATCACGTGATCAACGTACAACAGAAACTATCCTTTTGGCAGGACTTTTCGTGATTCAAATTTTAACGCTGATTTATTATGAAATATTGAAGAAATAATTACGAAAAATAATGCATATACAAAGTAGAGTGAAGGAATAAACACACTAAGATGGTTTACTAATAATAGTCAAATACCCTATTACTCAAAAGAAAACAACACTGTTGTAGAAAGGGTGCAATTTGTTAATTTTATTTAGATATAACTTCGATTTCTAAGATCCTAAACCCATCTCCATGATGATTCTGATATATCTAAACTTTTTACTTTTAATTTACTAGGTAAGTCATAGATTATTGCGTGACATATTTTAATATAGATTGTAATTTAAAAGCCACCCCCGGGCCGGATAGAAATCCCTGGCGGACCAAATCTAGCCATGCGGCGGATTGTACTTTGATGGCATTTTAAGGGGCATGCCTACACGATGACGTCATATCGAATCGTATGGAACATACCTACGAGTAATTAGTAATTAATTGATGCTCTTCTAAAGTACTCACTCTTAACCTAAACAAAACCATAAAACCACCAGAAACAAAAAAGTTTTTTTCTAAAAGCGTCCAATAAGGAAGGGCAACTACATATACCTTTAAAAAACAAAAGGAAAAATAAAATTAAAATTAAAATTCCACCTTGGGGCGACATCTGCTGGAACAGGACATACCACCACAGAAATAATGTCTCACAAACGTGTTAACCTCAAAAATGATCTCCAAAAATCCAGCAAGATTAACATACTGCATTACCTCAATGGAGATACAAAAACAATATCCGAATCGTGATATATTACTAAACGATATCGATAGATACAACATCAATAGGATGTTTGAAATTTCTTGAAGAAGTTCCACCGGAAGATCGACAGCGCCCTCTCCTGGCCTTATGACAACATCCTTACTACTTCCGTTCCATAACCTTACTCAACCTTACTTGCCTTACTGTGTATGTCACATAATCACGGAATTAAATTTCACCGTTAGTATGGTAAGAAAATATGTCTCCATTCGAATGGTTAAGAAAATACCCATTTATATTCATATATACTGCAGACTGTATATTTGTTACACCAAAAAGAGCTGTTGTATGCACGAAGGTATGAGCTTGTTAGGTTACATAAGTGAATAACTTGTATGGTGTCTTTTATTTTGATTATTGTAGAGTCAACACCGAACCTACCACGGATTATATCTACACCGTTGATATTTCAAGAAATCTGACTCCCATTGCAAGGTTAAAGAGATTTTACGATAGAGAAACCCCGTTTGTATTCGTACACAGTACTAACACCTACGATTGTTTATTTATAAGACCGATAAAAAGCTGTTGTATGCACAAAGCGTCAACATCAAGTCTCTATTGCTGTATTATTGTTATATGCACTGAAAAGGAGTGAAAATATCGAAACAAGTGAGCAAGAAAACAAATAATTTTTTTTTACATCAGTCTTGACTTTCTTGGCAATATTTTCAATAGAGGTCAAATGCCTCGCATCGTCCTGTGTCACAACCTTAACTGGAAGGCTCACATTGACAAGACCATAACTAGATCAGTGATCAGACAATTACTCATCATATACCGGTCGATTGCGTTGTGGAACAAGATATCCGGAAAGGAAACCCAAACTAAGCAACCTCAACAGGGGAATTTGATACGCCACTGGTGTAAAGGAGACAATGCTAAACCTCACACCTCTGCATATGCACATAAAAATAGAGGTTGTAATTGAGGACATAAGGACAACCCAGTCATAGAACCTTTGCCAGGCCACTTAAGCATTGCAAGTAGAAATGCCGAAAGACATAATGCCACCCGGCTACTTTGAGGGGCAGGAGAAGTGGTCATTCATGACCGTGAAAATGCCACTCTGAGGCTCAGACAGATCAGAGACTCGTTGTCGCTGTGGTTCACGGATGAATTAAAGACCGAGAAAGGTGTCAGCTTGCATGAGGCAAGCAATAGCACCATAACATTTCCCGCCTCAAGACGAAACAGTATCTCCAGCTACAAAAACAGACCTACTAGTGAGCACAGGTCTCCTCACCATCACACCATAGTGGACGGATAAACAACGCATGCTGTAGCTTCTGCAGCGGTATAGCAATACTAGTATTAATCATGTAGAGTCTTGACACATTTTGATTTGTCGTGATATAGAAAGCTAAGAAACAAAATTAAGAAAAGATGAACGATCGAACAAAAACGATATCTTCTGAACTATTAAAAACATCATCCCGATATATGGAATACTTTTTCGTAAATTGTAAATTGTAAACACGACCTTTTTGCTCAAGACGGTCGCGAGAATATGTCTACTGTCACCTCTACAGTAAAAGATTTGATATAGCCAGGCACATGACTTTATCATACAATATATAAAATTAATAGTTTAGCTACCAACAAATAACAATCGAGTCATCGGCCACAACTCCAGATCTAGAAAGAATTTCGCTAAACCCTTTTACGGAAGCAATTCTGGGGACTTCTAGACTATAATGGAGCAAAAAAGAAAACAATTTGAAACCAACAATGGGAAGCCGCCTTTAATCAAAAAAGCTATTTGCAAAAAAACGCTGTATTTAAAACTTATTAGTTAATAAAAAAAGTTTTCGGACGATATGCAGCGGTAGGCATTTTGGGTTAAGACGGCTAAAGACAGCCGAGATGTTCGCAACCTGACGATCGGTTAACTGACTAACACATGAATTCCCTTAAGAAAAGATGCATTGTCATATAGAAGTACCAACAAATAACAATCGAGTCATCGGCTACAACTCTTGAGTTTCAGACTATATGCAGACGTTTTCGGTTAAGCCGGCTGAAGACGAGTGTGATGTTCACAACCTGGCTATCGGTTAACTGATCGAACACATGAATTCCCTTAAGAAGAGATGCATTGACACACACACGTACCAACAAATAACAATCGAGTCATCGGCTACAACTCCAGAACTAGAAAGAACTTCACAAAATCCTTTTACTGAAACAATTCTTAGAACTTAGATTAAAATGGAGCTAAACGAAAACAGTTTTTTATCCAACAATGCGGAACCTCCTTAATAAGAAAAAATATTTGCAAAAAACGCTGTTTTTAAAACTTATTTGTTAAATAAAACCGTGTTCACATTGTATGCAGCAATAGACATTTTGGGTTCAGATTCTTCACGGGTCATGGCTCAAAGATTAGTTTTCAGTAAAATGGTTATACTTAAGCGGTTTTTGTTTTCTATGTGTTAATCACGTAGTTATCCAAGTCATTTTCATAATTATATCATGCTAGTAATTCTAGATATCACAAAATACACATCGTGTTGTTTCAGAGTGACCCAGAATAAAGCCATTTAGATTGAATCTGTCATCACAGTTATTAGTGTGTCTGCAGGCACAGGTCATGGTAATTTAAATGGTAAGCGTCATTTGTCACATGTTACCACGATATTTTAAAACGTTACCAATATCAGCAATGAAACATCGGTATTGATCTTCGAACTCCTGCTAAAGTCAGCCATGTGGCACTGTTGTGGGTGAGATAGGATTTGCTGAAAATATACGTTAGAGGATAAAGCCAAGATAAAAAGTCACTTAGAACACGACTGCCTGAGGATGAAGTGTTTTGAAAATGAAAAAAAAAAGATTTTTTAATGCTTACATTTTAATGCTTACAGTTTAACATTTTCAGTAAACGTAAAATCTGGCCATTAAGCGAAAACTATTCTCGATGTCAATGCTGCAGAAAACTATTTCGTTTAAATAATTTGTCAATTTCATTTAAAACTTAAAATTGTTTTATTAATATTTAATGTAGAATGTACCTATACTTTGGTGTGAAATTAGTTAGAGTTGTGACAGAGTATAATCTTTATTTAAATTTTGGACATCTATATTCAGCACGTCGCGTTGGAACTAGTAAAATATTCAACAAACAGATTTTGCTTTTAATGTAAATAAATTATTTGCATTGAGTGGTTTTGGTGGTTATACATTTGACCGTGTAATATTGGAATATAATATGTACCCATAGAATTAACAATGTAAAATTCTCAATTTATTACACCTTCATTTTATTTAAATGCTAATGGAATAATATTCGGCAACATAAACTGTTACCTCAATATACCTACAAAATAATGATAATAGTAATCTATGTATGTATGTGTAAGTAGGTATTAGGTAAATCTGTTTGCAACAGAAACTTACAACTTGCGGTAAAGGACGCAAAAACACATCAAATAAAGCGTTGGTTACGTCACCCAAAAAGCGTAAATAATTCAAACTAAACTGAAAGGAAAAATCTTTCAATTTTTGTGTGTTCTACCCCGGAAAGTCCTTTCCATAAAAAAATACAACGTGATTTGCATCAGCATATAAGCATATCTGAAGCATCAAAGCTTCCATAACTATAATATACAGGGTGAGTTATTAGTATCCCGGCGGTCGATAGCTATTAAATCGTTAGAGAAAGAAAACACGTTTAACACAAAAGTTGTTTGATTCACCAGTTTCCATAACGTAACATTATTTTCAATTATACAGGGTGTTGCATTTAGGCGTGACTGAAACTATGAACATTTCTTTAAATGGAATGCCCGGTATATTTTATTATTATATCAATACTAATAAATTTGTTTATGCAACCGTATAGGTTGCTAACTGTCAGCGTTAATAGTTCCTGAGATATTCAATTATTTCCCTAAAATATGCCCGTTGCAGGTTCTTCTTTAAAACTATGTAAACACTAAATTTTTGTAGATTTTGCCGTTAACTATGTCAGACAATAGTCAAAGCCAGTAGATAGATGATAGTAGCCAACGATATTAGATTCACTATACAGGCTGCTCATAAAACTTAGTAAATTTTGATGTTTTTCAAATGACTTTTCCTTGAGTTTTTTTAATGTGCTAGTTGAATTGCCCCCCGAGCTCCCTTTAATTTATGTTAACTATGCCATATGTCCGTTGTCCAATTGTAGTAGTTTTCGTGATATTTACAATTTAAAGAAAAATATTATCTAATAATGCCATTATGTTTTTATTTTTTGTTTGTCTCTCATTTGTAAATCAGTATGACAGTATTAAAATACAACTTATCAACTTATCAACACCCTCCAGTCAAAAACTGTCTCAGCATTATCTGAAGCTAAGGAGTGGTTTGGTGCAAATGCTTTGCAGATGAACGACACCAAAACATCAACAATAAGCTCCACAAGCAAGCGGAATACAACTATCCAGACTTCTTCAACAAAACTGCTTGGTGCCACCCTTGACTCACGTCTCACCTGGTTAGATCACACAAATGCTCTTACATCAGCTCTTTGTACAGCAACATATGCTATTAGAAGAGTGAGACAGATTGTCGGGAGAGATGCGGCTGTAACAACGTATCATGCACTATTCCACTCAAGACTCAAGTTATGGGTTAGAATTGTGGGGAGAATCAGCTGACTCTGTAAAGATATTCATCTTGCAAAAGAAAGCTGTCCGTTCTATAGAACAAGCCAGCTGGTCACCCACTGCAAACCACTATTCCGAAAATTCAAGATAATGCCACTGCCATCTGCATATATTTTTAAACAAATACTACATGCAAAGAGTGTTATATCAGACCACCAAGATAGAAGTGAAACAACAAGCCGAATGCTACGGAATGCAAGAGACATTACCATACCCTTCCATCGTATAAATACAACTGCCAGCCAGCATCGATATTCGGAGCTATTTAATATGTTACCTGCCCTTTGGAGGAGTAAAACGCCAAGGAAACTCAAAGCAGATCTCAGAAACCTGCTGACCGACAAAATCTTCTACGAAGTTGAAGAATTCAGGAATTACATGAAAAATGAGATAGACTAAACTTTTATTGTATCTTAAATTGATATATGCGTTGTGTATTTTTCTTTTCTTTTGGCCATTTCCCTGTTACAACTGTATTTTGGTGAAATAAAGAAAGTTTATTTATTTATTTATGAAAACGGTAATTAATACTATTAGCATTTATTAATCATACAAACAAACAATAATTGTCATCTAACGACACTCAATAAGTTATTGCTGTCAAAATTAGTAACAATATTTGTCTTTTCTCTGAACGATGAGTTATAATTATAGCAAAGAAGAATTAATTAACATGATCTAAATTTATGGCGAAGCCGATAGAATTAGTAGCATCCAGAATGTATGCACAGCGATATCCGAATAGACGACATGCCCAACCAAATGTTATAAACAGGGTTCGGCTGCAATTTGACGAAACAAGTAATATTAATTACCAGCACAAAAGAAGAACTAAAACGGTGACCGAAGAGGGAAGAGGGCCTACGTTGTGGCCACCAAGGTCCCCAGACCTCAACAAACTAGATTTATTTGTATGGGAATATATTGTGACGATCTTAACAGCCGCGAAGGCGCCAGAAGTTCGAGGTTATTCTCGGGGCAGCTCTTTCCAGAGAGATCTATCCGGACAGCGAGCACAAGTCGCGACCGTTCTAGTAAGGGACCGTACAACGTAGAACGGATCGATACGGGTATATAAGAGCGAGCCGTCGCTCTCTGGCTAGTATTATTCAGAGTGCAGTCGGAGCGCGGGCGCGATTATTGATCGACATAAATAGTTAGAAATAAATACTGTGAAGATAAATGTTTATAGTAGCCTTAAGTGACAGTTAGTTTTTAGTGTTCGTGTTTAGTGTTCGTGTTTAATAATTAGGTAATAAGACTGTAATAGTGTTAAATAAATTAGTTAACTATTTTAATATACCGAGTGTTTTAATTCACACCTTAACGAACGAAAAACGCTACATTGGTGTCAGGTGTCGGGTGTGAATTGGACATTAGTGAAATTAAAATTGAAGTGAAATAAATCGGACTAATTAGCGTGCGTGAAAATGGCGAAACTAGTGGACTTAAAGGTTAGTGAGCTGAAGAAAGAGCTGGAAGAAAGGGACTGCGATACGACGGGGAAGAAAGCGGACTTGCAGGAGCGGCTTCGTAAAGCATTAATTGAAGAAGGCAATGACCCGGACAACTTCGTTTTTGCTAGTGCAAGTGATATCGGCCAAATGCTGCAATGTTTGGAGGTCAATCAGGCCAAGTTGCTAGAGAATTCCGCCGACCTGGAGGCTAAGTTGCTAGAAAATTCCGCCGACCTGGCTAAAGTGTTAGAAAATTCCGCCGACCTGGAGGCTAAATTGCTAGAAAATTCTGCCGACCTAGAGGCTAAAGTGTTAAAAAATTCCGCCGACCTGGAGGCTAAATTGCTAGAAAATTCCGCCGACCTGGAGGCTAAATTGCTAGAAAATTCCGCCGAACTTATTACCAGTCTAAAAAGCGAGCTTAGGGAAAAGCTAGAAGAGAATTCTGCCAAGTTGAAAAAAGAGATGTTAGAAAACAATGCCAACCTAAAAAGGGAATTACACGAAGAAATTTTAAAAAAATCTTCTACACTGGAAGAGCGAATTCTTTTGATGGAAGGCAGGATCCAGGGAGTTCCGAACAAAATCACAACGTTGGACGTCAACACCTTCGAGGATTTGTCCTATCAACCTTCAGCAATGGACAACAAGAGCAAAGTTAGTGCCAATCCGGAATCCGTTGGGCTGATGCGCCTCAAACCTCCGCAATTTGATGGTTCAACGTCGTGGAATGTTTATCAGCGTCAGTTTGAAGCGGCTGCAAAAGCGAACGGTTGGTCATCCAGGGAGAAGGCGACCGCCCTTACGTTGGCTTTGAGAGGAGATGCTGCTGCTATCTTGCAAAGAATGTCCCCGGAAGAGCAAGAAGTCTACGACCACCTGGTGAGACACCTGGAGACGCGTTATGGCCAGTCACACCTGGAACATGTCTACCACACTCAGTTGAAAAATCGGTGCCAGAAGTCAGGGGAGCCCTTGCAGGAATTTGAGGCAGATATTGCACGTCTGGTTCGACTGGCATATCCAGATGCCCAGGAAAAGATCATGGAACGTTTGGCGGTTCAAGCATTCCTGGACGGACTCCGTGATGGTGAAATGAAGCAAGCCTTACTACTAGCACATCCACCTAAGCTAGTTGATGCACTAACACGGGCCCTTGAATTCGAAGCTGCCAAGAACACGAACAAAGGTCAAGCTCGTGTGCGACAAGTGATTCCAGGAGAGGACGACTTCGAAGAGTCAGTCAAACGGATCGTCAGGGAGATCAATAGAGAACGTAGCCGCCAGGACCGGAAGTTGGAGTGCTGGAAATGTGGCAAGGCAGGCCACATAAGAAGACGCTGTCCAGAAGGCGTTAGTCCCACTTCCGCCAATCCGGAAAACTAAAAAAGGTCGATGCGAGGGGGCAAACGTCGACCTGTATTCAGCAAGCCCCAGCAAATACCGCCCAGGTCTCCTCACTGCAACACCATGCCAACAGTGTTTTCGTCGACGCGTGCGTGGATGGAACCCTCCGCACTGTGCTGCTGGATACAGGTGCGACGAAGACAATCATAAGGCCGGACATAATAAAACCTGCAGCTAAGGTTCGGCAATCAAAATGGCGTCTACGAACAGCAACGGGAGATCAAGCAAAAGTGCATGGTGAAACAAACGTCATGTTTACCATCGGGAAAGCCACGTTTAACCATCCTGTGATAGTGGCTGAGATTGAGGATGAGGTGATCATCGGGACGGACATAATGGACACCAAGGGCTTCGAGTTAAGCTTTAGGCAGGGAGTTCTGCGGGTAGATGACGAGGAAGTTGTTTTACACCGACAAAAGAATTTAAGCGTTCAGGTCCTACTGCCGGAGGAGACACTGATACCAGAACGGAGCGAGATAGTTTTGGACGGCTGCATTGATGGCAAGACCACAGATGGTGAGATAGTCATGTTCGAACCCGTAATGCATGACGAGGCTGTTGGCCGAGGAATAGCGGTCGGAAAGGCCCTTGTGCGGGCTGGCAGGAGTATTCCTGTGAGGATAATGAACGTCAATCATTATCCTGTGTTATTAAAGGAGGGCACGGAGTTAGGACACTGCTCTGGAGTTTCAGCGATACTGCGACAGGTTGCGGCCGTGGAAACCAGCCGGGAAGCCATTCCGGAAGAATTAGAAGTGCTGGTATCATCGTCAGGCACCGGTCTAAGACCAGACCAAAGAAGGAGGCTGAGACATCTGGTCCATAAGTATCAAGATGTTTTTGATACTGGGAAGAAGGGGAGGACCAATATAATCCAGCATAAAATTAATACGGAAAATGCTCGTCCCATTCGGCAGACAGCTAGAAGACTACCGCTGGCTAAGAGAGAGGAGGCTGACAAAATTGTTGAGAGTATGGTCGAGGAAGGAATCATAGAACCATCCAACAGTCCATGGTCTTCACCGGTGGTACTGGTAAAGAAGAAAGACGGCTCGACCAGATTCTGCGTTGACTACCGGCTGCTTAATAATGTGACCAAAAAGGACAGCTATCCACTTCCTCGCATCGATGACACTTTGGACACCCTGGCCGGATCGAAGATCTTTTCCACGCTGGATTTGAAGAGCGGGTACTGGCAAGTTGAATTGGCCCCCGAAGATCGGGAAAAGACTGCTTTCACGGTGGGTGCTGGATTATGGCAATTTAACGTGATGCCATTTGGACTGTGCAATGCTCCTGCTACTTTCGAACGACTGATGGAAACGATTTTAAGAGGACTGTCCTGGAAGACATGTCTGGTCTATCTTGACGACATTATTGTAGTAGGAAAATCGTTTGAAGACCACCTGCGAAACCTAGAAGAAGTGTTCCTGAGGCTACGAGGTTCAGCACTGAAGTTGAGCCCAAAGAAATGTCATCTATTTCAGAGAGCTGTGCAGTACCTGGGTCACGTTGTTTCCAGTCAAGGAGTGGCGGTTGACAAGGCAAAGATCCAGACTGTCAAAGATTGGCCAGTTCCCAATGACAAGCATGAGCTGCGCAGCTTCTTGGGATTATGCACATACTACCGACGCTATGTGAAGGGATTTGCCAACATCGCAAAACCATTAACCAGGCTCACCGAAGGAGAACGAAAACTCCAGTGGTCCCAGGAATGTCAAGAAGCTTTCGATCACCTAAAAGAGGATCTGACAAGCGCACCTATATTGAGCTATCCCCTACCTGAAGGAAAATTTATACTAGACACAGACGCTAGCAACGTGGGCATAGGAGCCGTGCTGTCCCAAATTCAGGATGGACAAGAAGAAAAAGTCATTGGCTATTTTAGTAAAACGTTGTCCAAGCCAGAGCGTAACTACTGCGTCACCCGCCGAGAGTTGCTAGCTGTTGTAAAAGCGATGGAGCACTTTTACAAGTACCTCTACGGAAGGAAGTTCCTGCTACGAACAGACCATGCAGCTTTAAAATGGCTCCTTCAGTTTAAAAATCCAGAAGGACAAGTGGCAAGATGGATAGAGAGGCTACAGGAGTTTGACTTCGACACCGAGCACCGAGCAGGGAGAATCCATGGAAATGCAGATGCCCTATCAAGGAGACCCTGTCCACAGGACTGCAAGCATTGCCAGCGGGCAGAGAACTACCATAGTCGACGATACTTGGCAAAATAGAGATCTTATAAAAGATCAAGAGGAAGATCCCGATATCCAGATAGTCCTAAACTGGATGAAAGAAGAGAAGAAGCCAACCTGGGGAGAAGTTGCCAAGTATGCTCCTAACATCAAGTCGTATTGGGCACAATGGGACTCCCTAATTCTGGAAGATGGACTCCTGCGGCGGAAAATAATTGACCACGACGGCCAAGAGGAAAGAAGGCAAATTGTTGTGCCCAAATGTCGGATTGCGGAATTGCTAGAAGAACTCCATGCTGGTGTGTCAGGAGGACATCTCGGAGTGACAAAGACGCTGGGAAGGGTGAGGGAAAGATTTTACTGGGTCAATAGCAAGGAAGACGTAAGGGACTGGTGCAGAAAATGCGTTGTATGTGCGGCAAGTAATGGGCCGCAGAGAAAGCAGAAGGCTTTGATGCGCCAGTACAACGTGGGAAGTCCCTTTGAAAGGATTGCTATTGACGTAGCCGGCCCGTTTCCCGAATCCGAAGCAGGAAATAAGTACATCGTGGTCGTGATGGACTACTTCAGCAAATGGGTTGAGGCATACGCTCTACCAAACCAGGAAGCCTCAACAATTGCCGACGCCTTGGTGAAAGAATTGATTTGCCGATTTGGCGTACCTTTGGAGCTACATTCGGACCAAGGGCGAAATTTTGAATCCAGTTTGTTCCAGAACATCTGTAAGACACTCGGAATCAAGAAAACAAGAACTACTGCGTTACACCCGCAGTCAGATGGAATGGTGGAGCGCATGAATAGAACCATTAATCGGTATTTGGCCAAAGTGGTCTCCGACCATCAAAGAGACTGGGATGGCTTTCTTCATTTGTTCCTCCTGGCTTATCGATCTGCCGTCCACGAAAGCACGGGAGAGTCTCCGGCTCGGATAATTATGGGAAGAGAACTCCGTCTCCCATGCGATCTGAAGTTTGGTTGCCCGCCAGGAACTGATGTCGCCGGGGAGGACTACGTCAGTGAACTGCGAAGAAGAATGGATGCCCTTCATAGCCAAGTTCGCATTTCCATTCAAGATGCCAGTAATCGGATGAAGGACGCATACGATGTGAATGCCAAGGACCACAGGTACAATGCCGGTGATATGGTTTGGCTTTACGACCCTAAGAGACGAAAGGGACTGTCACCAAAACTTCAAACATCCTGGGATGGACCATACAAAGTTCTGGAAGCTATCAACGACGTCCTTTACCGGATACAAAAGCCACCGCGGGGTAAAGCTCGAGTCATTCACTTCAACCGACTGGCTCCTTACTACGGAGACCACGAAGACGCGGAGCTGCGGCAAATCCAACCAGAGCCGGATTTGACATTCGACGAATTCATGGCCCGTCATGCTAATGGTCAAAAGAGTCGGTTCGGTGTGACCTGTGAAGTGCAGCGGGACCTGTTTACTGCTCCAGCTGGCTACGCACTGGCACATTGTGTGGCTAAGGACTTGCAAATGTCTAGAGGGATAGCCAAGGTTTTCCGCGGGAAGTTTGGAAATATTCCAGAGCTGCGTCGGTCTAATCCCAGAGTCGGACAAGCACTCAAGGCAACCGATGAAAGGACCGGCAGGAAGATCTTCCACTTGGTTACCAAAGAGACGTCCGATGAGAAGCCAACCTATAGAGATGTTTGGGACACTTTGTGTTCTCTAAAGGAAGAATTGCTAGCCGAGGACCTGAGAAGCCTGGCGATTCCCAAGCTGGCATGCGGACTCGATGGCTTGGACTGGAGGATGATTCGCAGCATGTTGGAAGCACTCTTCAGGTTGACGGGCGTACAAATTCTGGTGTGCTGTTATAGCCCTCAACGTCGTCCCCTGGAGAGAACCGTGGACTGTTACTTCCACAAGGGGTCTTGCTGCAACAAGGGAGCTTTCTGCCGATATCGACATCCACCATCTTTGGAATCATTTCGGGACGAAACGAGCTTAGGAGGGGGGCAGTGTGACGATCTTAACAGCCGCGAAGGCGCCAGAAGTTCGAGGTTATTCTCGGGGCAGCTCTTTCCAGAGAGATCTATCCGGACAGCGAGCACAAGTCGCGACCGTTCTAGTAAGGGACCGTACAACGTAGAACGGATCGATACGGGTATATAAGAGCGAGCCGTCGCTCTCTGCCTAGTATTATTCAGAGTGCAGTCGGAGCGCGGGCGCGATTATTGATCGACATAAATAGTTAGTAATAAATACTGTGAAGATAAATGTTTATAGTAGCCTTAAGTGACAGTTAGTTTTTAGTGTTCGTGTTTAGTGTTCGTGTTTAATAATTAGGTAATAAGACTGTAATAGTGTTAAATAAATTAGTTAACTATTTTAATATACCGAGTGTTTTAATTCACACCTTAACGAACGAAAAACGCTACAATATAAAGGAGCTGGTATACCAATCAGCACCCACTAGACTAGAAGACATGAAACTTCGTATAACCAATTGTTTTGACAACCTTAGAGTAATTTAGAGGTACATGTTAAGAAAATCTCAAGTCTTTTATACAGCGCATTAATGCTTGCAGAAGAAAAAATGGGCGTCAAGTTGAACAACTTCCAAATATCAATTAAAATAATAGTTACTTGTTGTGCAATGTTTAAGTGTTTATAGTTTGTTTCTGAATTTGCTTCAAATAGCTTACTAAGTAAAAAATGATTTATTGTTTAATAAACGCTAATAGTATTAAAGTTTTTTTTCTTAAATTGTATGTGAATATACTATTACCGATTTACAACTAAGAGACAAACAAAGAAGAAAGAACAAGAAAATGATGGCATATTTAGATAATATTACACATTTTTCTTTAAATTGTAAATATCACGAAAACTACTAAAATTGGACATATGACATATTTGAAATAAATTAAAGGGAACTTGATGGGCAATTCAACTTACACATTAAATACAGTGTGTCCCATTAAAAAACTCAAGGAAAAGCGATTTGAAAAACACCTAAATTTACTAAGTTTTATGGACAGCCTATACAGTGAATATAATATCTTTGGATACTATCATCTATCTACTAGCTTTGACTATTGTCTGACATAGTTTAAAATCAAAATCTGCAAAAAAATCATTTTTACATAGTTTTAAAGAAGAACGTGCAACGGGCATATTTTGGAGAAATAATTGAATATCTCATTTACTATTAACGCTGAGAGTTAGCAACCTAACCGTTGGATAGTCAAATTTATTAGTATTCATACAATAATAATTGCATTTAAAAAAAAATGTACATACGTCACGCCTAAATGTGACAGACTGTATAAATGAAAATAATTTTACGTTATAGAAACTAGTGCGCCAAACAACTTTGGTCTTAAAACCTTTTTTCTTTCTCTAATGATTTAGTAGCTATCGACCGCCGGGATACTAATAACTCACCCTGTATAACCATCATCATGCGTGGTTTTAGAAACTAAAAAACAGCATAAAACACGACTATCCGGGACCATTATTATACACCGAAAAGAAGTTGGACAATGCGATCCCTTATCACATAACCTCATCAACGCAGTACTAGAAAAGTAACTTCAGAAAGCTAAACTGGAATAATAGAGGAGTAATAATAAACTGGAAACATTGTCGAGTCTGATTTGCGGACAATGTTATTATCTTTGCTGAAGATAATAATAATCTTGCTATAGAATATGATCAAAGAACTGCTTACAGAATGTAACAGAGAAGGTTGACGATCATCGTACAAAAAACAAACACATGTGTAGACAGAGCGCTCTACAATAGAGAAATTAAAATTACAAATGAATACATATATCTGGGGAGTATAAAGTCCTTTGACGATCTTCAGGGAAGGGATAGAGGCAGATATAAGACTGACGGGCTAATACTTGGAAAGCATTTTGGTCTCTAAAAGATATTTTCAAAGAATACACACCTATATCCACTTTAATCAAAGGTACTAAATTTCTGCGTCGTACCGGACGTACTTACGGACCACTTACAAACAAACAAATACACCAACTGGTGAAATTGCGCTAAATAGCATCATCTTGTATATTAATAAAATAAACAAAAATATCAAGAAACCAATAAGAACAAAAACTAAAATAACAGAAATAGTGAACCAGTGGTCCGGGCATATAGTGTGCATGCGTTAGGGGTTGAGAACGATGTGGGATTGGGGATTGGACTCCAAGAGATGGGACAAGAAATGTTCCTAGACCGAGGAGAATATGGAAAGATTAAGATGATGAAATACAGTAAGAACGTAAGTACGAAAGGCTTTTATCACTTTCATAAACTTTCCTGGGTTGCAAAGTATGTATATCATCCAAAGACCAGTGCAAAAATTATATATCCATACATTGCCTACAATTTATAATACAGTTCCGGTAGACTACATCATTAATCTGTGGTCTGCGGTCATTATCTAAAAATTATTTGTACTTACATGACTTTGACGTGACTTTGGGCGTGACGTCATCGGCTTTCTTAATGTCATTTTAGTAGTATTCTTCTGTTTCGTGTAAGACTGATTGTGATATAAAAATGTAAGTGGCATATAAATCCATACAAAAATTTACAGTAAGTTTTTTAGGTCCCTTTTACCAAAAGCTATTACAATTGAGAACGTCGGAACGGCAGATTTTGTATTTTCACGTGTACGGGCTAAAATTTAAGGTTTAATTAATTTGTTTTTATGAAACGCTTTAACTACCTACTTTAAATTTGCTTGGTTTGTGATGTTATTATATAGACAAAACTTCAATTAAAATAATGTATTTATTTCTGTAAATCGAACATAATTTGTCATAGTATAAAACTGTACATTTCTAAAATACCCAAAGAAAGCATAATGAAAGTAAAATACAAATAAGAACAATACTACAAGATTAGCCAAAATTTTTAATTCGAAACTATTTGGATTGTAGTTACTCTACATTTTGAAAATCGCCGGCCTTTAAATATTTGTCGATTTCAAGATGGTGCTTTACGCCTACCAGTAATGATTAGGATTTAATCCAGGTTCATGTTTTTATTTGTATTCTTTTTTTGAAGGGCTGGATAAAAACATACAAGTTGTTGTTTTGATTTGCAATAATCCAAGTATGAAAATATTTGTCTTAATTACGTATCCTTCCATATAGTCTGATTTTGTGCTCTACACTTAGAAAGTATATGCCCGCCTGCGGTTGAATTTTGTTATAGTGAATTCATGGGCGAAAATTTAACTTTCTCCCCACCCATTACTATTCGTATGTCTTTTCTATTGGTCTATATCTGAGATGGGGAGACAGTGAAACATTCGCCGCAAATACATGGTTTCAAAACTCACTACCTAGTAATCGCTCTCTTATTGTATGGTCTTTTTCATTATTACATGTGTACTGTGAAATAGTAATTATTGGCATTAGAATATGTTGGGCCAAGCAGATTGGGTGTGTCGCATGGCACCTAGGCCTCAGTAGGCCCATTGTGCGAACCTACCCTGCTCACTCAGGTCTAATAAGCAAGCCCAGGCCCTGGATAAAGGCAATTGATAAAGGCTGGATAGAGGCATGGTAGAGGAGCGTTTCTGATTCTGTCCATGGTAGGCGAGGGTTCGCCAAGAGCACGTACCCTCTCTTCTAGCACGGGGCATTCTCACAGGTAGTGTTTTACCGTCTCGGCGTCCTGCTCACAAGCTCAGCAGGTGGGAATCTCTGGCAGATGTAAATTAAACATCCCTACGCTTCCGTAGTCTGCAATGGCCAGTTTGGATCTCCTTAATAAGACCAAGCTTAGGTCTAGGAGCTGCGTATATTGCCTGGCTTCTGTAATGGATCGTTACTTGATCGTCCCTTTGGCTAGCAAACAGCCTTATGTGTTGTCCCTTCATTAAAGAAGTTCGTTGTGGGTGATATCCCTCACCATGCCTCTCAGGGCGGTGTAGCAAGGATGAAACGTTTAGGTTCTATGGCCGCATGCCAGGCAGCCCTGTGTGTCGGGCAGGCGGACTCCCCCGAGCACACCTACTTCAGGTGCGATAGTTTCATGGAATGCAGGCGCAGGGCAGAAACCAGAGTGAGGGCTGACATAACACCCGAGTCGGTGGCCGAACTCCTTGTCAGCGACAGAGAAAGAGCAGAGGTTGTCATAACCCTCGAAACCGACATAATGACAACAAAGAAGGACAGGTGGAGAGGTCAGAATAACAATTTAAACTGGCAAGAAGAAGTAGTTTTTGATCTAACACCTTATCGCTGGATGGCTGGAAGTAATGCGCAAGCTGTACCAGGTCCATCATATCAAGAAAGCATGGAGGGGTTCTTAGTCAGTAAGAACCTGACACTGCCGGCATATGACACCCTTGCCGGCGCCTATAGAAGGTTTTCCCCTGACAAAAAAGGCAGTCTGTCATTATTCTGATCACCGTTATTCTTGGAGTGGACTTTGATACAGGACAGGGTGATTGTGTTAAGGCTAGCTAACTCTGCTAGGGTGGCACTCTAATGCTAACCCTGTGAAAAAATGGATTAAGGGATATCGAGCACTGGTTCCAAGAAAAAGAACTGGAAATCGCCTATAATAAGACCGAAGCCACCATAACAAGTGGCAGGATGCAGGAATACGATCAACAACCTGCATTTTAAATTCGGGGGCCACCTAATAAAATCACAGGAGGAATTCAAATACCTGGGCGTTATGATCGACAGAAACCAAAGATATACAGAGCACATAACGTACATAACACAAAAAACGCAAAAACAACAAACGCATTAAAAAGAATAATGCCCAGGATTGATGGAGCGAAACAAGAGAAACGCAAAGTCATAGCAGTCACGGCAGAAAGCGTAGGTACTACTGTACGCCTGTACTACATGAAGTCGAGCAATCGAGCATAACAAATACAGGATAACAATATTTTGGAGACTGTGGCGAACTTAATAATAAAATTATAAAGTAAGGTAGTGTGGGGCTCCATGCGACATGTATACCCACTAGACCCCCCATCAATCCATCGGTGGACAAAAAAGGAACTACCCTTGTAAGGTGTCATCATCACTTTCATCGGTATTTTGTTGGTCTTCCTGTTATCTGGTTCTCTATTCTCTCTACACTACAGACTTCCATTCTCCAGTTTTCCTCGTCTCTCAGCGTCAGGTCTATTATATTTTTTGGACTAACTCCGCAGCCGACCTGCTCTGCCTGCGCTTCTCATCTTCCGTTATTTACGCTACATTTGAAGAGCGGATGATTGGGTTTATCCACACCTCCACATAACGCGCACCTGTTGTCGTTATTTTACAAATTCTGTAAAGGTAAGATCCGAACTCCCCATGTCCCGTAAGAAACTGAGTAAGATAGCCTCAGCTCGCCGTGCTTCCTACTATACCACGTGGTCAGGTCCTCTATTAAGCATTTCGACCAGTGTGCTGTAGCAGTCTCCGCGTCGCATCTGCTCTGCCAGTTTCGCATCGTTGTTGTGCTCTCATCCTTCGTTTTTGATCCGTTCTCTTTAACTCTGTTTCTTTTCTCTATCTTCAGATCTATGGGGATAGCTGCATTGGTCGACACCATTTTGTAGGCGCTTGCTACAAGAAAATTCGCTCTTCGTTGCACCCCAAGAAGCATAATCCTGTATTTAATAAAATTATAAACCCCTAACCACAACAAGTATTTTAGAACCTAAATACGTATTTCAGCAACTATGTTGCCATCTTCAGTAGAACTTAAAAAGAGGAAAAGAGAGATTAGCACTTCATAGTATCTTTACTGGATATTGTCCTAGTGATTTGCTTGGACAATATCCAGTAAAGATACTATGAAGTGCTAATCTCTCTTTTCCTCTTTTTAGGTTCTACTGAAGATGGCAACATAGTTGCTGAAATACGTATTTAGGTTCTAAAATACTTGTTGTGGTTAGGGGTTTATAATTTTATTATTAAGTTCGCCACAGTCTCCAAAATATTGTTATTAACATGGCTTCACGGTCAACGGAGTTAAATAGATTTAGTTCACTTAGTACTAAGATTTGTAAAATAGGTGCAGATATTTCATTTCTAAAGAAATCCAAAAATCAATGTTTGTTTCCTAAATTTGTTCATATTAATTTAAATGTTAAGTCAAGATTCACAGAATCCTTGACGTTGTTTGCTAAAAGAAAATGGCTTGATTTGGAAATTAAATATCTATACGCAAAAAGAAGTAGGTTAGAGTTAGAAAAATATAATTTGCATTTAAAACTTTGTAAAGATCTTTCAGATCTCAATTACCAACAATGGTTAGTGTTTCAACAAAACATGTACGAAATTATCCCGTCCTCCCGAGAAAAAAAAGATGACCAAACGCCATACATCCGAGCTTTCGATCGAAGATTATACCCATTTGTCTGGCCTCATAGGACTGCTGCAGTGGTGTGTTCCAGAACTTTGGTGTAATCAAGGAATCCAAGTTCCGCTTTCTTGTGAAGAGCACCAACTTAGTCTTAGAAAGATTCCAATTTTCGAAGAGTTTGAATGCTCCTTGCATCCTGTCGGTAGGAGAATTAATAAATTTACCTGTGACAAGAATGACCAGGTCATCTGCACAGCCAATGATATGGTAAGGTAAAGCATTGAGTTGTCGGAGTAAGTCGACCACTGTGAGAAATGGCGAAAGCACACCTCCCTGCGAACACCCACTGGCAACACAACCCCTCCAGCTGTTAGGCACCTCCAGCTGTTAGGATCACCGTACACTATGTGAGCATTGTGTTTATCCACCCTCTCCAGCATCTTAATGACGAAGGAGGATATGCTAATAGGCCGAAAGATTTTGGAAAAGTGTAGTGCGGGTGCCGGTTTAGGGATGACAGCAAACGCACTCCAACGGACCCATCTCATTCTATTTCTGACGCTGACTTGAGAGGCAATCAGCCAGTCCTCAACTGCCGCAGTGTGACTTTCTTCCAATATGTCTCTAACTCTCAAGAGTATCAGAGTGCATTTTTCGTTTATTAGCACTGAAAACTTCATTCGTTCAACGTCATACACAAAGAGAAAATACACGGGCGTACAAATGGCGTGAATCACCCGGTATAGTATGTGTTTTGATGTACAATAACTTTTGAACCACAACAGGTGGAACACGTCTGAAGCATCGGACTAATTAAGAACTATAACAAGTTCTCAACTACGCTATGACAACAACTCATCTGTTCCCATTATTTTGATTTCGATGAACTGTTTTTTAATGTATCTAGAAATGTAATGCAAGCGGCTTCAAAAAATCTAAGCATATACTTCAGGCTGCGATGTGTTGCCATTTCTAAATCCGATATCTTATTATACTGGACTAAGGGGTTACTTCACAAGCCTTAAGTTTGCTTCTGGCAATGATTATAATAATAGCTTTTCAGACGTAATAATTATTACTCAATTAATATCTCATACCTCCAGTCCATTATGGAGTGCTTAAGAGAAATATTTCAATCAGTACGAATCCTCGGATTACGCACGTAACGGTAGAGGGAAAAATGGAAAATCGAAGTCATCGCAAAAAACGTGAAGAATTCATTCGTTTCCCCTTACTGTTTCGTCGCTACTCAGAAATGTCTACCTTGTCCTCCCCCATCTCTCCATCTCTCTCGCAATCCCCGGAGCGCATACTAATAAGTAATACACGCTGTTGAGCTGGAATAAGAATCGGAAGCGAGTGGGAGCGGGTTCTCTCGACGCCCAAGGGCACCAGCCGCAATTGCTGACTGTGATCCAAGAGATAAGTGACAGGAAATGGTGGAAATGGAACGTAAATCGTAACGTAATTATTATTCGAAGAGTGTTCGCGCGAACGCTGGACTAACGTTCATCAAAAAGTATGAAAATTGCTTTAAGGGGCCAATTCAACTCAGTTAGGTACTGGTGAGTTATCGAAACTATGATACTAAATTTACGGTATTGATATTTTCTCTCGTGTAGAAGAAGACAAAGGATTAGAAATTTATAAGCATATCAATATCAATATGTACCTTTCTCTTCTTCTGCTTACCGCCATCCACTTGTGGCATTAGATATATACACATATATTATTTATAATTTGCGTTCCAGTGTCGCGTCGTAGAAAAAGTATAGTATTTCATTCACAAATAATGGCACTTACTCACACGAACGATTTAGGAGCAATAATTAGGAGGAACTGCTCTTAGCGAGTTGAGCTCGTCATGGATGAGCGATAATAATAAGATCCACCTATGTAAAGACTGATGAACAACGAAAAACTAAATGTCCATACAACAACAGAGACAACTGTTACGCTGCAACCGCCGCGACTGCGCTGTGCAGTTTGCCACCAACAGCCAAAAATTACAGATATATGGCAGCGGTTATGCTAAGTTAAAGCACAGTATAGAGAAACGCTACGCTATATCGAAAAGCATTGGTTTCCTTGAAGCAAAAGTTGCCCTCGCGCAGGCTCGGTGCGCATAAATCCTCTCCACACGTATATGTACATGAATTGGGCCAAAACTTCTGACACGTGTGTAGTCACCATATGTTGTATACCCAGACGGCTGCGCACAGAGGCTGCGCGGCTGCAGGTTTGCTTCATGAATTTGCCGGAGTGCAACTACTGATTAGCGTAGCGCAGGGATGGGGAAATGGCGGCCCGCGGGCCAAATCCGGCCCGCGTTATAATTTTATCCGGCCCGCCATCGATAAAAGCAGTCTATTCAAATACATAACGAATTCGGTAGTTATTAGGTACGTATTGGAGATCTTCGCACACACGTAAACAGCTCGAGTGTGTTTTCGCGAGGACTCTGCAACTCAGGTGCCTGTAATTAGTGAAACGGTCTGCAAATTTCGAGATATATGAGATAGTTTCTTTTCGGAGTATAGCAACTCGTTAATCAGTATGCCATTATATAAAAAAGGAAGGTAGATGTTGAATGCCGGTCATTTAAGGACTAGTGGACTCAAAAATATTTTGTCATATTGTTCAAAGATAAACCTTTCTGTCTTATCTGCAACGAAACAGTTGCCGTTATCAAGGAGTTTAATATACATTGTCATTTCAAGACTAAACACGGTTCTTCAAGTTATGCTTCTCTTAGTGAAGAAGTGATCAATTCCAGTTGAGTCATTGTCAAAACAGCTCCGATGTCAGCATAGCGTATTCGTATTCGTTCGGTGGTTAAGTGCTGGGCAAGTTTTTGAACGAGAATAGATTTTCTGCGACAAAAATCAAAACTGAACGACTTTGTTTGAAAATGATTGAAGTTCCACAATAATGGATGTCGGATTTCGCATTTTTTCTGATTTGCTTACTCAAATTAAATAAATGTGTCCAAGGCAAATATATACTTATTGACTACGCCTGGGCACAAATAAAGGCGTTCAAATTAACGGTACATTTGTTTACGACACAAATATCACAAAGAAATCTCACTTATTTTCCAATGCTACAGACGGTTGCTACATTGACCACTAAAAATGTTTTATGATAGCCAACTAAATCGCTTGGAAAGCGAGTTCACCAGGAGATTTGAAGATTTTAAAAATATAGAAGTCGACTTACAAATATTTTCTTCGCTATTCTCCGTAAATTGCGAGGAGATCGAAGCCGCCTACCAACTCGAAGTGATTGAGCTACAATGCAATGATACGTTAAAGTAGCTGTTTAACAATTCATTAACCTTTGATTTCTACAAAAGTTTAGCGAAGTCTTAATTTCCCAATTTAATAAAACACGCTCAAAAATTGTCTTGATATTTGGGTCTTCATATATCTGCGAACAGGTGTTTTTAACAATGAATCTCCGCAAAAGTAAGTTGAGGAATAAGACGACCGACAAATATCTTGAATGCGTCTTGCGTATTTCTTCTAGTAATTTGAATTCAAATATCAACGAGATGGTTAAGGAGCAGTAGATTTAATAATAAATCTATTTTCAACAATTTAAATATTAACTGTTTTGTAGCATAAGATATTATTGTTACGAAAAGTCAGTTAGGTTGCATGTATTAAATAAAACATATATTTTATAAACATGAACAAGGGTGTAATAAATATAATATTGTACGTAACATGGGCGAGTCTAATGAGAGTATACATAGTTATTATGGACAAAAAATAAATACAAATAATATTTTATATGAAGTTACGCTATCAACTCTACTCTAAATTCCTCGCGCTTTAAACCAATTTAATAAGGTAATCATTATTCAGTTTATCTGGCCCGCCTGAATATTTTAATTGTTTTAATGGCCCTTCTCTAAATCTATTTCCCCATCCCTGGCGTAGCGTATATCTATACTGTGGTTACAGCTTGAGCACTCTACGGAGCAGCGCCACGGGGACAGCTACTCACATCGTACACCTCAATAACCGCAATCTAAAAGCGACTACACACACAACAAAGTGGAATTTAGATTTTTGGTTTCGTTGTTATATAATCAAGATGCCACATCATAGTATATAACTGGTTCATTGTGAATTAATATGATTTTGAACTAATCATACCTGTTATTTGCACAAAATTCGATAAATATAGCAGTAACATTAAAAACAGTAGAAATAACTACAACCTGTTATTTTAAGCTGTTATTTTTAAATAACGTTAACAGTCGCAACTGTTATTTAAATATAACAGTTTTGCCCACAGTCAGATAACCGAAACTGAAGACCTACCAAAGAACTTATATAACTCAATTTACACCACACAGCATACATTTATGTGCAGTGCTGCCATGTATTTTTCCTCCTGACTACATTAGGAGCGATTTCCAGATCCTACTGATGTCAGTGCCGTTCTCGATATTGATGTTGTTGGAATGTTTGTGAATTTCAATAGCTTCTCTAATAAGCCTTTGATAATAATTACTCACGCTTCCCAACATCTTCGCGTCATCGAAATATATAATGTATAATATAAATACATGGTACTTAGTAAGTAAAGTAAAAGATTAATAAAACAATACTAAAGAACTTCCTATCATCTCTCTTATTTCTATCGGGGTCGTAACTATTTTTGGACGTCAAGCACCATTAGGATAAGTGATTTCAACTCGGTTTTCTGCAGAAAGTCCCACGCATTTCTCGTAAATACTGATGCGACCTTTAACTCGGATCTTTTTATTTTTATTCTTATATCTATCGCATTGTTCTTTAAACTTTATCCTATACCGGGCGACGCACGCCATAGGTACGCCCGTTTTTTATATTTTATTTATGAAGCTAAATGAATAACGGATATAAATCGCTCGCACGATTACACGCTCGCCTACGGCTCGCGTCTAAATTTCATGCTCGCGTATTATATCCTTAATTATGTGCTCGTCAAATAATATCCTATTAGGCCGCTGATCAATCAACACGAAAAATTTCCGCTGAGAAAGTTGAGCATTTGAGCAACGTTTGGTCAACGTATAGTCAGCGGAACCGATCAGCGAAATGCTGCTGTCAACTGTCGCAACAGTTGCGTTCGCTTATTATTACAAAATAAAATTATAATAAAAAAATTGATCCAGGTGATCAAAATCATGATGTGATAAAGAATGCGATAATTCTCGGTGTAGGAGAAATAATTGGGTGGACAACTTATTCAAATCACGTCTCACATGTCGATTTCTCTCGGGACGAAAGCTTGACCTGGTCGACGAAAAATTTGAGAGGCAGAAAAGGATTGAATGTGGTGTTTGACTGTGTGGCAGGTTGGGATCTTGTTGTTGTCTCGACAACGGACAAGGAAGGTTAAGGAACACAGAACACGACTTATCTTCAAGCGGAGCTTGCTAAACTCTTTGTCTTTTTCTGGATATCCTCCCCGTAAAGGTTTGTATATCTAGATTGTAGACTTCCGCGGTCTGAGTCAATGATATATTGATTTCCGGGTGGAAACCGCGTTGAGAACTTTGATGCAGTCGATGTTTCGCGCTCTGCTGCAAGAGGCATCTTTAGGACTAAGTTATCAAACCAAGTGCTAAGAAGATACTGTTGGGGCGGGTCTTTATATATGAGTGGAGTGGTGTCACCAGATGGTGTTTGGAGTGGGTTAACGAAGTGGATTAAAACGATTAAAGCTGCGTTCGAATATTGTACTCCATTGACACCGGGTACAACGTCCAAATGACACTTACGTGTTATTGGGTGTAAAAAGTGTGACGGTGTACAATATCCGAACGCAGCTTATATTGACAGTAGTTATTGTCAAAACATTAGCGTTTGACACTACCTGTCATTAGAATCAAAATATCTGACATATCCTAGCTACTAGTTTTAATGCAGTACGATCGATCTCTATGAAATAGAAATTGCTCATGCAGCTAAACTATAGATTGTACCACAAAATTTCATAGTCATTAATTATTCAGAATTTCCTCTAATTTAATTTATTATTTAACAATTTCGATGAAATTCCAGAAATAGCGGCTTATTTGCAAAATCTTTGAAAAATGCTAGGACTAAACCTACAGTCCTATGGACCCTTTTCAACACTATGCATTTCAGCTCTAAGTTTGGTCATGAAACTTCTAAATATGAAGTTTCGTCCCTATCCCTTTAGTAGTTTCTCCGGATACGTCACTACAAAAATCGGGTACACACACACAAACACACATACACACACAGACATTTTTTGTACCTTGGTCAAAAATGGTCAGGGGAGCCAAGAAGGCCTATTTCCGCTAAAATCCCATTTTTTTTCTGTACGATTACTAAGCTTAATCATACTGCGTATGATAAAGTAAAAATAATAAGAAAAAATGACACACAATGGCACTGGTTGACATCATATTAACATATTATAGCTGTGGCGTGGGTTTAGTGTATGATATATAATTAAATATGAATATACGGAGATACCGTATCATACGGATATACCGTAATCATGAAATAATCAATGTATAGAAAATGGTGATATAGAGGCGGGATGTAATTTTTTTTAAATTAAAATTTGCAACCACGGTCTTTGTGTCGCTAGAACAATGCTCTCACCAACTGACCTACCTTTGGTGTATATGGTTCAAGCACAAAACATCCGCTTACTTGCAGCATATTATAGCTATTTTAGGAAACAAAAAATAAAAACAATGCAATTTTATATAATATCCTGCAAAGAGACCAAAACTAATATTGACCGGTGAAATTCCAATAGTTTATACTGCACTGTTACCTGTTAGAATATAACGTGACAAAGTTGGAACGTGTACTCTGACTACGAAAGTATTATAGTGTCCAACTAATAATCTTGTATTAATAAAGCTCATTTAACTTTTTTTCAATGATTGGTAAGGTAAAATGTCTAAGTAACAATTACCTTACAGCTGATGATACGGATATGTAAAAAATGGGGCGTCGGTTTACGAAATTGCCGTGATAGCATGTGGGAATTCTAACAGTTGGCGACGTTTGAGTTCGGCAAGCGGAAACTAAGAAGTTACTGCAGAACATATGCAATCGATTCGGTTTAGCAGGGGGTATTAAAGATTCATGCCTTGGAACGGTTACATCCCAGGAGATATTAACTGCTTGTGGTGGTCTGCGAAATGCAATCTTAATCAGAGAATTCCATGCCAAGGCTCGCCCACTAGTTCCGAGTTAAATGCTTCGAGGAGACATCGGTAACCACCCAACAGCTATAGGGGATACAATCACGCTGAGATTGTTCCAACAGTGGAAGCTTGCAATTGTTCTACCAAACACTCTTGACTCTACCCTGTACAATCCGGTTTATCATATTATCACAGTAGGTATTCTGACTGCAAACATGATTTAATAATAATATCAATTAAGTAGTTATCAGTGGCGACACGTGCTCTAAAACAATGGGGGTTGCAACTTTCATCGGTCCACTTTTGTATGACATGTTCAATAAAAAAATATCCTATATTTTTACACAGTAAAAATACTTCTTTCTAATTCTCTCATTATCTTCGGCCCATGAGGCCCGAATCCCTGTTGTAATTATTTATTACCAAATATTGCATAATTGAACATAAACACTGCATTTATTGTAACATTCACATCTTATTTGAAGAGAGTCCATACAACACTTTTTAGAACAAGCGAACTCTATAACATGTTGATTAAAATCGGATATGCGTTCGATTTGGCTATTTCCTATCCTTTAAACAGTTTCCATCCTTTTGAGGGGTGAAAGGAGCACTGCTCTGCTTCAGCTGAAGCCATCGGAACAGAGGCGCGTTAAGCCATCATGGGGCCCTGGGCAATTTTGAATTTGGGGGCCCCTATATACAATGCTGAATTAAGTAATATGTAATACTGATATAACGTTTCGGAACAAGTAACAAAAATCATAAATAATAGGTAAGTTATTGACCTTTTTGCAACAAAATTGAATATAAGTACATACATAATTAGTCACAACAGATTAATTATTCTTGAGAATTACAAAATAACTAATAACTAGCTTATAAATCAAAATGTATAAGCAAGTAAAATATGTTATCTTAATAAATAAAGGGTATTATTAACAAATAAATATTTTAAAAACTGCGACTCTTAGAGCATTCATCTTTACAGAATAGAATTCAAAAATTGGAAAAGTGTTGGCTGAAAATCATCGAAGAATTCATACGGTTTTTGTCTTCTAACTTAGTCAACGGTTTCTCATTAGTTTCGTACAGTATTAGATATAGTTTCTTTTATTGCAAAAAAAAAACATGTTTAACTACTCTAAAGTTAAATTTCTTATTTTTACTACGGTAATTTATTAATTACCTATTAATGTATAGCTTATAAAAGATGATCCGTCGTCATGGCGACTCGAGTAGAAGTACACTCCGAAACCGATATCCATAAATTTACTCAAATTGAAGGAAAATAATACGAAAACTGGACAAAATATAAACAAATAGGACCGCCTATGCATTGAAGAATGGTTATTCGAGCCATAAATGCCGCGGTAGGCGCCCATTGTTGCTTCTCCTCGGATCCTTTGAGAAGTAAAGGTCTGCAATTTTCGGGAAAGTGCCGAACGGGGTGAACCCGCTCCAAAAATGTTTGCAATGGAATTCTAGCTAAATTAAGAGAAATGGGCGCTAAATCCTCGATTCGCGAGTCCACACAGCAGCGAATAGGCATTTTGAAGGCAAAACCGCGGCCGCGCCCGCGGCCGCGCCCGCGGCCGCGGTTTCGCAGTTTTCTCGAACAAAGACGCGAAAATCCCGCGTTTGGACGTCGATCATTTAAGTTTTAGACTTATTAGATTTATTTTGGTCCCCAACCGGCAGGAGCGCAAATATTCACTATTCTTGAGACGGTAATAAATAAGAGGACTGGCATAGTGTGGTAGTCTATTACGTCAATGAGTTTCCAAAATACTGCGTTGGGGGCCCCCTGTTATTGAGGGCCCTGGGCAAATGCCCATTTTGCCCATAGGATAACGCGCCCCTGCATCGGAATTGTTTTGTTTACTTTTATAGTTTTACTGAAAGTCTTAGATTATGTTTTACTTGTTCGTTATCCAATTGGACATTCCGTCGGTGTGCACCGTCTAATTATGCCGCAATGTTTACTATTCCAAAAAATGAATATTGTACAGGGTCCGGCAAAATGATCTCCCACATTTTAATCTATAATAAAAGGTGCATTGTAAATGCTATTTGATTTTTTTATGTATTAACTGAAAATGTATGCTATGCAACTTTTTATTAAGTTTTGAAAATTACAGAGTCCAAGTGGCGACCATTTTTTTTCGATACGCATTCCAAGCTTATTTCTGAAAGTTTCCATCAGTAATTTGAGGCGATATTCCTGTAATTTCTTGACGTATTGCTGCTTTCAATTCGTCAATGGCTTCTATTTTTGGCATTCTATTTGATCGAGATCACTCGTATCTGCATCACAACTAATTTGCCAGGATTTGACAGATATTTCTATTCTACTGAGTATAGTCAGATCATCGGCGTTTGACACTGCTGCACTTTTTGTTTGTTTTAATTGTTTGTTGGATTTGGAATTTTGAGATTTGTCCAATAATTGTTTAGCTAAAGGATGAAGGAATGTAAAATGTTGCAAAGGCTATCTATGATGATGTTTATTTATTTAAATTTTAAATTGTTGCAATCACAAGTAATTACTCTCGTAAGTGTCACTCAATATTATGTACTCATTAGTTAATTGATTTGTCTCCGATTTTCTTCTCTGGCTCGTTTGTCTAAGTAGGAAATCTATTATATTAAACAATTTGTCTACTGAGTAGTTTTGTGTCATCTACCTACAAACATTCACCTTTCAATTCATTATTTCTATTCAGTTCAGAGTATTTCGGCTATTACAGACTTCAGACGGACCAGCACCCGCTGGAATTTCGCTTTTCTCCTTTGGAAATAACCATAAAAGTCTCAGAGAGCAGCAATTTTAAGTTGAAAATAAATTGTTTACTTATTTGACCAATTAAAAGTGTAGATAAAGAGTTTTGTCGTAAATGCTACCAATTTTAAACTATGGTGGCCTCGCCGGGCACTTTCACAATTTCTTTCCTGAAACAACATAAATTAGATGAGAAAAAGTAAAAACTTAATATCTGACGTCCACTGGGTACTCCCATTCTATATTTCTTCTCACGCAGTAGTTAGATCAAAATTTTAAGCTATTCTTAGAAACTTTGCCTGCTAGTTTACGCGTATAACGACGCAATTCAACATTTGGCACTTTCGGCGACGCAATCGGCAACTTTTTCAATTACATGCCCTCTCAGAGACTGACATTAACCGCTCTCCATTCTTTTTAAAATGGCCCAAGCCGCGCTACGTCACGAAACTGTAACGCGGAGGGTCGTAACAGGGAACGGCTGGAGACAATAAAGTGGCGCCCCCTGTATCCTGAAGGCGTCGAAAGGAAAATAAACCGTCTCCTTAATGCGCCGCCTGCGTCTCGGCTCATTCTTTATTTCGTCCTGACCTCGGCCTCCCAGGATGCGCCGTGATGTGTACGGGGAAATAAATATGAGCCCCCTGCAGGGCCTGTAAAAGGTTATTACCCTGCATAAAAGGTGTGTGACGTACGTCGCAAGAGCCCTCTCTGACGCCGTGTAGATTTTAATTGCGCCATTCGCTGTGGAGATGTTCTTAATTACGGCACGCCAGGGGCTACTTATATCAGTCATAAGCGATGGGTCGCTTTCACGAATGCAATGGAAAAGATGCACTTTTAGACGTTTTAAAATGACGCCCTGAAGCAATATTATACACCACGCATTTGGACCAGTAATTCACTTCGCATATTTATTAATACATCAATGCTCTTTCTCCAAATTATATTACAATAGCCAAGGCCGTGTCTAGGGTTTAACGGGTCCTAGGCACACCTGAAATTTCGGGCCCCTCATCCTACATATCGGACTAAACAACGGAACTGGACGTTTCCTCTAAGCATTTTTCAAGGATTTCGTCAAAATATTTAAATAATAGATTAATGTAGAGGAAATGTTGTATAATTTATTTCTATAACTTTTTTTGGTAAAATTAATAGTTTAGATGTAGGAGCAAATTCTATTTGATCGAGATCGTGTCTGCATTAATATAGGATGCATGGAGAATTGCCATGAGGAGGAGAAACACGCGCGCACTTACACTAGGTGAAACAATATTGAAACAATATTGAAAAACAATATTTCGAGTGCGGATAGCAATGTAAACCCCGCAAATATAGTAAGCGAGAAGCCAATATAATATGTTAATCATCAGAACCAGAACCTTTTTACTTTATAAGCCGTAGTACGACAACACTCCATATTTAGAAGTTTCATGACGAAACTTAGAGCTGAAAAGCTTTCTGTTGAAAATATTTTTCTGATTTTGGCTTCAATAAATGTTTTGATGATATCATAGTAGAAGGGTTTTAGAAAATCCTTTTTAATATACCAGGTGATTCAATTTCGATCCTCACCATGGGGATCTCGCTTATTAGTGGAGATAGAGCCTATGTTTACATTTGGCAAAGTTTCGCATTTTTGTGCTAATCAATTATCTGAAAAGAAATTTAAGCTATCATTTTTCATTTTGAAGATATCCACAAAAAACTGAAATTTTATCATATCGTTTTTAATTTTTTCTTCAAAACCAAATGTAGCTAGACATTTGAAATAAAAACACTACTTTTTAAGAAGGAATGCAGTGTCATTTTTAAATTTGAAATAACATTAAAGATGGCGACGTAACCATGGCCAACTTTTGTTTTTCTTATGGGCGCCATATTGAATTTTGGCATTTTCCGATGCTCGTGTTTTTTTTCTCATTTCCGCAATGTATAACATGTTACAATTCTATTTAAAAAAAATCTGGTGTGGCCAGGCACATGATTTTATCATACAATATATAAAATTAATAGTTTAGCTGCATGAGAATCTATTTGATCAATCAATATATCTGATATCAATATCAGTCGTGTCTGCATTAAAA
The DNA here is from genome assembly GCA_964023965.1 of Melinopterus prodromus. Taxonomy (NCBI): domain Eukaryota; kingdom Metazoa; phylum Arthropoda; class Insecta; order Coleoptera; family Scarabaeidae; genus Melinopterus; species Melinopterus prodromus. The sequence goes on from OZ030396.1 coordinate 21,650,599, forward strand.
TAAAACTAGTTAGCCAGGATTTGACAGATAAATAATTAAATAAATAAATAATTCCTTTATTAACAAAACAATATTAAATGCAACAAAATAATATTTATATTTAGGGCGGAGATCAGCACACTTGTTTCCAAATAGCCTTGCTCTTCCACTCAGCCCCTTACGCAAACTAGAACTAAGACATAGTTGTATTAATAATATAACAATAATTCCGAGAACTTATCAAAACAAAAACAAACAAAAAAATCTGATGTGGCCAGGCACATGACTTTATCATACAATATATAAAATTAATAGTTTAGCTGCATGAGAATCACTACGTCATTAGAATAATAGTTATTTATGTCACAAATGCCGAAAGTACGGAATAGCGCGACGAGCGGTGATGCGGCACGTCACCGAAGGTGGAGTGTCGCCGTCGCATATGAGCGAGTCGGCTATCTAGTTTTGGCAGGAGCGACATGAACGTTTATTGTGTTGCTTTTTAAGAAATACGTAATTAAAAAAAATGATTTCTGTATAGTAAATGCTGGGTTGGTACCACTTTGACGAAACGTCAAGTTTAAAGGTGCGTTCCGATTGGTAGGTAATGGTAGCTAATGGCGGTGGTACAATACGAAATTATAGTATTTCTTACATATCGTGATAATGACACATATTAGTTTGCATGTACATAAACATGAGCCACTATCAATTTTCTATTGGAAAAACTATAACGGCGTCTGCTACCACTGCCATGATCACTAATGAAAACGCACCTTAAAAACGTAATTCAAATTCTGACAGATTTATATTTGTTCATGACACATCCCTACCAACATACTAAAATAAAACTACACTCATCGCTATACTTTATTTATAATTTTCTCAATGTATCGTTTTTAGAATTAGATATAAAGACGGTTTGATATTTCTTATCAACAAACAATCAAATTGGTGATCTTACTTTATTTGAAATTTGTATTTTATAATTTGCCGCACTACAGCGGCAACGTTCCATAGTGGTTCTCCAACCTCTGATGAGATCAGCTGTTTTCGAATGTGACAACACAAAAAAATATTTGTCAAAATCCTGGCTACTATGTAATTGCATATCAGTAAATGCAGATGCGACCGATCTCGATCAAATAGAATTTGCTCTTGAAGCTAAACTATTAATTTTACCAAAAAATTTCATAGGAATAAATTATTCAACATTTCCTCTACTTTAATTTATTAATTAACTATTTTGTCGAAATTACAGAAATGGCGGCTCATTTCCAAAATCCTTCAAAAAGGCTTAGAATAAACTAAAAAGCTAAACTATTAATTTTACCAAAAAATGTCATAGGCAGAAAATATTCAAAATTTCCTCTACTTTAATTTATTATTTAACTGTTTTGACGAAATTACAGAAATGGCGGCTCATTTGCAAAATCCTTGAAAAAGGCTTAGAATAAACTACCAGTTTCTTTGGACTCTTTTGAACCAAAAGCTTTTCAGCTCTAAGTTAGGTCATGAAACTTCTAAATATGAACATTCGTCCCGATACCTTTAGTAGTTTCTCCGGAATCATCGCCACAAAAATCGTTTACACACACACACGCACAGACACACACACACACAGAAATTTTTTTGTACCTTGGTCAAAAATGTTCAGGGGACCCAAAAAGACATATTTCCGCTAAAATCTCAATTTTTTTTTCGGCATGATTACAATACTTTATCTTACTGCGTATGATAAAGTAAAAATTACTCTAGAGTCTAATTACACGTAATTGCAGCAAATCCAACTCAACAAAACATAGCACATGCCCTTAAAAATTAAAAATTAAAACAGCTTCCGATGTGCGCTCGATGCCTAAAGTCCCCCCTGTTGAGCAAACAGATAACACTTCACCTTTCCCCCAAAACTGGTTAACGATAATTTTTTCAAATCTTCCCTGAGACCCAGTATGTATGTGACTGACCTGATAAGAGAATGACCGTTTATACAGCTCAGCGCGATGGGCAGGTGGAGCAAACAAACCCTTGAATCTTAAATTAAGGTTATGGACATCCGTTCTACAGGGTATCTTCCGCATGAGGTATTGAGGGATCCTCTTGGATAGCAACTTATGAGATAACATTGCTGCATGAAACACCCTAGTGTTATCCATGTTTAACCACCCCAAGTCGCCCACCCCATTCGATACATGACCATACTCCCTCAAACCAAAAACAAACAGAACACATGCAGTTTGGACACGCTGAACACGCTGCCTATATACGACGCCAGGCAAGTCAGGCAAGGACCGTACACGGCATCACAATATGAAATCTTTTTACTATTGACAGTAGATCATACAGATATAGTGAGATATTGTCAAAACATCAGCATTTGACACTACCGGTTCTATCATTAGACCGAAAATTTGAAAAATCCTGGCTACTATGTAATTTCATATCAATGCAGATGCGACCGATCTCGATCAAATAGAATTTGCTCTTGCAGCTAAACTATTAATTTTACCAAAAAATTTCAGAGGCATAAATTATTCAAAATTTCCTCTACTTTAATTTATTGTTTAACTATTTTGACGAAATTACAGAAATGGCGGCTCATTTGCAAAATCCTTGAAAAAGGCTTAGAATAAACTACCAGTTCCTTTGGACACTTTAAAACCAAAAGCTTTTCAACTCTAAGTTTGGTCATGAAACTTCTAAATATGAAGTTCCGTGCCGATACCTTTAGTAGTTTATCCGGAATCGAATTAACAAAAATTGAGTACACACACCCACACACACACACACACACACACACACACACACACACACACACACACACACACACACACACACACACACACACACACACACACACACACACACACACACACACACACACACACACACACACACACACACACACACACACACACACACACACACACACACACACACACACACACACACACACACACACACACACACACACACACACACACACACACACACACACACACACACACACACACACACACACACACACACACACACACACACACACACACACACACACACACACACACACACACACACACACACACACACACACACACACACACACACACACACACACACACACACACACACACACACACACACACACACACACACACACACACACACACACACACACACACACACAGAAATTTTTTTGTGCCTTGGTCAAATATGTTCAGGGGACCCAAAAGCACATATTTCCGCTAAAATCTCAAAAAAAAAATTCGGCACGATTACAATACTTTACATACTGCGTATGATAAAGTAAAAATAAATTTTAGTCCTTATCTTGTAAATATTTCTATTTCTTTAAAAACCTGATGACCTGACAGCGTTATTTCAGATGATTAATATATTGTATTGCCTTCTAGCATACTATATTTTCACGTATTGGTATTGCCACGTCTTCAGTGCTAACTACAAAAGATCATAAAGAATTATGCTCAATATTCCAAATAAGTTTTAAGGTTAACATACCGTCTTACAATCTTTCTTGCATTTATTCGCGAAAACATAACAACATTGCTATCCGCACTTGACATACACATTGACTTTTGAACACCAAGATGTTCCAATATTGCTTCTCATAGCGTATATACATTTGCCTGTTGAATTAACGTTTCGCAACCGCTGACGTTCTGAATACTGTCAAAAGTTTCATAATATCCAGGCCTAAAATTAATGCAGACAAGATTTCGATCAAATAGAATTTGCTCCTGCAGCTAAACTATTAATTTTACCAAAAAATGTTATAGACATAAATTATACAAAATTTCCTCTACTTTAATTTATTATTTAACTATTTTGACGAAATATCAGAAATGGCGGCTCATTTCCAAAATCCCTGAAAAATACTTAGAGGAAACAGCCAGTTCCTTTGGACCCTTTTGAACCAAATGCTTTTCAGCTCTAAGTCATAAAACTGCTAAATATGAACTTTCGTCCCGATACCTTTAGTAGTTTCTCCGGAATCGTCTCCACAAAAATCGAGTACACACATACACACAGACATACATACATACACACACACACACAGACATTTGTTTGTACCTTGGTCAAAAATGATCAGGGGACCCAAAAAGACCTATTTCCGCTAAAATCTCATATTTTTTCGGCACGATTACAATACTTGTATCATACTGCGTATGATAAAGTAAAAATGCCAGGGCAATATGAGAAATGCCCAAAACAATCGGGCAAGATGATTAAAATAATTGAAATAATTACATTGCCCGGGCATTATGAATTATGAATATATATGGCATTATGAATAATGCCCTGTATCTATTGGGCAGGATGAATAAAACATGTTTCTTTTTATTAATTGTTTTTTATTTCAATATTAAAATCAAGTTGTACTGCAGTATATCTCACATATGTTACAAATTAACAAAACTTATATTTGGTCTGAATAAACCTTCAGAAATACAAAAAAAGTCAAACTCTATGCTCAAGCAATATGCATAATGCATATAAGTGAAAATAAAGCAAAACCCATATCCTTAATAAATAAATATTCTTAAATATAATAAAAAATCAAGTTTATAGGCTCAAGTAACTCGGACAAAAACTAAACAAGCAATCAAAAATATGTTAAAAGAATATTTTTTACTTATTGGAGCAGTTTACATTGTTGTGGCACTTCGAATTACATAGGTTTTTCTTTATGACACTAACACCTGTCCGATTTGCAACCACCTTTACAATCACATCGATTGTAGCCTTGGCCTCCACAGTTAGATGACATTCTTGCGCATTCTCTCAATGAAAAATCTGACTCAGGAACTTGTTCGGCAGAAATGAACGTTTCTTTTCATATTGTAAATTGGTTTCGTGAATACAAATGGTTTAATATGCCTCAATATGCCTAATTTATAAAGGTTGGTATCTTTTAGCTCAACTACAGTAGCTACAATATACCTTCCATCACGGTCAACATCCGGCACCCGAACTCTTAAATGTATCACCTACTTTAGCAGCGGGAAATTTGGTGCTTGAAGTACTAAGCATTTTCTCGGCTTTTTTTAGATTATATAAGCCCATTGCTCTAGTATTTATTACATATGTTTGCCTCTTTTCTAAAATCGGGTCTACGGAAGTTGTTATGTACCAGCTGTTCTGTTCTTGTTATGCTTTTCTTAACTTGATGACTTGGTCCAGAATCTGAAATGGTACCCAGCACTTGTACCCACGACTGCATACTGTCAGTTACATCCACGCAAGGTGGGTCATGTAATGCTATTGAAGAGTCTGCATTGGTATGATAATTTTGGACCATATCCACTTCTTCCGACTGCACATCACACTTAATTGTTAAAACTGATTCTAAATCTTCCCACGTGATAGTGACACATTTTAGTTTGCATGTACATAAACATGAGTCACTAGCAATTTTCTATCAGAAATACTATAATGGCGTCTACTACCACTGCCATGAGTATTAATCCGAACGCACCTTTAAGCTGGCCGCAAATGTTTTTCTAAGTTTATGTTTCAGAATTTGTTTACGGAAGCGGATGAACAAAACCTATCCTAAAGTTATATATGACAGACAAGTTTGTTTCATTGCCGGACAGCATAGCAATACTCACTTTAGATAACGAATTTAGAAACCGAATTCGAAAAACGATTGTTTGTGGCCGCCTTTACAGCGATCGTGGTCCGTTTGAATTCGTCGTCACTCTGACGACATTGGTAAACCGTTTACTACTTACTCAACATAACACTCCTTGTGACATTTATCATAGTGCCCGACACAATTTAGCAGTGTTCATAGTGCCCGGGCAATGTGATTATATATCATGCATCAATACAAATTTATTACATTGCCCAATCTTTCAGGGCAATATTCATAATGCCCGGGCATTAAGAATATTGCCCGGATTAATCACTTGGTCCATAACATATACATGGATAACAATTAAGAAATTTACCGTTTTCCAGGCCAATACAACATGGTTTCCTTGTAAAAGAGAAACTAAACATTCCTAACCTAAAAATCTTGTTTTAGGCTTACCGTATATGTATACTCATTTGTATTGACTGTTGTCACATCAAACCAGGCGAACTTCATTTGAACCATAGCTTTTGCCTAAACTAATCAAGAAGTCACCGCTTTTGCCTAAACTAATCAAGAAGTCACCATCGATAGCGTGTCTGTGTCGCGAGTTATTAGATTAGATTTCCATTGATCAAACGACAATGAGCATTATAAAAATCTAGATTTTAATTCTCTACAAAAAAGGTCTACACATAGTTTACGTATGAGTTGGATTTTTCAACTTATATGTCTAGAAACATTTCAAAATCACATGAGAAACACGTATTTAGTTGCCTGGGAAACCTTTCCGGTACCCAAATCATTGAAAACATCATAGAGCATCATATTTTATAATATGAAAGCTCAACTATAAAACTCAGGTTAAAACTTAAGGGTTTCCAAGATATGTCCATCAGAAGGTTAGAAGTAAGAATTAGAAGTGTTAGGTATGTAACATTCACCTTGTTCTTTTGCGGAAATGCAAAACCCCATTGAAAAACAATTTCTTCTTCTGAAGAACACATATCGAAAAAAACAATTTTTGACTACATGCTTATTGGATTTTTCATCATAAAATCTGAGGCTCCAGTGTTAAATTTCGGGGCTCGGAATATGACACCCGGTATAGAATGTATATCGTATTTCTCTTACTTGTAGATTACGCCTTTCAGCCGTATTGGGTACGAACGGTTACTTGTATGAAAACAAATGCATATGACGTTTATTGTAGACGATTAAAAATCTAGCAATTTTATCTCAACTTTCAATATCACCGGTCTGGTCTATGGGAATAAAGAAGGAAGATATAACAAACCGCGATTTCAAAAGATGGACAAAATCGTGTGTGTCACAATATGTTGCTTCCTATTGGTCTGACGACAATGAAGGTTAGATTCAGATTGACAGATCGTTTAATTTTCTACAATTCATTTTGTTTGTATGAGTAACCGTTATTACGTGATATGGTTGAAAAGCGTCAATACCAAGTAGCAATGAACACATTATACTCGAGAATCACAAACCGCGTCTCTAAAACGTACATTTTAAATAGCAATGTATTTTATGATAAAAATAAACAATAGAATAGAATAGAGTAGAATATGTTTACTATTTACTGTAGAGTAAAGAGTCAATTACGTATTGAATTCGGTAAATTGTATTTCATTTATGTCGTAGTACGCATGAGTAATGAGGTGATTGTGAAGCAAAGCCTTTAAACGTCGGCCTTGGGTCTTCCAGCTGTTCGGGCATTTGTTGTAGAGACTGATTCCTCTGCGCAAGACTCCGGGGTGCAGAGGCGTGTGAGGGGCTGTAACAGCCCCTTATCTCGTAGCCACATATTCGTGTTGTTCGCCAGCATTTCGATGGAACTGTCTTCTTTTCAGATATTTCAGATATCTATGCCATAAAACATTCTACTGTGGAAGACTACGTAGTAACTCAATAACGCAGTCTGAGTTCCCGCAACCTCAAAAGTACGCTTTACAGCATATGTAGCTCGTCCTAGTTTTGCAGATACAAGGTCCGCCTGGGCTTTCCACGTTAGTCTGGCATCATTACACAGATTACACAGACCCAGGAATGTCGCTGGTTCATCCACTTGTACCATCTGTCTGTGCTATATCTCAGTGTTACTTTTTTTCTTTCGTACAGATGTAGATCGTTTTCGTGGAACCATCTTTTAGCCTCTTCAAAAGTTTCTTGGACTCCTCTGTCAAGTTCTTCGCTGTTCTTATGGGCCACTGTAATGGTGGTATCGTCTGCATACAACACTGTGTGAGCTGTGAAGTATAATGGTAGGTCGCTAACGTAGAGAATGAAAAACAATGGTCCAGGGAGTGAGCCCTGTGGTATTCCTTTTATTATTATTCGAGGTCCACGAGATCCACTTACTTTCCCATCGCAGTAGACCACCTGTTTTCGGTTTCTCGGGTAACTGGACATAAGGCGATAAGCAGTGCCCCTGATGCCGTAGTTCTCGATCCTATTGCAGAAAGTTTCGTGTGCCATCATATCAAAAGCTTTTGTAAGGCCACACATTACAGAAACACACCTGCGCCTCTCATCTAGCTCCGTACACGCGTAGGTTAGAACATGTCATTTCTAAGTAGGCATTCATCTGTTGGTACAGCAAAAAATGCATTAAATTCATATGGTGTACGAATTCCTTTATAACATAGTTATTTGTTATTATCAGTTCCTTTTGCGACTTTTACATTTCTTGGAGGAAAAGCGTTGTTTATGTGACCCTCCAGGATGTTTATGAACTTTTCGCACTTTTCATTGGCAGTGGAGACATCGTACACTTCCTCCCATGTGTGCTCGTCCAGCAGTGTCAAGAAAAGCTTCATGTTTTGCTTTGAGTAGATCCTGCGTTAACCAGTTTGATTTTTATTTTTGCAGGCGATAAACATGTGTATATAAACAATAAACATATAGTCAAAAGTTGGAGATCTTGTTTTGCTTTTACAAGAGTTTTGTTGCTCAATTTTAATGCTCAATCATGTTTTCAAATACTTGGGACGCGGAATGGATACCCCAGCTCATAAATACGTTATTACGTTTACATACTTTTGACGTAATTTTATACATATAATATTGTTTCTTGTGTATCAAATGATTTAGTAGATTTGTATAACCTCCAATTTCATCCGATCAATAGAAAGCAAAAACGAAATCGGTCATCGTTAAATCCAAGGTGGTAAACTAAAAAAAATGTGTTGATTTAACATGGACCGAGCTAACAATCGTGCGACGCACGAAATCATCACGCGTAGATTTTCGTTGCAATGAGTGCAATATCGCTCGCATGCGTGCGTTTATTAAACAAAACGCAGGGATGCGAGCGATATGCGTGTCACAATGCTTATTTTGGTCATACAATCGGCACGATGCATCGCCCGTGACGAATAAAACGTACGAGTGCGACCGATATGCGCCGCATATCGCTACTCGAGTGAGAATGCGGGCAAAAGGAACCTCCATTGATGGCGCATATGAACGCACGTGCGGTTTCAATTCCATCATTATGCGTCGCACGATTGTTATCTGGGGAATTACCCTTAAACAGTTGCTGTCGGAAGTGATTCAACAGCTTATCTTCAATATTGGTGGAAAGTTGTCTGGTTGATAAATATTCAGCAAAATGCGAATCCATAGTTGCATGCTTTCATTGCTATCGGAGTTTGACTGAATAACTTGTATGAATATTATTCAACTAAAACAAAATAGTCGTCAGTCATATCCTCACTAGCACAGTCATTAAAACATGTATTTATAGATAATATACGATCATTTCCTACATACATCATTACATAGAGCCGTCGACCGTGATTGAAATTGCGGTACGATTAATGTCGGCAAAGAGCATCCGGCATCGAAACTAATGGAAAATACATCAAAAAGTGTAACGCGTGTGCATACGTGCATGTCAACTACAGCTACCGTTTCGGGTATTGGGCGAACAAACAACGAGCCGCTTTTGATGCGCTCAATCCCGATACCGGCATCCAGAAATGTCCGCGGAGAGCATCGAAAATATCCTTCGTGGTATCACGGTGATCGTATTGTTGCCCGGCTCTGGTTTCGCGCTGGAGGCATCCATAGTTAACGTAGGTACTGTTTTTTTTTCCTTTGTTCGCGTAAACCTAGGCAATACTACGAATCAGATAGAGCATACCCAAATTTTCCTGCTTTAAAACATAGCGATAATTTAAACAAACTGACATTTAAAATGTTTTTTCGATTCCATCTGAATTTCGAACTACTAGTTGATTGGGTTTTCAAATTTGGTAATACAGATAAAATCTTTCACGCCGTTAATATTTGCGATAGAACAAAAATTTAAACCATAAAAATAATAACCTTTATTGGTTGTTCAGCAACAAGTCAAAACAGGACTAGACACCTCATTTAGAGAGCTACAAAAGTAAGACTAATATACCAAATATACAATGATAATACAATAATATAAAGTATGTGCATTGTGCAAAGTAAACGCTGTAGAGCAGTGGTGTCAAACTCATTTAAGAGGGGAGTCCAACAGCTGATCGACAGCGGCTTGGCTGTTTTTGATAAGTGGGGAAAAATCAGTCGAGAATTGGTCTTTGAGCGGGGATGTCGATGTTTTCGCTAAAGCTAGTTTGGAACAAGATAGGCTACGCCGACGTGCGGTCAACATTATACGATCTAACATATTTCACGCTGTTTCAATTTATTTTTGCACACGTAATCAGGCTGGGCCATATAGTGATATTTACAGTTCTTACCAACATAACATGGTAACTCTAAAAATTACTGTGATAAATTGTTGACATAACCTATGTTGAGAATTTGAGATATTTCTCATATATTTATGCAACTTCAACATTTGTCTACGGTTTATGAAGAAAAATCTGCAAAAACTCTCGTACTATGAATATGTAGAATATTTAAACGTGTAAGGTTATGTGCCCATATACCTAAAATACTGAAGATTGTGTGTGTGAAGAAATACGTGTGTTCTATCGTAACACCCGTACTAATACTTTTGGTCACAGATTACTTTCTCTTGGTACGATAGATTATGCACTCATTTCTCAGCTGATAATACACTTATGCCTAGCTAATGAAAAACTTACAAGTATATGTATATCGACCCATGCAACGAAGCCTATAGTAACTACATAGGCATTGCACTTGAGTTACGATAGTCTTCGTTGCATGGGTCGATATATATATTACACATACGTACATATATCAACAGCACTGGGATCTACCTAACTAATAACGTATAAGAAAATAAAAAAAACACTTAAGTTATTCTTTATTTACCAATTTGTAATTCATATATTATTTATAAAACACAATATATTAATATTATATTATAATGTCAACAGAAAATCACAAAAATGTTGATCCTCGCTATCATTAGTCATTATTTATAAAACACAATTGGATAACTTAGGCTTTATAATATTATATAGCTTTAATAATATTATATTATAATGTCAACAGAAAATCACAAAAATGTTGATCCTCGCTATCATTAGTCACGCATATGGGTCGTTATGCTTGTTCGGTTCTTCGGGGGTAATTTCAATAGAATCTGCGGTTTGCTGTCTTGAACATAAATTCTGCACACACTTTGCACTTGAGAAGAAAAACAGCTGGACTCAGTGGTTGACAAGTCGACTATGTCCTATTATACAACATTTCTCATATAATAATATAGATGTCTTCCAGTATTATTAAAAAAGAATTTGATGAAAAATCGGTAATCTTCAGCATACCTCGGTGATTTTATTGTTAGTTCATGGAAATTATGAAAATTAGTGATCACATCTCTTGTCTAGAAATCCTTTTCGTTCAACAAAATAGTACGTCAGGATTTTTCCTGATTCACCGTGATGTAATTGGAATCCAATTACAAAACCCGTAATGAGCTTCTAAAAATTGGAGTTTTTAATAAAATAATAAGTAGTATGTATACTTCTTTAGGCACAAACCTGATTGATGTCTGATATAATAGTAGAATTTTTATATAATCTCCTAATTTCGATTGGAAAACTTCTTTGTGCGGTGTTGTTTATATCTGATTTGTAGGTGACAGCATTTTCTAGGTTAGAGCTCTCGAGTCTCGAAATATGTCCAATAAATATAAATGTGAATTTTATCGAGTTATTTTTTTGTCAATTTTTTTGTGGAATATGGTAGATAGAGATAGGCACATTACTATCCTCGTCTAATGACGTCTAGTTCTCGAGAACACCGTAGATGGCCACACTGTCTAGACTCGAATGTGGATCGAAAAATTGGTAAAATACTACGCCGATTCATGAAAAGTGTGCCTTTATTTCTTTTCATTTATTTGATTTTTTCAAAATGTACATTGACGTAAAGTGGAACTACCGCGGCAAATCGCAAAAATACATAATTGAAATGTTATATCTGAAATCAGGATATTACCCGTCCTCCAATTATACGTCTATCTTTGACCAGCAATTTTTTAAAATTGGGCATGGGTATAATAAATATGGAGGTTTGACGCACTAGAATGGTTCATTCAGATTGTTGTCATCTTATAAGATGTTATCATTATTCAATAATTAACTCACAAAATCATTGAACAGTTTAAATAATTGGACCAATAGGGGACCACCAGAACAGTCATGAAGTTAGGCTAAACCAGTACTCCGCAACCATCTCCCGCTGGCCTTCTCCCGCTCACGAAAGTCGCATATCTCCCTCCCGCACGCACTGAGCCGCGGCACAGTGCTTGCGGAGCACTGGGCTAAACCATCCTCTTAAGGGGCGGGCCACAAATTTCTGATCTGAACTTCGACGGGCCGCATACAAAAAAAATCTGATGTGGCCAGGCACATGACTTTATCATACAATATATATATAAAATTAATTGTTTAGCTGCATGAGAATCTATTTTATTGAGATAAATCGTAAGTATTGTCAAAGCATCAGCATATGACACTACTTACACTACGTCACTAGAATAATAGTTATTTATGTCACAAGTGCCGAAAGTACGGAATAGCGCGCCGGGCGGTGATGGGGCGCGTCGCCTACGCATGTGAGCGAGTCGCGGTATCTAGTTTTTAGCAGTAGTGACATCAAAGCTTTTATTTTGCTTTTTAAGAAATATGTAAGTATTTAAAAAAATTAATAAATTAAAAATTTAAAAATTGATATATTTCTGTATAGGAAATGTTAGGTAGGTACCACTTTGACGAAACGTCAAGGTTAAAAAGCTAATTCAAATTCTGATATATTTATATTTGTTCATGACACTGTAGATGTCACATCCGTACCAACATACTAAAATAAATCTACACTCATCGGTATACTTTATTTACAATTTCCTCAATTTATCGTTTTTAGAATTAGATATAACAACGGGTTGATATTTCTTGTCAACAAATAATCACATTGGTGATCTTATATATACAAGATCTTTATTCCAACAATATGGGTGAACATTTATTATATTATATTAAATTGCATATATCATCTTCTTCTTCGCACCTGTCGGAATGGGCTATCGACCATGGTCTTTCTGCCCTGCTGTCTTCCATTAGTGTCTGGTAATTTCAGCTTGCTTCATAGGGTTTTTATATGTTCATAAAGTGTTTTTTCGGGTGTTTTGTATTTTGGACGGGTATCATTGTCGCTGGAAAGGAATAGGTTGTGGATTGATTCGGGGAATTTGGAGCAGGCCTTTATATGAAGTGGGATTATTCGTTCGTTGAAGGGGGTGATTTCTGTTTTTTCATATAATAGGATGTTGGTAGGATTGTGTAAAGGATTGTTTGGGTGTCGTATTCGGGTGATACATCGAAGAGCCGTTCTTTCTGCGACGTTTGGAGCCTCAATTGACGATTTATTTTGTTTGGTCAGTAGGAGAGATCCGTATTCTATCATGGGTCTGCATATGGCTTTGTAGATGTGACACGCTGTTTTCACAGTAATACCTTTGTTCTTGTACGTCAATCCTCTGAAGTGAGTTGCTCTATTTTTCATATTTGTTTAGATAGTATTGACATGCTTTTTGAAATTTAGTTTTTGATCTATTGTAATTCCAAGATATTTACATGAATTTGAGGGTGAAATTATTTTGTTTTTTAGTGTTACTGTAGGGGAAGAATGTTTGATTTTATGGTAGGGGATAAGGAGTTGGGTTTTTCAAAATTCTGGCTACTATGTAGTTTCATATCAATGCAGATGCGACCGATCTCGATCAAATAGAATTTGCTCTGGCAGCTAAACTATTAATTATACCAAAAAATGTCATAGGCATAAATGCGTATGATAACTGCGTATGATAAAGTAAAAAGTCAAAAGACGAATTTTTATCTCGTTTGATTTTTTTATTTTAAAATAAAAAAATAATATATGAAAAATACATATTTGGAAAGTTGGCACCACTTTTTATAATGCGACTATAATATTTTTAAAACTGCAGTCATGGAAAAAAAAAACACAAACCCACTAGGCAGTTTAAGGCTCCCGTCTCCTACCCTCAAAACGCCAAAGTAACCCACGCTTTAATTATTGCGCCAATCGTGAAACGCTCGCTACCATTCGATTCTGTGGGTCATTATGCTACTGCCATCGGAAAGGATTTCAATATTTATGCCCATTATTTATGCAAATTTTAGTGTTAAAAAATTCTAGACTTCAGATATAGAAAAGCTTTCCGATGGCAGTTGCATCTGATTTTTGTCTGCTGTAATACATTATAAAAGTACATTAAATGTTAACTATAAGAGCACAGGTTACTTTTTCCGAACTTCTCTAGAATTGCATCCTGGTGTATTTTAGTGAGTTGGCCAGAATGTTTACAATAGCGACAGTTCAGGTATCCAAAACTAGATGGCGCGACTTAAATGCGTATTTTACTAAACTGGTATTTATCATGTATTTATTTGAAATAGCGATTGTTGAAGTACTATATCATCAACTAGAAAACTTAAAACGACTCGTTTCAACATTTGTACACATAGAAAACACAAATACATTTTATATATCAATTACTATTATATTTATATACGTATGTTGTATTATAAATATATTATCAATAGTATATTTTTTATATTTGCAAATTACATATGTATATCCACATATGGAAGACAACTTAAATGGTTTCCAATATTTGAAAATTACTATGGTTTTCCAGTTAGTTGGTAGTTAGTTTAATGTTACTAATGGGTAAATCTATTCGATTTCTTGTAAGTAGTATGTTCAAACCACATTCAAACAAAATGCATGCAACTTGCTAAGAAATTAATATATTAATATAAATTATATTATTTGCTAAATTTTGGAGCTCACTAAACAAGTAGGTAAATATCCCTGCAACATGTCTAGAACAAATTTCTCTGAGATTGCTAAATGTAAAATAAATAATGTAATATATTTAATTGTAACATTGTTACTACCTCTTATGTATTATGTAATATTTTGACCATGTTTTAATTACAGCAATGCAAAATTTAAAAAAAAAATTATTCTATACTGTTTTGTAAAATTTTATTAATATTCTTTTTATAGTAGGTATTTTGTTGTATTAATGTACAGTACACTCTCGCTAATCCAACTACGGTCTAATACGAACTATCCCGTAGTCCGAAAGGCCCACAACTCTGTACTATCTCGTAATCCGAACGCCCCACCTGCTTTTTAACCCTGGTCCAAACAGAGAAATCGATGTATGCTCTTGCTATCAATGGGCAAAATTGTAAGTACTCCGAACAACTTATTAGTTCAAATGGGGTATGCAAAAACACATTCGGTTTAGCGAGAGTGTACTGTATTCCATATAATATACTTACCCGACACTTTTTGAACAAGGAACTAGGATGTAGGCAATAACTGTACAACGTATATATATGAATTATTTTAATACATACGAAACTCATATGAAACTTTTTACTCAGTATGACAATTACTACTTGAAAAATAATTTTGTGGGAAAAAAAGCAGGACACCTGTATATAAATTATCACATATAATTTCTGTGAGGAATAGTGGAACAGTTACGTCGTAGTGTCATACCTATAACAGATGAATGTTTATGTCTATTATACATATGCTAACAAACTGAAAATTCATGCCGATCTTTCTGGAAAAAGGGGAAAAACTTGACACTTATTACAATGACATGACACTATTCTCCCCAGAAACTATACGTCATATTTGACAAATCCATCTTATAAGGAATTCACTTCGGAAGGTGTCACGGGTAACTGTAATCTTCCATCGTTTTCAGTGATATGCATGTGTGTATAATAAGATTAATAAGAAACAAATATTTCAACATCCTTGTCTGCTCCCCACGCATTATCAATACTCAAATTCACACTGCTTTCTGGCATCCCCACAGCAGAATCTTCCACAGTATCCAGTGACAACGATTTTGGAGAGTTCGGCTGTACATCTCCATATCTAAAATATGTAATAATAGTTTAAATTATAGCTTACCTATTTGTATAAAATAAAACATACCGTAAAACCTCTTGAAATCTTGCCCACTGTAGTTTTGCTGCCACACTTAGTGAAGTCCTTCGAGAATGGGATAAGCAACCCATTATCCCAACTAATGATTACTAAATTTAGCATTGTGGTCGAAAATAATATGTATTTGCTGCTTACCAAATCTAACTTTTCGAAATTAAACTGAACACTTCAACAAAAAATAAATATTAAAGGGAAAATATAATCTGCTACAAAATACGTAACAATTTATCGAAACATGTCATTTACAACATAACCTACTAAATCTGTTTATAACTATTATAACCGTAAGCTATATAATCACCACTCAGAAATAAGATATTACAAACATATACTACAAACTCCTACACACTTTATAACTCTGAACAATAAAACTCCTTTATAAATCAAACACAAAGACCGAAACGTACTATCAATTATAGTAGTAGCACTGACACGGGGTTCCCCTACTAGATTGCAAACATACGTAAAATCGTCAAATGTAGTAAATAGGAAGAAAATTCAGATTTGGTTATACTGGCGCCATCTACATCTGGTAACTTTTCTATTTCGAAGCTTAGTACAAAAGCGCGCTATTTGAATTGAGACGGGAACCTTAAAATGGACATGAACATCTAGAATAGCAACTATATTATGGTTTAGAAAATAAACTGCTTCCGGGTTATGCAGTGTGTCAAGATTTCGTAAGATTCAGTATTCAATTAGCTTTTTAGAAGCGAGCAACATGGTTCGCAAAACGTCAGCATTAACAAATCTTGACACACAGCATAACCCGGAAGCAGTTTATTTTCTAAATGATTCTGGCCGTAAAAGCCTGACTCGCATCAGTATTTTGCAATTATCAATGCGTGCGACTGCGAACACAATTTCGGAGATAACAAAATTAATAATTAATTAATATTTTCAATGAAACATTTATATTAATGTTAATTTTTACATTTTATCGAAAATGCTACAAAATCGCTTATAATCTGGACTGCACTCTTACATTTCACGTTTAAAAACAATTACTTCAGTATGCTCAAGCCCCCATCCAAATGATATTTACAAAGACATTTAAAGAAATAAATTTTAATATTTTGTTGTTTGTTGTCAAAAATGTATACTAATTCTTTCTCCCTGTGTATGTTTAAAACTGAGGCATCAACCTACATGTGAACTAAAATAATCATCAAAATCAGCTGAACGGTTCCAGAGAACATCAAACTTGAAATCGTGCCATTTTTTATTACTGTTCTTGTTGTATGTCCTTTAAAACAAAGACAATAACGTGAATCGAAAGCCAACATATTCAGAAAATATTCCTGTTATTGCTGTTAATATTCCAGTTATTGCCAGTTAATGCTTCAAAGTTCAGGCAAAAAAAATAACATCATTCTTACACAATGTATAGGTATATGTACTCAAACATGAAAGTCGAAATAAAAATTCTTCATCAGTATTTCTTCTGCAGAATTAGGCTACAAGTGAGTGGAAGAATCAATAAAACTGGATAAATCAACATTCAATTTTGGACAAATTTGTCATTATCCCCTAATTCTTTTGACCAGTTTAGTTCAAAAGTACCCCCAATCTCTAAACACAAAGTTTTATGAACATTCAAAAAATAAGGAAATTTTCAACGTGAATGTGTAGTATTCACATTTTACGTTTAAATAAAAAAATAATTGCAAGGGGATGCTTTTAACCTCAAAATTCCATTCAAATGATATTTACGCAAATATTTTAAGATAATTTAGATTTTTAATAAATAATGCTTTTTGATTTTACAAAATTTCGGGCATTTCTGTTAACCCTTTCACTGCGGCAATATGTTTTTGGTATTTACTAGTTTTGAGGCGAATGATTATTGTGTTCCTTTTTACATGAATTGGGATAAAACTCGTCCGCACCATTTGGCGAATATATTCATCAAGAGCAGTGAAAGGGTAATGGTGTTTCTGGGCTATTAGTAAATCTTTCTGATAAAAAAGGATTGAAATGGTGTTATTATACTCTTCATGGGTGCAATTGCATAACACGTCGTATGTCATACCGAGTAAGATTTGAGCAGAGCCACTATTATAGTGGATTTCCGAATCTCGCCTTTAAAAATCTTATTCTCTTAGTTTCAATAAGTTGATTTTCTTTTACAAATTTGTTTCTTATTTTTATTTTTTAGTTTTGTTTCTTTTGTTAGTTTTTTAGACATTTATCATTATTATTATTATTAATGGGCAGTGTTTCATAGAAAGCCCTTCATATTTGGGAATAAAATTCCGCTACGGTGAATAACGCAAGTGGAATACTAGGCTGAACGTTTTGGTGGTAACTTTAGACACAGGCCGACACGCGTCATATTTACCGCATAAAATGTTCCGAAAACACCTTATGACGTCCATGAAATACATGTTCCGTAAATTTCACTTAAATGATATATTTACGAAAATTCCAGCTTTACATTAATTACTTTTTATTTAACTGTTTTGCTGTCTTATAAGTAATAGCTAATAATATTACATACACAGAAGCTCCTTGCAAACTTACTAATTAAAAAATGTACACAAACATATGTTTCATCAGATTTTTTTTATTAAGTTAAAAAACTAGTAACTCAGAATTTATCAACTTATCCACAGTTACATTTTAAACCGTACAAGGTCTTCAGAGTCCGGTATTCCAGGCGAGTGTGCAACAGATCGCGCAGCGGCAAGTAGTTAAACTCCGGAATCCGGACGCAATCCGCATTCGGTCACTAGCGTATAGATGGCTCTGACTACCGCTAGTCTCACTTCAGATCATTCAGTGAGTATAAATACGAAGGAAGCCACACCATCGGCACTCTGGTTTCTCTTCAATGCGAATAAATCTTTCGCCTTTTACTAAAGATTTCCGTGGAGAGGAACAACTCTAATGAGTCTACAAAAATTTTTTGTAGTGCCCGGCTAACGCTGGGACATTATTATAATTTAAACATAATGTTTTGTACTTTCTACTCTTCACTTTCGATAACACTACGCCCTGCGTTTGTAACATCACTTCACCTAATGAAAATTCTTAATTCTTTTGAGTCTTCGCACGGTGTCGCTGTATTATCAAGGAGCTGGATTGCCTCGACATTCGTGTGTTGAAGAAGGCTGTTCTGTCCGGTTCTGTTGATCCTCTGCAAACTTTCCAGTTTCGTTGGTTACTAATTCCATCTCAAGATGGTCCATACTAAGGTGCACACACGTTTCTTCGCACCGTATTTCGGAAGAGTTGAATAATTGTGATATAGTTTGGCTTAGTGCAGCCCCACAGTTGGATACCATAGTTCAACACCTGTTAAGTGTCTGCTTGTAAAGTAGGAATTTATTATATGTCGACAAAGCCGATTTCCTACTAATAAGCCAGTAGATTTCATGATGTCATGCCCAATTCTTCTCGTTTCTTTTTAACGTGTGCTTTCCAGCAAAGCTTGGTGTCAACCGTCATACCAAGGTACATATCTTGCCGTGTTCGAGTAAGGTAAGGTGTTGTTATTTATTTGCACTGGAGCGTATTGTATTCACTTGTAGGTTCCGTTATGTGAACGGATTTGTTTTCGTTCAATGCACTTAACCATCGTTGCATCCAATCACTACTATTATTGACAGCATTCTGCAGTTTTAGTGCTGCTCCTTCAACATTTGTATCTACTGACGTGACTAGATTAGTACAAACTGCCACTGCAGTGTCATCAGCAAACGTGGCAACGGTAACACCATCTGGGTGCGGAAGATCATATGTGTAAAGACCGTAAAGGATTGGCCCAACTACACTACCTTGTGTTACTCCAGCTTAAATGCTTCTGAGAGTCGAGTACTTAAGGTTCTCTCTATTATTATTATTATTCTGCGGATCTGATCGATTGTCGAATGTTGGTTTCTGAATCCAAACTGATGAGCGGGTCATCTGAAATTGAGTTCAGACATTTTACTAGTAGTTTTTCAAATACTTTTGGCAATGTGGGCAGTGAAGACATTGGCCTGTGGTAGGATGCTTCATTAGGTGGTTTTTCTGCCTTGGGAATCATCACTATCTCTGCAGTTTTTCAAATAGTTAACCCTAAATGCATAGTAACTATGGTTTTTTAGGTATTTTTTGTTTAGATCTCACCTGTCAGATCTAAACCGGGTAACTCTTTTGTTTTCATATTGCTTATTTAAGTTATTACCTCTTTATGAATAAAAGAAAACCGAGAAAACAACAATTGAAAATAAAAAAAAATTGTAAAATATTGATAAACTTGTAAGACATGGAAAAGAAAATTGGGTCAAAAGTAAAAAACGCTCCGGTGGTTTTTAAAATGTATACCAACTGAATCCATTATCAGCATGCCACTTTGCAGATCAGATACGTATTCAGGGCAAGTTTATCAATCAAAAACGTATATTCGCTTTCCGTAAACTAACAAAAGTTTTCAACTGTCCTTTTCTCAAAGTTTTCTTATGTTAGACCATAAACTTTGTAAATTAGAATTAAGACAATTATCAACTACCAATATCACTAAAAAAAATTATGTTCCCACATAAAAAAAGACCGAAAACAATTTAAGACCGAAAATTGAACATAATATAAAGATGTGTACTTTGATAATTAAAAATAAACTCTTTTCAGAGATCTTTTTAAATTTCCATACTTTCCGCGCACGGTATATCGTATATCGTACTCGTAGTCAGATCGTGCTCTGTAGTTTGCTTAGTTTTTAGGCAGAAAATCATTGAAAGCACGCGTTAATGGTAGCGCCATTAACTTACAAATCGTCAAACTCAGATCAGCGTTAATTTTGATTCGCAGTAGTTTCAGTACTCACTACACTACTGATTATTTTAATGCACAAGGTCAGGGCCGTGTTAACACAAAACTGCGCCCGGGGCGAAAACAGAGCGAACGCGCCCCCCCCCCCCCCATTTTTGCCAAAATTACTTAAATTGCTAATTAAAAAATTGCTGTAAATGTAATCAATAAAAAATAAAAGTCCGAATAAAGAATAAATAATATATTGAAATAGGTACATACGCTTACATACGCATCCTACCGAAAAAAAATAAAACATCTTTCTACACATAATAAGATAACATTAATAAATAAAAAGAACATGTTACTTAATGAAAAGAACAATAATCTTTTGTGTATTGGGTACATTCTAGTGTATCATTTTCAAAAATCAATGTTCTTATTGCATATTTTGATTGCACAACATTTAAAGCATACACTGTAAAAATTTCGTAATTTAATTCGAAAAATTAGCGATTCCATCGCCAAAAGTCGAGCGGCTCGCCGAGACCGATTATATCTCGGTTATCGGAACCTTTTTTAACCACCGCTAATATATACCATCTTTCAATATTTTTCAGAAATTCTTTCCTTTAGTATATCCACATTTCTCGTCTTTAAAATGACGTATCATCTATTGTGATAAGCTTAATAGTTTTGGAGATATCGATAAAAATATGAGTGGACAAGATTAAATGTTTGGGAATGACACTATACGTCTACAATTAAGCACAGTTTTCACGAAACCTTGTTTTGTTGGGCGGTTGAAACAATTTCGCAAAAACTAACGGGCCGATTTCAAAAATTCTTGCGGCATTGTATTCGCAGATTGACTTGCTATCGCGCAAACTAGGATTATTAAAAAATATTAATAGTTCTGGAAGTGACAGGGCGTTTTAGAAAAAAAAGACAAAAAAATGCGAAAAAAAGGATTTTTTTTCAATTAAGTTGGATAAAACATTTAATTATTGACAAAACCGGTGTATTCTAGGTTAATAATAATGGTCATATCATTAATCTATAATATTAATTTGACAAAATATGTCGTTAAACATTTCCATCTGGTGTATTCTAGTTTACCCGATAGCGAGTCAATCCACGAATGCAGGAATCCACGAATCATCCGTAAGTTTTGCGAAATCGTGTCAACGAAACAAGGTTGCAAGAAATCTGCCCTTAAATTGCACACGTGTACCGACGTTCCCGAACTTCTAATCTTGTCCACTCATTATTTTTATCGATATCACCAAAAATATTAAGCTTATCACAATAACTGATACGTTGGTTTGGGGGGAAATGTGTATACTACAGAAAAGAATTTCTGAAAAATATTGAAAACCGTCTTGGGGGTGGTTACATAATCGACATAAATATGTCGATTAATTTTTCGAATTTCTTTCTAAAATTTTTACAGTGTATTCTTAAATATTGCGTAATAAAATACGCAATAAAAAATCATTAATTTTTGAAAATGCAAAAGCCGAATGTACCGGTATTGATATAAAATAAGGATAAATATGTCTCCATGACTGTTGCTAATGCAACTTTATTTTCCTAGTCTTCAAAGCGACAAAATCATCAATTATTTTTTCCATATCGAGCAACACTATATTCGATTGAAAGCAAACTCAAATTGGCAAGCCTGTCCTGAGCCACTGTACCTCTTAATAACATAATTTTTACCAATTTAAGTTTACTGAAAGACCTTTCAGCTGATGTAGCAGTTATCGGTGTATTAAGAAATATTCGATATGCAGTTATCATGTTCTTATAATTGGTAGTTTACTCAAATTGATGAATTAATTGTAGGATTTCTAAGTGTTAGCATTTAGAGACCGAAATATTTTTTTGCACTTCAAATTTCATACACAAAATGTTGCTCGCTTGAATCACTTCCATATTTCCTTGTAAGGTTCAGAGTAAGTTTTTTAATAGTTTCTTCATTATGTGAAATAATGTTCTAACCACTAAGGAAAGCAAAATCTTGCGAAATCTGACGAAGTTTTTCAAATCTCCATGTAAGTTGCTCCATTATTGTGTCAATAGCCTTGATATATATATATATTAAACGAAATTTTTCTGATTCGTTTAAATCGGTACTGTTCCCATGTTTACCTACTATTTTTGTAGGTTCAGTAATAAATAATTCCACATACGTGCAACAAATAAAAATAGTTACTTATTATTTATTTTATTTTGAATTTATAAATTCGTTTTAATAATTCCTTCATTATGTATTTTTTAAAACACGTTTTATAAATATCCTTCCTCCCTTCTGGGTAGGATTTTGGCGCCCCTGAAACTTGGCGCCCGGGGCGGGCGCCCCCTTCGCCCCCCCCCCCCCTCCTTAACACGGCCCTGCACAAGGTATTGATTTTACGGCACATTATGAATAAAATATAGGTCATTATATTTTAATTAATACTGAAGTTATAAAATCGAATGCACAAATTATTTATTTTTATGCACATACCCAGGGTCATTTTTATTCGAAATAATATTGCCAAGACAGGTAGTAGTTCAAATTGTAGAAACTTTGGCCCCATAAATCTGTCACCAACAACCCCTGGCCATACATTAAGCTTCTGAGGATATTGGGTGCGGGCTTCCTGCAAACAGTGAAGATTTTTCCTAGCCCAATATCGACAATTATGCCTTTTGACAGTCCCATGTAAATAGTACGTTGTTTCATCAGGAAATATGTCACCGTGCCGCGAGAACATTGGATGGCGAATACATATTACCATCATTCGTTCACAGAATTCTTGTCATATCAAAGTCATTTTCTGCAATTCAACAGCAATTAAACCTTATAAGGACACAATTTATGAATTTTTAAAAGTTTTAATAACGAAGCATTGCACAAACTTGCTCCAAAACAATGTTTCGAAGAGTTGATTAAGGATTATCTCAATTTCCAGTAAGATATCAAGTTGTACATCTTCAGTTAATTCTGCATTGACTAGGCCAGTTTTTGGAAGATTCTTCACAGTATCGTGTTCTACACATTCTGGTGACTATGGACTGGCTGGTTTGTCGATTAGGATACTTTTTTTCTGAAAAATTTCCATACTTTTTGATGAGTTCCAATTTGATCTCAATGCCCAATCATCATTAAATCTTTAATTCTTTGTTGTTCTGTCAGCGATGCAATTTTTTATCACCATAAACAAAAAAAAGTCCGACAGCCCGGGAAAGAACAACGTTTAAGCATCCCGAAAAATAAATAATAATTCCAAAAAATATTTAATCCTAATCAAAACTAAAATCAAATATGAATTAAAACTCAAAAGACATGAAGATTCTCAGATAAAAAATGATCTCAAATTAAACTACAAACAAACTCTAAAATCTCAAACTTGTTTACTATTCAAATGTGCATATCCATGCAAATCTCGGTAATATACCAAAGAACCCAAGGTGGAAACTTGGGACCATCTTCACTTAGTAGACATTCACCTTTACTAGGTCACCTATTCAAAATTTTATACTGTTGAATACAGATTAAAAATACCTACCAAATAAAAAATATAAGTTTCCATTAGACGAAAAAGGTTGACGTCATGACATTCAAAATAAATGTGGAAAAATCTGAAAAATATACGCTGTAATTTCAAGATTTCTAGAAGGGGTAGACCTTTTAGATTTTTGTTCTATCGCAAACATTAACGGAGTTATCGATTTTATCCGCAACGTAATTATCAGCCTGTATGTATACAATGTAAACGTCTCAGAGAAGCAATGTTAATGAAAAACTCATACATGTACTGTATTTCAAATTTGACTCACAATAACATTTAATATAAATAACTGCGCAGACTTTCACGGCCAGAATCATTTATAAAATAAATTCATCCGGTACATGCCGTGCAGAAAAATTCAAGTGGTGAGGTATCGCGAACCATGTTGCTCGCTTCTTCAGAGTTAACTGAATACTGTGTTCAGTTAGCTTTAAAATCAATTTTCTAAATTTAATTTGAAATGTTTAGTGATAATGATGTTGTCATGTCTTCTAATCGGTCAGTTTCCTAAAATACAGGGTGGGAATAAGCCCATTGAACCCCGCCAGGGCGCATTTCCTTTCCAAGCTGGTTTGCTGGAGCTACTAGAAGACAAGAAGACCTACCACAACTTCTGCGGAGGCAGTTTAATCCACCCCGAGTGGGTTCTAACAGCAGCCCATTGTATTCAATTGGAACCGAAATCACCAGCGCTGCAACCGTAAAAACAGATAAATTAATTATGATCGCACAATTAAAAACTTATTTACAGAGAAAAAACCTTTGTATCTCTAGGAAGCATATACCGCAACGGTAGGGGAGGCCAAATTATAAAAACCAAATTTGTTAAAACACATCCTAATTACTTAAAATCGGATACAAGCGACATCGGTCTCATTAAGTTGACGAAACCAGCTACGTTAGGTATTTTTGTATTTTATACGTTCAAATTTGCAAGATAATATTTTATTGTTATAGGAAGAAACGTTAAATTGTCCAAGCTGCATTTAGACAACAAGCAGTCACTAATTGGAAAGACTGCATATTTAACTGGATTCGGAATCATTGACGGTATAAATTACTAACTATTAAAAGAGCGACAGAACTAAAATGAAAATACAAAATATAATCTGGTGCTGGATCGGCAACTATAGTCATTGTTGACCGATTGTCTTGCTGTGAATTCACATTTGGTATGAAAAGTTGCGTTCTGAGGTACACCTTTTCTGTTCCAACCGTGTAAATAGCAATTAGCAAACATCACGTTTGTTACCAAAGTTGTATTCGCAGTAAGAAAAGTTCCTAGAAAAGTCAAACTTATTTTATATTTGTAATTTGAAATGAAAAGAACGTCTTCAATTTAAATAAATCTAATATTTCAGATTATTACAATACACCTGTGAAATTGCGGAAAGCTATTTTTCATATAAGCGCCCCTGAAAAATGTTTCGGCAATAGACAATCACTTAGAAATGAATTATGTGCCGCATCCACCATAAGAGAAGGAAAAGCTTGTAAGGTAAAGTACACATTTTTAATGTAATTCTTTAACTCAGCGTTTCCGAACCGGTGCTCCGCGCAGCCCTAGGTGCGGAGCGGTCATATGCGCCTGACACGAGAGGGAGAAGGACAGCGGAAGAAGGTTGAGAACCGCTGCTAGTGCTAACTCATACAATATCAATTTAGGGGTGTTATGACTACTGCATAGATGCAGTCCTACAGGTCTTTTTACTCTTTTTGTATGTATTTGTGTTATTTATATATACAGGGTGAGTCACTAGAGTACCGGTGGTGGATGTAGCATTTATCTTAAGATATAGAAGAACATATGAATGCAAAAGTTAATGCTTCATCATTTTCTACAACATAGAATTATGTTCATTTATAGAGGATGTTGCATTTAGGCGAGAAGGGAAAAATATAATTATTTAATCATACCATATTGTTACATTATAGAGAGGTGTGGCTACCCCTTTGTGGGTTATCACATTTGATATTATGTCTTTGCATCTCTTATGGGGCTGTAGCGGAGATGGTAGCTTCCCCGAGGGGATAAATACGCTTCACAACTGTTAAACAATCGATTTATTTGCTGTACGTTACAATGGTATAACTAGATGGTAATAACTAGATGATAAGTAACTATGACTGATTGCATACTGGTGTAATACAGATTAGTACTAACATCGATCTACGTCTGATCTTATAAGTAATAGCTAATAATATTACATACACAGAAGCTCCTTGCAAACTTACTAATTAAAAAATGTACACAAACATATGTTTCATCAGATTTTTTTTATTAAGTTAAAAAACTAGTAACTCAGAATTTATCAACTTATCCACAGTTACATTTTAAACCGTACAAGGTCTTCAGAGTCCGGTATTCCAGGCGAGTGTGCAACAGATCGCGCAGCGGCAAGTAGTTAAACTCCGGAATCCGGACGCAATCCGCATTCGGTCACTAGCGTATAGATGGCTCTGACTACCGCTAGTCTCACTTCAGATCATTCAGTGAGTATAAATACGAAGGAAGCCACACCATCGGCACTCTGGTTTCTCTTCAATGCGAATAAATCTTTCGCCTTTTACTAAAGATTTCCGTGGAGAGGAACAACTCTAATGAGTCTACAAAAATTTTTTGTAGTGCCCGGCTAACGCTGGGACATTATTATAATTTAAACATAATGTTTTGTACTTTCTACTCTTCACTTTCGATAACACTACGCCCTGCGTTTGTAACATCACTTCACCTAATGAAAATTCTTAATTCTTTTGAGTCTTCGCACGGTGTCGCTGTATTATCAAGGAGCTGGATTGCCTCGACATTCGTGTGTTGAAGAAGGCTGTTCTGTCCGGTTCTGTTGATCCTCTGCAAACTTTCCAGTTTCGTTGGTTACTAATTCCATCTCAAGATGGTCCATACTAAGGTGCACACACGTTTCTTCGCACCGTATTTCGGAAGAGTTGAATAATTGTGATATAGTTTGGCTTAGTGCAGCCCCACAGTTGGATACCATAGTTCAACACCTGTTAAGTGTCTGCTTGTAAAGTAGGAATTTATTATATGTCGACAAAGCCGATTTCCTACTAATAAGCCAGTAGATTTCATGATGTCATGCCCAATTCTTCTCGTTTCTTTTTAACGTGTGCTTTCCAGCAAAGCTTGGTGTCAACCGTCATACCAAGGTACATATCTTGCCGTGTTCGAGTAAGGTAAGGTGTTGTTATTTATTTGCACTGGAGCGTATTGTATTCACTTGTAGGTTCCGTTATGTGAACGGATTTGTTTTCGTTCAATGCACTTAACCATCGTTGCATCCAATCACTACTATTATTGACAGCATTCTGCAGTTTTAGTGCTGCTCCTTCAACATTTGTATCTACTGACGTGACTAGATTAGTACAAACTGCCACTGCAGTGTCATCAGCAAACGTGGCAACGGTAACACCATCTGGGTGCGGAAGATCATATGTGTAAAGACCGTAAAGGATTGGCCCAACTACACTACCTTGTGTTACTCCAGCTTAAATGCTTCTGAGAGTCGAGTACTTAAGGTTCTCTCTATTATTATTATTATTCTGCGGATCTGATCGATTGTCGAATGTTGGTTTCTGAATCCAAACTGATGAGCGGGTCATCTGAAATTGAGTTCAGACATTTTACTAGTAGTTTTTCAAATACTTTTGGCAATGTGGGCAGTGAAGACATTGGCCTGTGGTAGGATGCTTCATTAGGTGGTTTTTCTGCCTTGGGAATCATCACTATCTCTGCAGTTTTTCAAATAGTTAACCCTAAATGCATAGTAACTATGGTTTTTTAGGTATTTTTTGTTTAGATCTCACCTGTCAGATCTAAACCGGGTAACTCTTTTGTTTTCATATTGTTTATTTAAGTTATTACCTCTTTATGAATAAAAGAAAACCGAGAAAACAACAATTGAAAATAAAAAAAAATTGTAAAATATTGATAAACTTGTAAGACATGGAAAAGAAAATTGGGTCAAAAGTAAAAAACGCTCCGGTGGTTTTTAAAATGTATACCAACTGAATCCATTATCAGCATGCCACTTTGCAGATCAGATACGTATTCAGGGCAAGTTTATCAATCAAAAACGTATATTCGCTTTCCGTAAACTAACAAAAGTTTTCAACTGTCCTTTTCTCAAAGTTTTCTTATGTTAGACCATAAACTTTGTAAATTAGAATTAAGACAATTATCAACTACCAATATCACTAAAAAAAATTATGTTCCCACATAAAAAAAGACCGAAAACAATTTAAGACCGAAAATTGAACATAATATAAAGATGTGTACTTTGATAATTAAAAATAAACTCTTTTCAGAGATCTTTTTAAATTTCCATACTTTCCGCGCACGGTATATCGTATATCGTACTCGTAGTCAGATCGTGCTCTGTAGTTTGCTTAGTTTTTAGGCAGAAAATCATTGAAAGCACGCGTTAATGGTAGCGCCATTAACTTACAAATCGTCAAACTCAGATCAGCGTTAATTTTGATTCGCAGTAGTTTCAGTACTCACTACACTACTGATTATTTTAATGCACAAGGTCAGGGCCGTGTTAACACAAAACTGCGCCCGGGGCGAAAACAGAGCGAACGCGCCCCCCCCCCCCCCCATTTTTGCCAAAATTACTTAAATTGCTAATTAAAAAATTGCTGTAAATGTAATCAATAAAAAATAAAAGTCCGAATAAAGAATAAATAATATATTGAAATAGGTACATACGCTTACATACGCATCCTACCGAAAAAAAATAAAACATCTTTC
Organism: Melinopterus prodromus; assembly: GCA_964023965.1. NCBI lineage: Eukaryota > Metazoa > Arthropoda > Insecta > Coleoptera > Scarabaeidae > Melinopterus > Melinopterus prodromus. The sequence continues at coordinate 21,679,733 of OZ030396.1, forward strand.
TACACATAATAAGATAACATTAATAAATAAAAAGAACATGTTACTTAATGAAAAGAACAATAATCTTTTGTGTATTGGGTACATTCTAGTGTATCATTTTCAAAAATCAATGTTCTTATTGCATATTTTGATTGCACAACATTTAAAGCATACACTGTAAAAATTTCGTAATTTAATTCGAAAAATTAGCGATTCCATCGCCAAAAGTCGAGCGGCTCGCCGAGACCGATTATATCTCGGTTATCGGAACCTTTTTTAACCACCGCTAATATATACCATCTTTCAATATTTTTCAGAAATTCTTTCCTTTAGTATATCCACATTTCTCGTCTTTAAAATGACGTATCATCTATTGTGATAAGCTTAATAGTTTTGGAGATATCGATAAAAATATGAGTGGACAAGATTAAATGTTTGGGAATGACACTATACGTCTACAATTAAGCACAGTTTTCACGAAACCTTGTTTTGTTGGGCGGTTGAAACAATTTCGCAAAAACTAACGGGCCGATTTCAAAAATTCTTGCGGCATTGTATTCGCAGATTGACTTGCTATCGCGCAAACTAGGATTATTAAAAAATATTAATAGTTCTGGAAGTGACAGGGCGTTTTAGAAAAAAAAGACAAAAAAATGCGAAAAAAAGGATTTTTTTTCAATTAAGTTGGATAAAACATTTAATTATTGACAAAACCGGTGTATTCTAGGTTAATAATAATGGTCATATCATTAATCTATAATATTAATTTGACAAAATATGTCGTTAAACATTTCCATCTGGTGTATTCTAGTTTACCCGATAGCGAGTCAATCCACGAATGCAGGAATCCACGAATCATCCGTAAGTTTTGCGAAATCGTGTCAACGAAACAAGGTTGCAAGAAATCTGCCCTTAAATTGCACACGTGTACCGACGTTCCCGAACTTCTAATCTTGTCCACTCATTATTTTTATCGATATCACCAAAAATATTAAGCTTATCACAATAACTGATACGTTGGTTTGGGGGGAAATGTGTATACTACAGAAAAGAATTTCTGAAAAATATTGAAAGCCGTCTTGGGGGTGGTTACATAATCGACATAAATATGTCGATTAATTTTTCGAATTTCTTTCTAAAATTTTTACAGTGTATTCTTAAATATTGCGTAATAAAATACGCAATAAAAAATCATTAATTTTTGAAAATGCAAAAGCCGAATGTACCGGTATTGATATAAAATAAGGATAAATATGTCTCCATGACTGTTGCTAATGCAACTTTATTTTCCTAGTCTTCAAAGCGACAAAATCATCAATTATTTTTTCCATATCGAGCAACACTATATTCGATTGAAAGCAAACTCAAATTGGCAAGCCTGTCCTGAGCCACTGTACCTCTTAATAACATAATTTTTACCAATTTAAGTTTACTGAAAGACCTTTCAGCTGATGTAGCAGTTATCGGTGTATTAAGAAATATTCGATATGCAGTTATCATGTTCTTATAATTGGTAGTTTACTCAAATTGATGAATTAATTGTAGGATTTCTAAGTGTTAGCATTTAGAGACCGAAATATTTTTTTGCACTTCAAATTTCATACACAAAATGTTGCTCGCTTGAATCACTTCCATATTTCCTTGTAAGGTTCAGAGTATGTTTTTTAATAGTTTCTTCATTATGTGAAATAATGTTCTAACCACTAAGGAAAGCAAAATCTTGCGAAATCTGACGAAGTTTTTCAAATCTCCATGTAAGTTGCTCCATTATTGTGTCAATAGCCTTGATATATATATATATTAAACGAAATTTTTCTGATTCGTTTAAATCGGTACTGTTCCCATGTTTACCTACTATTTTTGTAGGTTCAGTAATAAATAATTCCACATACGTGCAACAAATAAAAATAGTTACTTATTATTTATTTTATTTTGAATTTATAAATTCGTTTTAATAATTCCTTCATTATGTATTTTTTAAAACACGTTTTATAAATATCCTTCCTCCCTTCTGGGTAGGATTTTGGCGCCCCTGAAACTTGGCGCCCGGGGCGGGCGCCCCCTTCGCCCCCCCCCCTCCTTAACACGGCCCTGCACAAGGTATTGATTTTAGGGCACATTATGAATAAAATATAGGTCATTATATTTTAATTAATACTGAAGTTATAAAATCGAATGCACAAATTATTTATTTTTATGCACATACCCAGGGTCATTTTTATTCGAAATAATATTGCCAAGACAGGTAGTAGTTCAAATTGTAGAAACTTTGGCCCCATAAATCTGTCACCAACAACCCCTGGCCATACATTAAGCTTCTGAGGATATTGGGTGCGGGCTTCCTGCAAACAGTGAAGATTTTTCCTAGCCCAATATCGACAATTATGCCTTTTGACAGTCCCATGTAAATAGTACGTTGTTTCATCAGGAAATATGTCACCGTGCCGCGAGAACATTGGATGGCGAATACATATTACCATCATTCGTTCACAGAATTCTTGTCATATCAAAGTCATTTTCTGCAATTCAACAGCAATTAAACCTTATAAGGACACAATTTATGAATTTTTAAAAGTTTTAATAACGAAGCATTGCACAAACTTGCTCCAAAACAATGTTTCGAAGAGTTGATTAAGGATTATCTCAATTTCCAGTAAGATATCAAGTTGTACATCTTCAGTTAATTCTGCATTGACTAGGCCAGTTTTTGGAAGATTCTTCACAGTATCGTGTTCTACACATTCTGGTGACTATGGACTGGCTGGTTTGTCGATTAGGATACTTTTTTTTCTGAAAAATTTCCATACTTTTTGATGAGTTCCAATTTGATCTCAATGCCCAATCATCATTAAATCTTTAATTCTTTGTTGTTCTGTCAGCGATGCAATTTTTTATCACCATAAACAAAAAAAAGTCCGACAGCCCGGGAAAGAACAACGTTTAAGCATCCCGAAAAATAAATAATAATTCCAAAAAATATTTAATCCTAATCAAAACTAAAATCAAATATGAATTAAAACTCAAAAGACATGAAGATTCTCAGATAAAAAATGATCTCAAATTAAACTACAAACAAACTCTAAAATCTCAAACTTGTTTACTATTCAAATGTGCATATCCATGCAAATCTCGGTAATATACCAAAGAACCCAAGGTGGAAACTTGGGACCATCTTCACTTAGTAGACATTCACCTTTACTAGGTCACCTATTCAAAATTTTATACTGTTGAATACAGATTAAAAATACCTACCAAATAAAAAATATAAGTTTCCATTAGACGAAAAAGGTTGACGTCATGACATTCAAAATAAATGTGGAAAAATCTGAAAAATATACGCTGTAATTTCAAGATTTCTAGAAGGGGTAGACCTTTTAGATTTTTGTTCTATCGCAAACATTAACGGAGTTATCGATTTTATCCGCAACGTAATTATCAGCCTGTATGTATACAATGTAAACGTCTCAGAGAAGCAATGTTAATGAAAAACTCATACATGTACTGTATTTCAAATTTGACTCACAATAACATTTAATATAAATAACTGCGCAGACTTTCACGGCCAGAATCATTTATAAAATAAATTCATCCGGTACATGCCGTGCAGAAAAATTCAAGTGGTGAGGTATCGCGAACCATGTTGCTCGCTTCTTCAGAGTTAACTGAATACTGTGTTCAGTTAGCTTTAAAATCAATTTTCTAAATTTAATTTGAAATGTTTAGTGATAATGATGTTGTCATGTCTTCTAATCGGTCAGTTTCCTAAAATACAGGGTGGGAATAAGCCCATTGAACCCCGCCAGGGCGCATTTCCTTTCCAAGCTGGTTTGCTGGAGCTACTAGAAGACAAGAAGACCTACCACAACTTCTGCGGAGGCAGTTTAATCCACCCCGAGTGGGTTCTAACAGCAGCCCATTGTATTCAATTGGAACCGAAATCACCAGCGCTGCAACCGTAAAAACAGATAAATTAATTATGATCGCACAATTAAAAACTTATTTACAGAGAAAAAACCTTTGTATCTCTAGGAAGCATATACCGCAACGGTAGGGGAGGCCAAATTATAAAAACCAAATTTGTTAAAACACATCCTAATTACTTAAAATCGGATACAAGCGACATCGGTCTCATTAAGTTGACGAAACCAGCTACGTTAGGTATTTTTGTATTTTATACGTTCAAATTTGCAAGATAATATTTTATTGTTATAGGAAGAAACGTTAAATTGTCCAAGCTGCATTTAGACAACAAGCAGTCACTAATTGGAAAGACTGCATATTTAACTGGATTCGGAATCATTGACGGTATAAATTACTAACTATTAAAAGAGCGACAGAACTAAAATGAAAATACAAAATATAATCTGGTGCTGGATCGGCAACTATAGTCATTGTTGACCGATTGTCTTGCTGTGAATTCACATTTGGTATGAAAAGTTGCGTTCTGAGGTACACCTTTTCTGTTCCAACCGTGTAAATAGCAATTAGCAAACATCACGTTTGTTACCAAAGTTGTATTCGCAGTAAGAAAAGTTCCTAGAAAAGTCAAACTTATTTTATATTTGTAATTTGAAATGAAAAGAACGTCTTCAATTTAAATAAATCTAATATTTCAGATTATTACAATACACCTGTGAAATTGCGGAAAGCTATTTTTCATATAAGCGCCTCTGAAAAATGTTTCGGCAATAGACAATCACTTAGAAATGAATTATGTGCCGCATCCACCATAAGAGAAGGAAAAGCTTGTAAGGTAAAGTACACATTTTAATGTAATTCTTTAACTCAGCGTTTCCGAACCGGTGCTCCGCGCAGCCCTAGGTGCGGAGCGGTCATATGCGCCTGACACGAGAGGGAGAAGGACAGCGGAAGAAGGTTGAGAACCGCTGCTAGTGCTAACTCATACAATATCAATTTAGGGGTGTTATGACTACTGCATAGATGCAGTCCTACAGGTCTTTTTACTCTTTTTGTATGTATTTGTGTTATTTATATATACAGGGTGAGTCACTAGAGTACCGGTGGTGGATGTAGCATTTATCTTAAGATATAGAAGAACATATGAATGCAAAAGTTAATGCTTCATCATTTTCTACAACATAGAATTATGTTCATTTATAGAGGATGTTGCATTTAGGCGAGAAGGGAAAAATATAATTATTTAATCATACCATATTGTTACATTATAGAGAGGTGTGGCTACCCCTTTGTGGGTTATCACATTTGATATTATGTCTTTGCATCTCTTATGGGGCTGTAGCGGAGATGGTAGCTTCCCCGAGGGGATAAATACGCTTCACAACTGTTAAACAATCGATTTATTTGCTGTACGTTACAATGGTATAACTAGATGGTAATAACTAGATGATAAGTAACTATGACTGATTGCATACTGGTGTAATACAGATTAGTACTAACATCGATCTACGTCTGATTACAATACAAAATGTTTTAAGCCTTTATAGTAGCTCTACAAGGTATTGGGTTGTAGCCGGCCTTCCTGGTGTCGACTTATGTTTGTTGTTTTAGCGTTGCACATTCCTAGAACAAGGTTCCCAAAACAGAAACTAACTCCGCGATTGATTATGTCTAATGCTCCGGATGACCCTATGTGGCAATATTATGAATAGTAATTAATGAAGTAGTCTTTCCAACTCATGGGCGCCGACTTTTGAAAATTTCAATGGGTGCACTGTTAAAATGGAAAAAATTAAACAAATATATTAAACACTGGAATAAACAATAACTTTATTCCACGTAGGTAAATACAAAATAATTAACCCTAACTCAACAAATTGCACATTGACGTAAGTTGCTTTCTAAGGCTGATTGCTAGTTCTCCTCATCGACGTGAAAGAACATAAAACGAATTCCGTCTTAGGGATGTCGATGAACTCATTCGCAACATTACTATTATTACTAATATACGAAGCACATGTTTTGTCTTTGGATCTTTGTGGACATGTAAAATTGCTAAATGGTTCAATCTCTCTTGCCCTTGTCTGTCGTATATAAGTTTTCAGTCTACACAGACTAGAAAATGAACGTTCAGCTGTACAAGTTGGTGTATGAACTGTCGCTAAACAAATTACGAAACGTTTAAACTCTCTTAACATTTTACGTGTCACCTGGCTGTAGTTTCGAGTTTGACAGAAGTTCAACATATCGTTGAAATTCTCAATTTTATAAGCTTCCTGCTTAATGATGTCAAGGAACATATCAGGGTGGAGCTTTAGGCGCCCTTCGTCAAAATCGTTCTAGTATAACCTGCTGACGGTTGTCGCATCTTCGCTTCCTATTGGAAACCGTTCCGTGGCAGTTAAATGGTTCTATGTGTCTGACTCAAATCTTGTATTGGGCTCATCAGTCTTGTCAACCACTTCATAAAAAATCAAAATTTGTCTTTAGGCGTGTCAAAGTAATGAGCTGTTGATGAGTCATCTAGACGTCGATGAAGTTTTCTTTTTCGTGCCATAACTGGTGGCTCGATCTCGATTCCGCACATCTCTTCCCATAAAAAGTCAAAATCATGTTCACTCTGTTGTTGAAAGACCCTTTTAAGGATTTCGACACTCTGGCCAACATTTTGTAAGTGGAGTAGGGTTTCTGAAGAAGCGAGTTTATTGTTTCTATCCGAGCAAAAACTTTGATCATCAGTAGTAAAAGGAAAACGTTCTCAAACTTCAGCACTTAATTTAGAAAACCGCTCACCTTAGCCCCAGGTTCTCTTCTTTCTTTGCTAATTTTGTTGAGAAATATTAACAAAACCTCAATTGGTTTCTTCAACTGTTCGCAATGAGATTATGCGCAGACACCATTTTGGACAGAGTAGGCGCAGCCAGGTTATCTCTGTTATATTATCTACCGGTTGAATCATCGTAGCCTTTCTGCAGTGTGTTGAAGCATTCTAGTTTCTTGGGCGAATTTCTGACAAACCCTATAAGCTCTTTCATGCATGTTAAGAAATCTCTAACCAGAGGAATGCCTTGCATCTCGTCTTGCACTACCAAGTTCAGTCGATGAACGGTACAATGCACAAAGATCGGGGTTCTTCGCCCTTCGATCTGCAAAATTCTGACGATTTGATTTTATTCAAAGAAACCTTTGGACACTTTTTGCCATGAGAGAATTCATTTCATTAAAAATATGTATTGTGCGAGTCGTGAGTGTTGAGTCTATGTTGTCGCTGCGCTGACCGAGGTACTGGGTATGTGCGCGTAAAATATTTTTAAGAAATACCAAAGTTTGTTTTTGTAGGGAAAATGTTCTCGTATACTTGCACTTGCAGGCTCGCATCAGAATTTCCCAATGGGTGCTCTGCACCCATTGGACAGTTTCAATGGGTGCTTGCGCCCCGATGCACCCATGTAGTCGGCGCCCATGTTCCAACTGTATCTATGTGAACCTGTGTAAAGTACACAGTTTCTGAGCAATTCAATTGTTTAAAAAAATGGCACTACAGGTATTTTTTTTTCATACTACGTAAATGCTAAATTTTTGCAGATATGTCCTAAAAATTATGTCAATTAATAGCTAGGTGCTGATATTAAGAAAAATTACGGGGTTATCGTAGCATGCAGTAATCTTTTAACATTTTCAAATGGTATTTCTTGGTATTTCTAAATGGAACAGTCCTATATATTATTTACTAACTGCAAGTATCCCTTTAAAGTACCTTAATATTGCTCTGTACACGCAGTGTTGGGTAGTTTGATGTAACATATTTAAAGGATTATAGAAGAGGTCATGTAGAACCTATTTAACTAGATTTATTCATATAAAAAGTATTACGGTTATCAAGATAATGCCAAACTTTATACGTATTTATACGTTTTGCTACTTTTATATGTACTCACCCGGAGACCAAGAAGCTTCAGTTGTACCTTGTACCCCGAAAACCCCGAAAACCCCGAACTAAACCTTAATCAGTGTTCTTTTAGATGGACTCTCGTGAAATTTTGTTTGTTGACTTGTGAAAATTCTACGCAGACGTTTCACTGTAGTGGTATGTACGCTCACAAAAGTAAAGAGAAAAACTAAAACCTCACTTGATGAGAAACGTTTGCGACCGGATTTGCATGGAGTACAAAAAAAAACAACCAACATATCTATCTATTAACCATTAACCAATATCATTTACTCTTTAATTAGAGTAAATGATTTTACACGTGTTATTTAAATGCCAGCCGATATGATCGTACTATAGATTTGCATAATCACGCTGGGGGTCCCTTTATTAAGGATCCATTGTAAAAACATCACAACTACAAAACAAAATGCTTAGATTCGATGTTTTTCTGTCGGGGTCCGTGTATATGCCGTGGTTTACGTATCGATTAAAGCTTATGCGATGAGCGTAATAACCGAAATATTGCCATTGTTTACATATCTGACAATTGTCGCATTTTTCGGTTAGCGGAAAAGTTATAATGTTTGGGCTGAAATTGTACCTCGATAAAAAATGTTTTGTTGTATTGTGACTTTGGCCAAGTTCATTTTTATTTTACCAAAAAATTATTTTTGGCCTAGCCAAATTCCTTATTTATCTAAGAATAGACACTGAGAATTTCATAAATTTTGAACCATAAGTAACGCCGTTAATAGAAAACGCGATTTAGCACAGTGGGCTTAAAGATATTTTGGCCACACACGTTACTAAATTTTATAATAAAACCCTTTGGAATAAAAACCCGTTCATACGTGACATCATTGATAAACTTAGATGTGAAAATGCTTTCCATTTGAACTTCACAACCTCTTGCCACCACCGCAAGAGGAACCCGCGCCGAAACCACCTGTGCTGCCTGGGGATGACGCACACGAAGAGGAGGTCGATGTAGATAAGATACCAGAGATGAAGTAGAGAATATAGGTATAGGTATAGGGTGTTTTTTAAATCCTAAATGATAATTTTTAGCTTGTAACGTTTTTATCTATTTAATTCTATACGGTCAGACATTTTATGTGATGATTTAAAAATTGCCTGCAATTGTCGTTTCTTACAAACAATTAAAAATAGACATTTATTTATTACGCAGCATAAGCACACTACTGTTGGACGGAGAACTTTGTTAATACAAATTTTATTTCTATTATTTTAATCTTTTATATAATTAATAGTTTTGAGAATTAAGAATTTAAGTTTGCGAGAAGAAGGTACCGCTGTATCGCTTAAATTATGATACATTTTCTCAGATCACTCTTCTTCTTTAATAAATAAATATTAAATTGTTACTGTAGAATTAGAATTAGAGAGAACTATAGTGGGCCGGTCAACCAGCCATCCGCCGCGACCGCAGAGGTCTATTGTGGCTCACCTACTACTACTAGTAACTAATTGTACTATATAATTGTACTAGAGCCTTGATTATCCTGGTGGTTGGTTATCCTGGCGGTTGGTTCTCCAGGTCTTCTAGTTTGTTTTTGGCCGTGCCTGGCCCTGATGCAGAGGCGCGTTATTCCCAATAACAGTGGCCCCCCAAAGCAGAATTTTGGAAACTAATTTCCGTCATAGACTACCACACCATGCCAGTCCTCATTAACGTTGCAAGCAGATTTACGCTCCTCTCAGCGAGGCCCCAACTAATCTTTAATTAATTTATTACTGTCTCAAGAATAGTGAATTTTATATCTGCGTTCCTCAACTTTAGAGTAGTTTTTTTTGCAATAAAGGTAATTATATCTAACACTGCACGAGACTAATGAGAAACCCTGGACTAAGAAGAGAAAAACTGTATGAATTCTTCGAAGATTTTCAGTCGACACTTTTCGTTTTGTTCTGGAATTCTATTCTGTAAAGACCACTAAAGATGCATGCTCCAAAACAGTCTGTAAAATAAAAATTCCGATCTGCAAAGTGCTGTAAATCTTTCCAAGTCCTTATTATTACAGAGTGTGTATAAAAAGGAACGTAACCACTCAACATATTTCTTTCTAAAAAGTTGACAAGAAACAGACTCCAATAAAAGTTTTAGGAAATTGCTTAAGGTACAAATTTGAGATGCTTAGAAATGAAACACACTTTAAAAGTATTTCGTATTTATAAGTTAAGTCATTTTCAAAAACGAGGTGCTATTGACACGGTAGAAATCCTTTTATAGGATCTCCGACCTTGAAAATGCGAAAATAACCCACGTCATAATTATTGGTAAGTTTTTTTTCTGAACGTTTTATTTGGTTACCTTCTTCAAAACTGTGAGGACCAGGTATTGTCGCGTTATGTTTCTTCTTGTTAAAACTGATATAGTAATAATAACCCACGCCTTAACATCCCCCAACAGCTTTCGCCACTGCGGGGCATCGGTAGGCCCGAATTATCATTATTACGGCCCGCGTCTGTGGCACGTCTTAAGTTGATAATAATAATAACCCACGCCTTAACATCCCCCAACAGCTTTCGCCACTGCGGGGGCATCGGTAGGCCCGAATTATCAGTATTATGGCCCGCGTCTGTGGCACGTCTTAAGTTGTTTGGCTTTCAGCATTCGCCAGAAAATATAGTAGAAGGCGCTCGGAATAATTGTATTTTTTGATGATATGGAATCGGAATCTTAGGTAACGTTAGAAAAAGAAATAGGAAATTACATTATATTAAAAGTAACATCTCAAAAAAACTATAGGTATAACTGCACCGCAAATTTAATAAGTACATATTCTCATATATGTATATATTGATGATGGCGTATTTAAGAATGGACTATCGCACTATTTGAAATATTAAAACATACTTATTTGTTAAGAATACCCTTCATTTATTAAGATAATATATTTTACTAACTACGAACTTTTTAAAATTTAATTCTTTTTAATTCAAAATTTTATATGGGGGCAACCAAATTCAAAATTGCCTAGGGCCCCATGATGGCATAACGCGCCGCTGCCCTGCTGCCATCCACGGCTGGACAGGATCAGATAACATGCTCCATTGTTTCATCATCCTCCAGGCATAGCCGACACTCAGTGGTATCGGTCAAGCCTATCTTATGAAGATAATGCCGTAGTCGGCAGTGTCCCGTGAACGCAGCAGTCATAGTTTGGATGTCCACTCTGCTTAAGTTCAGCCAGGATTCAATTCTGATATTGGATGGTGATGTGGTCACCGCCCTTAAATGACTCATCCCTGGGCATCCTAACCAGAAATCCAAGAATTTCATAATGCAGAACTATTGTTCTAACGTTTAGAACAATGAATAACTTATTTTTATTAACTTTTATTTTATTGGATGTATTATCATTTTGGCTATTTTTGTTTGTCTACAGGGTGACAGTGGAGGTCCTCTGACAATGAAACTCAATGGAAAACTGGTCCAAATCGGTGTAACAAGTCGTCTCGCTCTACTACCAATCTGCAGGGTTGGCTTCAACCATTCAGTCTATACCAGAGTTTCAGCATACATATCATGGATAGCCAACATAACTGGGATAAATTTTGTAAACTATAATGGATAGACCAAACAAAATTTGCTTTGAAACCAATTAATTATATTCCAACATTTACAAGCCTGCCAGATTTTTGTTCTACAGTAATAAAAAAACAATAAAATGTTTATATCTAGAAATAACATTATTTATTTCCTGTATAAAATATCTACATATAACAAAACTACATCAACATAATTAATATCAATAGTTCTTGAAGAGCTGATCAACATATTTTGGTAACTCACTAACATGGACTTGTTCCTAAAAAAAGTAAATAAGTTTACATGTTCTTATTAAAAATAGATCATTTTATAATAAAACCTTTAGAGTCGTATCACGACTTCGTAGCTGGGCTACACCATTCTTCAATGTGTTCTCATTCAATAAAATATTGTAGGGAATACCCATTTGATCGTACAGTGCCCACTGTGCTTCTAAAGTATTCCTAATGGCCAATGGAAGAAGCAAGCATGAAATGTTGTTTTCCCTCAATTGTTTACACAAATACACACCCAACTGCAATAAGTCTTCGTTCACAGTGCTCTCTAAAAATTCCAAAATTATAATTAAAGAAAGAAATTAGTATAAATTATAGACTTACGTGACTTCTTTGACAATGAGAAACTAATTTTGTACGGCGAAAGTTTTCGGTGAAACCGAAACATTGGTCTAAGTTGACCTTGATAAGATGGTTCATCGAATGCATCGCATATGGAATTCAGGAGCATAGTTGGGATGGAAACTTCGTTTGTTACATAGTGAGAAACTACAGTATTTCTGCCACTTTTACACTAAGAAATATTTGCCAAAAGTAAACACTACAGAAAATTTAATGAAAAAGGTTAGTGATTACCTCCATTTGGTCTTTTGAAAGATCCTTATGCAAATTTTTACACAGTGTAATTTTTTCCAATAATTGCATGCCCCATGGATATTCAGCTTGAATTTCTACAGTTTGTTGGCTATTGTCATGAGTACTTTGTAAATCTGCAAAACTGTATCGTCCAGGATTAGCTGAAAACTACAAATAAAAATTTAAAATACCACAAATAAAAATGAAGCTAAGCAACATTTTGCAAAGGTTTTTACTCAAAAGGAATGGTAGGTCATTTTGATGGCTTTCATCGTAGATTACAAAATAGGTAACGAAAATGTAATTTTTTTTAACAAAAATTGCCCAAAATTTGGTTGTATCGTCTTTTTATGGCTTTTTATGGTGTATGGCAACTTCGATGTGAGATTGAGTGTAATGAAATACCACTACACTATAATATTGTCACCAGCGTTTATCTACAAAACTTGGAATTAAGCATTCTTTTCAGCCTATTTAGAGAATTCCATCAGGTTATGGTATTTTTGTAAGTATCAAAAATGTCTAGTTCTTTACAAATTGTGACAATTTAACAAATTGTGGTGATAGAATTATTTAGTAGATTCTAATGAAATCTTGAACCTTGAAAATTGATGCTATAAATCAAATAATCATGTGAGAACTCTGTGAAGTAGTGCAGCATAAGCACTTTTTTGTTCGGAGCTACAGACCTGCGAGCGTAAAGTTTTTGTCACACGTTTGATAATAAGGAAATGGGTTGTTCCACTGAAAAGAGGATCAGATGAGTTTACAGGTTAAGTGATTTTCTGGTCGAACAATAAATTTACACCATTTATGATTAAAAAAAAGTGTTGAATTGGAATTATAGTCAAAGTTTTCAAAAAATTGTAACATAAATATCCTATTTATATTTATAAATATCCACCACAGATTGCCGGAGGAGTGGAAAATCCCTTTCAGCCAACCGATTCAGAAAAAAACTTAACATCACCTCCAGGAACAACCAAACTACACCCTGGAGGAGTTCATATTGTCGCTCAACACCACAATAGACACGTCTTTGACTTGCTACTGTAATCTTAGTGAATAAAATTCTATTCTATTCTATTCTATACATATTGCCTTGTAGTATAGTCAAGAAATCGACACAGTTAATATAGATTGGGAGATTTATTTATTTTAGGTTACTAAAACAAATAGATCATGCTGTCCTGGTAACGCCCCTCTCAGGGCTTTCTATAAAACGGTTTACTCTTAGAATTTTTCAACAATTTTGCAAATGAACGGCTATTTCTGTAATTTTGTCAGAATACTTAACCCTAGAATACCAGACTACATATTTTGATATCGCGTCCACATCAGATATTAACGTCCTCAAATTTACGAATGTATGGTATTCTAGAGTTAAATAATAAATTTAAGTTGAGGAAATATTGTATAATTTGTCTATGACATTTTTTTGTAAAATTAATAGTTTAGTTGCATGGGCAAACTTTAACGTTGAATGTCATGCATAGCAGTTGACTCTGTTGGTCACTCAGCACTCTATGCATGAGTGCATTATGTACATACAATCGTTTGACATTAGAACGGGCATATCTAATATCATCTGGCATACTCAAAACAATATACAAAATTCACTGTTCATTTTGTCGTATAGATTCCCGAATCCTTTTAATGGTAAATTTTTCCTACAGTATGGTAACTGGGATTATAATATACTATTTGGAAAAATCAATAATCTGTCAAAAATGACATTATTTTGTAAAAATATGATTCACAGATGTCATACTTCCCAGATAACAATCGTGTGACGCATAATGATGCAATTGAAACCGTACGTGCGTTCATATCATCACGCAGTTGCGTCATCAATGGAGGTTCATATCGCCTGCATTCTCACTCGAGTAGCGATATGCGGCACATATCGCTCGCACGCATGCGTTTTATTCGTCATGGACATCGCACTGTGCAGAATGTATGACGAAAATCAGCATATTGACAAGCATATTGCTCGCACCCGTCACTCATCACATCTAAAATTGACGCGTGATGATTTCGTGCGTTGCACGATTGTTATCTGGGTTCAGTAGGTATAGAATTATCTATTATATTTACAATTCTCCACCACATTCTCCGTTGACGTTGCAGTTGGTGAAAGAACTGTGTTGACGCATTTGGCTGTACATAAACTGTACATCGAAACAAATCATTCTTTTCAAAATGAGTTGAAAACTCTGACAAGTTTCCTTCTTGCGTCCTAGAGTCAGAGGGAACGATTTCAGCAATACCAAATGGAAGCCGGCCGGAACACATATCTTTGGCATATAGGTAAGCATCTTCAAAATTGGAGCTGTTCATAAAGACACTATATTCGCGGTTTGTTACTGCACTCCTCCAAAATTCATTCTTCAAATTTTCAAGAAGAAGGTTACCTGTAGGACCAAGTTCTAAATACCCAGCAACTCTCTTCAAAAACCCATGCTGGTCACATAGTTCTAAGATGTTTTTGTATTGCAAAACAGCTAGAAGAAATATAAATTTAATAAGACAAATATATTTAAAGCATTTAACATACGCTTAAGTTTGTTACTCATGGAGAGGATTTTCTCTAGGTTCTAAGGGTATATTTCCAGGAGGTGCAACAAAATATTCGTCCTCTAACAACACAGAATTCGATAAAACTTCGTCTCGACAATTTCCTTCGGTTATTTTATCATCACGAACTTGAAGAGGTCTGAAAATTAAATTATTTAAAGATATAATTTAAAAAACAGTCAAGTCGTACCTGTCTTCAAGTACAGTGACCAGAGGTTCAACTCCTTTTGTATCAACTTGTAAAATCTGGTCGGCAAATGCAATAGCGGCTTCTAATGTTTCAATTCCTTCTCGGTTAGCGCAATCAACTAGAGACAATCGTTCCAGCAAAGCTATTGTATCGGCATCTATGCGGGTTGCAGGAGGTAACTGGTTGATATCAATTTTGGTTTTAACCGGTGTCTTGCACAGCAGCGATTTCCTAGCTTCTTGTAAAGGATTTTTGAGGTTAGATGTACAGTACAATCGTTGGATATTGATCCGCAAAAGATTGAAATTCATGACAAGATCTCAACGAGCGCCGTTTATGTAAGTGTCCGTTTTCCTATAAGAATAATTATTCTTCTGAAGATCATATTCGACTAATCAAGTGTAAAAAGTTTCCTAACCTTACTTGTTTGAAATGTCAGTTGTCGGCTATCAGAACCCAACCGCCAACGCATTTTGTGTTCGATTGCTGGGAGTCAATTCTCACCCTAGCGCGAGTTCTCACCTAGCGTGAACTAACGTATGACCTTGGATGCAATCAGTTCGAACCGTATTCTATGGGCAGTGTCCTTTACTACCAATCGCAATAACGAACATAACGGACGTACTCTACCGGTAGTAACGTACACTGCATTGTCAACACTGCCCATAGAATACGGTTCGAACTGATTGCATCCAAGGTCACACGTTAGTTCGCGCTAGGTGAGAACTCGCGCTAGGGTGAGAATTGACTCCCTGGGTCCTGATCAGTTCTGTTCAATCTGATTCGCAATCATTTGGCTAAAGTGGCGTTCGATTGCTCATTTGACGTCTGACTCAAACTGATTCCACCAATAGGAAGCAAGTATTTCAAATTTGCAATCAAAAAGATCGAACCCGATTCAATTGAACAGATCGCGACCAGCAATCGACCACAGTTGCGCCTCTCCGTTAATAAATTTATAATAATAATAAACATTTTGGAAGTTTAGATAGTCTCAACCCCTGGTCTCAATTTTACTTGGTATATTTTTTGTGACATGTATTTTTGTTCAACCTGTTTATTATATATAATACTTACCTTTTAAGGATCCAACATACTGATATTGAGTCAAGCATACAAATAACACAAATAATCACAAAACAAATTATACAATATATTTTATTTCCTTACAATTAAAGAACATGAAATCAATACATTTAAAAAGGTCTATACAATATTCAAAATAAAATTAAGTGGTCAAAATTGCAATATTAATTTCTTTGACCATTTTCACACGATTCAACATCTTCTCAAGCGGTTCCTGTTCTTGCGGCATTGTAGAGTACCACACTGGGCTATCGGGAACGCAGGATCTCTCAGGTTGCAAATAAAATACATCATTTCTTGTTTTAACACTCTCTGGACACTTGGACAAATAAAACTCATACAACTTTACAGGGCATCTAATGGGGTTCACATCATTCTCATGCTGCTCGTAGACTTTCTTTTTACGAGAGCCATCCGCTGATTGTGGGGGATAGAACCTTAGAAGTACATTCCGTGAGCCTGGTTGATGAGGATTTCTCTTCCAGTGTTTCATAATATGTGAGAAACTCAATTGTAAATGTTCTGTTACAGTTGTTAGGCTAAAGTGTTTTGTATTGAAGAACATCAATGTGTTTAGGAGAACCAATGGGGAATGAGCACCAAGTTGTTTAGCCTCCCAGAGGTGTTCTTCTTCAACGCGTGTTACGATGTATTGAGATTCATTATACAAAACAGAAAACTTCTGGCAAACCTCATTGAGGCAATCGGTAAATTTATCGTAGAAGGGATCGCAAAAGATGTTGTCAATGCGGGAATTCTCGTAGAGGTATTGTTGGATACCTAAGCACAAGTAGTATATTGTGTCCGGGGCGTACTCAGAGCCATTGGGTTTTCGCACTTCTTTAACAAACAAGCATAAGGAGAAATTTAATTCGTCTGCCGTTAAGTGCAAGACTTCGGTCTTGAACAGTTTGGCTTTCTTGGAGGTTTTCTGTAATTCCAAGTTTTTGGTTGTGACCCACTGCTTCCAAGCGTTTACTCCGAAGGTGTACTTCAAGCACATATTGGCGTCCGGCTTCTCAGCATCTGAAGAAGGCTCCGGCAACGATGACTTCTTCTGCTTGCCCTGCCTAGCTTGTCGGATGTTGCGCCGTTTTGTTTCCATGATATTCTCAATCCTTTGTGTGGAATCTTCAGTTTTCACTTCTATATCAGAGGGCTCATCAAAATCCCCAGCCATTTTCAGCGCCATTTGGATGACATCTTCTCCAAAGTTGTTTGTTTCCATTGGTTCTTCACCAAATGTGGTTTCTGGCTTTAATTTAGGTGCTTCAGTGTCACTTTCAGAATCAGAAGGATTCTTTTTATCTTCGGCCACCATCTCAGCCATCATTAATAATTCGGCTTCGAGGGGATTTGCTGGAGTTTTATTCTTGATTTTCTTCATTTCCTTCATAATGCCTTTCACCGAGTTTCGTTGGGTTGGAATGAATATTGGGACGGGGAGAGGAATTGGAATTGGGACAGGGCATGGTACAGCTTGGGAATACATGGCCATTGGAATTGGAACAAATATTGGTATAGGAATTGGGATAACAAATTTATTGCTACATGTATCAGTTTGACAACTGGCAGTTGATTGTCGAGGTTTACAGGAGACGGCTTTTGTGGTCATGTTTGGTTTGCACATAGTTGCAACATTTCTCTGTGAAGGAACTTCTCTCGGGCGGATAACGACAATTTTTTTTATTTTCTTTGGTGAGGTTGGTGCGACTGTAGTTGTTGCAACTTCTTCAGTTTGTTCACTGTTTGTCGTATTTGGATGATCCTTAAAGGTTTTCAAGTATTCTACGCCAACTGTAGGTGTTGCGTCTTCTTCCGTTCGTTCACTGTTTGTCTTATTCAAGTGATCCTTAAAAATTTTCAAGCATTCCGCTGTACAAAAATTATGGACGATATTATCGAGAGTTCGGAGATAAAACTGTGGTTTTACGTGTTTGCAACACAGATCGCACACATTTTTTATGTTCTTTGAATTCATATTTATTAAATTGTAGCAATTTAATGAGCAAACAGTCATTTTCTCTGTGCCATTCATAATGGAGACCATGTCAAAATCGTACTTCTTAACATTGCACGTTTTGCAATGTACAATTTTTCTAGTTGTGGCGATGAACAATTTTTGACAGTCACCGGAGCAGAACTGGTGACGTTTGCCACACAACCAAAATCCATGAGGTAATTCGGGGACATCTTTGCTAATCTTGCAAAACTCACACATTGTGGGATTAACGTTATTCACAAATTTATATGCCACAAAGCACGGATCTCCACAGAAACCGACTGTTATTGAACCATTGTCATATTGGATCTCTTGAATTTTTTTCATCTTGCAGACTGCGCAAATCCCATGGTTTTTTATCCCTTTTGAGACTTGGTAACATGTTTTGGTGCAGTAACCTGGGTAAGTCATCTGGGATGGTACAGGAGCCTGACACAGGTAACAGAACCGCATGCCACTCCGTTTATGTTCAAGGAGACATGAGTTTTTGCAAAACTGCTTGATCTCCATACCAAAGCGTACGCTGTATTTGCCGATCAGGGTATTTGGAACTTCTCCCATGCATTGGACGCAAACAGTGCTAAGTTTCTTCTGGTAGTTTGCCAAGCATTGCGTGCAGCAGAAATTCATAACGTTCCAGTTATAAAAAACATTACCTTCCAGGGGTGTCTTGCAGCAATGGCATTTGTTTAAAGTTTCTTTGATGAAACCCGATGAATCGACAACAGCAAAAGTTTTAACTCGCAAATATCGGACGATAACGCGGGCTTTTCTTTCTCTCAAGATTTTCAGACAGTCCTCGTTGCATAGAAATAGATTTTTCTCACCGACTTTGCAAGCATACTTTGGTATCTCTGATTTGTTACACTGCATACATTCTTTGGGGGACGGTTCGTTTATTTTTGTTACTATGTATTCCTCATCGTCTTCATTCGCTTCGGTCATTTCCGAGTCAGGCAGGATGCATTCCTCACTTTCCGTTTTATCATTGGTGTTGGATTCACCGGCAATTGGGTCATCTGCACTATCCATCAAGGTATCATTTTTATCATCACCGTCGGTAGTTACAAATTCGGTATTATCAGGTGAGCCATGGTTACTGTCATGAGTTTCTTTCTGATCAATAACATTATCAGTTGTAGTGTCTGATTTAGACAATTCATCTTTCTTTTCAGCAGGTCCTTCACTTGTGCTAATCTTTTCTTTTAATTTTTTAATATCAGTTATATCTTGATCATCTTTAGTTTCATTTTCGTTTGACCCTTCCGTAATTTCCTCTAAGGTGGAATCAGAAGTTACTTTCGTGTCTGTATTATCAGTTCGATCTTGACTGTCATTTGTTTTGGTTTTCTTTTCTACACCTGACTCTTTTATTTCATCGTTTTTAGAATTGTCGGATGTTCCTAGGGTAGAATTTACATTTGAATCTTTTAATTGGTCAAAATGATCGTTTTTAGTTTCTTTTTTATTCGTTTCCATAGTTTGTTTTTCATCAGATATTCCTTGATCCACTGTAGCTTCTACAGTTTTATCTTTTAAATCAGAATCATCAGTTGTATCTTTTGCAATACCTTCACAGGAGTTTTCTGTTATTTCCGTTGACTGCTCTGGTTTGTCTGTACTGTCCATTTTTGTATCTACTTCCATAGATTCTTGTTCATTCTCACGATCATCTCCTTTAGTGTCTCTTAGTTGTAAACATACTTCTTCAAGAATGCGGACAGGACTTCTTAATCGAACATCCTGTGTTTCTTTTACTAATTCATCAATATCTTCCGATACTTTTAAATCCTTCACATTTTCTACTACAGTCTTGTCACACTCATCACTCACACTCACATTAGCGTTCTTTTCTTCATCCACACCCATACTTTCTTTTTCAGAACTACCACACTTATCATCGCTTGTAATACTCTCCGCTACAACTTTCATAACACTTTCTATACCACTGGTTAGGTCAGTATCCATAGCTTCCACTCCAATACCAGCAGAGGTTGATGGGATATTGTAGTCGGCGGGAACAGGATTGTTAATTGCTTCCGCATCACCCAGCAAGTCAGGGATGGTATTGTCAACTTCCATAGCAGTGACAGGCTGGTTTGTATCGCTCAATGTAGAAATTTCGTCCACTTGGTTAACATTCGAACTATCATCGCCTGAACCTAACCCTAGGTCCACAGATGCTATTACTTCCTCTAAAATGGCTGCAGCACTCTCCGGATTTAGCGGTTCTGTCAGATTTTCAGAGTTAGGGCTCGACTGATCCATTTTGTCCGGGTTTTCTTTACACGTATTGCTTACTTTTTATAATATTCGAAAGTTATGTATATTGTAAACATTGTATACAAAGATGCCGCGATAGTCGACAATGAACTTAGAAACGGTTATATTTATGTTTTTCATCCCGGCAACTTAAAACTCTCACTAACACGAGTAGGTTTTTACGTTATTTTCTTCGCTTATATGATGTATTTCTGTTATTGTAATTGCTTAAATGGATATACTTAATAGTACCACATTTTGAATCGATCTTTATGCTCCAATCTATGTAAATAAAACTTTATTGTGCTTAACGTCTCGCCAACATAACTTCACTAAATTTACCATCATAGACGTCACTTTGAGCAAATTTCTCATTATTCAAATTTACGGCAGATATAAGATTTACTACTCAGTACTCATAAAAGACCACTTCACACGTTAGCGACGTATCATCGATATTTTTACCATTTACAAAAATCTTGCCAAACATCCCTAAAGATTATTTTGGAGGTTATGTGACTTTAGTAACCGCTAAAATGGGAGTTTTCTTAAATGGTTTTGTTGGAGTTTCAATACTTGCGACGTTTGCATTCATATATGCGGTGTTGATGTTTGTGTCCGATTATGGACCAAACAAATGTGAAATGACATACATGTTCGAATATCCTCAGTTTGTCGTAAGATGGACCCAAAGCTTCGTTAGCGCTGAATAATGTTTGTTTTTTAGCGAATTTCGAACATTGCTGATAAGCACTATAAGAAGTACGGGTTGTACGCTTATAGTGAGGGACGCTTGACACAGAGAGCCCGAAATATGTATTTCGACGGTATTCCGGTATTGTTCATTCCGGGCAATGCTGGGTCCTACAAACAAGGTAAAATATAACTAGCATTGAGGCTGTTTTTAGATATTTAGTTTGTCTTTGCAGTGAGATCGTTAGCTTCCGTGGCTTTGAGAAAATCTATTAACTCTAGACCAGGATATCATTTTGATTATTTTACGATTGATACCAATGAAGAAATATCTGGCTTTAACGGAGTCTTGCTAAACGACCAGTTGGCTTATGCCAACTATTCGCTTCATCGTATTTTAGAGTTGTATTCAAATAGTCAAGGAATTAAACCAAAATCTGTAATAGTCATTGGCCATTCCATGGTAAATCTATAATGGCGTGTTTTATTTTAGCTCTTTAATGACAAGCTTCTTGATTTTAGGGAGGAATAATTGCGAAAGGTTTACTAGCATCTTTGCCTATGGACAGTGATTTAATTCCACTATTGATAACTTTAGCATCACCCCATCAGCGATTACCTGTATTTTTTGATATTTACTCGTATAATTTCTATAAGATCGTTGAAAAATATGAAGTTGATAAGCGGACAAATATCGTGAACCTCTATGGAGGTTATAGAGATTTTATGGTGACTCCTAATTTGGTAAAAGGCAGAGGCATTAATGCTGTGGTATGTCTCGTACTTGAAAGTGTTTAAATAATGCATTGGTATTTATTTATTTTTTAGACAACTAATGTTCCGAAGACTTGGCTTCCTGCGGATCATTTATGTATTCTGTGGTGCAAGCAGTTAGTCTTAGTTCTAAATCGTGCTTTATTTGAAAGTATAGATCAGAATACTAAGCAGATATCAACAGATTATCAATATGTGGAGTATGTTTTTAATAATCATCTAATCAAAGTAAGTTAAAAATCTAAGTTATATCAAACATTATTTTAATATCTGGGTGTGCCAACTTTAATTCTTTGCTTTTTAATAATAATTTGATAATTTTGTCTAGCATTTTAAATTGTTATCATAAAATTCAGTATAAAAGATCGATGTATCTAATCTAAGTAATTTAGGTCAGTTTCATTATGTGTAGCTATATTTTTGCGTAACTTGATGGGGTAGTAGCCCGTATGAATATGATAACCCTTGTGAATTTAACAAAATCATTCACAAGGGTTGTGAATTTGTAATTGTTGATCCTCGTAAAAGAGAAATACTTGTTGATTTCACTATCATTTAAATTTTCTATACTTTATATAATGTTTCTATTATTCAAATATTGAATATGCATCTTTAATATACAAAGCTATAAAAAATTTTGCGCTTTGGGTTCCATTTATGTGACAAAATTTTGTATTAGTTCAAGTTTAGTGATGACGGAAAATTTAACGACTTTCCTATGCAAACAATGAAGCAACTGAGGGAGTTATTCCTATCCTGACTATCCTGATTTTTTAACAAAATCAATGCCTTTGAAGTAACTGTGAGAGGTGTACTAGAACAAACTTATCTCTTGTTTTTAGTTAGCTAATACTTAACTATATAGGTTTGTTCGAGCACCACCAAAATAAGTGCATAAACATTCTCCTATGTACGCCGGTCCAAAGGTGTAAAAAGATTCAAGAGTGCTTGTGTAGAAAATAACTAATTTTCAGACCTTGAAGCCCCATAGTAGGTGTCTCTTACTTTCATCGCCTTCGTCTTACAAGGAGGTACTGTGGCAAACGTTCCGCACCTTCTATTCTATTTTTACCCCAGAAGTTTTACTCCCCATTTTTGCACATGCCGCCTGTACACAGCCTAACAAAACGGCATATCCGCTCTTTTGTTAAAATTTTACCTTTTCTGATAGAATCCTAGGATGATAGGATGATTTGTTCTTGATTTATTAAAGCTAAAATAAGTAAGAACATGACAAAGAATTCAAAAAACATATTAGAATGCTTCCATCTGCCAAGTAAAAGGACAACAGTCTTAAACTCAACATTTTTTACAACTTTATAAACGCACAAATGATCGTTTATCTGAGCAAAACAGTATAGTCAATGCTCTCTTCAAAATCTTTGACTTTTTGAAATCATTACGAAGATAAATTGCATTCTTTCTGCTGTTGATAAAATCTTAAATTACAAACATTTGATAAACTGCTCATAATTTTCCAGAATCTCCTATGACACTATTCATTTTATGTTGTTCTTCTACAGTGTTCTACAGTGAGGTTGTTTTGAAAATATTTGATTAAAATTATTTTTATGACATTTCTTTGTCCCTGATACTAACAAATTTCTTATCAAAGAGGATTTTTCATTTTTTGAAGGTAATAATTTTTTTGCTGAGAATCACCCTAGAAAGCCTTGCATGCCAAGAAGTTATGCCAGAATGGGATAAGGACCAAATTACAGACCCAATATTATCATGCAAATACATATTCAATCATTGACGGGTTGGTCAATAGTACGTGGCAAATAGTGTGTCTAAAAGATAAAGGAAAAGATGAATTTTGTGGGGAAAGACCAGCCAAATGAAACAACCTTTGCTTGTTTGCTACGTTTCGACGGTTTTCTTTCCCCACAAAATTCCTTTTTTCTTAACTGTACAAAACCTAGAGTGCCTATTATCTAGAAGATAAAGATCAAAACAATAATGACAATAATAATGAATAATAATAATTAATTAATTAATATTAAGAATAATTACTCTAATATAATAAAAACAATGTTACACAAACTGTAAACATATCATGGCAAATCCTAATTGTATGAAGTAAATAGCATACAGATCGAGAACGCGCGATCGAAATTTTTGCAACATGCTACAAATTTTTTCCCGACCAATCAATTTTAATAAATAAAAGTTAGAAAGATATAAAACACCAGTTTTTATTGCAAGCATGAAAAAACTGTATAAAAAAGCATTTTTTGTTTGCTTTAGACTCTATATAACAAATATTTGTTTTAATTTTTTTCAGAATTCTGGAACAAAACCTAATCTCCAAGACCGATATAATTCTTCAACTGCTATCGACGACAGTGGTGAATGGATCGAATATCTGCAAAGGCAATACACTGCAAATTTTTACGAAGGTACCAAACAAGTAAAGTGGTACATGATCCGTTTGGTTAAACATGCTTTGCATGAAAAGTTGACTGTCTTAGCAGTAAATTTAGAAGTAACGGACTGGGTCTTTGTGTGTCCAGCGATATATATTAAGGGACAAGGACGTACATGGTAAATAATCAACTTTCAGCCCTAGTGCTCTGGCCAATCTAATTTAATTTTAGCCACGAGGGGATCCATTTATCACATCTCTCGGAAATTGCTCCATCTGTAAGACATAAGCGACGTCTTGTAAATGTTAATTTACACGAACTACTATATAAGCACCCGAAGTTTACTCATGTTGTAATCCGAACTCTACCGACTTCAGAACCAGTATGATTTTTGTTATTCAGGGTGATTCATAACTCAAGACAGAAAATAAATGGTAGATTCCATATCAAATTCAAAGAAACAAATGAAGTAATTATAGTTTCTGAATTAACCTTGATGACAAAAAGAATAGAACTAAAATAGAGTTTCAGAAAAGAAAAATAATTTATTGAATATCAAAACAAGCTACGCTTATTTTTATGCTTTACTTACAATTTCATACCATTTAATTAACTGCCTTAACTTATGAAACTCCCTGTATGTGCGGTACATAGAATAAATATAAATGATAAATTGTAGGTTACGCTCCATGTTGACGTCTACGAAACTAATCAAAGAAGAATTGACGCAAGGCTTCCAAACCGATGGCTTTTTGCCTCGGAAGTGATTGTAAAAGAAACAATTGAAAAAGCTGTTCATTACGAAATCAACTTCCCAAAGTTGACTCACGTGAACCAGGCTTTTTCGTTACATATCAAACCTACAAAATGTAACTCTGATACGCACCATGTGACTGCTAGCCTCATTTTGCCTTGGTCGAATGATCAGTACCATCACCATTTCACGTAATTTTGTGTTTATGCAGTGTGATTGAAATATGATCTAGCTTATTATTTTTATCCTCACAAATAATGTCAACTGATCTACCTTTCTGGTTATTATGGTAGTAGCAAGAAAAAGGTAAATGTGTATTGTTTAGTTTTCCAAAGAGTGCCTTTGAACTGGAACTTGAATGACAGTTTGCTGTAATTGCTTGATGAATAATACCGCGACTGTTTAAAGTAAAAAATTGCATTTTCGAAAACCGAGATTGACGAATTTTGGTCAAAGATTGACACAAAAAAGGAAACATTTGCATATGGTCAAATGAGGGACTCTCCTTAAGCATCTCAAAAACAGGGCTGTGGAGTCGGAGTTCAGACAAATTTCAGAGGAGTCGGAGTCGGAAAAAAAGTACCGACTCCGAGTCCAAGTTTAATTGCTGTAGAAAAAAAAAACATGCGAGATGGACGTTGCGTCAGTAGACAGTAAACAAATAAAACCAAATATTCTATTAGGTCATTTACAAAGTACCTCCTACATACATATGTAGACAGTCAAATTACAAAACACACTTTCTAAACGAAAGCGAAGACAATTTACAAAAAGTAATCTGATAGAAATTTGAAAAAGGAAATTTGAGCAAAAGAGTTAAAATGAGATTAAGGAGTAGGACCGTAGTTCAATGTGGTATCATTTATTCAGTAGTTATACCTGTAGCTATAATTATGATTATTTTCTGCTTTGAAAATAATTAAAAATAATTTAAGGGTATCTTTGCAAGAGAGTTAGTTGGAGGTATTCTGTCCCTTACAACAATTTTATAAACGTATATTGCAATTAATTTTGTTTTTATTAGAATGAATTTTATTTCGTATAATACCCTGTCTTATGTTTTTTTTTGTTATTTTTGGAGATAGAAACTCGGTTAAATGGATAAAGTCCATTTGTATGTTCTCTAATGAGAAAAGAGTTTAATACTTCAATGATTTCAGAGATATTTTGAATAAACAAAGAAATTACATTTTATAAATAACTTATTTGTGGTCTATTTATTTGTGTTTTTAAATAACATTTTTATTTCTGGTCAATAGGTCTTCTTGAAGGGCCTATCTTATAGGCCGTTCTTATTTACATTTAGATTGTCAGTTTAAACATTTTTGCCAACGAATGCGCTGGACACAAATAAAACTTCTGTTCTTCTTATGGATTCAGCATTTGTTTGTGCGTAATTTGATATGCACAAGCCACAAGTCTAATACAATCAGAATACTCGAATATAAACTTAATTTATAAAAAAATCTTCTTTTTTTTCCTGGTTGTGTTTTTGTTTTTATAGCAAATTTAATATTACATTGTTTTTACGTGTAAGATTTTTATAGCACAAAATTATTCGAAATAGTTTTGTATGCTATTTGTCTGTAGTCTGAGTCGGACTATAAAAAATATCTGGAGTCGAAATCGACAATTTTTTTACCGACTCCGCAGCCCTGCTCAAAAATACTTTAAATTTTATTGTTTTATAGTTTTTGTATTTTCCCAAAAATGCGTAAAAAACCCTGTAATTTAAAAACTACCACAACCAAACCATCGAAAAAACAACTGCAGGTATTAAAAGCGGTCCTATAGCTATATTTTTTGAGAAATTAATTTTAATAATGACTAACAAAATTAATGAGGAATAACTCCGCTTTACTATTTTGATTTTTTACAAAGTATATAAAGTTGTGAATGTATTTTGCAAACAATGTATCAAATATGTTTGGCAACACAACTGAAACATTATGATGTGGTATGATAACCATCACAATTATTGTACTGACTGCAGCGTTTAGAACAAAGATTGGAACCCTTGGCAGGCAGTGTGTATGAGTGTTTCCAAAAAAAGCAACCAGTTATAGAAATTTTAAATGATACTAATAAAAGATAACAACATTGTATTGTATATTGGATTCCTCATAAAAAAGTGTGTCTTCATTGTTCTATTCAACAAGAATTCTTTTGTAAATTCTCTAAAAAGTGGTTGTGGAAATAAAACACACAGCGTGTATGTCAGACTTTGTTTTAAGGAAAAATATATTTTACACTATCGATTTTGGTCTTGGACCATCTTGACATGCATAACGTCAAAAGGGATTACAAAGACAATCATAAACACATTAAAATTCACATTTCACCTCGTGCAACTACTAAAATGTTTTGTAGTTTCATAGAAAATTTAATATTTTGTGACTATGGTACACCTTTAGACCTTGTCAATCGTCTAGGATGATCATAGCGGGCGACAGGTATTTCACTTCTCGTGTGCCAAACGGTATGTGGTGCAGATACTTTTTAAGCATAAAAGTTCATATATACAAACTTACCATTCTGTACCATCAATGAGATAAATAATATTTTCATAATATCTATCTTGGTAAAAGCAACTAATTAAACATGTGTTTTTGGTCTTTTGCTGTCCAAATAGGTTAAAAAAAAAACAATACAAAATTTCTTCGGTCTGCACAGAAATGACTATTGCCAAATTTAAACATACATTCTATCACTGATAATAAGCTACGTTCCTGGTATCCATCAAATTTCAATCAAACTGTATTTTTTTATATTACATTTGTTAGTCATTATGTTTTTTAGTGAACTTGACAACAAGCCTATGCCTTTGCGATTGTATACGTCGAAACCAATGCATGTTGAAAATATGACAGCATATGTAAGATTAACCCTAGACCCAGCATGTCAATATACCATCAGGTATTTTCACTCGTAAGTCGTTGGTGTAAGCAAGCTAATCGGTTTTATTTTAGTATTAATTCCGATATTCCTACGGCTCTAGCACAATTTGCAAGATTTTATTCACCATATTTGTTTACATACGTTGCTACGGTTGTGTTGCTTAGTTTCGTTTTCCAGTTGAAATTCTTACATGATAAACATCGCTGTCCATTACTTTTGTCGTGTTTGCGATATGGCGCTAGACCTTATTACTTCTTACCTGCGGTGAAGATTTTTACACAGATTCTGAGGTAAGATTATTTTTTAGTTGACATTTTTGTTACTAATCATAACTTTTTTAGTGTACCTGCAGTACGAAGATACATACCGTTGCCTGATTGGTACTTTATTCAAGAAGAAGGCCTTGACTTTTTCTTCCTTCCGATAATGCTTTATTTTATTGCTGTTGGTGTGGTATGGATTTTAAGTATACTGCTGATGATCTGGCTGTTTCTTTTTGAATCTACTATTCATAAAATTACACTAATGTAAGCTTTTATATTACAAATCTTGAACTATGAACCAGGAGACTAGGATCCAAAGATTTAATCATGCTCACAAATATGAAGGTGTAGAACATGTCAAAATAAGCAAAGACTGATAAAGAGTGACGCCAAAACATTCCACATTTTTGCTAAAAATACCTCAAACGATAATGACGGGTATGATGGTATATACTAAAAAAAACATATTCAACTTTATTAACTGTTTTCTTGTTCATGCTATATATGTTTGCTTCTTGTCCTACAAGAGTAAAATTATGCAAAAAATAAAGAGATTCATTTTTCTCCATCTATATACAAGGTGTTACAAAATAACGATAACATATTTAAAGTGCTGCTTTTGATAAGCAACGTTCAATTGGCTACTCACAATATTTGATAAAATACAAAAGTCATAGAAATTTCATGAAAACTACTTCTTTTTCAAAATGTTGTAATGACTTTTGGCCACATTTTCTTGATCTCCTGGCCTATATTGTCTTCGTGCAACCATTACTATATCTAATTCAATATTTTAGAGTGTTATCTAAAACATTACGAAGCCCATCGAGTTGGTCGGCCTGGATACTAAGCGGTTTCCAAAAATTTCCCGCTTTTGTGGCAGGTGCCCTAATTGTAATGAGTACAACAACCTGTGGCGGCTTAGCACTATGTTTAGGATGCATTTTCTACTTTTTGAAGGTCTAATTCTTTGCCCCTTATGAAATATATTAAAATCTTAATAATAATATCTATTTCAGTTGACACAAATGTCTCAAGATGTTATTGAAAATATAGTGAAGAAAATGGTCAAATTGTTAGCGGTATACATCAAACAATTATTTGGGAAAAAGCATGGTAGTTCTGATAATCTGCAAATTCAAACAAATGACAGGACTGCTGTAAAAGTTGACAATGAAATAAAAGAAGAATCTGATGATTTGAATTTAGATAAAATAAGAATACAAAATGAATCCCTCTATGCTATTGTTGATGGAAGCGTGGCTTATGAGGAAGTAACTGACTCGGAAGATGATGAGGGATCACGTAAAAAAACAGATCCAGAAATTGTTGCATCGCTTGCTAAAGTGAGGGTTCAAAATGAATCACTATATGCTATAGTTGACGGAAGTGTGGCAAGAAAGGATGATGCGGAAGAAGCATCCGACACTGATGAAAACGAGGAAGAATTCTGCAAAATCGATAAAAATGTGGATGATCATCAAAATGAACCACCTACACAACTGATTGAAGAATCAGAAGAAAATAGAGAAAGTAACAAAGAAAGTACCACAGGACCTGGAAACCAAAATCCTCCAGATGATAAAAGCTTGCTATCAATATTAGTAGACAATTTATTAGAAAATAATGAATTATTTTTCCATTTTACAATGTTTTGTCTATGGTTCTTAGTGACTTGCATCAACATACCAGCGGTTCTGACTTGGGCTCACAATTTTAAGTATGTTATTTATAATTTCTTTTCATTAAAAAATAATTCTTTTTATTTTTAGATTTGGCTCAAAATTAGTGGTTGATCCATCATTTATTCCTGGAGTTACAATGTGTATTTGTGCAGTGCCACTATGGCAGTTTGATTACCCAAAAGTCAAAAGGTATGTTGACATTCATTTTTTATAGAGTGACAATTTTCGGCGGAAGGAAAAAACAAAGAAGTCGTAAATTGTTATTTTATTACATTTTGACATTATGAACTATATAGTTTTTGCAAAGTTGCCGCACAAGAGTATACTCTGCCATATTGGCCTCCAAATTCAGTGTTCTCTATCTTTATGTACAGTTTTACTTTACAACCGACAAAAATATTAAAACTTGAGAATAAAATTCTCTAAATTTTGCTCTAATATTTTTTTTCCAAAGTTGATATTATACAGTGGAAGTGAAGCAAATTGTGAATAGGAATTTATGGTAACTAATGTGCCTTCAAGTTATATCATATAGTACTAATTTATGACTTTTGAAGCAGCCTTTTTAACATGTGCAGCGCAAAACAATTTTTTTTGTGTCTGCATAGGCGTTTTTGGCTGATTTATTTACACTGAATACGAATTCGGGTTCCTCCGGAAAGTTTTCTGTCATGTAATGTTATCGAAAAACGTCAAGTCAAAATGTATGAAATTGCGATGTCAGTTGTCAATTTATAGCGGCTGAGTCCAGTGCAACGAATTGTCAGCATTTTTTTGTTTCCTTTTTCCTTTTTACACGGCTGAAAAATATTATGGGTTTGTCTACATCACGTGTTATAAAAATGGTTGTGAAAGTGTATTAAAATAACAATATTTGACTTATATCCATTTTCTCTTTCGCTTATCTTTAATGTTCTATTAGACTGTTAGAAGTATTCTTTATTTTTAGGAACGGTTATGTCCTGTTGAGTTACGTTGTATACGTTTTGGCGGTATTTGGACTGATCTACGGCACTTTTTCTCTATTCGTGTTGAACTATGTGCTTTGTGCTGTTGTAGCTATAGTTGTGACACATCAAATGTTTGCTCCAAATAGAGCAATTCAGACTGTCACCAATGATACTGATAATTCGGAAGATGGATTTAAAAAGTTCAAGTCTAAAATGGAATAATTTGAATAATCTAGCAGTAATAGGATTTGTAGTTTTTTTTTCTTTTGGGTTAAACTAACGTATGTTTGATTTCTGTGATATGTAGATTTTAATATTTAGTATTATTATTTAGGTATTTATTGTCTAGTAACATTTTGAAAATAAATATAGAAATAGGAAATGTGTTGTTTACTTTTTTTTTGGTATATGATACTATAATACTATGATACCTATATGTAATTATTTAATAATATACACAGATGTACAAACAAATGTTTATTATAAATAGTAGTACAAATTTTCGTACAATTTACAACCTATAGCAATATCTCCTTATTGTTTTAAGTTACTTGGTTTTTGCTAGCACTTTCTCCAATTTTAATGCTGTTTGCAAATTGCCAGCAATTTTCAGTTTACCTGTCATATAAGCCGTCGTTGGTTTTATTTTACCAGAAAACAAGTTGAAAAAGTTCTTGCTGTCCATGGTAAGAGTACAATCAGCTTTTTGCGGTGCATCTCCTTGTCCAAATGATCCGTTACCGGTTTTTAGATCTAAATACCTTCAAATAAAAGCAATAATTACATAATCGGACGCCGATAAGGAATTTTATTTACCATTTTCCTGCCTCTTCGCCAGACAAAACAAACTGATAACTGGACTTTACACTAGCTACCAAATCAGCGTTCAACGTTTCGCCGATTTTTTTAAAAAGTTCACCAACTTTTCCTTCAGGTTTTTGACTGTAGGCCCTCTGGCGCAGAAAATTGTGGTTGAGTTCTTGTTTTGATGATGTCGATAAAGTTGATCTCTTTTCGTTGAGTGTGGAATAAAAATTTGTTGAATTCACGGCAACTATAATTTTCACTGTTTGTTTTGAAGCTTTCAAAGCCAAACCTCTGGCAATGATAGCGCGACTTGTTGCCGAAACTAAAGACATTTTGGGAGCTTGTGTGTTCTCTTTGGAAAATAGACGTAAACTAAAATAACTTTAGCGTAGTAGTTCAAGGGTCTAATTCTGTGTACAAACCGCTATGCATTTATTTAATAGGTTTAAAGTCCAATTGAAATGTTGATTACTGATTAGGTATGAACCTGCGTGCAGTTTGTATTTTATCTATAGACACACTTGTTTGTTTAATGTAAACAATTGATCTATTGTAGACCTTTAACATTGCGTACTTGAAATTGATTAATATCGTAGATACTAAAAATGTACTTAAGTAATGTATTCCCAAACCTATTCGGTCGATTTCCTTTGCAAACTGTGTATTCCGATAAATGGTACATGATATAGTACATGTGTAGGTATGTATATATTATTGACTTTACAAGAATACCATTTATATGGAGACTATACATAGCATACAACCGTGATACAACCAGGAATGAGCGCAACGCTGCAATGCGCGTAGTATACTGCCAAAAAATGCACTTGAGAAATAGTGGTTTCCCACCAATGTAAATTTTTGTAAAAAAAGTCTACACAATAAAACCCCGCTAATACGTGCTCATCGGGACAAAGCCTGGCACGGATAATCGAAAAAGACGGATTATCGAAAGTTTGTTTTTCGAAAATTAAAAAAATATTTAATGAATTAATAGTTATTGACCTTTTTGCAACAAAATTTAACATAAGTACATACAGATTACATTTAATTACGTTAACAGATTAATTATTCTTGAGAATTACAAAATAACTAATAACTTCCTTAAAAATCAAAATGTATGATATATATTATCTTAATAAATAAAGGGTATTATTAACAAATAAGTATTTTAAAAACTGCGACTTTTAGAGCATTCATCTCTACAGAATAGAATTCAAAAATAGGAAAAGTGTTGACTGAAAATCTTCGAAGAATTCATACAGTTTTTCTCTTCTAACTTAGTCAACGGTTTCTCATTAGTGTCGTACAGTATTAGATATAGTTTCTTTTATTGCAAAAAACATGTTTGACTACTCTAAAGTTAAATTTCTTATTCTTACTACGGTAATTTATTAATTACTAATTAATTTATAGCTTATAAAAGATGATCCGACGTCATGACGACTCGAGTTGAGGTACACTCCCAAACCGATATCCATAAATTTACTCAAATTGGAGAAAAATAATACGAAAACTGGACAAAATATAAACAATTCGAGCCATAAATGCCGCGGTAGAGCGCCCATTGTTACTTCTCCTCGGATCCCTTGAGAAGTTAAGGTTTTGCAATTTTCGGGAAAGTGCTGAACAGGGCGTACCCGCTCCAAAAATTTTTGCAATGGAATTCAAGCGGCTATATCGCCGTACGTCAATTTTTCGCGAAAAATTAAGAGAAATATGGCCGCTAAATCCACGATTCGCGAGTCCACAGAGCAGCTAACCGGCATTTTGAAGACAAAACCGCGGCCACGTCCGCGGTTTTCGCGAAGAAAGACGCGAAAATCCCGCGTTTCGACGTCGATCATTTAACTTTTAGATTTATTAGATTTATTTTGGTCCCCAACCGGCAGGAGCGCAAATAGTCACTATTCTTCAGACGGTAATAAATTAGTTAAAGATTAGTTGGGTATTCGCTGAGAGAAGCCTAAATCTGCTTGCACCGTTAAAGAGGACTGGCATAGTGTGGTAGTCTATTACGGCAATGAGTTTCCAAAATACTGCGTTGGGGACCCCCTGTTATTGGGGCCCTGGGCAAATGCCCATTTTGCTCATGGGATAACGCGTCCCTGGTTGCACCCACAGAGTGTTTCGTGTTCTGTTGGAAGCCTGGTGCAGCAGAATCTCCACTCAGTGCACATTTTTCTCCACAAGCTCTACGCGTTATGTTGGGATCGCACTCGTTTGCCCTACACTCGTGAAAAATTGCCCAGTACGATCGAACTAGTGCGCCCGAGTTTTACCAAAACAAAACGCTATATTAATTGTTCCGCTTATTTGTGCTGACAGCTCCCATAAGTGGATAAATGTTCTGGATTCGAATTCAGCCTTACGATAAATGTGTATAAAATGTTCTCATGACCGGAAGCTGATGAAAATCTCAAAGTTTACCTTTCGGGATAAATTTAAATAATAGCGATTTGTGTTGGTAAAGTCGGGCGCACTATTATAGCGTTTTCTTTTAGGAAAACTCGGGTGCACTAGTCGAGCGCACTGGTGGTATTTTTCACGAGTGTATGGCAAGCGAGTGCGATCTCAAAAGAACACGCATTGTAGCCATATTGCAATCGAGCTCCCGGAGCTCGTAGAGAAAATGTGCACTAAGTGCAGATTCTGCTGCATCGGGTTTCCAACAGAACACGAAACACTCTGTGAGTGCAACCAACAGAACACAAAATTGTGCACTGGTTTTACCAAAAGAAAACCGGTGCAACTAGGGTTGCCAAGTCTCCGGCATTTCGCCGAAGTCTGCAGCATTTGAGGCTCATGTCGGGTCTCCGGCAGGCATTCAAGCATCAAACATGATGGAAACATTTTTACATTATTGTAAATAATATATCGTCGACTTAAAGGTAAAATGGTAAAAGTCACTAACTAACAATATGTTATATTTTATTGAAGTACGAATTAATTGTGGCCAAATGGTCATATCTAAACAAAAATACGATCAATAAAGTGTTATTAAAATAACTTCAATAAATTCTTAAAATCCATTAATTCTCTTAAAACTGTCGTTATATTTATTGGTATTCTATTGTAGTCAGGTTTTTGTAATTTTTTGCAATGTTAGTTAGTTACTTTTACTTTTAACCAGACGATATGCAGACAGAGGCATGTCTTTGTTGAATTTTACATATTCAATGTTATTCATATTATTTTACACTACGCAATTTATCACGCAAAATGTTCTACAACTTTTTAAGCAATAAAAAATTGCGTATAGTGCTATTAGCAATAGTGTAAAACCGCTATTATACAGTGAGAACACAAAGTATTGAAACATGACAAAATCTCTAAATCGGTCCGTTATTTAAAAAAAAAATCGGTTTTAAATTATCAAAATATGTACACATATTTATCGTAAACTAAATTTCCGACCTTCAATGGTTTTTGAATCAAGACGGAATCGACATATTTTTTTAATGACACCATTGGCTAGTATGATGGCCGTACATAGGAAAAGTGGTACACATTGTGTATACAGATTTTGAGGTTTCTGGGAGATTGAATTCAAATGGCATACATTTACTAATGGTGCTAAAGTTACAGTTTTGACATTTGACCTCACTTTTCCGGATGTGTTACGTAATTTTGAGTTCGCATTCGTATTCAGGAGAAATAAAGTTCCAGATACATTTTATATTCCATTTGCAACCTCCATGCTACTATTAAAATATAACTTTCAAATAGGTGATTGCCATTATATCAAATGTGTATTTTTATGGTAAAAAATCGACGTATTCAAAGACATTTTTTCTTAGCCGTATAAGAAAATTGAAAAAGAAACAAAATTAAAAAGCGCGAAATATCTGCAATCCTGTAGAACGTGGCTTTTGGAAATGGAAACTGCATAGGCGATTATGATCTATTCTTTGCCAAAATCGCAAAGGTAAGTTTTTAGACCTGTTTGGATTTGGCACATGCGAGGTGAAACGATTTGACTTTTTTAATCACAGAATCATGTTGAGCCTACATCAATTATTTTAATATTTTTACTTTAAAATTAAATATTGGTTTTTAGCAATAAATAAATTTATATATATTTTTTTTTGTAATCTTGTTGACTATACCCCATCATCTCCGGCATTCTTGTGAGGCTCATATGCCAGATTTGTTGCCAACCCTGGGTGCAACAGAATCACCACTCAGTGCGCATTTTTCTTCGCGAGCTCTAACAGCTCGTGTTTGCGAGTGCAGTATTGGAATCGCACTTGCTTGCCCTATACTTATTAAAAATTGCACCATTGGGCTCGAACTGGTGCACCCGAGTTTTACCAAATAAAACGCTGTAACAAACTTCCGTTATCTTTACACAATCTTGGGAAATCCACATAAAAATTAAAAAAATTCGCGCCGCCCAGACGTGCGAAATATGTTGACAAAATATGCCCCAGCTGCGCATTTTTATTACGTATTAAGATTATTAAATTGTGATATGTAATCATACTCGCCTATTGTGTTAAATTGCCTTTATGTTAGATAATTTGAATAATTAAATATATGTTATATTTGCTCGATATTCAAATGGAATTTTCCAATAGCTTTCTCGTCAAGTATTTTACTTAATTACATCTGCAGTCCTGAAATTTGTGGGAAAAAATTTATTCAAAATTGATGATATTTGCTTTATCTTTATATAGCTGGCATATTAATAATAATAATAATAATAGTAATCTTTATTGTCCTACAGGAAATTCCCAATTACAGAACAATATAACAAAAATATCATAAAAAACACACTCAGAAAAGTAATAATAATCAACACATATATACACATTTAACAGCTCATCCAGACACACGCAATTACACAAGTTATTGTCCCTCACTATGTTCAGCATTACGGCACATATGATAGACAGGAGACCTCATCAACACATTGGTACGGGGCACCGGCAAATAAAAGCGAGCAGGGAATCTGGCAGTCGGCCGTGGAACATTGAATCTAACGCAGGAGACTAAATAAGACGAATCCACCCTGCCATTGAGCACTCTCTCCAGGAAACCACCACTGCGTCGCTCTCTTCTTTGTAGCAACGACTCCATCCCATGACGATACAACAGGTCCTCATAGCTGCATCCTCTCTCTGGGTAGGTTCCATCGATCCTAAAGGAGAGATATTTAAGAAATCTCCTCTGTGTGCGCTCCAGTATGAGTTGATG
The DNA here is from genome assembly GCA_964023965.1 of Melinopterus prodromus. Lineage (NCBI taxonomy): Eukaryota > Metazoa > Arthropoda > Insecta > Coleoptera > Scarabaeidae > Melinopterus > Melinopterus prodromus. The sequence goes on from OZ030396.1 coordinate 21,716,495, forward strand.
AGACACATAAGTAGGGTACCAAACCATGGAAGCATATTCTATGCGGCTACGTACAAAGGCATAATAGAGAGTTTTCAAAGCTCTTAAGTCGGTAAACTCTCGCGTGCATCTCATAATAAATCCCATCATCCTGAGTCCATCCGCACCGATACTCTCCATATGACGTACAAATGTCAGGTTCGCGTCAAAGGTTACTCCCAGATCCCGAATAAAGTGCTCTCTGCGCAATACCGTAGAGCCAACAGTGTAATCGATCAACATAGGACTGTTGAAACACCTTGACTTTCTATTCCCAATGAAAGCTATAAAATATTCTAACAACAAGTTCCGGAACCTTGAGCTCTACCTGTGCGCTCATGCAGTCCTTGGGGTTGCACCGACTAACTCTGGGAGAGGGCGTGGGGATAAACAACATCCAAACGCAAGGTGTTCCGAAATGGGCGCCACACAATCTCAACCCCGCCGTGGACTATCGCTTGATTGTGAAAGCTGGCTGAAAGAGAAATGATGCCACACAGGGACAAGAAGAGAACCAAAGTTGCCGGGAAAATCAAGTTTATTAAATATCCACTGACCCGCAAGGTCGACCACCGTTCAAATAATCCAAACCAGAACGAGTCACAGTAATACAGTTTATCAAATACACCAAAATATCAATAAGCAACGCTTCGGCAACGTTAGTGCCGATAATTAACCTGAAAAAAAGAAAAAAAATGCGACAACCGACGAACACGTTCTTGGCCAAGCACGAAATTCACCGCAGTATCTGGGATAATATTTCTCCAGACGCAAAATTAAGTTAAATGAGTCCGACCGAAAAGCGTTGGGAATTTGATTAACAACAGTGTCAAAATGGATAAAATTAATAAATTAGAATTAGGCAATATTAAATAAATTATTGTCCCAAATGACCAGGACAATTCAAATTCAAAATTAAATTGTAAAATTAAAATTCTCAAACCTTAAAGAATCACTTCAAAAATACAATTAAAATACAATTAATTGCGACACGAATAAACTTCCGGCAGCACTGCGTCAAGGGCGAGAGCCACGCAGGGGCCCGGTGGAGATATAAATATAAGTCAAACCTTGACCTCGGCAGCGAAGGAATGTCCCCGTTCCACGAAGACACCCGCAGTCCTAGCAAGGCAAACTCTCCGCAGCTTCCGACGCTCCACTCCACGAAACTGGTCCTCCGATCGAAAGGGTTGTCCTCCGATCCAAAGACGAAAACGTCCCCAGACGAAGACACCACAGAAAAGGATAAACGCCACCAGACGTAGAGTAAATATCCAGGAGGTCCAGACGACGAATAAATATCCAGCGATGAATAAATATCCGACGATGAATAGACGTAGAATCAATATCCAAAGACGAAGAATATATCCGACGATGCCCAGACGACGAAGAAGAAGAAGAAGAAGAAGAAGAAGAAGAAGAAGAAGAAGAAGAAGAAGAAGAAGAAGAAGAAGAAGAAGAAGAAGAAGAAGAAGAAGAAGAAGAAGAAGAAGAAGAAGAAGAAGAAGAAGAAGAAGAAGAAGAAGAAGAAGAAGAAGAAGAAGCCCTAAGATCTTGAGCGGGCTTAACCGTGAATCCAACAGTAATCTACGTCCTAGATCCGCACAAAAGGCGACGTTCCAACCATATAACACACTCCAATGGTTAAAACTTCTCAGCTCGGGAAGGATGGTTCCGCATACAGCGAGAGATACTTCGTATACCAGCAAGGCACCAAACAAACGAGTAACTCCTAGTCACCTCCACACAGCTTCACGTAGACTCCAGGATAAAGTTGACGGTCAGCGATTCGTCTAACAACCAAGACTCGACAATCCAGAGGGACAAAATGCGGCTCCATATATAGCCGTGCTTCCCGCTCTAACCGGACCAAAAACCTCGCAAAAAGGCAATTAGAGGGACTTTAATCAAAGGAAACCAGTCGTCAGGAGCAGAAAAATCCAAGGAGACTCACAATAACCCGGTCGACCAAATCTGAACAGTAGTTTAAGAGAAAACAGGAGAAATGAATGGGAAAATACACTGTCTCGAACCCCGCACAAAAACTAGCCATACTCAAATACGCAACCTTATTCAAACTCTGTTAATAGTGAACCAAATTCCACGAACGATGACTTGATGTAGAGCTGAATTTTTCCTCGTCACACAAAACAAAAAATCGTCGCTCTACGACGTCGCGTCGAAAAGTTACGCAATTAAATCGATAAATCGCCCAAGAGGTACAGGAAGCGCCATCTTACTGCGGATAGCGGAAAACGTTCCAACTCGAGCTACCCATGCAAAATCACGGGGACCAACCAGTAAGAATTCAACCTGTGTGCAAGACCTGAGAAACTTGAAAACGGCGACAGTAGCAGAGCATAAACCGTTCAAAACATTCCGTAAAAACGGCAGTGTAACACTCCCCCTCTCCTTTCACAAAGGGAAATCTTCCCAAGATTTTCCGGGTTACTCCCGACCGGCAACTGAAACAACAACCCGCACGCCCAAAATGCACCGGAGGACAAACAACTAATGAAATTTACTTAACCTAACTAAAAAAAGCACCGGCATACCTTCAAAAGAAATCCAAAACATTTTTGAGAGGAAATTCCTCATCAAAAAGACTCAACACACAAGAAAACTCTCCCACTTCCGCGCGTTGGGAAGAGGGCATTCCTATTCCTGATCCAGGAACGATGGTGGGTGGAATGGGATATCCGCGTCCCTTTATCAGACTTTTACTGAACGCAGGCTCACGGCTGAAGTATTCTTATGCCCCTCCAGCAGAGCGCGGGTGTTCAACACTAAAACGACAGATCTTAAAAAAAAACTACGGCCACAGCCAGAACAAAACTCACGAACACCAAACGTCCCGTGGTCAAGACTCCTATAGCTGGATGGGAAGAAAAAAAAAACATGTCAACAGAAACTGCAGGGCACGGCGCGTCTGAATCCACACAAGGTGATATTTCGAAGGGGCATAACAACAGCCAAAGATCCAATCGAAAATGCAATGATGGCTGCTAAATCCTGCAAAGACAGATAGGACCAGGGCTTCCACGAGTACGTCCGTGTTCAAACAAAGCACTGTCCTGTATTGCGAAACCAAAATCACTCACGCCTGACCACTAACATGACAATCAACATCCCGACCACTCCACTCAGGACCGGACCTAACACAAACAAAAAAACCACAAACTACCGTCGGACCTCCAAAGTCCTGAAGCCATCGCACGTTGAGGTGACTTCATTCCAATCCTCCATCCAGAGGGAGATCTTAGGTGGAAATACCGTGTCACGCTTGTCGGACTTCTACCGACCGCGGGAAGCGCGGTAGCGGTAGTCTCCTGCCCCCACTACAGAGCACTGGTGCACAAAACTGAAACAACAGCACCCACAAAACAAGACAAAACACAGCAAACCCAAAATTACCAAGCGCTGGGAAACGCATCAACAACGACCCACAAGGCCACGCTCAACAGGGAGCGAACAATCCAGCACCATGCCACAAATACGCCATCACGGCAGACGCCAACCTCGCCAATCCAGACACGAAGAAGGGTCCTACAAACTAAATAACAACCACGAGTTCCCCGTTCCGCCACGGAAGAAGGCAAAAGGCATGCATAAAATCCGCAAAGCGACAAACCGATCATCTCCTCCAGACACGAAAAGGGTACACGCACCAACACGGGAATCCACTGGAACTCCTAAAAAACGAAGATATAACAACACCTACAATGTAACGGACACAAAAAAAAATTAATTAGCCGTCGCCAATTAATCCAATTAGCCCCACGTTGGGCGCCAATGAAACACCTTGACTTTCTATTCCCAATGAAAGCTATAAAATATTCTAACAACAAGTTCCGGAACCTTGAGCTCTACCTGTGCGCTCATGCAGTCCTTGGGGTTGCACCGACTAACTCTGGGAGAGGGCGTGGGGATAAACAACATCCAAACGCAAGGTGTTCCGAAATGGGCGCCACACAATCTCAACCCCGCCGTGGACTATCGCTTGATTGTGAAAGCTGGCTGAAAGAGAAATGATGCCACACAGGGACAAGAAGAGAACCAAAGTTGCCGGGAAAATCAAGTTTATTAAATATCCACTGACCCGCAAGGTCGACCACCGTTCAAATAATCCAAACCAGAACGAGTCACAGTAATACAGTTTATCAAATACACCAAAATATCAATAAGCAACGCTTCGGCAACGTTAGTGCCGATAATTAACCTGAAAAAAAGAAAAAAAATGCGACAACCGACGAACACGTTCTTGGCCAAGCACGAAATTCACCGCAGTATCTGGGATAATATTTCTCCAGACGCAAAATTAAGTTAAATGAGTCCGACCGAAAAGCGTTGGGAATTTGATTAACAACAGTGTCAAAATGGATAAAATTAATAAATTAGAATTAGGCAATATTAAATAAATTATTGTCCCAAATGACCAGGACAATTCAAATTCAAAATTAAATTGTAAAATTAAAATTCTCAAACCTTAAAGAATCACTTCAAAAATACAATTAAAATACAATTAATTACGACACGAATAAACTTCCGGCAGCACTGCGTCAAGGGCGAGAGCCACGCAGGGGCCCGGTGGAGATATAAATATAAGTCAAACCTTGACCTCGGCAGCGAAGGAATGTCCCCGTTCCACGAAGACACCCGCAGTCCTAGCAAGGCAAACTCTCCGCAGCTTCCGACGCTCCACTCCACGAAACTGGTCCTCCGATCGAAAGGGTTGTCCTCCGATCCAAAGACGAAAACGTCCCCAGACGAAGACACCACAGAAAAGGATAAACGCCACCAGACGTAGAGTAAATATCCAGGAGGTCCAGACGACGAATAAATATCCAGCGATGAATAAATATCCGACGATGAATAGACGTAGAATCAATATCCAAAGACGAAGAATATATCCGACGATGCCCAGACGACGAAGAAGAAGAAGAAGAAGAAGAAGAAGAAGAAGAAGAAGAAGAAGAAGAAGAAGAAGAAGAAGAAGAAGAAGAAGAAGAAGAAGAAGAAGAAGAAGAAGAAGAAGAAGAAGAAGAAGAAGAAGAAGAAGAAGAAGAAGAAGAAGAAGCCCTAAGATCTTGAGCGGGCTTAACCGTGAATCCAACAGTAATCTACGTCCTAGATCCGCACAAAAGGCGACGTTCCAACCATATAACACACTCCAATGGTTAAAACTTCTCAGCTCGGGAAGGATGGTTCCGCATACAGCGAGAGATACTTCGTATACCAGCAAGGCACCAAACAAACGAGTAACTCCTAGTCACCTCCACACAGCTTCACGTAGACTCCAGGATAAAGTTGACGGTCAGCGATTCGTCTAACAACCAAGACTCGACAATCCAGAGGGACAAAATGCGGCTCCATATATAGCCGTGCTTCCCGCTCTAACCGGACCAAAAACCTCGCAAAAAGGCAATTAGAGGGACTTTAATCAAAGGAAACCAGTCGTCAGGAGCAGAAAAATCCAAGGAGACTCACAATAACCCGGTCGACCAAATCTGAACAGTAGTTTAAGAGAAAACAGGAGAAATGAATGGGAAAATACACTGTCTCGAACCCCGCACAAAAACTAGCCATACTCAAATACGCAACCTTATTCAAACTCTGTTAATAGTGAACCAAATTCCACGAACGATGACTTGATGTAGAGCTGAATTTTTCCTCGTCACACAAAACAAAAAATCGTCGCTCTACGACGTCGCGTCGAAAAGTTACGCAATTAAATCGATAAATCGCCCAAGAGGTACAGGAAGCGCCATCTTACTGCGGATAGCGGAAAACGTTCCAACTCGAGCTACCCATGCAAAATCACGGGGACCAACCAGTAAGAATTCAACCTGTGTGCAAGACCTGAGAAACTTGAAAACGGCGACAGTAGCAGAGCATAAACCGTTCAAAACATTCCGTAAAAACGGCAGTGTAACACTGTTCATCCGAGAGTAAGTAACACAGACACACTTGGATACATTCAGCTGCAAACGATACCGACCACACCAATCACGAACTCTGTCCAAGTTCATCTGAAGGTCAGCAACATCATCCAAACACCTTATGCGGACAAAGAGTTTAAGATCATCGGCATACGCCAGAACTGGGCAAGACAAAGAGGCGACTAAGTCATCAATGTACATACTGAACAATAGTGGGCCCAGGTTGGAGCCCTGAGGGACACCGCACGCAGCTGTAAATCTCTGTGACGCGTAACCATTATAAAACACATAGTTAGGTCTATCGCTGAGGTATGAACGCATCAATTCCAGTAATCCTGGCGAAAAGCCAAACACACTCAGTTTACTCAACAGGACGTGATGATCGATCGAATCGAACGCTCGAGAAAAGTCGGTGTAGACCGCGTCAACCTGCCCGCCGCCGTCCAATGACTCGCTGACATACTGGGTAAACTCACAAAGATTAGTTGTAGTTGATCGTCCCGGCATAAACCCATGCTGATTAGCAGAAAGGTAAGACCTAACGGAGCTGTAAACAAACCCAAACAAGACACGCTCGAATACCTTAGAGAAGTTGGAGAGAATCGATATAGGTCGATAATTTTCAATATGTGATTTGTCGCCCTTCTTAAAAACTGGTGTTACTCAGGCTAGCTTCCACACGGTTGGAAATGTAGAAGTTTGTATCGCCAGATTAATAATGAAAGCCAGTGGCTTAGCAAAGGAAAGTCTGCCATCGTGTACCAGAAAAGAAGGAACCATGTCGTCGCCCGCAGTCATATCGCCACCAATCTCACCCATAGACTGAATAAGTTCCTCCTCGGAGACTCTCGGAATGGAAATGGACGGCAGATAACTAAATTCTTCGCTCAAAGTGGTGCTTGAGTTGGAATAGTAAGCGCGCGAAAAAGACCGTGCGAACGCATCCACGATGGACGATGGCGTATCGCATACCTCATCGCCATCCCGCATCACTCCCGGAATCCTCGAAGACCCTCGCTTCATGTTCACAAATCTCCAAAACCGTGAAGGATCAGAACGCATGTTATCCTGAACCCCATGCAAGTAGTTGAGATAAGCCTGGGAAATCATGCTCTTGGTCAGTACACGCAGACGCCTGAACTCAGAAAGAGAGCCACCGCCGCCAGTTCGTCTATATGTCCAGGGCCGGCCTAAGCTTTTGCGGGGCCGGGTTCAAACAATTGCGCGGGGCCGGGTTTCAAATGCGCGGGGCAAAAATTGCAATTAATGTCAAAACATTCATTTTTCAATAAATTATTCTGACTTAAGGATAAAGATAGAAAAGAATTCATTTTGGATAGTAAAAGTATCGCACTTTTTGACATTTATTATTGGTTTGCGATTCTAATATGACTTATCCCGAATAACTGCAGATTTTCTAAATGTCAATAGATTTTAAATAGAACAACCTGCATATCTTAACTCTATAGGTCTATCGTCAACAACTTAAAATGTATTAAGCATCTAATTTGATATTATTTGTAACTTACACACATAATTTATAAATTAATATTACATATCCAGACGGTTCGGCAAAATTAAAAAATCTCACTAATTAACTTATAAACTAAAGATAAAAGTTTATTTTAGTTTTTTTTAATAGTTTAATAGTAGTTTTTAACGCAGCATTCTGTAATTTTTAATTACACAACGGATAATTTGTGATATCGATTTTCTTTAAAGTCAAGAGAATTAGTAATTTATGTACCAGTCTAAAATAGTTTAAATAATATTTATCAAAGACATTAATTTGTTCGTTATACGTCAACGCTTTGGAAAATTAGGTCGCCTCTTTTAAGTTTCTGGAGGCAGACATTCAAGGGGTTTTGCAACTATGATAGCCGAACATGAAGAATATAAAAAGGTGGCGTTTTCAAAATAGTTTTATGGTCACCATGGACAATGTAATATTTCCACCGAAAATTTACGCCGAAGTTAGACTTAAACGCATTAAGCAATGCACTATTGACAATCGTACAGAAATAATTATTGTTTATTCAGTTTACAATAATCCATTTATTTAATTATTTATTCTTATAAAAGTATTACTGACATTGTGTTATGGTTACAGAAATATTAGGATTTCTACAGAACACTTCATTTCTACCAAAGCATTCCTTGTTTTTGTTATCTGTAAGTAATTAGAACACTGTTAACGCACTCGCTAATCGCTCGCGCGTTAAACAGTTTCGATCATTAATCGCTCTTTTTAATATACTTGTTGGTTACATAACTATTTATACCAGCAATTTATAAAATGGACAGTCTAACTTCATAATTATAGAATAACATATTGTAATTTATTACCGACTCACAAAACGACAACGCCCGGTTTCACAAACAATGATCACAAACAATGATCACCAGAACATTTCTTTATATCATGAAGTTGATAGTAGGTAGATGGCTTCTGATTTAAATTGTGCATTATTGGCTCCACTGATTTAAGTAATTATTTTAGTAATTTACCCTATAAATTACGCTCTTACAGTACTTGTCGACTGCTTAGGAGTGGTGGGGTACATTCACGCAAGTACTGGTGGAAGGCTTTTGAAATTAATTTAGAAATTCCGGTAAATTAACAACTGTAATTAAAATTTTTGGTAAATAGCTGGTAAATTACCAACGGTAATTTAGATTGACGCAAATTACCATCGGTAATTTAGGCCGTAAATTACGGTAATTACAAATCGGTAAATTACTATTAATAACGGTAATTAATTTAGTAATTTACGCGGTAAATTACGGTTTGACATCCCTGGTTGTAATATCTCTACTCATGCACAGATGGCGCCAACAGATCATTGTTCCAGCGGTAAGATTGTAAAGCCTCCCCCAGGCCTCCCCCAGACTGAGTCGAATCGTTTTTGTCGCAAATCGTTGTATTCTTTGTGTGGTATCGTAACCACCCTTTTGATATACACAGCAAAATTATCTCGTCGCTGTCGCGGCGACAAAATCGCTTCAGTTTCGGGAAGGGGTTAACTTGTAACCTTACGAGGCAGTTAGCGGCACTGTCTAAAGTGCGGGGCCGTCCAAAGCGCGGGGCCGGGTTCCGGGGAACGCGCTGAACCCGCCTCGGGCCGGCCCTGTATATGTCTTTCTATGATGATCTTTCAACTTTAACAAACGAATAATGTCAGCAGAGAACCAGCAAGGATACACACGTTTAACATTCACCAGCCGTACCTTTGGTACAGACTTTTCCAGAATGTTATAAAGTATAGCATAGAATGCACCCAGAGCATCGTCGACCGCAGTGTAACTTTCAACTGATGTCCAATCAGCCTCACACAAGTCTCTATAAAGTCTATCAAAGTTGGCTCGGCGAAAATCAAAACGATAACTCTGCGAGGCCGGAAAGCTTACCGGACGACTGTGACAGACATAATCAAAATCAACAGACAGAGCAGGGTGGTGAGGGTCCTCCGGGACAAATGGAGACTCAGCTCGCTCAACTGTCACCTCAAACTGTTTACTGGTCAGAACCAAATCCAAAATTCTATCATGTGCATTCACAATGTTGTTCCTCTGCTCCAGATCAAGAAACGTAGCGAAACCATGCATAGCCGCTTCTCTGACCTCAGACCGCAACGCATCGCAATATGTTGGCAAATTAAAGTCACCAATGATCAAAACGGGAAAGTCCAGCATCAGTACACCCAAACCATCAAACACCAGTTCAAGATCATCGCGACACATGCTTGGCGGTATATACAAAGCAGCAAGGATAAACGTAAAATGTCCAAGGACACACTTACAAACAATCAGGTCCACCAACGGAACAGAATTCGAAATATGCGAAACGTCAACAACCGAGTATGCATACTTTACATCAAGTGCCAAAAGAACGCCACCGCCCGTGGAACGACCAACAGTATCAAACCTTCTAGTAGCTCGGATAACGTTGTAATGTGGAGGTAACAACTCCGCATCCCCTACAGACTCATTGAGCCAGGACTCTGTGATAATTATGCAATCATATGACATACTGCAGCAATTCGTATAAAACAAGTTGGTCTTTGATCGTAAACCGCGAGCATTCTGATAGTAGAGGCTGAATTGGGAATTTCTGTAGGACGCATTTAGTTTTCCTTAGGTGGTTCGGAAGCAACAATGGTTGGTATATTTCCCTTATATTTAATGCGCCGATTTCTCTCACCGGACTGCAACCTTTCATTCAAATCAGCTTTCACTGATTTATAGAGCTCGTTCTGCATGGGCGTGCGATCTCTAGACAAAGATACACCACGCCAGCGATCAATCGCTTTCAACTTCACTACCTTAGTAAGAATAGAAATAACTTCAGATTCAGAAGATAACTGAATCTTAACGGGGCGCGAGCGATTTGTTAAAGTTGGATCAAATCTCCCGAGACGTACAGGCTCCACAGTGGAAGGAAGCTGCTGAACATCCAGATCGCGAAACAAATTCGACACCATCTCTGTATCAGCACGAACACGCTCGGACCCGGAACCTACAACATTTTCGCCAGAACCAAAAATTATTATGTTGCATTTTCGCCTCTCACGCTCAGCGATCTCCTGGATTATCTTCTCAGAATCCATCAAAGAATGTGGAGACTGCACTGCGGTTGGAGCAGAGGATTTTAACGCAGCGATTTCGGTTTCAAGTCTAAGAACTATCGATCTTAAGCTGTTTAATTCGCAAGCCATTACTGCACAGCTCTGACACGACCAAAACAATCCAGACTTCGAGTTTATCTTCCGCGCCTCGGCGGCAGACACATCAACGCAATCTATGCTAAATTTCTTACTACAAACACAGCAACCAACCACTCTATGTAACTGGGCTGATTTGCCACAACAACTGCAGTCATGCATGGCGAAATAGAGGGTTTGGATAGGACAAAACTCTTCACACCGACGGGGCCTCTCGAGGGTGACTCACAATCACAGATAACGGGCCACGGAAAGGTAACAAATAATGATACAAGAGGCCAAATAATAAGTTCAAAAACAGAACGACAATCGAACAGAAAACAACGTGGTTATGTAGGTTATACAAACACAAAATCTAAACCGTGGTCCGATCGCAAAGAAATCGATACTCACTGTTGCATGACCTAATTTACAACTAATGAAAGTATTTTGTCCCTGAAGATCGAATCCAAAACTCACAAGAACATCAAAACAAACTGCACCAATTCGTAAACAAACACACCGCAATACTGGTTGCCTACATATATTGCCTACATAGTACATATTGTAAAAGTATATGTTATATTTATATGAATATTGTAAATATTTGTATCAAAAATGTTTATTTCCTTGCTTCACGTTCTAATGGAATTTGCCAGTAGCTTCGTTTTTAATTGCCAAGTATCTTAATTAATTACCTCTGGCTCTGTGCTTCTTTCATGTGAAAGTTAAGTATGCGAGTAAATTTGTTCAATATTGATGACATTTTTATCATGCAGTTTTGTTGCAGTCAACCGTTATTAGGGTACTAAAGCTTAGGGCTAGAAAAACAATTAATTTACCATAAACACAATAATTTCACTTGCATTTCTATTGTTTTTAAGTATTTAATTTAAGTATTTGGAAAATCCCACATATTTTCTCAAGTAATTTTTCATCAAAGTGGCAATGTATAAAATTAAAAAAAATATTAGAAAAGACAATCTTTATTTTACGTTCTTTTAAAAATATAAAACCTATACCGCAAATTCTTATTGCTGTTGTTTAACATACCATGTTTATAAATTCTTTTGTTATATAAAATATATGTGATATCAATAATACAATAATTAATCATTCGTAGTAAGTTTTATTACAATTTGGCCTTCAGTTTCCCCATTAACTTCTCCAATTTCATGGCCTTTTGTAAGTTTCCAGAGATCTTCAATTTACCGGTCATGTAAGCATTAGTTGGTTTCAGTTTTCCATTGAACATCTCAAAGAAGTTCTTGCTATCCATGCTAAGAGTGCAGTCAGCTGATTGAGGGGAATCACCTTTGCCGTACTTGCCTGTCCCAGTCTTCAAATCTAAATACCTTCGAGTAAAAAATATAAGGATATATGCAAACTTCCGCAATACTTTCATACCATTTTCCAGCTTCTTGTCCAGATAAAACAAATTGATACACCGATTGAACACTGGATACTAATTCTGGGTTAAGTGATTCACCGATCTTAACAAAGAGGGTCCCCACGTTTCCATCGGAAGCACCCTGACTGGCACCACGAGCTGTGATACTGCCTTCCTCTTCATAAATATTGTTGGGGTTCTCATCAATGAAGAAATCCTTCATTAATTCATTTTCAAACGCTGGGTTGACACAATATTGTTTGAAGTCAGTAACTCCTGCTTCCCTCAAGACTTTTTCGTCAATAAAGAAGTTTCCAGTAGTCTTTTTCGGGTCTCTCGTCAACACCACATATGCAGCATCTGCCATAATTTGAGGTGTTCTCGAGTAATTTCCTGAATCTTTTCCAGATAACATCTCAATAGCTGCTGTATGAATTGCTGAAAGTAAGATATATAGATTGTAGTTCAAGATTAGATCGGAAAATAATCAACCAACAGCAATACTTAGAATAGAATGGTAATAAAGCATGTAAACACCATAAAGTATTTCTTGCCCAATATTCTGTAAAATTTTAATGCATTATATTAGTACAAACAATAGGCAATATTTTAGGTTGATTCAAATGCAGATATCTCGAAAACTCTATTTTAAAAAATTTTAGTGCATTTACGACCACGTGGCACAGAAGTGCGGTCAGCCAATGTGGTAACCCTTAATTCGCTTTTCTCAAAATATCTTCTTTTCAGTACATACTAGACAGAATCAAATAATTATTAGCAAAGTTGTAGAAGAGATACAATTCTGTAAAAATTTGTTCTATTACCTTTTCCAATGTCAATAGGTATATACGATAAGCGGAAGTGTATGGTTCAAAACCGCATAAATGCTCAATTATTATCCACAATGGTACTAGTTTTTGATTACTAGATATGAATATACGAACAAAGCGTATGATACGGACTTACCGTAATGATGAAATTAATCAAAGTATAGAAAATGGTGATATAAAGGCAAATTTTAAATAAATTAAAAATTAATTAATTAATTTTTAATTTATTTAAAATTTACATCCCGCCTGTATATCACCATCTTCTATGCTATGATTAGTTTTTGATTAGTTCATTTTATTATCGTACTGTAGTCATTAAAAGATTTTATTTTGGAATACAACAGAGCAGAAAGAAGTTTTTACAGATTTTTGTGTCATGTTGGCAATCAACCTTTTGTGCTACTATAGAGACAATTAAAAGATGTATCAAAATCAGCAAGAAAAATATGGCATTGTTATCAATTGTTATTTAAAAAATTGAATAATGTGATATAAAAATGTGTATTTTGATTATTAAAAGTCAAAGGATTTTGTAAATATAAGCAATTTGAATTACAATGAAATTTTTTCATATTTTTGTTCAAAAGTATATAAACAATATATAGATAATGCGTAGTTTGTAGTAAACTGAATAATTTAGATAATAATCATGTTTTAAAAAAATTAATAGTTCTCAAGAAATCAAAAATAAATTATATTTTTAGGTATTGATGTGTTAATAAATCTTCTCTTTAATTGATCTTGACCATTTTTATTTTGTTCAATATGTCACAACCAGTTTGCTGCTCCATCGGGTACTAAGGAATAGCAATAATTTAGGAAACAAGAAAAATAAGTGCAAAATTAGTACAACTTTAACCTAAATAAAATCATACACACATAATAAATTAACAATGGTACATCGGTGATGTAGTGTGACTAGCTAGCCGATCGGAACGAACGAAACATTAATTAATTAATTTAATATGCTTGTAAGACTGTTATTTGAAGTAAATTTGTATTAAGTCTGCACTTATGAGTCTTGTTTCCTAACTTGTTGTTACTTATTAGTTCCTGATGAAAATGTGGACAAAGTAGAAAAGGTCAAGATTAATTCGCCTGTGTTTCCCAATATCATTTTAAACACATTGGTTTTAAAAATACCCAAGCATGAATATATCAAATAAATTACACTTTGAGATATTGTTTAAAACATCAAAATTAAGCTGCACAAGAAGCGTTTCTATAAATTCATAGTCATTTGGACCTCATTTTAAGTATTTAGGTAATAGCGTTTTCAATTTACTGCACTCGGCTGCACTAGCATCGTGCTGGTGCGGGTTTGAGTGTTCGGCTTTTCCACTCGTTTCGTGCCGAGTGTTCGGCTTATGCACTGCACGCGCTCAGAGCACTCTTCTTAACAGGCTTAATCGATACATATGTCATTACTTCTGGTGTTGAGATGATAAATATAGTTAAAATATATAAGAATAACACCCGGGAAGCTAAATATAATCATAAATAGTTTCGTAGACCCTTTGAAAGTCACGTATTTTAGGTTATGAACTAGTTCACCGTGAAGTTGGTTTTAAAGAACTGCACCAAAACAATGCGGTTTACGCATATCACGGTGCAGTTCACAACGAGTGAGTGCATAAAATTGTATAAATCGAAAACGCTATAAGTTTCATTCTAACAAATTGAATATTGCCCTGGATTCTTGGCATCTGTCATTATTTTTTAAACCACCAATTTTTTGTGATGTCGTTAAGGGTTGTCTTTATTATCATTTTGAACCTACATTATGCAGTTCTTTAAAAAATACAAAAATAAATATTCTACATCGATCTATAAAATAATTTATGCACAGATTTGCTTTTCCCTGAGATTTGCATGGTTTCTCAATATTTGAAGAGATACAATCATAGGCGCTGTTACAAAATGTTCCAGGGGGTGGCAAGATTTTTTTTTTAGTAATAGTGGGTAGCGTAGTGAGAATGAATATACTATTAATTATTTTGTAGCGCTTTCGTCTTGTTTTATTTGTTGTAAATGGCATTGATAGAGACTTATTCGTATTTATTAGTTAGTATTCTAAAATTGAGACACAACAAACATGAATATAATAAAAATATTAAAAAACAGTCCATATTGTTAGTTAAATTTAATTTGCTTTCACCCTGAAAAATCTCCGTTGCTTTTATTGTTGTGTCATTTTTTACACATTATTTTATGCGATTAGCCACGGTTGTGATGCCTATCTGCTCGACAACTTATCTATAGCATATTAATATTAAGTGAATGCAAGAAAATTTGCTATCTTTCTATAGTTTATTAATGTGTAATTAATAATTTTTCTTAAGAATATTATTTGTAATTATATATTTTTTCAGAACTATTGAACTTTTATGCTAGAATTTTAGATTTGATCTGATTGCCAACCAATATTGTAGAATTTTATTACTTAGTAATATTTTGGAGTAAACATTGTTAATTTCTTATAAGAATTGCCAGTGCGTGTTCATCGAGCACGGTCTAATGTATGACGAACAATTGGCACCTTTCAAAACTAAATATACAGGCATAAAATGAATACAATTGATAATTTAATTCTATAATCGTGTCAATCGAGCATCCAATAAAAAGTCTTAGCAACAAATTGGTAAACAATAAAACCCGATAAATATTACTTTATAATTTAACCACGTTAACAAAAAACAAGCAATGACTAAATATAAAGAAAAGTAGACGAATTCGAAAATTCTGTAATGCCGATCATCGATAACGAAATACAAATTTGTTATTGTTACTATTATTCGTAAATACTTAAAAGGCGAGAATACTAAGTCAACTAGTTAATAATAATTGTTGTTATATATAAGCTGTAAGAATGGTCTGTATGACCATAGTGGAGAAGGAAGATTGAACCAATTTTACAAACAGCATACGGAAAATAGCCAAAATAACCTTTCCATTCTGCTCTTTCATAAACTATAAGAATGTCAAACAGTCAAAATCGAAGGGAGATCAAAGGGACATTGAAGCAATATCAAATGGATATCGAAGGGATATCGAAGGGATTTATTTATAACTTGTTTATGATTTATTTATGATTAGTAAAGCAATTAGTAGAGTACTACTTGGGACCGAAGGTGATTCGGAGTATTATATATTGCAGCTAAATAGTGAAAAATACGAGCATTGGATAGAAGATATAAAACAAAAGCAACATTTTTCTGTAAACAGGAACCGATAAAAATTGCTTTTCCCTAGGTTACTCAGTGATTTATTTTATTATTATTTATTTTTGGGTGTTCGGGTTAACAAATGTTCACATTACCGAGGTTCGGATTATCGACGCTGTACTGTAATGCAACCTCCTAAGTATGATTAAATGATAGCTCAAACATGGTCATTTTGGACTGCAACACAAAAGCTTGGCACAATTTATATAGTGACTTTCACCATTATTTCATCATTAGGATAAAATGACGTATGCGCCGCGCAAAAAACTGATTACGGGATCTCAAAATGTGCCCAGCCTCGATTAAGAATCACTTTCTTGTCTTGGTAAACAATATACTAAAGTATGTAAAATGTCTGTAGGATTTCCTTTTTAATTCGGGACGTGGGGCAAGTGCCTATACATCACCGAATAGTTTGGGTATAGTTGGGTTCAAAATCCAGAGGGGGGCAAGCGCTCCTTATTTAACGCTGGTCCAAAATTTCCACATGCTTAGTTAAAAGTTCACGAATGAACTCCAAGGTTTCCATCTGCGACAACTCAAAGCTGTAACATCCGACTTACAGTAATCTTATTCCATAACAAAATTCTGTTGTTTATTTACGAAAAATACTTGATTACCAACCTGTTTGTGGCCAGAGACCATTAACTCCAATTCCATATGGTCTAAATTCTTCATGCATACCCAAGACGCACATTGACATTCCATATTTTGCCATGGTATAAGCGACATGATTTGAAAACCAACCTGGTGACATGTTCAAAGGTGGCGAAATGTTCATTATATGAGCATGAGAGCTTTTCTTAAGATATGGAAGGCACTCTTTTGATCTACAACAAACAACGTAACAATTTCCTTTACATTTAAAATTAATAGACTTACACTAAAAATGTTCCCCTAGTGTTTATATTATGCATAAGATCGTAACGTTTCATGTCAGTTTCTGGTGTTGGAGTAAGAGATATAGCAGATGCGTTATTGATTAGGATATCGATGCCTCCAAATTTTTCTGCCGCTTGCTGGACTGCACTGCGTATTTGTTGTTCGTCTCTGACATCGACAACGCATGGTAGTGCTTGACCTCCCGCTGCTTCGACTAAAAATATCAAGCAGAAAACAATCGATGTATTTTAGGTTAACGTAACATTTCAAGAGAAGAACGACTGGGACAGTGTTGGCTACGAAGAGTAGTACAATGTCCATTTAGAACTACCATAAGAGTGTATTGACGCTACATAAAACGATTAAATATCTGTCAAATTAAGTTAATTCTTACTTTCTTTAGCTGCTGTGTAAATAGTCCCTGGTAGTTTTGGATGTGGATCGGCCGTTTTGGCAGCAACTACAATATTAGCTCCATCTCTAGCGGCTTTCAGAGCAATAGCTTTACCTATGCCTCTGCTAGCCCCAGTAATAAAAAGGGTACGGCCGGTTAGTTTTGCAATCGACATGTTTAAATTTCTGTAAACGATCTAAAAAATGATACGTGTACCAGATAAAACAACGGTATTTACTGCAGTGCGTACCGGGTGTACCGTACCTATGTTGTGATCAGCGCTATAATCATTTGTGGGGTTAAAGTCCGATCAAAAGTATGATCAAAGTTTGATCATCTAACTAAATAATTTATAACTTGTGTGTGTGTTCAGATTAATAGAATTTTATCGTGAGGTGTACGATCTTTGGAGTTTGAGTGCATAACAACTTTTGCAACTACTAAAACTATTGATAACAAGTTGAGAAAGTAATTTACAGTTAAATCAGTGGTTTTAGGTGAGAATTTAATTACATATTATGTACATGCGAACCTTTTTTAAAACTACTTTGTGCTTAAAAGAATACAATTGAAGATTCATAGATAAATAACCAACTATAAAAAAATAACTAATAAGTAGCAATTATAAATAAAAACACAGTTTAACAAATATTTATTTTCTAGAATAGGTCATGAATAGGCAACCAAACATGTTTCAAAAGATAATAATGTACTCTACTTTTTCATTGCATAGAAAGGCATCAGTCGATAAGTTAGTTATGCATGCATGTTGATCTATTCTTCACCGATAGATGGAGACATCATACTGTTTCACACATTGATGTTAAAGTCCTGTATAATATTACCGTGCGCATGTTGATCTTATTACCGCATAAAACACGGTAATTATACCCATAACAATTAACGTATGCTCGGTTATATTACCGGGAAAATTAACATGACTTTTCATCCAAACAGAAAGAAAATATTCCATGTTATTTTATAGGAAATCTTTTTAACTATGTACTGATAATATTATTGGGAGATTAAAAAAATGCACTAGGCAAAACTAAAATCCAGTACACAATGGTAGAAGGCAACATTATTTTTGTTTCATTGTTTTTGAGCTATAAACAAAGGTTCTTTCTACTTTTCAGTATTTTACTTTAAGACAATATCTTGTACCTAACTTTTGTTAAATTAGACGAAAGATATTTAAACGTTCTTACAGTTACAACATATTATTTAAATTGATTAGAATCAAATGAAATTGTCAGATTTTAAATACCATTTTTAATAAAGATTATAACTTATTTAGCGTAAACTTGTTTTTATCACGCGGTTCAAAAAGTTGTCTAAAATTGAAACATATAATTAGTCCTCAAAAACATTAATCTTAATATAATAATGAATACGGTGGTATTGACATTTGCGTTTTTGTAGGAAACCCAAAAGAGAATCCGGAAGTACACTGTTTGTAAATTGTAAGCTTCAGAGAGTTATCGAGAACCAGAAGAATGGTTTAAGCTTAGAAACAGCATAGTGGCATGATTTCAGTGTCCGCCTAAATGGGCCCGACCCGACAAAACCTACGTGGAGGTTTTCGGGTTGGGCCCACTTGAAAAAACCCACTGGGGTTTTTCAGAGCACACCATTTTTAAATAATTTGCAGTTTATTGAGTTGGGCTGGCTTGAAGTTAACAACGGTGTTTATTGAAAACTTGTTACGAGCAAAAGTAAATTTCAAAGTGTAATACAGTTTTTATTTTACTTTTAAAACGCAAACACAAAATATAGACATTTTCAGTTAACAACTCAGCCTTGTGAATAGGTGTGTTAAGAAAAGAACAAAATACGAACCACCACAAACACATCCAGTTCACCAGTCGACACGGTTAGTGGTGTTCCATGTCAAGTAAATATCTATACTCTATACACTTGCCTCAATTTAATTGCTTTTTCGACCTGAAAACGGTTTGGGTTGTTGTTTCGATTTTTGTAGACGTTTTGGTTATCTTGGTTATACACTTACTAAAACGATTTCAGTTCTGGTTTTGACTTTGATCTTGATCGCATTAATTTTTCCCATTTACGTGTAACATAAAATAAGTACCTACTCTCGAATTGTCAATAGAATTGTCAGTATTTTATACATGTTTTGGTTCGGTTACTGTTTCTTAGTTAATATTTACTATTGCCCACTTTTACCAGAAGAAGCTCGAAAAAACTCGAAAAAACCCTTTGGGTCCAGTGGGTTGGGTTTTTTCGAAAGAACCCGGGTTCTTTCAAACCCTGCATAATTTGGTGATATTTGCACCAACTAAAAGACGGGTTCTATTTGGTCTTTAACACACTTCATTAACGGTAAGTAACAAACGTATCCAATAAAAATTATTTGGATTTTAAATGATGCTTTTCACTTGCGGTTTCTAAAGTTGGAACCATCTTCCGGCCTTCTTCAACCCTCTGTGACTTCTGCAGAGTGAGCTTCCGGATTTTTGTACATATTAGCGACGGTTGGTCCACTTTAACCTATAATATTTATATATTTTTTTTTGGGAGAAAATCCACCTTGAAAAAACAAATATTTTAAATTTTAGCAAAATTACTCGAAAAGGGTAGGTAGGTGTCAAAGTCAAATGAATATTTTGTAATATTTTGGTACACAGGTTGTTAAGAAAATATGTTAATAATTGTAATGATATAAAAAAGATAGATATGTAACTCGGTAATTATGAACCAAAATTTGAATCAAATCGCATTGGCAATGGAATTCTGTATATGGGGTTTCAGTTTCTGACATAATAAAACATGCTGTATAATTACTAATTATCAGGGCCATGGACAAGTACGTGCAGAACGATCGATTTTCACAGTAGTACCACTCGCAAGTAATTGGGTGGAAATCGCCCTATATACTCTATACCTTATCACTCTTATCAATTACATATGCTGTTATCATATTGTTTGTGTACTAGAATTTACTGGTGTCATCTAAATATGTACTTATGAACCTTGAATACATGCGCGTCATACATGATCAGCATTTATTTCTCTTTCCAACCAAGATACAACAAGATCTCATACAGCATCCCGAGACAAAAGTACACATATATTGAACAAAAATGAAAAATACTGGGTAAATAAAAGTAAAATTTACTAAACTCCGTTCTTAGAGAAAAAAATCTGATGTGGCCAGGCACATGACTTTATCATACAATATATACAATTAATAGTTTAGCTGCATGAGAATCTATTCTATTGAGATAAATCGTAGGTATTGGCAAAGCATCAGCATTTGACACTACCTACACTACGTCATTAGAATAATAGTTATTTATGTCACAAATGCCGAAAGTACGGAATAGCGCGACGAGCGGTGAAGCGCCGCGTCACCGAAGGCGGAGTGTCGCCGTCGCATATGAGCGAGTCGGCTATCTAGTTTTTGGCAGGAGCGATATCAACGTTTATTGTGTTGCTTTTTAAGAAATACGTATTAAAAAAAATAAATGATTTCTGTATAGTAAATGCTAGGTTGGTACCACTTTGACGAAACGTCAAGTTTAAAGGTGCGTTCAGATTGGTAGGTAATGGTAGCTAATGGCGGTGGTAGAATACCAAATTATAGTATTTCTTACATATCGTGATAATGACACATATTAGTTTGCTTGTACATAAACATGAGTCACTATCAATTACTATTGGAAATACTATAACGGCGTCTGCTACCACTGCCATTATCACTAATGAAAACGCACTTTAAAAAGGTAATTCAAATTCTGACATATTAAGATTTGTTCATGACACATCCCTACCAACATACTAAAATAAAACTACATTTATCGCTATACTTTATTTATAATTTTCTCAATGTATCGTTTTTAGAATTAGATATAAAAACGGGTTGATATTTCTTATCAACAAACAATGAAATTGGTGATCTTACTTTATTTGAAATTTGTATTTTATAATTTGCCGCACTACAGCGGCAACGTTCCATAGTGGTTCTCCAACCTCTGATGAGATCAGCTGTTTTCGAATGTGACAACACAAAAAAATATTTGTCAAAATCCTGGCTACTATGTAATTTCATATCAATGCAGATGCGACCGATCTCGATCAAATAGAATTTGCTCTTGAAGCTAAACTATTAATTTTACCAAAAAGTTTCATAGGCATTAATTATTCAAAATTTCCTCTACTTTAATTTATTAATTAACTATTTTGTCGAAATTACAGAAATGGCGGCTCAGTTCTAAAATCCTTCAAAAAGGCTTAGAATAACCTAAAAAGCTAAACTATTAATTTTACCAAAAAATGTCATAGGCAGAAAATATTCAAAATTTCCTCTACTTTAATTTATTATTTGACTATTTTGACGAAATTACAGAAATGGCGGCTCATTTGCAAAATCCTTGAAAAAGGCTTAGAATAAACTACCAGTTTCTTTGGACCCTCTTGAACCAAAAGCTTTTCAGCTCTAAGTTAGGTCATGAAACTTCTAAATATGAACTTTCGTCCCGATACCTTTAGTAGTTTCTCCGGAATCGTCTCCACAAAAATCGTTTACACACACACGCACACACACACACACACACACACACACACACAGACATTTTTTTGTACCTTGGTCAAAAATGTTCAGGGGACCCAAAAAGACCTATTTCCGCTAAAATCTCAATTTTTTTTTTCGGCATGATTACAATACTTTATCTTACTGCGTATGATAAAGTAAAAACATTAACTGTTGCAGTAAGCTAGCGGGACTGACTATATTTATAACAGGTGCCAGTCGTGGAATTGGTAAAGCAATTGCGTTGAAAGCTGCCAAAGATGGAGCAAATATAGTTATAGCTGCAAAAACAGCCGAACCGCACCCAAAGTTAGCTGGGACAATATATACAGCAGCAAAAGAAAGTAAGTACTATACAATATCGGTTTATCATTAAACTATAAGTTTGAATTGTATTGTTTCAGTTGAGGCCGCTGGAGGTAAAGCATTGCCCTGCGTTGTTGATGTCAGAAATGAAGATCAAATTAAAGACGCCGTTAGAAAAGCGGTGGAGAAGTTTGGCGGTATTGACATAGTTGTTAATAATGCGTCTGCTATTTCAAACAGCTCTGTCGAAGACACTGATATGAAGAGATACGATTTGATGAACAATATCAATACTAGAGGAACGTTCTTGGTGTAAGGCATTATAAAATATAATATTTCCTTGTTTGTAGTTCGCCTTATTTAATGAATTTCTTGATATTTTAGTTCGAAAATATGTTTACCATACTTGAAGAAAAGCCGGAACCCGCACATTTTGAATCTATCTCCCCCTATGGCAATGGATCCTGGTTGGTTTTCTGATCGTATCGCCTACACCATATCAAAATACGGCATGACCATGAATGCGCTTGGCATGAGCGAAGAATTCAAACCATACGGGATAGGAGTAAATACTTTATGGCCTCGAACAAGTACATATTGCAAGATATTTTCGCTTTTATTTTAATATTCATATAATATTCTAGTTATCTTTACGGCAGCTGTTGAGAACTTAGGTGGTAAAGAGATGGGAAATTACGCCAGAACACCAGATATAATGGCGGATGCAGCGTATGCCATATTTATATCTGATCCCAAAAAAGTTACCGGCAACTTCTATATTGATGAAGACGTTTTGAAAGAGCACGGTGTTACTAATTTTGACCATTATAGCGTGGATCCTACCAACAAGGACAACTTACTTGATGATATATATGTTGGTACAATAAGAAGTGGGGGAGTTATTAAAGATCAAAACACTTTGAACAAGGCCAAATTATAATACATAATATTTACGTACATTTGTTCCAAAACCTTTGTATTATGCTGAGATTGCAGATAAAAATAAATAAATATTGATTATAACAAGTGAAGCTATAGGTTTATCTTGGATAATTTAAACGACCTGTGTGAAGTTGTTAGTATAAGATATCGATTAGGATGTTTATGGTGATCAAATGATCTTCATGAAAACTTTCGTATTTTAGAAGATATGTACTCCCAATAAAACTGAAATATTTTTGTTTTTGCTCGCAAACATAAGAAATAGTGTAATTGGATTTAAGATAATTTTAAGCGTCGCAGCAACCATGCAATTTTTTTTTATATAGGTTTTTTGCTATATTCGATTTTGATAGTTTGTATGTAATTTTTTTTTCTGTTTGTATAATTTATCACACTTTATGTTAAAGCTAATTCGATTATATCTAGATTGTAGACTTCCGCGGTCTGAGTCAATGATAAGAAGATCATCTTCTCAGCATTTGGTTTGTTAACTTAGTCCTGAAGATGCCTCTTGCAACAGAGCGCCAAACCTCGACTGTATCAAAGTCCTCAACCGCTCGTCGCGCTATTCCGTACTTTCGGCACTTGTGAGATAAACAACTATTATTCTGATGACAGTAGGTAGTGTCAAATGCTGATGCTTTGACAATACCTTCTATTGATACTATTGACTATCAAAATATCTGTCAAATCCTGGCTAACTAGTTTAATTTTAATGCAGTCACGATTTATCTCAGTCAAATAGATTCTCGTGCAGCTAAACTGTTAATTTTATATTTTGTATGATAAAGTCATGTGCCTGGCCACATCAGATTTTTTAATGCTAATATAGCTAGGCTAAAAAATGCCTACCTATCTATGTTATAAAATGCTCATTATGCAATTATTATTCATCCCTCAGATAAAAAATGAATCAAGATTAAGAATATTGCCTTTAAATCTTTTTATTGACGTAACATAAATTTCAAGTTGTATTGTAAGGTTTTCCACCAGTTTTTTTACATTTCACGGCATCCTCAATATCTTAAAATAATCCATATAATAGAGAAAAACTGTGTACTTTATTTTGTTTTTATTACTTTATCATACGCAGTATGCTAAAGTATTGCAATCATGCCGAAAAAAAATTCAGATTTTAGCGGAAATATGTCTTTTTGGGTCCCCTGAACATTTTTGACCAAGGTACAAAAAAATGTCTGTGTGTGTGTGTGTGCGTGTGTGTGTGTGTAAACGATTTTTGTGGCGACGATTCCTGAGAAACTACTAAAGGTATCAGGACGAAAGTTCACATTTAGGAGTTTCATGACCTAACTTAGAGCTGAAAAGCTTTTGGTTCAAAAGGGTCCAAAGGAACTGATAGTTTATTCTAAGCCTTTTTCAAGGATTTGGCAAGTGAGCCGCTATTTCTGTAATTTCGTCAAAATAGTTAAATAATAAATTAAAGTACAGGAAATTTTGAATAATTTATGCCTATGACATTTTTTGGTAAAACTAATAGTTTAGCCGCAAGAGCAAATTCTGTTTGATCGATATCGGTCGCATCTGCATTGATATGAAACTATACATAGTAGTCAGAATTTTGACAAATATTTTTTTGTGCTGTCACTCGAAAACAGCTGATTTCATCAGAGGTTGGAGTACCGCTATGGAACGTTGCCGCTCTAGTGCGGCAAAGTACAAAATACAAATTTCAAATAAAATGAGATCACCAATTTGATTGTTTGTTGATAAGAAATATCAACCCTTCTTTATATCTAATTCTAAAAACGATCAATTGAGAAAATTGTAAATGAAGTATAGCGATGAGTGTAGTTTTATTTTAGTATGTTGGTACGGATGTGACATCTACAGTGTCATGAACAAATATAAATCTGTCAGAATTTGAATTACCTTTTTAAACTTGACGTTTCGTCAATGTGGTACCAACCTAACATTTACTATACAGAAATATAAAAAAATGCTGATGCTTTGACAATATCTACGATTTATCTCAATAACATAGATTCTTCTGCAGCTAAACTATTAATTGTATATATTGTATAATAAAGTTATGTGCCTGGCCACATCAGATTTTATTCCATGCAAGTCGTACCGGGCTCAGCGCTCCACGCTACAGAGCCCTACTCTATATGACTCCCCATCATGTGCGGAGTCCTACCCACCTCGACCCCCTCGACCGCTCACCTCTCCACCCACTCCAGTCCTTACCCCTCATCAACATATGGGCGTCCCGGGACTGGGGTCAATCCTCATTGCGAGAGAAGTATGTGGACGGTGAGGGAGAGGGAGAAGGGTTGGAAATGAGGGATATCAATCAATTAAGATTTCTGCTGATCAATAAACCTACAAAAGAAAATATAATCCGTTTTATTTTGAATTCACAAACATTAGAAATCCACCACTGTAACAGATTTATAATAATTAAAAAAAAACGGCCCAGAAACCATGTACGACTTTCTCTAATCTATGGTGCCTTATTCTATTATCATATTTATTTATGTAATTAAATGTGCTCTAATTTATTACATATCACACTTGAGGTTTTGTTATACATTTAATGCGATTTTGATTATGTTCGTTTTTTTTGTATGAAACCGCACACGGTCGGAAGTTTCCAATAGAAAAAACCATTAATAGTCCAATTAATATAAATCTGGATACCATATACCTTATCACTTACATAAGGTTTTATCACGTTGTTTGCCTAGTAGATTATAGAGCAGCTATTTAAGTATGTAAATATTTTCCTTGAATGTATGAGGGTCATACATTATCAGCATGTCTTTTATATACCTTAACCTTTCTAGCTATGAACATAGAACCAACAAGCAAGATTTTATACAACAAACTCGATATTAAAGTTCACACATATTGAAGAAATATGAATAATACTGGGTAAATAAAAGCAGAATTTATTAAACCATATTCTTAGAAAACAAAAACATTTAACTTTTGCAGCAAGTTAGCGGGACTGACCCTATTTATAACAGGCGCCAGTCGTGGAATTGGTAAAGCAATAGCTTTGAAAGCTGCCAAAGATGGTGCGAATATAGTTATAGCTGCAAAAACAGCTAAACCGCATCCTAACTTAGCTGGGACAATATATACAGCAGCAAAAGAAAGTAGGCACTGGGAAATGACGGTTTGTTAAACTATAATAACGGTCCGTTTGTTTTTAGTCGAGGACGCTGGAGGTAAAGCTTTGCCTTGCGTTGTTGATGTCAGAAATGAAGATCAAGTTAAAGACGCCGCTAAACAAGCAGTGGAGAAATTTGGCGGTATTGACATAGTAGTTAATAATGCGTCTGCTATATCAAATAGTTCTGTCGAAGACACTGATATGAAGAGATACGATTTGATGCATAATATCAATATTAGAGGAACATTCTTGGTGTAAGATTATTATCGTAATATATCCTTAGTTTGTGTTCTTTAATACGTAACTCGGGATTCCAGTTCGAAAACATGTTTACCATATTTGAAGAAAAGCCCAAACCCGCACATTTTAAACCTATCTCCACCTATGGCGATGGACCCTATTTGGTTTTCTGGTCGTATCGCATACACTATGTCAAAATACGGCATGAGCATGAATGCGCTTGGCATGAGCGAAGAATTCAAACCATTTGGGATAGGGGTGAATGCGTTATGGCCACGAACAAGTACATACTGCAAGATATTTTTGATTTGATTTTAATGTTGATGTTCATTTATTCTAGTTATCTTCACGGCAGCTATTGAGAACTTAGGTGGTAAAGAGATGGGAAATTATGCCAGAACACCGGATATAATGGCGGATGCAGCGTATGCCATATTTACATCTGATCCCAAAAGAGTTACCGGCAACTTCTATATTGATGAAGATGTTTTGAAAGAGCACGGTGTTACTAATTTTGACCATTATTGCGTGGATCCTGCCAACAAGAACAACTTACTGGATGATATATATGTTGGTACACTAGAAAGTGGGGGAGTTATTAAGGATCAAAGTACATTGAACAAAGGAAAAAAATAATGAAATACCTACTTATTTCTTTGTTTGGTACATGTTACAGTTGTGTTAGTTTGCAATTTAAAACAATAATGAATATACAACACGGTAACCTGCATAGGTACCTTTATTTTGGGTTAATTTAAACGGCTGGTTTAAAGTTGTTAGTTTAAGATATCAATCAAAATTTGTATATAGATCAAGTCAACTACAAAAACATATGTATTGATGTTTGGCTGTAGATTTATGCCCAATTCTATTATATGTTTTACCATATTGTTTTGGCACTGCACTCAACGTTTCTGTTTGCAAACTATTTCATATTTATTTATTTCATTTAAATTGTGGAATTGGTCAATTATATGGAACACTGTCATTAAATCAATGTTTTTCATGTTTTATTTTTAAGCACAAATTAAAAACAGCTCCAAAGCACTCTGAGCAAAAAAACAAAATAATACAATTTATTATTTGAGTTCTTTTAGAAAATATTTGAATTCCGTTCGAAAATACATTTAACAGTTTCCGCGAACAATTTTATTCAGTTAAGTCTGAAGAAGTAAACAACGTGTTTCACG
Source organism: Melinopterus prodromus (assembly GCA_964023965.1). Lineage (NCBI taxonomy): Eukaryota > Metazoa > Arthropoda > Insecta > Coleoptera > Scarabaeidae > Melinopterus > Melinopterus prodromus. The sequence continues at coordinate 21,744,241 of OZ030396.1, forward strand.
AAACGTCAGTATTAATGAATGTTAACGCTGGAAAGATAAAGTATGATAAAGCCATGTGAGATTTTTCAAATTTTTCAGATTTTTTTACTGCTACTGATGCTTAAAACAGTTGCTTAAAGAAAAAAATCATATCCCAACTACTGCAAATTTATTCTAAGTAATTTATCACAGAAGGATTTATCAGTTTCATAACCATAAAAGAGTTCATTTACATTCCCTGGTTATCTTATTTGTGTTGAGCTATTTTAAATGTCGAATAACGTTTGTTTTCCAACTACTTGTCTTGACTGCAATGAATGTGTACATATAACTTTTCTCCATAACTTCCCGAGAAGACAGCCTCCATATCCCAATCTAACCCGTTTCCTCTCCTATCTCCCAGATAAGCCTACTTTTTATTTATTTCGTCTTTGGCCCTTCGAAATATGGTCCACCATTAAACCCTAGCGATTCGAATTCGAATGCCGTTATCAGATGGATGTTTCCATTACCTGTATGCTATCTGCAAGACAGATGGTTTTAGGGGTCAAACTGAGCTTCGGTCATCCGACATACCCTAACGTGGGCTCACCCTCTCTACTTGTATTGGTTCGCATCTCGCCAAAACTTGCTCAATAAGTAACTGAATATTTTTTTACATCCGAGAACTCTAACAAAAGCGTACAATACTTTAGCATTGTCTTTTATTTATTTTGTTTCATTATTTAGCGCCACCATATTTCCGCAACATGAGCAATTACCGATCCAGGAGCTAGCTTCACACGCCTAGAAATTTTGTATAATGAGGGAATTATTTTCAAGAAATAATTTAGTCCTTCGGTGACACTTTCTTATCCGATGGAAGGCAATACACAAAAGTTTTCGTTTTGGGCATTTAAAAGGGCAAGTATGTTTGTTGGGGTTTGAAGGGCATTCTGTTATTAACTCGGAAACTAGCAGTTTCTGAATGTACAGCCGAAGAAAACATGACCGCCGCTAGTGTACACCAAACGTAGGTCGGAAATTGTCGGTTGTCGGATACCTTCTAAAGTCATAAAACCAAAGGGTCACTTTTGTTTCGTTTCGTTTTATTTTTCTGTATGTATAGAATGAAATCGAATTTCGTCTATTTATATGTTTCCGATATCCGAAACAGACAAAAGTGCACTGTAATATTTAATGTATTTTTTGCATGTAGTTGTAAATCTTATTTGCCCCGGTTTCTACTTTGCTGCAGATATGCCCTTTAGAACTGATACTACAGTGTTGTTCAGCATTTTAGCTTAATTATAAAAATGTTATTTTTATGTTTATTAAAATTATATCTTTACGTTCTATAATAACATCCACACACAGTTTTCTTTTATGTGTGACATGTAAGGGCAGAATTTGCAATCCAATATGAATGATATCACATCAGAACGATATGCAGATAACTTTGAAAAAATTATATAATAAAATCATTGAAATTTCAATCTATATTTATCTTACTCAATCGTTTTCGCCGTATTGCAAAAGTTTCAATTCCACTAGTTCCTTGTATAAAATTTTGTATTGCGGCCGACCTACCGGACGATCAAGCACAAAGGTAGGTATTTTTATTACACTATGGGTCGCGGTTTGTTCCTTAATTACCTTTTTTGCTGGGATAGGCAAATTAGGCAAATATTGAAAATATGTATCACATAACGTTGTGACTTCCTATATTATTAAATGTTTGTTTTTATGTTATTACATATATTTATGTTATGTTATTACAAATATAATTTTTTTACTGTTATACATCTATCTATTATTCTTATCTATACTATACTCATGTTATATTTATATTATTTTTGTTGAATACATAATTATATGCAATTTCCATTACTTGCGATAACGTAAATTAAATAAATATAAAACATTTTGAGATAAAAGTATATTATTTCGGTCTGCGACGCAGTAGAAACCGAGAAAAATGAGTTAGATTTTTTCACTTACAGGAACTTCCTATCTGGAATTACCTGCTTTAAAAAATATTGACAGCGGATACCGGATGTAGTAATCGGTTTGCCTTGAGACATACACCGACGTAGCCATGACGATGAAGTATTTTAATATGTGCCTAATTAAAATTTTTACAATTATAACTAACGTTACTATGTATTTTAGTATAAATGAAATAATACTGCAATTGCATATCGAAACAAAAATATTAACGAGTAACAATCTTTAGCTACAGTTTCGCTCCGAATATCGAAAATATTTTATATAAATACGAAACTCATATTCATACCATCTATATAGGTACAGAAAACTTAAAATGAAATGAAACAGAAGTGACCCTTCGGTTTTATGACTACCAGGTAGGTAGGTATACGACGACCGACAATCTCCGACCTACGTTTGGTGTACACTAGCTGCAGTCATGTTACCATATAATTTTCTTCGGGTGTACATATGTATTTTGTAGTATGTGGTATGCAGGGTTCGCACGAATGGGCCCGACCCGTAAAAACCCGGTGGGTTTTTTCGGGTTGGGCCAACTGGGTATTTTCGGAGCGCACCATTTTTAAATAATTTGGCGTTTTTTGAGTTGGGCTGGCTTGAAATAAACATGTCTTGTGAATAAGTGTGTTAAGAAAAGAATAAAATACAGAACCACCACAAACACATTGAGTACCTATACCAGTCGACACGGTTAGTGGTGTCCATGACCTGGGAACCGTTTGGGTTGTTGTTTTAGTTTTTTATCCAACAGACGTTTTGGTTATCTTGGTTATACAGTGTATAACCAAGATTTTTAGTAAGTGTATAATATACACTTACTAAAACGATTTCAGTTCCGGTTTTGACTTTGTTCTCAACCACATTAATTATTCCCATTTACGAGTAACATAAAATAAGTACCTACTCTCGAATTTTCAATATAACCGTTTCGGTTTTACCAAGGTTTTGAATATATTAGCAAAGGTTGAGCTTTCAGTTTTAGTATTTTATACATATTTTGGTTCGGTTACGGTTACGGGTTTTACATTAATAAAAAATCAGTTACGGTATGTGTTTAGTTTACTATTGCCCACTTGTACCCGAAAAAACCCGAAAAACCTCTGAAAAACCCCGCTTGGGCCCAGTGGGTTGGGGTTTAAGAAAATAAAAAAGCCGGGGTTTTTCAAACCCTGCTGGTATGTGGTATGTGGTATGTGGTATGTAATACGTCGTACGTCGTACGTCGTAGGTCGTACGTGGTACGTGGTACGTGGTACGTGGTATGTGGTATGTGGTATGTGGTATGTGGTATTTGGCACGTGGTATTTGGCATGTGGTATGTGGTATGTGGTATGTGGTATGTGGTATGTCGTATGCGGTTTGTGGTATGTGGTACGTGGTACGTGGTATGTGGTATGTAGTACGTAGTACGTAGTACGTAGTACGTAGTATTAGTGCGTAGTACGTAGTATTAGTGCGTATGTATTAGTGCGTCGTAATATTTATTTTTGTTTTGTTTTTTAATACTGGTTTATAATTGTTTCCATACTTTTGCCGCTGATTGTATAAAAAAAACATCATGAGTATATATTTTGGTACAAATTTAAAAGATTTTATGATAACTGTAAATTAGAAAATGGATAGGTTTTGAGAAATCGCAAAAGAAAACCGTTTGTGTTTGTGGTAACGAGGTACGCGGAGGATGGTCTACATAGACAGCGACGTCATTCTTTCATGCGGGCGGTATTCGCGGGCTGTGACTATGTTGTCATGAATGTTTTGCATTTATCCTGCTTTTTTCAACACCCTACCTTGCAAATTAAAATTTTTTAATCTTGCAACCCTAATTACACAAGCCATCAAAAATTGATCACCCTGTAGATATTAATATATTATACAATAACTAATTCAGGAACGTGTCTTACCTTTTATTCGGTTAATATTAATGGTAGGTTTATAATAGTAGTTATCCATCTACGGGTCGGGTGCACCTCATACCCGGACACCTCATACCACGACAACTCATACCGGGACAACTCATACCAAGACAAGTCATACCAAGGGACATCTCATACCAAGGGACAACTCATACCAGGACAACTCATACCAGGACAACTCATACCAGGACAACTCATACCAGGACAACTCATACCAGGACAACTCATACCAGGACAACTCATACCAGGACAACTCATACCAGGACAACTCATACCAGGACAACTCATACCACGACAACTCCTACCAGGACAACTCATACCACGACAACTCATACCAGGACAACTCATACCAGGACAACTCATACCACGACAACTCATACCACGACAACTCATACCCCGACAATTCATACCAAAACACCCGTTACAAGCCGACAAGTGTCAATTGTTGTCCCGTACGGTGTCATCTAGTGTGATTAACAAATTTTGGTCAATGTGTGGATGTTCTCTACATACTCTGTAACGCCGTATTAAGTATTTGAAAATTACCGAGTATTGCCATTTTATATGTACTACGCGCACCAAAAAAGTCGTACACTACATATGCAACCAAATATACTGAAAATGTTTTTGTTAACTTTGTAAATGGTTCTTTTATAACATATGCGCTGTCATTCTGACATTAATCTTAAGTACAATATACACGGTGGGCCAAAAAAAGCGGTACAAATTTTTGATCACTCGTATTTCCTATAATATTTTGCCAATTCAAATTTTTCTTTTAAAAACGAATTGCCTGTAGTGTGAAGATTGTAACCGTACCATATTCGCAATAACAGGACGTTTCATTCCACAGTTATGTTGCTTGTGTTTGGCTATGCAACATTTCTGATAACATCGTGTCAATTTAATGTGAAATGCAAGCTGTAATAAAATTAGTAGGTAATGGATTTTTTTCCTTTGGTCAAAAGGGACAGCAGAGATTTTATTGCATCGAATACAGGGTGATTTTTTTTGCATACAGGGTGAAATTTTGAAACATGTTTTTTTGCTGTTTTTACTGAAAAAGAAGAAGTGGAATTGCGAATATGGTATGTTTTCAATCCTCACAACATAAGCAATTAGTCCTTCAAAGAAATGCTTGCTTTAATTTACTTAAAATCTTTGGAAATAGAAGTAATTGAACATTTGTACCGCTTTTTTTGGCCCACAGTGTATACATGCATTAACTGTAAAGTTGAAAAATAAAAACAAGCCATAATTATATTATGTAAAAATTAGCTCTACGATTTTTTTTTGCGCGCATGGTACATATCACATTTTACACAACGCGGAAGGCTACCGCCGTCTAGTCTACTGACGTTAAATTATTGGTAACATTACCGAGCGCACGTTAATTCTGATTGGTAATATTACCGCAAAAAATCGGTAATATTACCCATAAGAATTAACATAACCATAAGTATAACCGTTTTGGAATTATGGGATAACATATTTTCATTAAAAATTCATTAATAAGTTTATTGAAATTAATTCTATTTAAAATATTCAATATTCTATTTATAATATTTACTATATAATATTATATTCAATAATCTGTAAAAATTCAATAACGTGTCCATAAGAAATAAAAAAAGTTGAATATTGCCCAGCCAAAGTTGATGGACAAAAACATTTTATGATACCAAAAATGGCGTCTGAGTGTAAGAATATACGTAAGTTATACAATGTGGGTCAAAAAACCGGTACAACTGTTCAATTACTCATATTTCCAAAATTTTACGTAAATTCAAGCAAACATTTCTTTGAAAAACTAATTGCTTATGTTGTGAGGATTGAAAACATACAATATTCGCAATTCCACTTCTTTTTTGAGTAAAAACAGCAAAAAACGATGTTTCAACACTTCACCCTGTATACAAAAAAATCACCACGACGGTCCCTTTTGACCAAAGGAAAACAAATGTCATTACCTACTAATTTTATTACACCTTTCATTTCACATTAAATTGTCCCGATATTATCAGAAATGTTGCATAGTAGTGTATGGAGTGTATGGAGTAGAGTATGGTGTGGTTGCAATCTTCACACTACAATGATTAAAAATTTGTACCGTTTTTTTTTTTTGCCTCTGGTGTATAATGTATATATGTAAGAATACACCATTTCGTCTTGCTATTTATTGTAATAGCAAAGTTATTCAAGACACCCTGTATATCATGTCATGCCTTATTATTAGGCTATATTAGTCTTTCACTAGATAGCCTTCCGCGTTGTATAAAATGTGATATGTTTGCCAATACTCGACAGTGTAGAAATTTAAACTCAATTACCTAATAATAACTCGTTAAAGAGAGTTTCCTAATCACAATAGATGATACCGTACCAGAGAACAATCATTTGTCGGCTTGTTATGGGCGTTTTGGTATGAATTGCCGTGGTATGAGTTGTCGTGGTATGAGTTGTCCTGGTATGAGTTGTCCTGGTATGAGTTGTCCTGGTATGAGTTGTCCTGGTATGAGTTGTCCTGGTATGAGTTGTCCTGGTATGAGTTGTCGTGGTATGAGTTGTCCTGGTATGAGTTGTCCTGGTATGAGTTGTCCTGGTATGAGTTGTCCTGGTATGAGTTGTCCTGGTATGAGTTGTCCTGGTATGAGTTGTCCTGGTATGAGTTGTCCTGGTATGAGTTGTCCCTTGGTATGAGGTGTCCCGGTATGAGTTGTCGTGGTATGAGTTGTCCCTTGGTATGAGTTGTCCTGGTATGAGTTGTCCGGGTATGACTTGTCTTGGTATGAGGTGAGCTGACCCGTCCATCTACAGCGAGCGATTCTCAAGTGGTGTAACGCGCGGTATTACCACTTATGATGACTTATTTTCACTGATAGTACATTAATAAAAATAATACGTGGCGCGGACGAAAGTCCGCACCATACTTTCGTGGACACACTGTATGTGTTCAGTATTCGAAAATCTCAACCTCCGCAGAACAGTGATGTAAAGTAAATATTAAGAATTGAAATATTAAAAAAAATCTGATGTGGCCAGGCACATGACTTTATCATACAATATATAAAATTATAGTTTAGCTTCGTGAGATTCAATTAGATCGAGATCGATCGTGTTTGCATTAAAATAAAACGAATTAGCCAGGATTTGACAGATATTGACAGTAGGTATTGTCAATAAATCAGCCTTTGACACTACCTACTCTCACTAGAATAAAAATATCTGGCAAATCCTGGCTAACTTTATATTAATGCTAAACTATTAATTTTACCAAAACAAAATTTCCTCTACTTTAATTTATTATTTATCTATTTTGACGAAATTACAGAAATGACGGCTCACTTGCAAAATCGTTGAAAAATGCTAAGAGTAAAGACCACTTCCTTTGGATCCTTTTGAACCAAAAGCTTTTTAGCTCTAAGTTTGGTCATAAAACTTCTAAATATTAACTTTCGTCCCGATACCTTACGTTTCTCCGGAATCGTCGCCACAAAAATCGTTTACACACACAGACATTTTTTTGTACCTTAGTCAAAAATGTTCAGGGGACCCATAAAGACCTATTTCCGCTAAAATCTCAAATTTCTTTTTTTTGCACTATTACAATACTTCATCATACTGCGAATGATAAAGTAAAAATAATAATATTTCTATCCGCACTCGACATACACGACTTTGTAAGCACCAAAATGTATCAATATTGTTTCACCTAACGATAGTTGCGCGCATGTTTCTCGTTCTCATTGTAATCTTCATGCATTTGCGTGTTAAATTCGCGTTTCGTAAATGCTGACGTTCTGAATACTGTCAAAAGTATCAACACTTCTGACACGCCCTGGCTACTAGTTTTTGTGCAGACAATCTCGATCAGATAGAATTTGCTCAAACAACTAAACTATTAATTTTACCAAAAAATATCATAAATTATACAAAATATCCTCTAATTTAACTATTTATTTAACTATTTTGACGAAATTACAGAAATGGCGGCTCATTTCATAAATCCTTGAAAAATACTTAGAGGAAATAGCCAGTTCCTTTGGACCCTTTTGAACCAAAAGCTTTTCAGCTCTAAGTTTGGTCGTAAAACTTCTAAATATGAACTTTCGTCCCGATACCTTTAGTAGTTTCTCCGGAATCGTTGCCACAAAAATCGACGAAAATCATCATACTGCGTATGATAAAGTAAAAAAAAATAAATTAAAACCAATAAGTAGCAACTTATGCTTCTTAATTTCATTTCAACAACTTTCATATGAAAACGAAATTTTAAAGTTCATTAGATTTTGAAATAATTAATTCAATTTTAATTGCGCATCCTGTATAGACGATTGTTAGATGTAAGTCACTAGAAGTCATCTGCTAGAAATCAACTAAAATAGCGACGAAACACGGAATCTGTCGACTGGTTTCATCTGTGCTTCTGTTGTTTTTCGACGTACGCACTTCCAGATAGAAAACAGGTACGTTGTGAACTGCTGATGAAAGTCTACAGGTTCCGTGTTTCTCTTATACATGATAATTGTACCGTAATTGAGGATTATGCCTTGTAATTATATCGTCATGCAAAAACTTTTTTTTTAGTTTTATTCCGAAACAAATGTCTATTACTGTGTTAATAAGTATTAATAATGTTCTGACAACTCAGATCTAATCAACTCCGTAATTTGCGCTCTGTCCGTACGTGACTCGGTTGTAGAGTAAAGCACGAAACAATTTAAGTTAACAAATAAAAATCGACATAGGGACCATCAATCTTGCCGGAACTTTTCGCAAACGTACCTACTTCAGCTTAAGAAGAAAAAAAACACCCTCATTGCTTGGAAAAGTTTAAATTTAAACATTTCGCATTAAAACTGAAGTGGAAGGTAATATTTCTTCCTCTCGTCGAACGCATTCGTATGAATGACAGCCGACTTAAGGATTTCCACGTCCCGGGAACGTGGATGGGATTTTATTTGCATTTTCAGCTTTTCCGCTCTTCCGAATTCATCTTTGTACTATACCCCTTTCGCAAAGACGTCATCAACTCGAATAAACATCGGCGTTGTTGGAACATCGGGATCGTTGATCATTATAATGGAAACGGATAGAGCAAAAAAACCGCAACGATTTGAGAAATGTGAGTTTGTTTTGACGGATGTGTTGCTTCGTTTCCTTTTTTGGTTCGAATCCAGGCGGAGGTTTTTTATCCAAAACCTTATTCTCACCTGGATTAATTATCATTCGCTTCTTTAGTTGGTCCTACATTACTGACGACTATGTTTCGGTTAGGTTTAGTAATGATAATTAATACAGAGGTGAGGATAATGGAGGGTTCCTGGTTCACTTCTAGGTGGAGGTGTTTTTTTTTTTAAATTTGTCCTCACCTGGATTAATTATCATTCGCTTCTTTAGTTGATACCACATTACGTACGACTTTACGTAATAACCATTTTCCCTTGAATTTATACAAAATAGCTTATAAAGTTGACTACACCTTCACCCTTCATCAAAACAATTACTGCAGTACGCTTTTAATCTCAAACTCCCATTCAAATGAATATTATCGAAAATATTTAAAAAGAATCAATTTTAATATTAATATTTTGTTGTCAAAAAATGTATTCCGACTAATTCTTTCTCACTGTATATATTTAAAACTGAGGAATCAACTCACATGAGAATAAAAATCTGATGTGGCCAGGCACATGACTTTATCATACAATACATAAAATTAATAGTTTAGCTGCATGAGAATCGATTCTATTGAGATAAATCGTAGGTATTGTCAAAGCATCAGCATTTGACACTACTTACACTACGTCATTAGAATAATAGTTATTTATGTCACAAGTGCCGAAAGTACGGAATAGCGCGACGAGCGGTGATGCGGCGCGTCACCGAAGGCGAAGCGTCGCCGTCGCACGTGAGCGACTCGCGCTATCTAGTTTTTTGGGAGGAGTGACATCAACGTTTATTGTGTTGCTTTTTGAGAAACATGTATTTAAAAATAAATAAATAAAAAATGGTTATATTCCTGTATAGGAAATGTTAGGTTGGTACCACTTTGACGAAACTTCAAGTTTAATTCAAATTCTGACAGATTTATATTTGTTCATGACACTGTAGATGTCACATCCGTACCAACATACTATAATAAAACTACACTCATCGCTATACTTTATTTACAATTTTCTCAATTTATCGTTTTTAGAATTAGATATAAAGACAGGTTGATGTTTCTTATCAACAAACAATCAAATTGGTGATCTTATTTTATTTGAAATTTGTATTTTGTAATTTTCCGCACTAGAGCGGCAACGTTCCATAGCGGTTCTCCAGCCACTGATGAAATCAGCTGTTTGCTAGTGTGACAGCACAAAAAAAAATTTGTCAAAATCCTGGCTACTATGTAGTTTCATATCAATGCAGATGCGACCGATCTCGATCAAATAGAATTTGCTCTTGCAGCTAAACTATTAATTTTACCAAAAAATGTTATAGGCATAAATTATTCAAAATTTCCTCTACTTTAATTTATTATTTAACTATTTTGACGAAATTACAGAAATGGCGGCTCATTTGCAAAATCCTTGAAAAAGGCTTAGAATAAACTCCCTGCTCCTTTGGACCCTTTTGAACCAAAAGCTTTTCAGCTCTAAGTTAGGTCCTGAAACTTCTAAATATGAACTTTCGTCCCGATGCCTTTAGTAGTTTCTCCGGAATCGTCGCCACAAAAATCGTTTACGCACATACATACACACACACACACACACACACACACACACACACACACACACACACGCACGCACGCACGCACGCACGCACGCACGCACGCACGCACGCACGCACGCACGCACGCACGCACGCACGCACGCACGCACGCACGCACGCACGCACGCACGCACGCACGCACGCACGCACGCACGCACGCACGCACGCACGCACGCACGCACGCACGCACGCACGCACGCACGCACGCACGCACGCACGCACGCACGCACGCACGCACGCACGCACGCACGCACGCACGCACGCACGCACGCACGCACGCACGCACGCACGCACGCACGCACGCACGCACGCACGCACGCACGCACGCACGCACGCACGCACGCACGCACGCACGCACGCACGCACGCACGCACGCACGCACGCACGCACGCACGCACGCACGCACGCACGCACGCACGCACGCACGCACGCACGCACGCACGCACGCACGCACGCACGCACGCACGCACGCACGCACGCACGCACGCACGCACGCACGCACGCACGCACGCACGCACGCACGCACGCACGCACGCACGCACGCACGCACGCACGCACGCACGCACGCACGCACGCACGCACGCACGCACGCACGCACGCACGCACGCACGCACGCACGCACGCACGCACGCACGCACGCACGCACGCACGCACGCACGCACGCACGCACGCACGCACGCACGCACGCACGCACGCACGCACGCACGCACGCACGCACGCACGCACGCACGCACGCACGCACGCACGCACGCACGCACGCACGCACGCACGCACGCACGCACGCACGCACGCACGCACGCACGCACGCACGCACGCACGCACGCACGCACGCACGCACGCACGCACGCACGCACGCACGCACGCACGCACGCACGCACGCACGCACGCACCCACACACACACACACACACACACACACACACACACACACACACACACACACACACACACACACACACACACACACACACACACACACACACACACACACACACACACACACACACACACACACACACACACACACACACACACACACACACACACACACACACACACACACACACACACACACACACACACACACACACACACACACACACACACACACACACACACACACACACACACACACACACACACACACACACACACACACACACACACACACACACACACACACACACACACACACACACACACACACACACACACACATACAGACATTTTTTTGTACCTTGGTCAAAAATGTCCAAGGGACCCAAAAAGACCTATTTCCGCTAAAATCTCAAATTTTTTTTTCGGCGTGATTACAATACTTTAGCATACTGCGTATGATAAAGTAAAAATCTGATGTGGCCAGGCATATGACTTTATCATACCATATATTAATAGTTTAGCTGCATGAGATTCTATTTGATAGAGATCTGCCATATCTGCATTAAAATAAAGCTATTTAAACTAGACAGATATTTTGATTAGATTTGCAGCATGTAATATCAAAACATCAGCATTTGACACTACCTACTGTCATTAGAATCACAATATCTGTCAAATCCAGGCTAGCTAGTTTTAATAGTATAGTGTTTTAATGCAGTACGAGTGATCTCGATGAAATAGAATTTGCTCATGCGGCTAAAGTATTTATTATACCAAAAAATGTCATAGTCATAAATTATTCAGAATTTCTTCTACATTAATTTATTATTTAACTATTTCGTCATACTACGGATGATAAAGTAAAAAGGTTGTTGATTCTGATGATTAATATATTTTATCTACGACGCACATATAATAAGTTCATTGCATACGCGGCTATGACTATATAATCCCCATCATTATACGCACCAATGATTATAATGACACTAGCGTTGTATAACAATGACAGTTCGTTCAAATAATGACCGCATTATATGAACGAACAGTCATCATTATACAACGCTACTGTCAAAGTCTGTCAAAACCTACGCGGATGACAGTTCGCCTCGCCATCATTGACAAATACAAAGTAAATAATAAAATATTTTGCATAAAATGGAATTTATGAGTCGTAGATAAAACGTCGTATTTGACTCGCACATAATGGATATAAATCGCTCGCATGATTCGCGATTTATATCCTTAATTATGTGCTCGTCAAATAATATACTAATATTGGCTTCTAACATACTATATTTTCGGTATTACCACGTCTTCAATGCTAACTACAAGAGATCATAAAGAATTATGGTCAATATGCCAAATAAGTTTTAAGGTTAACATACCGTCTTACAATCTTTCTTGCATTTATTCGCGAAAACATAACAACATTGCTATCCGCACTTGAAATACACATTGACTTTGTGAACACCAGGATGTTCCAATATTGTTTCACATAGCGTACGTGCGCGCGTGTTTCTCCACCTCATTCGCATTCTCCATATATTTGCGTGTTGAATTGATCTTTCGCAACCGCTGACGTTCTGAATACGGTCAAAAGCTTTAAAATATCCTGGCTACCTGCGGCTCCTGCAGCTAAACTATTAATTTCACCAAAAAATGTTATAGACATAAATTATACAAAATTTCATCTACTTTAATTTATTATTTAACTATTTTGACGAAATTACAGAAATGGTGGCTCATTTGCAAAATCGTTGCAAAACGCTAAGAGTAAATACCCAGTTCCTTTGGGCCCTTTTGAACCAAAAGCTTTTCAGCTCTAAGTTTAGTCATGAAACTTCTAAATATGAACTTTCGGCCCGATACCTTTAGTAGTTTCTCCGGAATCGTCACCACAAAAATCGGGTACACACACACATACACACACACACATACACACACAGACATTTTTTTGTACCTTTGTCAAAAATGTTCAGGGGACCCAAAAAGACCTATTTCCGCTAAAATCAAAATTTTTTTTTCGGCACGATTACAATTCTTTATTATACTGCATATGATAAAGTAAAAACATCCTACCTTATTTCGCCAAATGCCACACACTTATCAAGTTTATAAAGTAAAACGCCGATAAATTTGAAAGCAAAATGCGTTTGAAAACACTAAAATTTTCCAAACCCAATGTGGTCGACAAATCGGTTTGGACGTACATACTTAGAAGCAAAAGAGTGGACTCATCAATACTCATCGACGCGAGGTGAGAAGGAGATATCAACGTTTAGTGCGTTTTTGAATTATGTGAAACTATGGTGATGCAGTTTTACAAATATTTTATGTATGATATAATATACTAATTTCGCATTTGATGAATAGACCGTTTGTACCTTATCTATTATATTAAATTAACGTAGCCAACTTTCTTTATCCACTATTGGCAGGGTGCGCGATGCAAGCGCCTCTACAGGTGTAGGCGGTAGTAGGTCCACGAGGCGTAAATGGTGCAGATGCTAATAAATGTTACAGTTATCTGTACTGTATAAGTGGTCCATTCAAATTTATATTATTTATTTCAATATTTCATTTGTTAACATTTCTTCCTGTATCCGCAATACTTATTGAGTCCCATTATGATTATTTATACCAACGATATGTTATTAGTTCTGACGGATTGGATCACAACATAATGCGCCGTAAAATACTACACATATGAAGGCATTTTAGTTAGGTATTTCTCCGCTACGGGCGCTTAGATCGTCCCCCACCACGGTGTATGCACAGAGCGAATAGGCTGCTACAATGGGTGTGGCAAATTTATGAGGCTTTGATATAATTTAATAGTGACGATTTGTTATTATTTATTGTAACTATTTACCCTAACACAATGTACCTTAAAAAGTATTTGACTTTATGTTGTTATAATATGCGGTTAAAAATGAATAGAAAGTATCTCATTGCTTTATAGATATCTATGTATTATACATTGTAGGTATTTATTCTGCTATACTAACACAATTATTATTGTTCTTTAAGAACAAGAAAAAATATTTAACTTTTTCTTTAATTACTTATCATGGTTAGCATGATTTTGTCAGTCTAGAATCTAAATCAGTAGATTTGAAAAATTCGAAAAGAGTCGACTAAAATAATATTGTCGTCGACAAAATTACCGATGTATGACATTTTGTCAAAGATAATAACATGTATTTTATGCCAATTTCGTACTTTGAAAGTTTCTAAAAAATGCATTAGCTACATACAAAAAATATGACCCAACAGCCCATAAAGAACATATTTACGCAGATTTAAGAAATTAAAGTTTATCTAAAATATTGGATTAATGGATTTAATAAATAATGGATTTTTTAAATATTATTTCGGTCATTCATAAACTATAATAATATATATTTAGAAATAATGATATGTTCAAGAAAGCTGGAGTATGTTAAACCAGAAACCACAAAATTACAAATTTGAACGTTTGTAACATCTACACGTATGTATTGAGATAACGTAACATTCCTGAAAACTATAGCAACATATTGTCACCCGTCTATCGGGTGACAAGGCGACAGAAAAATGGTAAAACGTTCTTGTACGTCTATAACATCTACAATTTTTAATCCAGGTGCTATCATAAGCAACATATTTTATTGCAAATGTAAAGCATCTATTGCTTGTTTCTAAGAAGAATATAAATGCCGGGTTTCATATAAAAATACGCTCATAGAAAAACTACCTCTATTTTTCAACCCCAGTTATTCTATTTTCGGAAAACAGTGAAACACAGGTTAAGGGTTTTAAAATTTACAGTTATTGAGATACAGATAAATTTATAAAAGCAATCACCATCCGTTTTCACCATCTTTATCTGCATTTTAGGAAACTGCTAAAACACATGCTTCTTTATTTTGAAAGATGAATCTGCTGGCCAAATTTTCAGGTATGCAACAGGTATTTTCAGGTATGCACGCACGCACGCACGCACGCACGCACGCACGCACGCACGCACGCACGCACGCACGCACGCACGCACGCACGCACGCACGCACGCACGCACGCACGCACGCACGCACGCACGCACGCACGCACGCACGCACGCACGCACGCACGCACGCACGCACGCACGCACGCACGCACGCACGCACGCACGCACGCACGCACGCACGCACGCACGCACACCCGCACGCACGCACGCACGCACGCACGCACGCACGCACGCACGCACCTAAGAAAAAAATTTGAAAATGAAAATCTGGTTTATTTATACGGTAAGGAGAATATAAAAGCAGATTTTCATGTAAAATCAACCACATTAACTGCATTTGTGGAAAATCTACCAATTTGCACGTTCAACATTTACGTTACAGCTATGGGTACGTTCATAGAAACCATCACCATCAATTTTCCTCCACCTTGTTTTTTTGGTAAATGCTCACATCTGTAACATTTACGGCTTTTGAGATACATAGAGTTACACTAGAATGTAACTTTTTCAAAACTTAATGATTTTTATTGCATATTTTGACAACATTTAAAGCATACATACACTGTACAAATTTCAGAAAGAAACTCTAAAAATTTTCGATTTCACGGCAAAAATTCGAACAGCCCGCTGAAGCTGATTTTATTTCGATTATTGGCTCCCTTTTTAACCACCTCCAATAAGTACATCTTTAAATATTTTTCAGTAATTCTTTTCTGTAGTGTACCCACACTTATCCTCTTTAACATGAAGTTGGTATCATTTATTGTGATATGGCTAATAGTTTTGGAGATATCGATAAAAATATGAGTGGACAAAATTAAAAGTTCGCGCATGTCGTAACACGTCTACATTAAAACCTAGTTTTCTCGGAATCTTGTTTTGTTGGGTGGTTGACACGATTTCGGAAAAACTAACGGGCGCGATGTAAAAAATTCTTGCGGCATTGTATTCGCAGATTAACTCGGGCAAACTAGAATAAACCGGTGTCATCAAAAATTAAATGCTTTATCCAACTTTTACCTTTATCTTACGCAGTATGATAGAGTATTGTAATCGTGCCGAAAAAAAAATTGAGATTTTAGCGGAAATAGGTCTTTTGGGTCCCCTGGATATTTTTGACCCAGGTACAAAAAATCTGATGTGGGATAAAACGACGATAAAACAATAAAAAATGCTTTACAAAAATATTTAAAGGAACGTAAAACGTTTTGATCTAAAAATTATTGAATAAAACACAGCACGCACACTCAGCTACCGCCACCGCCTTCGCCGTCTCCTTCGTTGATCAGGATCAACGTCATCTTCATCGCTGACGTCCCGCTCAGCATCTAGTTGCAGAGGTCCGCGTTGTCGTCGTGCTCGTCCCAGGCTGATCTTGCGAATATTTTTTAACAGTAGGCATTGTCAAAACACCACCTTTTGAAACTACCTACTGTCATTAGAATACATCCGTCATATCTGTCATAACATTTGTCAAATCCTCGCTTACTAGTTTCATATTAATGCAGACACGACCGATCGCGATCAAATAGAATTTGCCCATGCAGCGGCTAAACTATTAATTTTACCAAAACGTATCGTAGACATAAATTATTCAGAATTTCCTCTACTTTAATTTATTATTTAACTATTTTGACGAAATTACAGAAATTGCGGCTCATTTGCAAAATCATTGAAAAAGGCTTAGAATAAACTACCAGCTCCTTTGGACCCTTTTGAACCAAAAGCATTTCAGCTCTAAGTTTGGTCATAAAACTTCGAAATATGAACTTTGGTCCCGCTACCTTGAGTAGTTTCTCTGGAATCGTCGCCACAAAAATCGAGTACACACATACGCACACACACACACATACACACACATACACACAGACATATTTTTGTACCTTGGTCAAAAATGTTCAGGGGACCCATAAAGACCTATTTCCGCTAAAACCTCAATTTTTTTTGGCACGATTACAATACTTCATCATACTGTCTATGATAAAGTAAAAATAGTAATAGTGACTGTAAATCATAAAAACACAAATGGATAAGCATGCTGTTTTGTTGTAACGCACATGAAGACCATTCAACGTATGCGCAAAATAACAGCGGAAATCGATTCAATGTAACTCCTGCAAAGGCGTATACAAGATATCGCCACATAATATCTACCAAGATTCAGTTGACGAATGTTTGTAATAACCTTTCGCTTTCGTTTTCCAAGCTTACATTCACAAAATCTCGTATTCACGTGGCACATCTGCGCGATTTTTCCTTCTTCATGTTTACCTCCGAATATTCTAAATTTTCCTTATCAGAGCACGGGTTATTTCGCCTTTTGCGATAACCCCGTGCCGTGAAGACTACTCCACGCCCGAGATGAAGTCACGTGCGCCGTTTTACATTTTTATCTGTCGCCCGATTCGTTTTTGTTTTCCGTACGTCCACGTCATTTTTTATTTATCGCGCGAGTTTTCAGGACGTGTCAGAACATTCAGGCTGGCCGCGACGTGGCGCGTCGTGAAGCCCAGGGGGCTCGAAGGACCCGAAGGAAAGCGAACTAGAAGATTATGACGGACATGCTTAATATTGTATGCGATAGAGGGGCGCTTGGGATCCACGGCTATCTTGATACCTTTCCCCTATGTTCTATGGTCTCCTTGATGCGATCTACGGTCTAAGTATATTTCATGAACCCGAACAGGATATGCTGTACACTTTACAATGTACGGTGATAAATACTGGACGGGAAATTAGAAATCATAAAGGCTGCTTTAGTATGTGTAGAACTACAGGGCTGTCTCACGGAACTGATACATTGGAAGTTTCTCATGTTCTACTATTTCTGAAAACTTGAAGTTTTGGAATTAGAATTTACTCGATCTGAGCTCCTCAGCTAAAATATTCTAAAGTTAACTATCACGTCTAGTCACCGGAAGTCGGTATCAAGTTTGTTATTTTAAACGGAATGATATAAATTTTATTTTGTTTTCTATTTCTACGTATCAAAATACATCATTTTTGATAATGTTTCCCTATACCAAAATATCACCATTTTTGAGTTTTTTTGATTTTAGTAATTTTTTGGTGATTTCGCGGTTACGTTTAAAATTGAATATCTAGGTTATTATTGAAACTAAGAGGTTCATTACTAGTGGTCCAAAACTAGAAACATAACCAAATAAGACGATGTTTACTTCAATCTCTTGCGGTGCGACACCATACAACTCCTGCTTCCGCCTTTATGGCACCGTTGCCTCCTTTTTTCCTCTTGTTGTCCAAGAGTCCAGCCCTCCTTCTTCCTCATAACGAATACATTATGACCTATGCCCATTTGAGTGAGTTTATTGTGGTTAGTACGTCTGCAGTTTTTAGCTTTGCTTTTATTTCGGTTATTGGTATTCTGTCCTTACACTCCTTACATGATATGTTTTATTGAAAAATGTGTTTTAGGAATCAATATTTTAGGCTCTAGTGTGCCTGCACCCATATAACACGTTCTAGTGTGGAGTAACGATACGCAGTCATATAGTATGTGGTCTGCAGGTTCGGGCGTTTCATCGTAGAATCTGCAGGTATCATCATCTGTTTGACCCTTTTCATGCAGGAAGTGGTAGAGTAGACATTTTCCTATTAGGAAACCTGTTCATAACTTGATGTACCTACTGTCTTGTCAGTACAGAGTTCGTGACTGTTTTTCCCAACTCCGGGTCCTTTGCATCACAGGACGTTTGGTTATGCGAAAGAAGGGCTAGGGTCTGTAAAAAGGAGGCTTAGATCCTTGCTTTGCAAGTCTATCGACAGTTTAATTTCCTTTGTTTCCTTCATATTCAGGCACACACAGCAGATGGACGCTGTTGTTTTTTGCTAGTTTAGGATTTGCTTACAGCTCCAAACCGCTTTGGATTTGCATGTAATTAATTTAATCGTCCTTAGTGCTGTTTGGCTATCTGAGCAGATGCATACTTGCACTTTACGCAGATTCCTTCGTATGCATTCTTTGGCGCATAGTTTAATACCGTCTGAACGTCTCCACCTTAAAGATGGCTGGTGTATTACCAATGGCTTTAGCTACCGTCGCTGAGTCGCCACCAACGGATGCTCTGACCCCTCGACTTTGGAGCATGATATGTATGTAGAATTGTAGAGTCTGTAGAGTGCAGGTTTCATTGCACTTTAATTAAGTGGTTTCATCTATGTATTCATCTATATATCTTGGAAACTATGCAGGCGATTAAGAAAACAAAACAAAAAATAGATTTTTATTTTTGGAGTTCTGTAAAAAAAACCCGGGATTAAATTTATTAAAAAATATATTCATGGTGGTAAATGATTGCAATTACGAAATACAATAGATATAATAAAATGAAAGTACTCACGCTGTAAAAAAATATGGTGAAATGCTTTATTTTGAAAATTTAGCGGGTTTGAACACTTCATTGTTATTTGCAAATTATATATTTGAATAAGTTGGACTGTACATGGTATCAAGCGTGCGAAAATAAACACGATGCGAGATGGCGCTTCTATTTCGGTAAAACTCACCAAAAACCGCGTGTCTGTTGTCTGCGTTCGATATATTAAATAAATATGAGGTACGTGGCGGCGCCCCACTCGTGGCGGTGATATCCTCCATTCGAAAGCTGCGATCCTTTCATACATATTGACGGGGCTGAGCCCCTTTAGACTCCGGCCGATGACATTTGGATTCCATTTGTGTAAAACATCGAATCTGATTTTTCACGTTTTCACGAAACGCGTGTATATTACCTTTACGTGGCCTGAATGCTGAACATGCGGGTGTATTTTAATTTTTTCGCAGATTCTTTGGGCGATCCGTGGCGATCCGATCATTGACTGACTAAGCCTGCTTGTAATAAATTGTTGATTGTTTTGTTTGAATATTCTATTCGTGTGTCTGTCTGTGTACATGATAACAGCCGTAATTTTGGAGCAATTGATCTGAAATTTGGTATAAAAGTTTATCTCTCAAAAAGTAAGGACTTCATTAATGTGCAAAATCAGATAGAAAAAAATATTTTAACTAATCATTTTTTTACTTGTTCCTGTTTCATTTTGATTTCTTATCTTCCCATTCCCTAATGTTACATCCCTTATTTTATCCCTCATTCCATCAATATGTCCTTTCTCTTCTTTTACCTAAAGTTTACCTCAAGAAAAGTCTCATTTTCTGCTCATCACAGCTTGTTGCTAACATTATAAAAATCACTGATTACTCTATTGAGAATTTATTTGAATGCAACAACAAATGATCCTCCTTTCCACACTCTTTTGATGTATTCTTAATGGTAAATAAAACACTTGAGGTTTTACTTTTAAAAGAGTTATAAATACCAGTATGTTTACTATTAAAACAGAATTTATTTACCAATAGGTACGTACAGTCGTAATATTTACAGTTCTAGATATAGGCGAATTCATAAAAACCTCCACCACCCATTTTCTTACGGCCCTATCTGTATCTTAGGGAAACGATAAAACTCATGTTTGTTTACTTTTTGAAGGAGAATGTAAATACAATGATTCAGATCTGTGACACCAATTGGTAAATAAAACTGACGACTGATATGTTTTTTTAGTGTTCAGAATATCATGGTTGAAAATATAACAAACATAATACGGGGTGCCATTTACAATTTACTAGATTTGTGATTCCCTAAAACCGGGGAAGTCACACCGCCCTCTTTAGCCAGTCCAGGCTCTGGACAAAAGCAAAGCGCCATGGTAAGGGAACGTTCCTGATTCTGTCCTTTGTGTGTCAGGATGCGGCAAAAGCATTTACTTTCTGGTCTTCTAGCTTTAGAAAAGCTTTAGAAAAATTGTGTATTCCATTTACGAAGATTTTGAGCATGATTTCCACCCCGCTGCACGGAATTGACTTGAATCACTATAATAATAAAAAGTCCTTCCTTAAAACTGCTGAATTCTTCGATTCGCCATATTATTAAAAATGCGTAGGTCTTCATTCAGATCAACTGACTTCGTTCTTTCTTTTCGAAGACGAGACACACCCTGCCTGCCATTCTTTCATGACCCAATGACAGCCTGTGAGGCCTATTGATTGCAGTCAAGGATGAAAACGTAGATTCGCACACAGCAGTGCTACAACCTATGGTCCCCACAGATGCAAACAGTTCATATGTATCTTTGAAGGCCTCTCGCTGCCTGTACAAAACTTTCATTGTCTTTTCCGTTCTATTCTCGCGACAACGCACATAATCTTTAACCACAGCAGCCCCGTCCCTTTATTGAATTATTAGACCTAAAAAAATAGGCAAAATTAGTTTTGTTTATTTTTCTCACACCTAAATTTTTCAAAGGTACCATTTTGTCTACATCCATCTCATCAAGACTCGCTAAAGAATTTAGTAAATCGTCGTAGTCCGAAAATCTTCTTTGTAATTCAGCAATTAGTATCTCCAACGTTTGGAAATACTCAGATTTAAATGGCTGATAGTCCTGGTCTTCTATATTTTGTCTCGCGAGGAACAGGAAGGGCCATATATCAAGTAGTCATCCATGCGATTAGATTTTGACCTGCCTCTTATGGGTCTTGGTCCTATTTTACCTTGGTCCTATGGCAAACGGAATCGCCGTTTGCCATAGACTTAAGTTCTTCCAAAATTATATATATACCTATGATCTGGTCTTAGTTTCGTTATTTCATGGACGCACTTTATGATTCTTATGTCGTCTTTCAATCCTGCGCTCCGGGCTTGGAAAGCTGTTTTGCCACAACAATAGCTATTTGGAATTCTAAACTCAGCATGGCTTTAGGTCCTATTGTTTTGTTTGGGATATATGTCTAAAATATGTTGTTTTATTGGTTCTCAGATTTGTGCAATATCAAAAACCATGCCATGGCTAATATTACCAACATGTTTCATCAAACCTGTTTCCATAGGACTAGGAGTAGCAATTGTATTTTGCGCTTGCATCTGTTGTGGAATGAGGCTCATCGACGTCAATATCCTCTTCAACTCTTCGTTTTTTGGTGAATCTATCTTATTTATCGCAAAATCAATCAATCTTCAATTCACAGTAATAAACAAGGAATTGTATCGTTACCCGACTGAAACACAGTACCAACACAACACTAACCAACACCATAGACAATTAACTTCTAATTTGCTTATTTTAGTTCATATGGGGACTCACCATACCACAGATTGCAATACCAGAACAGCTACACATACCATACCTACAAATTCTTCAAAAGCTATCTATAGGCTGAATATAGAATTAGTATACATATTTTACATCATGTCATACTATGAACAAACAGTTTACTGAGCATATTATCTTAATAGATGGTATTTCTTAACACTATGCCCCTACCCCCTAGCTACGGCCCTGAGTTCACCTCCAAATGTCTTCTATTCAGCCACTCCACAAAGTTGGGTATGAGGCAATGGGTCCATCCGTCCATGTTCGTCCTTGTCCCACTCCATCTTCCCTATATCAGGCATCTGTTGTGGCTCTTCGATCGTTGGCGCGGGTGACACCTTCTTCTCGCATACCGGTGCCTTCTGTGCTCTGCTTTTAGGTGAACTAGCATCAGTGACGCGATCCACAGGCCCGCCATGGTAGATACGGTCCTGTACGCCGATGACACTCCAATGTCCGCTCTTCCAGGCACTCGTAGGAACCGGTACACCCAGTTTGCATCCGCCCAAACCGGTGCTGCATAGAGCATTACCGACTCCACGCACGGACACGAGTTCTCTCCCTTTCGCTACCGCTAGTCGCCTCAACCTTGGCAGCACGTTAATAAACAATATATGATTAGTTTTCTCCCCAATCTTGACGCCACCTTTTCTACGTGATTTCTGTACCTGAGATTATTTTATATTCTCACTCCCAGGTATTTGATGATGTCTCCGGGCTGGATTGGTGTCTCCACTGTCACGTTTGTTTTTGCAGCTAGCTCCAGCCATCTGTCAGCCATCCATGTGATAATTCTTTCAATGTCAGAGTTTCCCTTCGAGCTAGCGCAGCGGATCATCCGGGTACGTCACCTGTTCGACTCCATGCAGCCCCAGACGCAACACCCCATCTACGGCGGGGTGTTGCCACCCCATCTACGGGGCGGGGTGTTGCCGGAGCGTTGATCTCAGAATCAATCCTTTTGGGTCACCGCTTGTTGTCTTCGTCCTACAAGTTCTTCATTCTTTATCCCTTTAAGATGCTTAATCTGTACTGGAGGTAACTTCTTATCATCTTCAACAGGTACAGGCTTATGCTTCTCGTTTCCAGGTTTGCGATGGTGTGGTCCCATGCTACCGTACTGAATTCCTAACGTCAAGTGTGACCAGTATGCACATTATGCACAACCGTTTTTTCTCCTTGCTTTCTGCTTGGGCCTCTTCGCTTTGTCCATCATTTTTTTTATGTTTATAGGGAACTGGAGACAAAGCGAGATTTATCTGGGCATCACTATATTATTTTATATCTATGTAAGACACTATACACGTTATATACATATATATGTACTACGTACCTCTGATTCTATGTACAACACGTTACATTTTAGAATAAAGTTTGTTTATTATTATTATTATTATTATTATTATGATTATTATTATCACGGGCCTTACCGCGTCGACAGTTGACCTTCTTCGGAAGCCATACTGCTTGCCCGCCAGGGGAGGACACCGGAGGCCAGGGGAGCTAGTCTGTAATCTAGCCCTTTTAGTCGACTTTCCAGTATGTGTTCCATTATCGTACTATAGTATTTAGCAGGCAAATGGGCCTAGAATTTCGCAACTCTTCTTCCTGGGCGGCTGTTTTGGCCACAAGGAGGAAGCAAGACGTATTCTACGCTTTCGGGTAATATATTCCCATCTCCTCTCTCTTCTCCTCGGCGGTGTCAAGTAGTGAGAACAGTTTGTCCAATACTACTATCGGAGAACGTCAGGTTTGGGGGAAGTAGTCGGGCTTTTAGCCTCTCCGTATATTTATTACCTTATCATATCCTGACGCTCCGCGCCTCAGCCCCGAGGCAGCTATGCCATATGACTCCCCATAATGTGCGGAGTCATGTATTAAACAAATGTTTTAGAATTTGTTTGGAGTTTGTTTGCAAGTTTGTGGGCCCTTTCATTGCGTGATATTTGTACGTGTGTCGGCACCGTACCAGTTTTAATATTTTCAACATGTTGGGTAATCCTTGACGGAGGTCCTACCCGTCCTACCTTCGAAACATCTAAGTAGTCTAAGAAAAAATTTAAAATAAAACCTAAATATATGTAAAATAAATACTTAAATAAAAACTAAATTGAAAATGAAAAATAGATATAAAAGAATCCGTAGAATGGTAGGTTCCTACCAATATTTATAACAATATTGGGAGACACAGATGTATATCTCTATCAAGGTCAAAGCAGCCCAAATAATATTTCCAGTAATATTATTATTACAAAAGGTACTTTACTCTTATCTCATATTCATACATTCTGAACTGCTCGGTATATAACTTCTGTTTTTAGTTTTAGTTGGATATCTTCTTTTAGTGTAACCACCATCTTTAAATGGGGAATAACATTTTCTGAGAAATTATTTTCCAGGACATACTCAACTAAATGTAGTTTTCTAGAATATAATATTTAGAGCTGATCAAGCAAGTATTGATTTTTAGAAGGCCATCCTACAATATTTGTTATCCTAGCACAGTATTGACTTGAGTTTAACTTTCCACTATTGCAATAGATACTAATCGAGTTGATAAATTATGTAATCGTATTATTGTTTGCGTTGTTATTCAAAATTATATTATTGTATAGTTTGAAATTAATATTTTCATTGTTTGGACTGACCCTTCCCTGAAACCTTCACTGCCAATACGATATTTTTGACGCGATTTCGGAGAATTGCCGCGGACGGCCAGGTAGGGGATGGATCTGGTTTCCGCGAAGGGCCATTTTCGTCTCGTGTTTCGCCGATTTTCGTTCGAGAAGGGTTCGCGATCTGCCGGTGGATGCGGTCCGCGGGGATGTAACCCAGCCACCGTGACTAACTGGCTGTCACGGGGCTGGCCTCCCTCTGACTGACAGTGCCCTCTGCAGGGGCTGAAGTGATACGGATATCGGCGATGCAACGACCCCGTCAGCTTACCGCGACGTTTGCTAGCCGCCCCCGATTTCTCCTTCCGATAAATTACTTCAATTTTTCACACTTACCCCGTCGGAAATGGAAAGGTCATTTGCCTAACGGTACCTCTGCAAGGAAACGATTTTTTAGATTTAAGTATTGCTGACGATTGTAAGGGAACTTTTAGAAATAGTAGGGGTTTCCCAGTTGATTCCCACAGTACCTACGGCTTTTCAGTAACAATTGAACAATATAGAGGGTAAAATGTTTCTGTTCTTACAATTTACACACACTGTACCTGTACGGTGAACTGGGTTATTCAAAATTTGAGCAGATTTAATATTCACCTTATGTATTTGCAATGAAGTTCAAAAAGTTGCCTTATAACGTACACAGAAATAAAACATTTGAATAAAAATTACGAAATTTAATGTTTTCAAGCTGATTGACTGTTGTTTGTGGATAATATTACTTTCTCATTTTGACGTGAATACACATATTTTGACGCCCATTAAGCTTCAACTTCTACTTTTAAAGTAAAATTTTAAATTTTCCGCAAGTTTTGGTGGCAAGGATTCTCATTCTCACCAAGTTATTTGGATTTTCGCAAAATGGTAGAAATGGTGCAACTTCTCTATTTCAAAAGAATAGTCCAAAAGAATTATCAGTTTTCAGTTTTTGTGGAACCCTTCACTAGAGATTTGAAAAGATGGTAACCTCATCGTAACACTTTTTACTTTATCATACGCAGTATGTAAAGTATTGTAATCGTGCCGAAAAAAGAAAATGAGATTTTAGCGGAAATAGGTGTTTTTGGGTCCCCTGAACATTTTTGACCAAGGTCCAAAAAAATTTCTGTGTGTGTGTGTGTGTGTGTGTGTGTGTGTGTGTGTGTGTGTGTGTGTGTGTGTGTGTGTGTGTGTAAACGATTTTTGTGGAGACGATTGCGGAGAAACTACTGAAGGTATCGGAACGGAAGTTCATATTTAGAAGTTTCATGACCTAACTTAGAGCTGAAAAGCTTTTGGTTCACAAGGGTCCAAAGGAACTGGTAGTTTATTCTAAGCCTTTTTCAAGGATTTTGCAAATGAGCCGCCATTTCTGTAATTTCGTCAAAATAGTTAAATAATAAATTAAACTAGAGGAAATTTTGAATAATTTATGTTTATGACATTTTTTCGTAAAATTCATAGTTTAGCTGCAAGAGCAAATTCTATTTGATCGAGATCGGTCGCATCTGCATTGATATAAAATTACATAGTAGCCAGGATTTTGACAAATATTTTTTTGTGTTGTCACATTTTAAAACAGCTGATCTCATCAGAGGTTGGAGAACCACTATGGAACGTTGCCGCTCTAGTGCGGCAAATTATAATATACAAATTTCAAATAAAATAAGATCTCCAATTTGATTGTTTGTTGATAAGATATATCCACCCGTCTTTATATCTAATTCTAAAAACAATAAATTGAGAAAATTATGAATAGTATAGCGATGAGTGTAGTTTTATTTTAGTATGTTGGTAGGGATGTGTCATGAACAATTATAAATATGTCAGAATTTGAATTACCTTTTTAAGGTGCGTTTTCATTAGTGATAATGGCAGTGGTAGCAGACGCCATTATAGTATTTCAAATAGAAAATTGCTAGTGACTCATGTTTATGTACATGCAAACTAATATGTGTCACTATCACGAATGTAAGAAATACTATAATTTCGTATTCTACCACCGCCATTAGCTACCATTACCAACACAATAAACGTTGATGTCGCTCCTGCCAAAAACTAGATAGCGCGACTCGCTCACATGCAACGGCGACACTCCGCCTTCGGTGACGCGCCGCATCACCGCTCGTCGCGCTATTCCGTACTTTCGGCATTTGTGACATAAATAACTATTATTCTAATGACGTAGTGTAGGTAGTGTCAAATGCTGATGCTTTGACAATACCTACGATTTATCTCAATAGAATAGATTCTCATGCTGCTAAACTATTAATTTTATATATTGTATGATAAAGTCATGTGCCTGGCCACATCAGATTTTTTTACTTTATCATAGGCAGTATGATGAAGTATAGTAATAATGCCGAAAAAACAAATTGAGATTTTAGCGGAAATAGGTCTTTTTGGGTCCCCTGGACATTTTTGACCAAGGTACAAAAATGTCTGTGTGTGATGTGTGTGTATGTGTGTGTGTATGTGTGTGTGTATGAGTGTGTGTACCCGATTTTTGTGGAGACGATTCCGGAGAAACTACTAAAGGTATCGGGCTGAAAGTTCATATTTAGAAGTTTCATGACTAAAATTAGAGCTGAAAAGCTTGTAGTTCAAAAGGGTCCAAAGGAACTGGGTATTTACTCTTAGCATTTTGCAACGATTTTTCAAATAAGCCGCCATTTCTGTAATTTCGTCCAAATAGATAAATAATAAATTAAAGTAGAGAAAATTTTGTATCATTTATGTCTATAACATTTTTTGGTAAAATTAATAGTTTAGCTGCAAGAGCAAATTCTAATTGATCGAAATCGTGTCTGCATTAATAGTAGGTAGCCAGGATATTTTGAAACTTTTGACAGTATTCAGAACGTCAGCGGTTTCGAAACGTCAATTCATCACGCAAATGTATAGAGGATGCGATAAGGGGGAGACACACGCGCGCACGTACGCTTTGTGAAACAATATTGGAACATAGTGGTGTTCACAAAGTCAATGTGTATTTCAAGCGCGGATAGCAATGTTGTTATGTTTTCGCGCATAAATGCAAGAAAGATTGTAAGACGGTATGTCAACCTTAAAAATTATGGAATATTGAGCAAGATTCTTTATGATGTTTTGTTGTTAAGACTGAAGACGTGGTAATACCCAAAAATATAGGATGCTAGAAGCCAATATAATATATTAATCCTCAGAATCAACAACCTTTTTGTTTTATCATACGTAGTATGACAAAGTATAGTAATCGACGTGGCGAAATTGTTCTTTTAAATTTTAGCGGAAATATGTCGTATTGGGTCCCCTAAGCATTTTTGAGCCGCTATATCTGGAATTTCGTCGAAATAGTTAAATAATAAATTAATGTAGAGGAAATTCTAAATAATTTATGACTATGACATTTTTTGGTAAAATAAATAGTTTAGCCGCATGAGCAAATTCTATTTCATCGAGATCGCTCGTACTGCATTAAAACACTATAGTATTAAAACTAGTTAGCTATAGCAAATTAGTTAATGCAGACATGGCCGATCTCGATCAACTAGAATCTCATGCAGCTAAACTATTAATATATGGTATGATAAAGTCATGTGCCTGGCCACATCAGGTTTTTTACGTCTGTGACATCGCCGTTTTTTTTTATAATCGGGTAACTCATTCAAATTCGTAACGCATTCAAACTTAGTTAGCGAGGATTTCACAATTATTTTCATTCTGACAATAGGTAGTGTCAAAGGCTGGTTTTTTGACAATACCTACTGTCAATATTATCCATATACGTATTAGGGATTATACGGAGCTTGTCCTATAGCGCACATGTGTAGTCTCGGTTCCCACAATGTGAGACAGAGATATATATCTTGTCTACCGATGTGGTGCCCGGGATCAAACTGCGCATGCGTGGCTAGTAGTTATTAGCACCGTCGACAGATGGGGCTTAAAGTGCGCGGTCGGTATTACCGCGGCCGTTAGCCGGTAAAATTCAGCATCACTAACGCTGAACCAGGGACACCCATAGATAACCTTATACATGTGGTAGCTCACTAACGCCTAACCACTGACAGCCCATAGATAACCTTATACATGTGGCAGCTGGTGGCAGCACTGTGGCACCCTATGGATCCAATCCAGCCAATCGAGTCCACGAACTTGACGCATGCGTAGTGTGTCCAGTGGCACTACGTTGGATGAGATAGAGATATATGTCGCAACGCTAGTGTTGGAACAGCTTGCTGTTACCAACATTCTTTATATCATTTTGTATTTATATGATATTATCAACATATCTGCCAAATTCTGACTAACTTGTGTTATTTTAATGCAGACAGGATCGATCTCGATCAATGATAAAGTCATGGCCACATCATATTTTTTATTTATTTTTATGTTCATTATGTTTATGAATACCATCACCACCCATCCCCTATCCATCTATATGCGTTTGCAGAAAATAGTAAAATACGTTATTATTTGTTTTTAAAGGACAATCTATAACGTCAGTCAGTCAGTCAGTCTGTAAAGTCAGCGATTTTTGAGATTTAGCCTTTATAGTCAACTATCAACTTCTATTTTTACCCTGTTAGACAAGAAAACAAAAGAAAAGCAATTTGTGGAAGAACGTACACAGATAAAAATAAACGATAGTTCTGGAAAGTACAAAGCAAAAATAATACTATATAATTACATCAGCCGATCATTCACAGATATCTGAAAGGCTGGGTAGTCTTTTTAGTGTGAAACCATTGTGAATCGTTTTTTTGTTAATTGTTTACTTTTCCGTAATTTCAATGCTTTAATAAGTTAAATCATAGCAAAAAAAAATTCAAAATGTTGGCCACCAAACTAGCTCAAGAAGAATATACTGTTCCATGATAAATATGTTCGCAAACATTTCGTATTCTCTGCTGCATATTTTCTGCGAACATAATTTAAGTAAGTTTTCATGTAGGTACTACGATGTTAATAAAAAAACTCGCCGTTTAATATTTACAGGGAGAATTTCAAAATCTCTGCTTTCTTTTGGCAGATGATTAAAAATGATGTACCTGGAAGAAAAGTAATGCTATTTGAAAATTAAAAGATGAAGGTGTGCGACCTAAACCCAACTAAACGTTAAGACATCAAAAGTTATGTATCATGTGTTTTAAAACTGTATTTATCGCGGTTGAATTTTGATTATCCATTTACGACCCTTTAAAAATTTACATCGAACTACCTGTATATGTTGAGCGACTTTCGTAAACGCGTACAGCCATAACCGGAAGGACGATGTACTTGTAGTGGGGCGGCAGCAAAAGGAGCTTGAGTGACATAATTTGCCAAGGGAATATATCTTCCACGCTTACCTACCCTGAAGGTGTTCGGTAACAAAACGTCTTAGTTTCTGGAGTGGCACTATCTGCAGCATACGATATTACTACCTCACTTTTTGTTACATCAATCCCTTTTCAAATTTAACGACACCGACTTACGATAAGAAAGAATTAGTATGATATTGCAAGTACATCTAAAACACAATTACAACTATTACTACACTATTACAACAATTTTTCTCATTGATCATCAACTTTCTTATTTCTTACTGACACTAGCCTGGTTATTATTTGCTCGATTTTTATCCAAATTTATGTTAATATTAACTTTACTAGTAATAGTAATAAGCAAGTAATAAAAGCAAACACGAGAAGTGACATTAAAGGGTAAGGAAGTCATGAGAACGATGTTTCAGCAAGAGCTGAGTACGAGTTACAATTCCTCAAAATTCAGTTTAAACTAGTAAGAAAATTAACGTCAGCCGGGCCGAAGTTAAAATACCCCCACCGTAAAATATTTTTGGTGTAGAATTTGAAAAAAATGGAGTTAACCGATTTTGCCAATCACGAACTTGTTGTTTTTTAAGAGATAAGTTTGTATAGGAAATTTCAGATCAATTGGTCTAAAATTACGGCAGTTCTAGTGTAAATTTGAAAAATGGAGTTTTGCCGATTTTGCCAATTCAAGAACTCGTCTTTACTTGTTAAGAGATAAGCTGTTTACTAAATTTCAGAACAACTGCTCTATAATTACTGCAGTGATCGCGTGAATTCGAAAGAAAATGGAGTTAACTAATTTTGCCCATTTTCGAACTTCTCCTTACCTTTTAAGATAAGCTTGTATATTACTTTTCGATTTCATGAACATTGATTGCTCTGATAATTATAGAGTTTTATCTAAGGTTTGGTTTGCTAGTGGCACGACTAAAAAAGCAGGTAAATTTTACAGGAGAAATCTTTGAAAATTTTGTTTGTTAGATTGGGATAAAATTTATTTTAATGGGCGATCTACTGTTAAAGGGAAAACGTGACACTTGTCAAAAGGGCACCAGCTCATTGATCACGAAAGTGAGCTCCACCAGCTCACTTTTGTTTAAAAAAAATGTTTTTTTTAGTTTACAGCAAATCTGCTTCCATACAACAAATAAAATATAGAATATTTGACTATTCTAGAATAGAGGTAAACATCACATTAAAAGTTTGCATATTACTTAATAATATCGATTTTTAGTCTAAATGTTAATGTTTTAATGGAACAAATAACTATTCTTACATATTAATTCTAGTATCTAAACCAGTTTTTAAAATTTAAGAACCGGTATTCAAATACCATACAAAACCGGTTTTTAAAACGTGTTTTTAAAACAATACCCATTATTCTTACACATTAATTCTAGTATCTAAAATCGTCGAGATCTTTCATGTCTGCATTAAAATAAAACTATTTAACCAGGATTTGACAGATTATTTCATTCTATTGACAGTCGGTAGTGTCAAACGCTGGCATTTTTACAATTCCTACTGTTTCATCACCAAGGTGATAAGCTTGTTCAAAAGGGTCCAATGGAACTGTAAGTTTACTCTTAGCATATTTTAACGTTTTTGCAAATGAGCCGCAATTTCTGTAATTTCGTCAAAATAGTTAAATAATAAATTAAAGTAGAGGAGATTTTGTGTAATTTATGACTATGACATTTTTTGGTCAAATTAATAGTTTAGCTGCATAAGCAAATTCTATTAATCCGAGAGCCCGCGACAAAATTCTACCCTCATAAAACATCACTCTCATTCTTTTGTGACTTATAGATAAATACATGTTCTCTCATAATAACTTGGTGTGCCTAACCCCATTTGGCTGGAAGTACTTGGCACACCTCCCTGAAGGGCAGTCGGTGTACCAATACCCTCATCGAACATCGCGCCCATTTTTTATAACAAGAAACTTTGAGTCTTCTTATTACCAGAAACGTTGGTGTGCCTAGTCGGAAATGGCCGGAAGTGGGTTGCAGACCACTTATTTAACAGACGATGGTATCTGCGTTACCTTACAAAACACATGTGTCTAATTTTAAACAATTATAGAAGAATATATGTACTTTCATAGTAGTTTAGTCCAACCAACCCCGGTTGGCCGGAACGGTCTGGCACACCGACTTCAACAGTTAACATCGTCCGTATACCATCACAATCATCGAACATCTCGCTCATTTTTTGGCATAACAAAGTTTACGGGTACTTATTACCAGAAACGTTGGTGTGCCTAGCCGGAAATGGCCGGAAGTGGGTTGCAGACCAGATATTCAAAAGACGATGGTATCTGCGTTACGGCCGATGTTAATCGGTGTGCCAGACCGTTCCGGCCAACCGGGGTTGGTTGTACTAAACTACTATGAAAGTAGATATATTCTTGTATAACTGTGGTAAATTTGACACATGTTTTTTTGTGAGGTAACGCAGATATCATCGTCTGTTAAATAACTGGTCTGCAACCCACTTCCGGCCATTTCCGGCTTGGCACACCAACGTGTCTGGTAATAAGTAGCCGTAAACTTTGTTATACCAAAAAATGAGCGAGATGTTCGATGATTGTGCTGATATACGGACGATGTTAACTATTGAAGTCGGTGTGCCAGACCGTTCCGGCCAACCGGGGTTGGTTGGACTAAACTACTATGAAAGTACATGTGTTCTTCTATAATTGTGGCAAATTTGACACATGTGTTTTGTAAGGTAACGCAGATACCATCGTCTGTTAAATAAGTGGTCTGCAACCCACTTCCGGCCATTTCCGGCTAGGCACACCAACGTTTCTGGTAATAAGTAGCCGTAAACTTTGTTATGCCAAAAAATGAGCGAGATGTTCGATGATTGTGATGGTATACGGACGATGTTAACTGTTGAAGTCGGTGTGCCAGACCGTTCTGGCCAACCGGGGATGGTTGGACTAAACTACTATGAAAGTACATATATTCTTCTGTAATTGTGGCAAATTTGACACATGTGTTTTGTAAGGTAACGCCAGATACCATCGTCTGTTAAATAAGTGGTCTGCAACCCACCTCCGGCCATTTCCAGCACGGCACACCAACGTTTCTGGTAATAAGAAGACTCAAAGATTCTTGTTATAAAAAATGTCCTGCCATTCAGGGAGGTGTGCCAAGTACTTCCGGCCAAATGGGGTTAGGCACACCAAGTTATTATGAGAGAACATGTATTTATCTATAAGTCACAAAAGAATGAGACTGATGTTTTATGAGGGTAGAATTTTGTCGCGGGCTCTCGGTCTATATTTGATCAATATCGCTCGTACTACATTAAAACTAGTTTTTGTTTGTTTTATTTTAGCCACGCGTATGCCCCTTTAAAGAAACTGGGTTAGTCAAGACTTCACGTAGTCTTTAATTTTTCGAGGATATTCGGTGAATCTATCATAAATTCGTAACAAGTGTTTGTTATTTTTTCTTTTTTCCCCCTAAGTAACGCAATGAAAACGTATAAAAAACCATGCACAAAATCTATGTTCCACAGCTACCAAATATTCTTTATCAAAAAACTTTCAAATATTGTTAGCTCAAAAATGATCGTATGTAAAGATCACTACATATTTTGTGTTTCGAATTTGCGGCGCATGCTTATATTAATGACTCTCTTCATATTTCTGTACACTAAAGCACCGTTTAAAGGCTCTTCATATTTTTGTACAGTCTAGTGATGTCAAACCCGCGGCCCTAGCACTCGATTTTTTGAGTTGGCTCGCACTTAATTGAACGTGTTTGGTTCGAAAAAAGCGAGCGCTCGAACAGCCCCACTAAATAGTATGTTAAAGTCATGTGTCTGGCCACATCAGATTTTTTCGGATAAATATCCTTTCTCGTTTTCACTAACAAATTTAACATTTTCTGCAGCATTGTCTTGTGCCGGAACTAAAACAGCAAGACTGTAAGACCGTTGACAAAACGCAAATCCTCCCTCCAGTTTTTAGTTTTATTGTCTTCCATCCAAGCTACAATCATACCTTCCACGACGCGATTAGCCCTTTCGACACTGCCTTGGCTTTGTGAATGCCTTGGCTTACCATGCACAATTTAAAGTTCTGGTGACATACACTTTAATTCTTCTATAACGCAAAATTCTCGCCCAATATCGGATTGTAACACTGAGCGTGCCCCGAAAATACAGAATAAGTCCACTAAACGATATTCTACTTGTGCTGCCATTTTAGTTTTCAGTGTTTGAAGGCTCATATATTTGCT
Organism: Melinopterus prodromus; assembly: GCA_964023965.1. Taxonomy (NCBI): domain Eukaryota; kingdom Metazoa; phylum Arthropoda; class Insecta; order Coleoptera; family Scarabaeidae; genus Melinopterus; species Melinopterus prodromus. Next base: position 21,779,121 of record OZ030396.1, read on the forward strand.
TAAATGGTCTTGGTAGTTCATAATAAACCTATATTTCCTATCTGCACAAGTTATATACAAACGAAATATAGAAAAATCTCTTAAATCAACCTGAGCCCGCATGTGGACTTCGTTGAAGAGCATCAGCTCGACAATCATTCCTTTTTTCGGACGTGCCCGCTTCTTTAGGCATGAATGACAATTTTCCACTACACTTACCAGTCAGTGCATACATTTACTGATTTGTATAGTAGAAGTATTCACAACCAATAAAATTTACATTGTTACTAGTAGATGCATACGTTTTCTAACCAACTTTCGTAGAAGTATGCACAAATAAAGCACGCGGTAATCTAAATGTATACTTTTACTAGTAGAAGTGCACAACAAAATTACGTCGAATTCTATTGGCTCCCGCTGTGGTCAACATAACCTAATATAATTCTTACCAGAACAAAACAATTATGATCAAAAGGAGGCGCAATACGAATTACGAAGGAAACCATTGAAATAAATAAGTTGAACAGCATTCTTAAAAGTATAGTCGAGTTCTCATGCAGTGCAGGTATGTCCTGAGTAGTTGATTTCAATACAAACACTCTAGCTCATAAATTGTCCCTAGAACAACCAGTGAACATAATGGAGAAAGGTAGTTTGTCGGGCAATTCCGTCATGCGAAGAAGCAACCGTAGACACGTGTTTCGGACTATTAGTCCTCATCATTACGGTATAGACAAGGAGCTCAGACAAATAAAGAGATATGGACGGAGCATAGCATAGGTTTGTTTGAAGCCAACACCCCGCAACTGAGAAGCGAGGGGGGTTAGGCAAACGTAAACAAACTGGACACTTGAAAATAGGCGGCGCGCATGTTTTTAGCTTGGGGGTTCATGTTGACAATTTAACAAACTACATTTTTCTGAATCATTTATTTAAGATCTTATTGTATCATATCTTTTGTTTATTGAATGTGACACTTACTGAAATTTATTAACAATAATGGTAATTATATTGTTTAGGTAATATAAGTACTGTAATAATGCTAATAAAATGCAATCTGTGCCGAAGAAACACTTTTACCTGACAATTATTGTTAATAAGACCTCTATGTTTTTAACTATTGATCATAAGTTAAAATAGTTCATATCTATGGCATAACTTTGTTTGAAATTCAAAGCATGCACGTCATATCTACTTTCATAGATTCAAATTGACGATGATCTAATTAAAGTTCTTAACCAGTACTTATTAAAATAAAATGCACTCAAAGAATGTTTACCTTTTATTTCATTTTCTAATCCTCAATAAAACGTAAAACTTAAAAAAAACGTAAATAATTTGTTTTACATGTGTTACATTATAAGATAACATTATAACTATACAGGTGTACTAATTTATGATGTTTTACAATAGTTTAATAATTATTTCGATTATACTAGTATATTATAAGATATAAAGCACATTTACAAAAAGAATTCGAATACATTATTGATGACTAAATAATATTTTCTTTGTAAGACGATCACTGCACACATAAGAACTTAGTAGTAAAGTTTCCCATTCCTCCACCGATATTTGTAAATTATCCATCCATGTTTGTCGTAGTTCTGCATTAGTAGGAATTCTATAAAAAAAGATCATATAAACCAAAAAACAAGTTCACTTAACCATGATACTCTTTCATGGTATCAGTATAAACTAATTTTAATCAAAGGCACTTATAAAACCATAACTATCCTTCACGAACGCTCATGGAAATTGAGGTTATTTGACTTACCTGTGAAAACTAACGCTAATTCTTGGCAAATACTTCTGCCAACATAAAACACAGCTCCTTCCCATTGCTGTATTGTTTAAATATACCTTTAAAAATTGCACAATCCTTATATATAAACGCTGAAATAATACCGAAGCAGATTGTTCACAACGGTTCACATAAACACAAACCACAACAGACTCCGTCATAGCACCTCTAGCCAATCAGAAGCGTTGGTTTGCCTGCATTGTAAACATCAAGTGTACTAGGGTAAACATTCTATGTTGGCTTCACGCTTCAATACGAGAGAGCGGTGTCCATATCTCTTTATTTGTCTGAGACAAGGAGTAAGATGGACACTCAATGGAAAAACACTCAAGTGGAGACCATAAGGGGGGTGCCCAATGGCGCTAATTTGGTGCTTATTATCTCACCGTCGATAAACTAGTGAACATAATGTTTTGCAAAATACCAAAGCAGAATAATAATGCATAATGAAATGTTTATGTAATTTATGGGTCGATTCTGTGTTTTCAACCGTAAGGTACAGATCTGTATGTTACGGATGTCTGTAACGGGCGACGATACAGAATTCCCGTAAAGTGGTATTCTGTGCACGCTCCTGTACGAAGGTGCGATACGGAAGACCCGCTACAGACACTTCACACAGAATAGCACTTTTACCGTAGCGGTCATAACGCTTACAGGTTTGCCCTTACAGACACTACAGGAGTGCACAGAATCGACCCATAATGTACCTACTCACCATGTTGTATTATTAATATATTGTAATAAATAAACTCATGGATAAGAAAATCCGGTCATGTACCAGTTTTTGATATTTCTCCTGCAGCCCTTGAATAAATTGCCACAAGCTGTTATAACGTTGAACAAACGATTAGCCGCTATTATACAGAGACAACCAGATTCACTAAATTTTACTAAATTTGTTTATTATAATTCATTGTTCCTACAGGATCAATTGTTTATAATACAGGACAACTGGTAATTTGATAATTTGTTTCAACATCTGATAAGAGAGGTAATAATTTTAACCACAATGCATATTTGTAACTCAAAAGTGTTTGGGACATATTAATTTTTAGTTTTATTAAAACAATACCTATCAACATATCTTTTATAACATTTTGTATGCTTTCATTGCCTAATTAATCCAGAGTGCAACAAATTAAAACGATCAAAACTACCAAATGAAACGAAATAGCCATGAGAAACCGTTCTGAATTAAATTCATTTTGTCATCGGGCGTTTATCAGTTCATTTACATACTGTTCTCAATTACAATAGTATGGACAAATATTTCTTTCAAAATTAAATTGATTAAGTATGCACGAAAGGAAACAAAAAATACATAATGTTAGCTTCAAAAGATAAAGAAATCGATGAGAATATCGTAATATATTCTTCGATAAGTTTCTCTATTTGTTAGTACATTTAGTTGATACTTTTACTACTCACTGGTAGCATATGTATACATCAGCTAGTGTGTGTATACATCTACTAGGAATAGTATACATTTTTATACAGAGATAATACTTTTACTAAAATGGTCAGTAAATGTATACACTGACTAGTACTTAAGTGTATACATTTACTCCACTTTACGCTTTTACTGTAACATATACATGTCTTGTTATGTTAACAACATATTTTTTCAAATAATTATGTCAAATAATTCAGAATTATCAACGTAATATTTTACGTTATTATCACTTGTTTTACCCATAGGTAAAATTAGTTTTGTAGTTTCACCCACTTTTAAGACATCATACCGTTTTAGTCGTCTGTAATATGTTGGTGTTTTTATTTTCCTATTTTTAGCGTCAATCTTCATTAATAATAGTTCTATAATATTTGGTTTTATACGGAAACTGTTTACACTTGACTTCAATTCACTAACTTTTGCGTTAAATAAGTCCTCAGCACTCATTGTGCGTCCACTCCAAAACACTTTTAAAAAAATAAACATAACCTCACTGTCTCGGAACGTCAAAAACGCACAGCCGCAATAGCACAATATTGACATTGTACAAGTAGCGCCGTACAAAGTCCGCCAAATATCTAAACATTAAACTTTGTACGGGCCGGGCTTGCATTTCCAGCTTTGTACAAAAAACATTGTACAATGTCGGCAATTTACGATTTCGAGCTTTGATCGTAACACCTACATTTTCTATAGCTTCAAAATGCCCTCTTCTGTTGCAAACTCTCTATCCGTATACCAAACACCCTGTAATATATACCCAGTGATATATAGCCAAACCAATTATTGTTATCGGGTTTCAAAGTAGTACAGCAATCAAAAGATAACGGTTGTCGATAAGAGACATAACTATTGTTGAAGGTCAGTGTCGTGTGGCATAAGCCGATTTTCCGATTCGATACCGCTGGTGACGCAAGCGGCTGGTGGTGTCTTCGGGGGAAAGACACGAGTGGGTGACAGGGGTGCCACCCCACATCATATCCACCCCTACCCCACATTCGCACTGACCTTATTTTCGCACAAAAATAATGACCTAGTAGCTGACAATGTCCTCATTATTATTCCCGATTGTATTTTCTAGGTGCAGCTGTTCGTTTTTGTGCAGCAAGTGACATCGGAGACCTCCCGCCATTATGGGCAACGTGGAAAACGACACGGCCTCTAGACCGCACACTTAATTTAGGAAGTCACATCTACGGATGGCTGCATAAATGTATTAGTGAGGGAAGGGTAATCAGAGTAGGGGTCAGTCTGTTCAGTGAATTTGATTAGTGTCTTTAAAGGATTATGTTTGATTGATTTGATTTGATGAAGATTGGAGAGGAAGTCAAAGACTTAATATAGCTAATGGAGATACATATAATCAGGAAATGTCTGGCTGAGTTATAAGTAATCCGTATAATATATATGAATAAATAGATAAGGGTTCCCTAAGTGATTAAATGGGATTCTAAAAAGAAAGAGGATTTTTGAACATATTTTAATCAAGTATTTAGGTATTGAGAAGAATTCGTACTAACAGGATGGAAGTATATACGGACTAGGGTTACTACCTTTTGAAAACTATTGACAAGGATTTTAATAGCGGGACTGGGCTAGTGATGGTCACAATGATCTAAAAAGGCTGTTAGTTGTATCCGGGACATTATTAGGGCACTTTAGGCGTGTATTATGAAACTGTATTTGGATTTAAGATAACGTTAAAGATTACTAACAAACTATTCATAACTTAAGTACATGCTTTTGTTTTCTATGTGTGTGTGTAATGTTTAGATTTTGATATGGAGTTATTCCAACACACTTGATGGTTGCTTACTTTATTGAATTGCCATATTTTGTCGGAATCAAATTGTTATTATTACTTTATCATCCGCAGTATGTAAAGTATTGCAATCGTGCCGAAAAAAAAATTGAGATTTTTGCGGAAATAGGTCTTTTTGGGCCCCCTGAACATTTTTGACCAAGGTACAAAAAAATCTGATGTGGCCAGGCACATGACTTTATCATACAATATATAAAATTAATAGTTTAGCTGCATGAGAATCTATTTGACTGAGATAAATCGTGTCTGCATTAAAATTAAACTAGTAAGCCAGGATTTGACAGATATTTTGATAGTCAATAGTATCAATCGAAGGTATTGTCAAAGCATCAGCATTTGACACTACCTACTGTCATCAGAATAATAGTTGTTTATCTCACAAATGCCGAAAGTACGGAATAGCACAACGAGCGGTGATGCGGCGCGACACCGATGGCGGAGCGTCGTCGTCGCATGTGAGCGAGTCGCGCTATGTAGTTTTCGGCAGGAGTGACATCAACGTTTTTGTGTTGCTTTTTGAGAAATACGTATTTAAAAAAAAAATCTAAAATGGTTATATTTCGGTATAGAAAATGTTAGGTTGATACCACTTCTACGAAATGTCAAGTTTAAAAAGCTAATTCAAATTCTGACAGATTTATATTCGTTCATGACACTGTAGATGACATTCCATGCGGTTCTCCGAGTGTGACAGCGTGGTGACAGCCATAGACATTTCTGTGGTGACAGCACAAAAAAATATTTGTCAAAATCCTGGCTACTATGCAGTTTCATATCAATGCAGATGCGACCGATCTCGATCAAACAGAATTTGCTCTTGTAGCTAAACTATTAATTTTACCAAACAATGTCATAGGCATAAATTATTCAAAATTTCCTCTGCTTTAATTTATTATGTAACTATTTTGAAGAAATTACAGAAATGGCGGCTCACTGCAAAATCCTTGAAAAAGGCTTAGAATAAACTACGAGTTCCTTTGGACCCTTTTGAACCAAAAGCTTTTCAGCTCTAAGTTTAGTCATAAAACTTCTAAATATGAACTTTCGTCCCGATACCTTTAGTAGTTTCTCCGGAATCGTCGTCACAAAAATCGAGTACACACATACGCACACACACACACACACACACACACACACATACACACACACACACACACACAGACATTTTTTTGTACCTTGGTCAAAAGTGTTCAGGGGACCCAAAAAGACCTATTTCCGCTAAAATCTCAATTTTTTTTTCGGCATGATTACAATACTTTAGCATACTGCGTATGATAAAGTAAAAAAATCAAAAATGGTTATATTTCGGTATATAAAATGTTAGGTTGATACCACTTCTACGAAATGTCAAGTTTAAAAAGCTAATTCAAATTCTGACAGATTTATAGTCGAGGGTTCTCCGAGTGTGACAGCGTGGTGACAGCCATAGACATTTCTGTGGTGACAGCACAAAAAAAATATTTATCAAAATCCTGGCTACTATGCAGTTTCATATCAATGCAGATGCGACCGATCTCGATCAAATAGAATTTGCTCTTGCACCTAAACTATTAATTTTACCAAAAAATGTCATAGGCATAAATTATTCAAAATTTCCTCTGCTTTAATTTATTATTTAACTATTTTGACGAAATTACAGAAATGGCGGCTCATTTCTAAAATCCTTGAAAAAGGCTTAGAATAAACTACCAGTTCCTTTGGACCCTTTTGAACCAAAAGCTTTTCAGCTCTAAGTTTGGTCATAAAACTTCTAAATATGAACTTTCGTCCCGATACCTTTAGTAGTTTCTCCGGAATCGTCTCCACAAAAATCGAGTACACACATACGCACACACACACACACACACACACACACACACACACACACACACACACACACACACACACACATACACACACACACACATACACAGACATTTTTTTGTACCTTGGTCAAAAATGTTCAGGGGACCCAAAAAGACCTATTTCCGCTAAAATCTCAATTTTTACTTTATCATACGCAGTATGCTAAAGTATTGTAATCATGCCGAAAAAAAAAATTGAGATTTTAGCGGAAATAGGTCTTTTTGGGTCCCCTGAACATTTTTGACCAAGGTACAAAAAAATGTCTGTGTGTGTGTGTGTGTGTGTGTGTCTGTGCGTATGTGTGTAAACGATTTTTGTGGCGACGATTCCGGAGAAACTACTGAAGGTATCGGGACGAAAGTTCATATTTAGAAGTTTCATGACCTAACTTAGAGCTGAAAAGGTTTTGGTTCAAAAGGGTCCAAAGGAACTGGTAGTTTATTCCAAGCCTTTTTCAAGGATTTTGCTAAAGAGCCGCCATTTCTGTAATTTCGACAAAATAGTTAAATAATAATTTAAAGTAGAGGAAATTTTGGATAAATTATGCCTATGAAATTTTTTGGTGAAATTAATAGTTTAGCTTTTTAGGTTATTCTAAGCCTTTTTGAAGGATTTTGGAAATGAGCCGCCATTTCTGTATTTTCGACAAAATAGTTCATTAATAAATTAAAGTAGAGGAAATTTTGAATAATTTATGCCTATGAAATTTTTTGGTAAAATTAATAGTTTAGCTTCAAGAGCAAATTCTATTTGATCGAGATCGGTCGCATCTGCATTGATATGAAATTACATAGTAGCCAGGATTTTGACAAATATTTTTTTGTGTTGTCACATTCGAAAACAGCTGATCTCATCAGAGGTTGGAGAACCACTATGGAACGTTGCCGCTGTAGTGCGGCAAATTTTAAAATACAAATTTCAAATAAAGTAAGATCACCAATTTGATTGTTTGTTGATAAGAAATATCAACCCGTCTTTATATCTAATTCCAAAAACGATACATTGAGAAAATTATAAATAAAGTATAGCGATGAGTGTAGTTTTATTTTAGTATGTTGGTAGGGATGTGTCATGAACAAATATAAATCTGTCAGAATTTGAATTACCTTTTTAAGGTGCGTTTTCATTAGTGATAATGGCAGTGGTAGCAGACGCCGTTATAGTATTTCCAATAGAAAATTGATAGTGACTCATGTTTATGCACATGCAAACTAATATGTGTCATTATTACTATATGTAAGAAACACTATAATTTCGTATTCTACCACCGCCATTAGCTACCATTACCTACTAATCGGAACGCACCTTTAAACTTGACGTTTCGTCAAAGTGGTACTAACCTAGCATTTACTATACAGAAATCATTGATTTTTTTTTAAATACGTATATCTTAAAAGGCAACACAATAAACGTTGATGTCGCTCCTGCCAAAAACTAGATAGCCGACTCGCTCATATGCGACGGCGACACTCCGCCTTCGGTGACGCGCCGCATCACCGCTCGTCGCGCTATTCCGTACTTTCGGCATTTGTGACATAAATAACTATTATTCTAATGACGTAGTGTAGGTAGTGTCAAATGCTGATGATCTGACAATACGTACGATTTATCTCAATAGAATAGATTCTCATGCAGCTAAACTATTAATTTTATAATATATTGTATGATAAAGTCATGTGCCTGGCCACATCAGATTTTTTTTTTTTTACCATACTGCGTATGATAAAGTAAAAATCTGATGTGGCCAGGCACATGACTTTATCATACAATATATAAAATTATAAATTTAGCTGCATGAGATTCTATTTGATCGAGAACGATCGTGTTTGCATTAAAATAAAACGAATTAGCCAGGATTTGACAGATATTGACAGTACGTATAGTCAAAAAATCAGCCTTTGACACTACCTACTGCTATTGGAATAAAAATATCTGGCAAATCCTGGCTAACTTTATATTAATGCAGACACGATCTCGATCAAATAGAATTTGCTTCTACAGCTATACTATTAGTTTTACCAAAAAATGTCATACACATAAATTATACTAAATTTCGTCTATTTTAATTTATTATTTTGGCGAAATTACAGAAATGGCGGCTCATTTGCAAAATCCTTAAAAAATTCAAAACAACATTGCTATCCGCACTCGAAATACACATTGACTTTGTGTATGACACCAAGATGTTTCAATATTGTTTCACATAGCGTACTTGCGCGCGTGTTTCTCCATGCATTTGCGTGTTGAATTGACGTTTCGCAACCGATGACGTTCTGAATACTGTCAAAAGTCGCAAAATATCCAGGGTACCTACTATTAATGCAGACACGATTTCGATCAAATAGAATTTGCTCCTGCTGCTAAACTATTAATTTTACAAAAAAATGTTATAGACATAAATTATACAAAATTTCCTCTACTTTAATTTATTATTTATCTATTTTGACGAAATTACAGAAATGACGGTTCATTTGCAAAATCGTTGAAAAATGCTAAGAGTAAATAGCTAATTCCTTTGGACCGTTTTGAACCAAAAGCTTTTCAGCTCTCAGTTTGGTCATGAAACTTCTAAATCTGAACTTTCATCCCGATACCTTTAGTAGTTGCTCCGGAATCATCGTCACAAAAATCTGGTACACACATACACACATACACACACACACACACACACACACACACACACACACAGACATTTTTTTGGACCTTGGTCAAAAATGTTCAGGGGACCCAAAAAGACCTATTTCCGCTAAAATCCCAATTTTTTTTTTCGGCACGATTACAATACTTTACCATACTGCGTATGATAAAGTAAAATGTCTGTGTGTGTGTGTGTGTGTGTGTGTACCCGTTTTTTGTGGAGACGGTTCCAGAGAAACTACTAAAGGTATCGGGACGAAAGTTCATATTTAGAAGTTTCATGACTAAACTTAGAGCTGAAAAGCTTTTGGTTCAAAAGGGTCCAAAGGAACGGGCTTCTTACTCCTAGCATTTTTCAACGATTTTGCAATTGAGCCACTATTTCTGTAATTTCGTCAAAATAGTTAAATAATAAATTAAAGCAGAGGAAATTTTGAATAATTTATGCCTATGACATTTTTTGGTAAAATTAATAGTTTAGCTGCAAGAGCAAATTCTATTTGATCGAGATCGGTCGCATCTGCATTGATATGAAACTACATAGTAGCCACGATTTTGACAAATATTTTTTTGTGCTGTCACCACAGAAATGTCTATGGCTGTCACACTCGAAAACAGCTGATTCCATCAGAGGTTGGGGAGCCGCTATGGAACGTTGCCGCTCTAGTGCGGAAAGTACAAAATTCAAATAAAATAAGACCACAAATTTGATTGTTTGTTGATAAGAAATATCAACCCGTTGTTATATCTAATTGTAAAAACGGTAAATTGAGAAAATTGTAAATAAAGTATAGCGATGAGTGTAGTTATATTTTAGTATGTTGGTACGGATATGACATCTACTGTGTCATGAACGAATATAAATCTGCCAGAATTTGAATAAGCTTTTTAAACTTGACGGTTCGTAGAAGTGGTATCAACCTCACATTTTCTATACAGAAATATATCCACTTTTGATTTTTTTAAATACGTTTTTCTCAAAAGCAACACAAAAAACGTTGATGTCACTACTGCCGAAAACTACATAGCGCGACTCGTTGACATGCGACGGCGACGCTCCGCCTTCGGTGACGCGCCGCAACACCGCTCGTTGCGCTATTCCGTACTTTCGGCACTTGTGAGATAAATAACTATTATTCTGATGTGTCAAATCCTGGCTGACTAGTTTAATTTTAATGCAGACACGATTTATCTCAATCAAATAGGTTCTCATGCAGCTAAACTATTAATTTTATTCAAATATTCAATTAACGCTTTGCAGTCTAGAGTTTATTTCTAAGGTTTAAATTTTTGCCAACGTTTCGCCAACAGGTCTTTGGCTTCGTCAGGGCGTACAATAATAATTATAATAGATAAAATCATTAGTTGGTGATAAACTAACATGACACTTACTCAATTTTTACTACAGAAATATGTGAAGGGTTCTTTTAGTTTTCGGATACATGGCGGCACTGGCGGAACTATCAGTATATAATTATAAATCTGTCTACGGTTAAATGCTGTAAGGCACACTAATAACACTAATAATAACTGACAGATGATGTGAACTGGTGTATGTCATTGTGTGGTGTAGGTGTATGTCATTGTGTCGCACTAGTGGTGGTCTTGTCTGTGGGATGTTGAACTACTGTTTGGTACAGTCGGTAAGTAGAACGTCTTCACTGAGTTTTTGTTCGATTCAGTAGATGGCAAGGTAATTTTATATTTTGTATGATAAAGTTATGTACCTGGCCACATCAGATTTTTTTTAACAACCAAACATCGGTTGCTAGTAATGTTTCTGGTAAAATTAAACTGCTGCGGGAAAATATTACTGCTCGAAATAATATACATATCTCACAATATCTGCTTACATCACGTATAATACCTACGTCATTCTAATTAGGAAACATCAACTGTGATACATCAGTGAACAAAATCACGTTCGATAATTTCAAAATTGAAGACGGCGAACACAAAGAACATAAAACTTGACTGTAGTTTCTCCGATATTGTCCAAGTAGGGGTACATATTATGGTGCATATTATTTTATCAAAAATTGAAGGCACACCCATTCAAAATGTTATATGACCTTCATTGTATTTTTTATTGCAAATCACGGCAAAAAATGAAGAGCAACAACCGCATATGTATTAAGTCTTCAAGAACTTGTGTGTACAAATCAAAATAACATTTGAATATTTTAATGATTTACGACATGCTTCAGTGAACACGTGTGACTAAGACGCGAATAATATATTTCACTACTTTCGTTTGGTGGTTACTGTTACAAAAAGAATCTCTAACAATGTTTAACTACCAATGAAGCATTTTTGCGTCCCACGATTAATTTTTTTTTTTTTCGGAAACTTGGCATCAGTTTTTATGTCACAAGAATATGGAATAGTAACTTTATTTTTGATTCTTATATCACTTGGCTATTACCATATTAGAACAATCAACTTCATCAGAGTGGTAATTTTCGATATGAATGATGATTCACATCAATATTTTGCATTTTCCGTAAAGTCCTTCTTTCTGTTAAGACCTGAGAAATCAAAATAAATAAAAAAACATATAAAGATTTTTTATGAAATGTTTTTGATCTGTAATAGTGCAAAATTACCCCAAAACAACATACAAAGTTTCATACAAACATTTTAAAAATATGATAATAAATAATAATAAGTTCACGTTTTGTATATTTTAACAATTGCAATTAATACAAAAATACACCTTATTTAATCATTTAATTAATTAATCATTAATCAATATTAGAGTTCCCTATAACTAATCTTAGTTTTTGAGATATTGTGAGTATAAAAGAATGGAAACTAAATACAAAACGGTTTATTCTTCATTTATAGGAATGTAGCAACTTTGGAACAGCAGGAAAACAGAAAATTATTGAAAATGTATGCTAAAACTACAATAATATATTTGGGATATCTAGCTACAATTAAAACTTAATTATGCTGTTCGAAATGCTGCCCGTTCTGCTCCACACAGTTTAATACCCTTCGCTGTACTTCTATCATCGTCGGTCTACGGATTTCTTGTCGCTGAAGTCCATTAATGGCGGCTACTACTCTCTTAGTCAATTTATTCTTCTCGAGTATTAACTGGTGTGGAATAGACGTGACTTTTCACATGACCCCAGAAATACAAGTCTAATGGTGTTAAATCTGGTGAGCTTGGTGCCCACCGCCAGGGTCCCCTATTTCCGAACCACCTATCGCCAAACATCTGATTAAGTTGAATGGATACCACATGCGAAGAATGTGCCGGTCCATTGGATAAAAGCAGTCGCGTAAAATATTGGGTGGTAGAGCTTCGCAATTGTTCACACATCCACGCAAAATTTCTAAAATCTATCACTATTTAAATTATTGTTGTAAATTTTGTATCTAATTTCGTCCTCCATTATTAAATGGGAGTAGTCAAAATGCACTCAAAGAAAAAGTGCCAATATCTCAAAAACTATTAAAGATAGCTATAGGGAACCCTACTGATTGATTTCCTATCAAATGGCGTATCGGTATACAGGGTCTTTCGTTTGAAAATTCAATTATTGTGTCGTACATTATGTATAAGATATCATGATGAACTACACATAGTCTTATTGGGTTGTTTTTAGTTTTGAACCACCAATAACGAAACTTCTAGTTTCATTAATAACATAGATATTAAATTTTAAACGTATTTGCAAATATAACCTAAAAATTAGTTAAATTATAAAAACAAAAAAAATGTGACTTTTAGGTATAGGGAAACCATATCAACAATGATGTATGTTGATACGTAGAAACCAAAAATAAAATTAAAATTATATCATTCTATTTAAAATAACACAGTTGATACCCACTTCCGGTGACCGGACGTGAGAGCTAACTTGAGAATATTTTAACTGAAGAGTTCAGATCGAGTAAATTTTAATTCAAAAATTTAAAGTTTCCAGAAATAGTAGAACATGAGAAATTTCTAATGTACCTGTTCCGTGAGACAGCCTGTAGTACGCCTTTAATTTCAAACTCTATCCAAATGATATTTACGTGGATATTTAAGGATGATTTATAAAAAAAAATCTGATGTGGCCAGGCACATGACTTTATCATACAATATATAAAATTAATAGTTTAGCTGCATGAGAATCTATTCTATTGAGAGAAATCGTAGGTATTGTCAAAGCATCAGCATTTGACACTACCTACACTACGTCATTAGAATAATAGTTATTTATGTCACAAATGCCGAAAGTATGGAACAGCGCGACGAGCGGTGATGCGGCGCGTCACCGAAGGCTGAGTGTCGCTGTCGCATGTGAGCGAGTCGCGCTATCTAGTTTTTGGCAGGAGCGACATCAACGTTTAATGTGTTGCTTTTTAAGAAATACGTATTTAAAAAAAAATAAATAAATGATTTCTGCGTCTGCTACCACTGCCATTATCACTAATGAAAACGCACCTTAAAAAGGTAATTCAAATTCTGACAGATTTATATTTGTTCATGACACATCCCTACCAACATACTAAAATAAAACTACACTCATCGCTATACTTTATTTATAATTTTCTCAATTTATCGTTTTTAGAATTAGATATAAAGACGGGTTGATATTTCTTATCAACAAACAATCAAATTGGTGATCTTATTTTATTTGAAATTTGTATTTTATAATTTGCCGCACTACAGCGGCAACGTTCCATAGTGGTTCTCCAACCTCTGATGAGATCAGCTGTTTTCGAATGTGACAACACAAAAAAATATTTGTCAAAATCCTGGCTACTATGTAATTTCATATCAATGCAATGCGACCGATTTTCGATCAAATAGAATTTGCTCTTAAAGCTAAACTATTGATTTTACCAAAAAATGTCATAGGCATAAATTATTCAAAATTTCCTCTACTTTAATTTATTAATTAACTATTTTGTCGAAATTACAGAAATGGCGGCTCATTTGCAAAATCCCTCAAAAAGGCTTAGAATAAACTACCAGTTCCTTTGGACCCTTTTCAACCAAAAGCTTTTCAGCTCTAAGTTTGGTAACAAAACTTCTAAATATGAACTTTCGTCCAGATACCTTTAGTAGTTTCTCCGGAATCGTCTCCACAAAAAACGGGTACACACACGCACACACACACACACACACAGACATTTTTTTGTACCTTGGTCAAAAATGTTCAGGGGACCCATAAAGACCTATTTCCGCTAAAATCTCATTTTTTTTTCGGCACGATTACAATACTTCATCATACTGCGTATGATAAAGTAAAAAATTAATAAATAAATAAATGTTAAGTTCTTCTCCGACTTAAAACATATTTGGTTTAACTATTACTAGTATTTTTTTCAACTAAAACTGATCTAATTTGCAGTAATTTAATTACAAATTACAATTTAAATTGTACTGAATGTGTCGTTTCGCGTCTAGAAAAAGTTTAAGATAAATGATTACACTGTTATGGGTAAAACTGCGTGAAACTAGTGACTTCAGTGCAGTACATTTTAAAGAATAGTATAGGTACTATAGGTAAGTAGCTACACTACTTGATGACCAATTACAGACAAAAAGTAAGCGTGACCGAACAAACGGTAAGAATGTCATTACAAAAATGGTATGCCGATATGTGTTAGCTGTTAGGTAAACTGCAACTTTCATGTAATATGCTGTTAATGCGATCACATTTGTTATCTGTGTGTAGCAGAGGGTATGCTTAAAATGTGCTGAGGATACTCCCCCATTTAGCAAAACCGTATTTCCCCATAGATTTCTCAAACGTACCCTCTCCACCTAAATATGTTTCGCGTCAGTTAAATCTAGCGAGCAGACGACGTCGTCCTGAAGATCCCGAAGAGGTACGAGTCCGGGTTCACAAGTTAATCCGAGGTGAGCTCCTTAATAGGGTGGGAATTTTAAGCAGGCCCGACTACCGCCCCGAGACCAACATAATTAAGGCGCTAGGTGGCTCTTGTGCCCGTCGCCCCCATCTAAGGACACGCCACCTACGCTACAATCGCAGAAACTGTCGTTTCGAGGGGAAACACAAACTTTTAATTCGGCGCCTTACGGGTGTTTACCTCTCTGGCGGGGCGAACGCGCGTCGCGTCGTAGCAAAAAAAAAAAACTCGTTGATCGTTTAAAGTTTTCTAATTTTGGATATCTGCATCTAAATTGTTTTAAGATATATACGCAGCACGTTAAGGGCCCGCCCAAGTTTAGATTGTTAAGGGACCCTTTTAACAGATGGCGGAAAAGAAGTTTCGCGTTTTATTTTTCGTTCGAAGAGGGAGGGGCGAAATTTATGGACCTACTTGATGTCACTTATATTAAATGGGATTAAAGCTTGGAGAAATCGTTTTGTATTGGTGCGTAAATTCTGTGTAATTTCACTGCGTTAAATGGAATTAAACATACTTATAATAATAGTGGTAATGTTGGCGAATAAATGAAACTCGAAAACAATCACAGCAATAGAGTTAAAGAGAGATGGGGTGTCATTTATCAAAAAGAAAAATAAATTGATGTGGCTAGGGACATGACTTTATCATACCATATATTAATAGTTTTGCTGAATGAGATTCTATTTGATCGAGATTGGCCACGTCTGCATTAAAATAAAACTACTAGAACTAAACAGATATTTTGATTATGTTTACAGTATGTAATATCAAAACACCTGCATTTGACACTTCCTACTGTCATTAGAATCACAATATCTGACAAATCCTGGCTAACTAGTTTTTAATACTATAGTGCTTTTATAATATATATTATAAATTATTCAGAATTCTCTACATTAATTATTTAACTGTTTCGACGAAATTCCAGAAATAGCGGCTTATTTGCAAAATATTTCAAAAATGCTAAGACTAAACCACCTTGTCACACTACGTATGATAAAGTAAAAAGGTTGTTGGTTCTGCTGATTAATATATTACATTGGCTTCTAGCATACTATATTTTCGGATTTTACCCGGTCTTCAGTGCTAACTACAAAAGATCATAAAAAATTATGCTCAATATTCCAAATAAGTTATTTTCTTCCTTTAACGCTCCAAGCAATCAATGAATTTGAGAGTTTTAAATTGCTATTCGAAGCTGGCGTAAATAAAACGGCTTTACCTTTTTATGCTGACGTTTCGGTTTATTCTTTCAACCTTAATCATAGCTACAAAGAAATACACACAATCATTACAACATCAATAATTATCACTAATATTTACCTCAAAAGCATGCCAAAAAAATTAAAATACACTTTAAAATGATCATCACCAACAACTACACGCTTGTGTCGGTACAACGGACATTTCGAACGGAAGCAAGCCAAAAGTTCTAAAATGGTTCTTATTATCTACCCATGATACATAGTTGCCTATATTTAGGTGTTAACTAGGTTATTATTTTAGCAATTATATTGGAGTAAATGTCACTCAAATTATTAGTGTCAGTCCTTAGGTTTACCGTATTAGCTGTCCCTTTTATAAAAATCATCTCCATAATACGTCTTTTCTTATAATGTCCTTCCATTTTGAGAATACTTGCCATGTCAAAGTCAAAAGAGTGACCGCTGGAGAAAGCGTGGAGTGCAAGGGCGGTTTTATCCTTTTTGCCCGAATTTTTAGCATTACAATCATATTTATGTTGTTTCATTCTGTTCTTAAGATATTGATTAGTTTGTCCCACATATGCCATGTTGCATCCGCCGCAGTCCACCCTATAAATTAGCCCGCTCATGAAATCCGTTTCAACTTTGTCTTTTAAGTTGGTGTAAAGTTTGCCGATATTTTTATTATTGTACGTGACAATCTTCGAATTGTTCGGTTTAATTACAGGAATTAATTTACCTAAGGACCTAAGGACTGACACTGATAATTTGAGTGACATTTACTCCAATATCATTGCGAAAATAATGAAAAAGAATGAAACAACATAAATATGATTGTAATGCTAAAAATTCGGGCAAAAAGGATAAAACCGCCCTTGCACTCCACGCTTTCTCCAGCGGTCACTCTTTTGACTTTGACACGGCAAGTATTCTCAAAATGGAAGGACATTATAAGAAAAGACGTATTATGGAGATGATTTTTATAAAAGGGACAGCTAATACGGTAAACCTAAGGACTGACACTGATAATTTGAGTGACATTTACTCCAATATAATTGCTAAAATAATAACCTAGTTAACACCTAAATATAGGCAACTATGTATCATGGGTAGATAATAAGAACCATTTTAGAACTTTTGGCTTGCTTCCGTTCGAAAGTCACATTTGTTGATGTCCGTTGTACCGACACAAGCGTGTAGTTGTTGGTGATGATAATTTTAAAGTGTATTTTAATTTTTTTGGCATGCTTTTGAGGTAAATATTAGTGATAATTATTGATGTTGTAATGATTGTGTGTATTTCTTTGTAGCTATGATTAAGGTTGAAAGAATAAACCGAAACGTCAGCATAAAAAGGTAAAGCCGTTTTATTTACGCAGCTTCGAATAGCCATTTAAAACTCTCAAATTCATTCCAAATAAGTTTTAATGTTACCATCATTACCGTCTTACAATCATTCCTGTATTTATTCGCGAAAACATAACAACTGTGCTATCCGCACTTGAAATGCACATTCACTTTGCAAACACCAAGATATTTCAATATTGTTTTACATAGCATACGTGCGCGCGTGTTTCTCTTTCTCATCGGATTCTCCATACATTTGCGTGTTGAATTGACGTTTCGCAACCGCTGACGTTCTGAATACTGTCAAAAGATTCAAAATATCCTGGCTGCATACTATTAATGCAGACACGATTTCGATCAAATATAATTTGCTCCTGTAGCTAAACTATTAATTTTACCAAAAAATGTTATAGACATAAATTATACAAAATTTCCGCAACTTTAATTTATTATTTATCTATTTTGATGAAATTACAGAAATGGCGGATCATTTGCAAAATCGTGGAAAAATGCTAAGAGTAAATAGCCAGTTCCTTTGGACCCTTTTGAACCAAAAGCTTTTCAGCTCTAAGTTTGGTCATAAAACTTCTAAATATGAACTTTCGTCCAGGTACCTTTAGTAGTTTCTCCCGAATCGTCGCCACAAAAATCGTTTACACACACACACACATACTACATCCTACACATACACACACAGACATTTTTTTGTACCTTGGTCAAAAATGTTCAGGGGACCCATAAAGACCTATTTCCGCTAAAATCTAATTTTTTTTTTCGGCACGTTTACAATACTTTATTATACTGCGTAGGATAAAGTAAAAAATCTGATGTGGCCAGGCACATGACTTTATCATACAATATATAAAATTAATTGTTTAGCTGCATGAGAATCTATTTGATTGAGAACTAGTTAGCCAGGATTTAACAGATAAATAAATAATTAAATAAATAAATAATTCCTTTATTAAAATAAGACAATATTAATTGCAACAAAATATTATTTATATTTAGGGCGCAGTTCAGCACACTTGTTTCCAAATTGCCTTACTCTTCCACTCAACCCCTTACGCAAACTAGAACTAAGGCATAATTGTAGCAATAATATAAAAATAATTCCGAGAACTTATCAAAACAAAAACAAACAAAAAAATACTCTACAGTCTAATTACACGTAATTGCAGCAAATCCAATTCAACAAAACATCGCACCTGCCCATAAAAAATAAAAATTAAAAAGCCTGCAATGTGCGCTCGATGCCTAAAGTCCCCCCTGTTGAGCAGACAACGCTTCACCTTTCCCCGAAAACTATTTAACGAATAAATTTTTCATATCTTCCCTGAGACCATTGTATATGTGACTGACCTGGTAAGAAAATGACCGTTTATACAGCTCAGTGCGATGGGCAGGTGGAGCAAACAAACCCACGATTTTTAAATTAAGGTTATGGACATACATTCTACAGCATATCTTCCGCATGAGGTATTGTGGGATCCTAGTGGATAGCAACTTATGATACAATATTGCTGCATGCAACACCCTAGTGTTATCCATGTTCAACCACCCCAAGTCGCCCAGCCCATTCGATGCATGATCATACTTCGTCAAACCAAAAACAAACAGAACACATGCATTTTGGACACGCTCAACACGCTGCCTATCCGACGCCATCAGGCAAGGACTGTACACGGTATCACAATATGAGATCTTATGATACTATTAACTAAGGTCAATATTAATTGTAAGATAATGTCAAAACATCAGCATTTAACACTACCGATCCTGTCATTAGACTGAAAAATTTGCAAATCCGGGGTCACTATATACCTAGTATTAAATCAACCGTTGTCAAGTTAGCCCCCACTTTTGAATTTTAAGTAAATTTTTATGCAAATCGTTTGGGAATCGTTAGGGAGGGTTTGGGAGTACATTTTTTTCGTTTGGGAGTACATGGTTTTTGAGAAAATGAAAATTGTTTTTTGTACCGTCAAGTTGGCCCGCCAACTTTCACATTTTGTGATTTTTTTTTAATGGAATGGTTTGGAAATCGTTAGGGAGGATTAGGGAGTGTAGTTTCGACGTTTGGGAGTAATTAGTTTAACTAATGTGTGTGTGTATGTTTGACGGTTAGATTATGGTTAGGGAGGATTAAAAATGCTACTTTTATATCAAAGTGTGCATTATTTGACCGCAAATCAATAAAAAACTTTGAGTACAGAAGCCTTAATAGCTAATGTATTTATTTGCTTTGTTTTATAAAAATTGGTCATATTTCTGTAATAAACAGTTAAAGAATCGTTAGGGAGGAATAAAAAGTCCACTTTTGATGTAAGGGAGTGTATAGTTTGGCCGCAAATCAAAATTAAAGATTGAGGTTATGTACTATCGTGGCCATAAATTATGTCCCTTCTTTTGACGTCCATTTTCTCCGATACCTAGGGGCGAAAAAATGTGAAAAAATTCTGGTGCTGTCCTTGTTTAATATGCTACAACTCATAAAAATTAGAAAGCTGTATGTGTTGGCGTTTTCCCGATTTTTCCAAATTAAGAAGAATTGGCGCTGTTTTTGCCACGTAAATTTTATTCGTTTAACTTTAGCAATTAATTACTCCGGAAATAATACATATATTTGAACGAATTAAAAAGTAAAATCATCTTCGGAATGTTAGCTTTCAATGTGCAGTTTTGTAAAATTATTGGATTTGTGCTTGACCCACAAATAGCTATATTATGCAATGCCAGCAATTCCTTTATTAGAAGAGCTAGAATAATGAAATATAGACTATAGGCTACCCACAAATTCATAGGTTTAAAGTTTATTACATAATCATGGTTTATCTTGCATTTTCCCTACAAAAGATCGAGTTGAAGCATCTCATAATTGCTGCAGTTGACGCGGCGCTCTACGGTCCGAGGGGGCGAGCGGGGCAAGGGATCGACAGCGACGCTGCCAGTCGTGGCAGATCGCACGTGCATTATAGTTACTAGTGTTTACGGACATAATACATAAAACGACACGGCGATTATGCCTCGCCAAAGAAATTTGGATATCCGGCGGCAGATTACCGAATTAAAAAGTAATGGCAAAATAAGTCAATAAGATAACAGAACCACGAACAGGCGGAAGTCCCATGGGAATTCTTA
Source organism: Melinopterus prodromus (assembly GCA_964023965.1). Taxonomy (NCBI): domain Eukaryota; kingdom Metazoa; phylum Arthropoda; class Insecta; order Coleoptera; family Scarabaeidae; genus Melinopterus; species Melinopterus prodromus. Next base: position 21,800,240 of record OZ030396.1, read on the forward strand.
GCAATTTAAATCGGGTTTCGGGTTTAGCATTTAAAATTAATTAGTGATGTGCAAAATATTCTATGTGTCTACAAATTTACGATGCTAAATTTGTAAAAGTTTTTTGATATTTTTAAGTTTTATACGCTTAGAGCTGACGTTTGTAATATATGTAATATATCAAGAGTTGTATTTATTTTATATTGTTTCTGCAAGTATTTAAATATTATTAATAAATAAGCTGTTGAAACTGTTATAATAGTTTGAATATTTATATAACAAAATCGGGCATACTTTTTAAATATTTTTAGGTTTATCAAGCATGCTTAATTTAGTATTCACCACTAATCGGAAAATCTGCTAACTCCATATTATTAGATTTATCCGCTTCCATCAAAATCTTGTTTACAACCTTATTGTATAAAAACTGAAGAAAACATAAACGCCAATCGATAGGAGAGATTTGTCTCGTACCGTGTCAAAATTATCAAAATTATAATCAAAATTATGCAAATATTAAGAATTTAATTGTTAGTTAAAATTACTACCTAGACAAGTTATCGTTCTTTTTGTGTATTGATAATAAGCTGCCCGGTTCTCCCAGCTGTGTCGGTTCTCACCGACATGACTGCACCGCTAACGCCTCTCTTCCCCGCAGCCCCTCAAAGACCGTAGAGCGTCGGAATTCACGCGGAGTTTCAGCACGATCTTTTGTATGAAAAATGCAAGATAAACAATGATTACGTAATAAACTTTAAACCTATGAATTATTGGGTAGCCTATAGTCTATATTTCATTATTCTAGCTCTTCTAATAACGGAATGGCTGGCATTGCATAATATAGCTTTTTGTGGGTCAACCACTAATCCAATGATTTTACAAAAATACACATTGAAAGCTAGCATTCCGCAAGTGATTTTACTTTTTAATTCGTTCAAATCTATGTATTATTTCCGGAGTAATTAATTGCTAAAGTTAAACGAATAAAATGTACGTGCCAAAAACCGCGCCAATTCTTATCAATTTGGAAAAATCGGGAAAACGCCAACACGTACAGCTTTCTAATTTTTATGAGTTGTAGCATATTGATCAAGGACAGCACCAGAATTTTTTTAAAAAATTTCGCCCCTAGGTTTCCGAGAAAATGGACATCAAAAGAAGGGACATAATATATGGCCACGATAGTACATAGTCAACTATTGCGTTTATCGCTTATCGGCGTTTTCCCTTCGATAAATTGCGCCTATTTCGTCATAAGTCATTAGAAAATCGTTAGGGAGAATTCAAAAGTTCACTTTTGATGTAAGGGAGTAGATAATTGTACCGCAAATCAATATCTAAGGTCGCGCTTATGTGCCTTCTGAATTAACCTATTTAAAGACTTCTCTTTCCATAAATTGGACTTTGTCATACTACGTATGATAAAGTAAAAGGTTGTTGATTCTGATGATTAATATATTATATTGGCTTGTAGAATACTATATTTTCGGGTATTACCACGATTGCAGTGCTAACTACAAAAGATCATAAAGAATTATGCTCAATATTCCAAATAAGTTTTAAGGTTAACATACCGGTTTTACAAACTTTCTTGCATTTATTCGCGAAAACATAACAACATTGCTATCCGCACTTGAAATACACATTGACTTTGTGAACACCAAGATGTTCCAATATTGTTTCACATAGCGTACGGGCGCGCGTGTTTCTCCTCCTCATCGCATTTTCCATACATTTGCGTGTTGAATTGACGTTTTGAAACCGCTGACGTTCTGAATACTGTCAAAAGTTTCAAAATATACTGGCTACCTACTATTAATGCAGACACGACACAACAACCTTACTCATTTTCGATATCTCTTATAGTTACTGAGATCTCCTACAGGAACATCGAATTTGGCCCACCCTGTACAGAAGATTAAGAAAATATACTGCACTATAAGGAGAACCTGAAAAATAAAAACAAGATACGCGAGTTAAATGGATAACTTATGTAAGACTGGAGAAATCAACAGAGTGGCGCAAGAAAAACAAAAATCTCAGACATGGTTGTTTTTCCTTCGATATACTTAGAAATTTATGAATCTGTTCTCATCTTTCATCACAAATATTATACGTACTACACACTTATATCGCGATATATGTATATTGAAGACATATTTGACTGTCAGACAAATAGGAGTATATAGCGTGGTTAGTAAATCACAATCAAGCCGTCGGCGATGTACCTTAGGTCCTCTGCGTGAGATGGCGCCGTAGGGCGCGAGCGGACATAAGTGGCTCATTTTCTATTCATATACTGTCGCGGTAAACAAATCTGATCGGAGTAAGCCTTGTCGGGTTAACCGTCTGTTGAAATATTCATAGTGTTTGCCGGTTTTTACGGTAGGTGGCCGTTGGATGGGGCTGACGCGCCGGGACGCCGCTATCTTGATCCCACCGTGCAGGAGTTTTCCAAGTTTCGCCTTGTATTTTTGAGGAGATTAGCTCTGCGCGTTTACTGCCTTTGACACTACCAAAAGTGGATAGAGGCTCTAGAATCCTGACAGTATTAATCTTTGAGGGACAAAAGTGTCACAGGTAAGATAAAGTATACGAACCATCAATTTAAGTGACATTTATAACACGACTTGGTAGTACTGAGTTAAAACTTGATAATAACTTATTACCAAAACAAGAAACAGTGGAATTATCATTTGTTGTCTACTTTTGCATTTAATAAGAATAGGAGAAAGGTAATTTGTCGGGCAATTCCGTCATACGAAGAAGCAACCGTAGACACGTGTTTCGGAGTATTAGTCCTCATCAGTACGGTATAGCCAAGGAGTAAGATGGACACTCAATAGAAAAATACTCAAATGGAGACCATAAGGGGGGTGACCAATGTCGCCAATTTGGTGCTTCAATCACAACATCTTCAGAATTCGAAGACAAGAAGTGATGTCGCGCCGGAGGTGACTGGGACACCCCAGGCCCACCATAGCCCATGGAAGTATAGATGGAAAACTGGTTTATCGACGGTAAGATATTCAAGGAGAAAGGTAATTTGTCGGGCAATTCCTTCATACGAAGAAGCAATCTCCGGCGCGACACCACTTCTTGTCTTCGATTCCTGAAGATGTGATTGAAGCACCAAATTGGCGACATTGGTCACCCCCCCCCCCCTTATGGTCTCAATTTGAGTGTTTTTCCATTGAGTGTCTACACGTGTCTACGGTTGCTTCTTCGTATGACGGAATTGCCCGACAAATTACTTTTCTCCTTGAATATCTTACCGTCGATAAACCAGTTTTCCATTTAATAAGAATGGCAAAGGTTAAGAGAGGATAGAACACAAAAAACAGGTTCGCTCGCCAAGAAGAAGTCTTACAAAGATTTCATTCCGATCACAAAATGCATAGTAATGCGATGGTACAAACATTTCCGTGAAATGTTGAAGACCAACGAGCAATTCCGCCAGGGTGTCCACAATCAAGTCCCATAGTATCAGCTCCACAGAAGACCCGAAATGGAAGACTGTTATTAAACACAATGAACAAGCTCATTGCCCTTGTGCTGTTAAAGACTGGAACCAAATATCTGAGCCATGCAATGATTCTAACTGCACGTGCCGTTGTCGACCTAAGCTTCGTCATATTGTAGAGCAAACAAATAATATTTAGGTGGCCCAGAATTCTGATTTTCATTTGACACAACCAACCACGACTGATTAGGAAGATTCAGATAGAAAAGTAAATTCCTCAGAAATGTTAGCAATCGAACAAAACATGCGATCAAATAACTCTTGAGGCATATGGTATAACATATATAACTCATATGGTGCAGGTTTTTGAAACACTGGATGATATGGAACTATGGAAGAATATATTCGAACAAATAATGACAGTAAGGTATCTCAGACTAATGGTCAATTTCTATTGTACGCGTCAACAGAGAGAAAAGTTATGTTTATTTTTATATATCTGTTGGTTTTCATTTCCGTTTTACTTTTGTGTAGGTAGAGCTAAAGATCGTTTGTTAAAATCGAAACCATAAAAAAAACGAAACTGTTCCCTGTACTCTAATTTGATGACATATTGAAAAAGAATATTATTTTATTATTCAAACTGGAAATCATCCCAAAATATAAATGATGTCACTTCAAAATAACAGTTAGTCAAAAAGTTGAAAATGAATTATAATTATTGATTGCTAAAACAATAGGAAGAAATTGCTTAATGAATAATGTCCCTCTAAGCTAATAAACTGTCATTTTGAACTAAGAAAACAGAATTCAGACACATTTTCGTGAGGTAACGAATTATTTAAATAAATAGAATTTGTTTAAACAAATGGAAATTAACTGACCAATGTTTACAAACATTCCACAAGACTTGTAGTAATGATTTCTATGAGGCAAAAGGTAATGAAATGATTAGAACAGTACATTTTCTGAAAAACGAAAGAACTTTTTCATATGTGTAGTTTTCAGGGCACTGGGATGGATTGGGTGCGTCAACTCCATATGTGTAACAGGTCAAATTCTTCCTGAAAAGTCCTCTACAAGTCCTATAACTATAACATAAGTTTTTCCAAACCCCGACCAATTACTCGAAAAATACCAAAAAATGTCATCTTCCCATGTAAATTTAAGGCCTCGAAAGGCACCATCAAAAGGAGGGAATCGGTGGTTTCTGAAGAAAAATAACCACCCTAGTGTCCAAAGGGAAACAGTGCTATGTAATAAACATAATAACAAAATACGAATTGGGGGGGGGAAGCTGCACCTCTTACCCCTCCGCCCCCTGGATACGCCTATGCTTGTAGGCATGTGACGCTAAGAACAGTTGATGGTATGTACAAATTCGAAATCTAAGTTTCGTAAATTAAATTACCATTTGCAGCTTGTGACTGAACACGTGGTAAAACCCAAAACTAGGTTCGCAAAATCTCAATTTAATAAATATATTCAGTGACACTTGGACTTTACTGACGTTGTTGTGCAACAACTTCATCTACAGGTGGTAATTTTACTTTGGAGAGAAAACTAACGGAGCACCAATAGTTGCTGATTGAAAACCCAAAATATATTTATTCTATTATAATAAGTATATCAAAGGAGAAGATATTCTTCTATCTAGAGCCGGAAGTGGCGAAAGTGTCAGAAGTGGATTACATGCTTTATAAAAAAAGATTCTACCGTTAAAGATTTTCCGAACAGTCAGTTTTTTAGGAATGTTTTGGGAGTACTTGTTAAAGTGAATACGAAGACAACTTAGTAGCGAAATATAAGCAATCAATTAATCTCGCATATTGATTCGGACTGATTTCATATAGATCGAAAGCGATATGAAATTCTTGTGCAAAACCAAGTTATTGCGGATTAATTGCCAATTAAGTGTTGAAAGATATGCGCGGTAAGCAGTACATCTTAATTATGGACTAAAATTGTATATTATCTATATTATCAATTGAAAAATAAAAAAAAGTTATTTGATAAACGAGTAGAATTGCCAGAATCCATAGCACAGTAGCAACAATTTAATTTTAACATGTTTAGACTCTTGAAATCTTCTTCGTTCATACATTAAAAGAAAGGACAATTATAGAAACGACTTTTATGACCAGCTTAAAAAAATGACTTAGATATGTATTTATATAAATATACAGGATGATTTCTAATTATAGTTAAAAAAATAACTGCCACATACAGAATCTGTAAACATTTAGTTAAATTTTGCTGGAAAGATATCAAAATTGGGTCAAGTAGTTACTATACTACGTAGTACATATATCTATTATTTAAAGAATGCAGAATGCTGTCAAAGATATAAAATAGTTACACGTACACTTCAGTTGATCATTACCTATTATTATTTATCACTGTGAATTATTGTTAAATGTATCAGTAGTGACGTTTAGAGAGACCCACATTTATTTTATCGAATCGTTTATTGTCGTCCACGTCCTAATGCATAAAGAATAGGCGATAAAGGGGGACAATAACGTTCAAATTGTTCCAGTATTCGGAATTTTATCACCAACCAAAAAGTTAATATAATTCAGGGCGCTTTAATATATGGAATGCTGTGCAGCATCAGAGTGGAGAGATGGCTTCATATGTGGGAGGCAAAATAAGCTTGCAGTCCACTGTGGCTGCGCTATTTAGGTTATAAAAACTCTTTGACGTTCTGCGGCGATGAGAAATTCCAACGATATGAAGTTATTCGAAAACTATGGTCAGTTATTTAACGTGGATGGATTCATTTGATCTTATTGTAATTTAAGTTATTTAAGGACTTTGCAATATGTCATAATGTGAAAACAATTATAGTAATCATTTTTATTAACTTTGACAGCTATTAGCAACTCAAAATCAATGTTTAAATTATAAATAAGTACTGGAATATGACTAATTTTCAAAGGTCCCTTAATCTTGTTATTCTAATCTGTTATAGAATCACAGTTGTTTTCTGTTAATCTATTTAACTATTTAAAAATATGTATAGTAAAATCAACTGTCATCACGTGTGTGATGACCAGTTAATAGCTAAAAAACGAAGAAATACAGTTAACGCTATCTGCCGCTGATGACATGAAAAAGTTGATCTTCGTTCCAGAATATGGTTTCTATTATTGCATAGAAATAAGTGCTGACAAATTCTCATTTTTTGGGCGCATCTTCATAATTGTTGAATTGTAAAACAAAGAAATGTTTTTTTACAAAAGAAAAAGATGAGATAATTATCTATACCTAGGTTTGATATTTCATCTATTGTTTTGTCAAATTGCTGTGGTACACAGTATGCATTTTCTAATTGTTATATGCGCAATATCATTGGTTTGTTCCATCACGAAGAAAACACCGTTCAGATATTTCAGATACTATTATTTGTGATGACCATTTACGATAAACAATGCATGAAATTCAAGAAATAAATGTTATAAACAAAGAAATAGTTTAGTTAACACGCGCAGTCCGCCAAGGCAGTTTCCTCACATGATCTCTCGAGCGTGTAAGGTCCATCTCGTTATGTCGCCTGTCAACCAATATTGCGGCTACGGTGATTCTACCTCCACTAGGTTCTGCTAAGAAATAAGTCATTTTACTTTTTGGTTTACATTAAGATTATTAATTAGTCATTAACATTATAATAACGGTATCATATTCGTGCATATCACAGGAAATAAGTTTCAGGAAAATCCGAGTTTATTTACATTTTTGGTGGTGATGTTGGTCATGTTTGAATTTATGATGATAAATTCGGATTTTTTCAAATTAATTAACAGCTCCTCATAGGTAGTTGTGTATAGCAACTAGTCAGATGGCTATATTAATATGACCTACATTGCTATAGATAAGAAGTATTTGATATTAAGTGTTCCCCATTGGTGTAAGTGCACTGCACGTTGCTCTGTTTTGTTCACCCATCACTCACATAACACTGTGCTCTACTTCTGTAACATCACTTCACCAACTCAAAAGGTTTTAGGTTTTTTGAGTCTTCACACACTGTCACAATTGTCAAGATACTGGATTGCCTCGACATTCGTGTGCTGGAGAGGTCTGTTCCCATGTTTGTCTACAAACTTTCCAATTTCATTGGTAACTAATTCGATCTCAAGATCCCTGTAGAGATTTTTGTCTCTTATATGCCAAGGTGTATCCACGATGTTTCTTAGCACCTTATTTTGGAAGCGTTTAATGATTGTGATATTACTTGGTTTAGTGCTGTCCCACAGTTGAATACCATAGGTCCACATAGGTTTAAGTATCTGCTTGTAAAGTAGGAGTTTATTATATGTCGACAAAGCCGACTTCCTACCAATATGCCAGTAGTTTTTATGATCTTAGAGCTTAGGCCCACGTTTTCTCGATTCTTTTTACCGTGTGGTATTTTGCAATGTTCGAGTAGAATAGGGTATAGTGGTGTTATTTGTTTTCACTAGAACGTGTTGTATTCGCTTATTGGAGTAATTTTATGTGAACGGCTTTGGTTTCGTTTAATGCAATTAGCCATCATTGCATCCAATCACTAATTTTGTTGACAGCATTGTGCAGTTTTACTGTGTTGCTCCTTCATCATTTGTATCTACTGCCATGCTAGAAGTGTCATCGGCAATCATGACAACGGTAACACCATCTCGTTGCGGAAGATCATGTGTGTATTAGATGGTAAAGAATTGGGCCAAGTACACTACCTTGTGGTATTCCAGCTTTAACACTTTTGATAGTTGAGTACTCATTATCTAAAAATATAATTTTAATAGTTGGCTATACTCGAAGGGTAGTATCCGTTCCAGCGTATAGAGTAGGCATTCGTGTCAAACTTTGTCGAAAGCTTTTGCCATATCCAGGAATATATAGGAGCATACCTTTTCTTCTTCTAAAGTTCTTTCTATAATCATTGTTATTCTGTACACCTGATCAATTGTCAAATGTTTGTTTCTGAATCCGAACTGATAAGAGGGTCTAATGTTTTTTTCATCTAAGAGTGGCTTCAGTCGTTTTGCAAATAGTTTTTCAAACAGTTTTGGTGGTGTTCCTGGATTGGAAATCATCACTACCTCGACAGTTTTCCAAACACTTAGCACACAGTATCTCTAAATGCTGCGTTGCAGCTAGGTTAGTTATCTTAACTATGGCTTCTTTAGGTAATTTTTTAAGATCCCACCTTTTATTAGATCATAACCAGGTTGCTTTTTGGTTTTCATTTTTTTTATTTAGTTTGTCACCTCTTTGGGAGTAACGGGGGATATTCGATTTCCTTGGTTTATTGTAGAATTAGTATTTACTTCCAGTTTTGTCTTCATTTGGAGGGAAGGATTGTTCCAAGTAGTCGACAAAGACTATGGATTTGGTTTTGTCATTTCTAGGTTAGGTGCCGGTGTATTTATAGACAAAATTTGGATTATTGGTTTCGTAAGTCCTTTAACCGCCTTCCATAGACAATAATCTGTGCCTACAAGTGTTCTTCTAGGTTTTTGTTTATTGATTGTTGGTATAATCTCTTGAATCGTTCTACGTAATTCCTGAGGTAACTAATTTAATTTTTATTGCTGGGTCCCTGGTTACCTGCCAACGTTTTCTCGTTTTTCGTAATGACTAAATCGAAAAACTCTTTTTAAGCAAACTGAGGGCTTGTGTTAAAACACAGGGGTAGGTGACCACAGAAATCGATTCAAATAGCCAATTTAAGTGTTTTGTGGAAACCTGCAGAAAGGTTCCTGAAGGTTCCCACGAGTCAAATTCAATCACAAAATTGGCCCATTTTCCGTGTCAACATGAGTTTTCGTACTGATTACGGGAAATATATATAAATATAAATAAATTATGGTATTTTATCCTTTAATTGGATTAATTCTGTTGGGAAATAAAGTTTAGTATTATTATTAAATATGAAAATTTGAGCATTATGATTTATGACATATTGCATTAGACATATTAAAGATTACAAAAAGTCTGGTATATACAAAATATAGAAAATTGCTATCTGGAAATCTGTAACATTATGCAAAATAAAATTGGCGGAGGCAATGGTGAACAGAGATTAAGGTCCAATGATAAGCTGAAATAAGAAGAAGCTCGTATTTGGGTGTGGTCCATGCCAGGGTTGATGTAAATAAAACTCCCACTGGTTTTACATGCGTGTATATTGTTCAATACAGTTAAAGAAAACAGCTTTACTAAGCCGGCCACGGCCATCTTGTACGGCTGTCGGATATCTAAAATACAATCCCCCCATGCTCCGGTATGTCGCTATTTATATTAATTGCCCAAATACGTCATTACCGTCAATTAGGTTACCAAACGTCGAGGTTGTTCACGTGACTTTTGTGCAAATTCGGCATTTGGCATCCAGACAGGAAACAATCGGAAACTTTCGGAGTTTTTATTTCAAAGTTTAGCAAGCAATTGTTAAGAAAAGTTTTACTGTTCATAGTGGCACATTAACTTGGTGTCAATTTATTTGTTATTACATTGTCTAATATCATAAAACTTTTCAGTGTGGATGTCCAAATACATAAAGATGAAGTGCGATATCTACAAAATTATGAAAAATTTAGTTATTGGTGTTTTTCTACTCTAGAAGATATATTTCCTTCGATGTGTTATAGGAAAGTGTCAACGGGCTTCGCATTCTATAATTTTAAAACATGTTTTGCTGCATGTGTACTTTTTTTTAATTCAATAATTAAACGTTGCGGTAAAGTATAAATCTCTAAAAGTCACTACACCCGCAAATTTGCTCGAATATGTGTTAATTACCTGTTCAAAATGTTTTGTTTGAGGTTTGTTTTACCTGTTCAAAAGGTTTTGTATGAATATTTCCACTGCTCGCTCCTAGAGAAGAACGCGGCACCTAAATTTTTTTCGATAATTTCTCTATATCCATTAAAATCTGTTTGATTGTTGTTATTTATACGGTATTTGCCCTAACCTACCGCATTAACAAATTATTTGTAATTAATTGCCGCTAATTTATGACTAGTAGGAAACTGCAAATATTTCATAACTACTATTGATGTAGATACCACACTTTACCGTTGGGGGTAGACAAGCGACAATTCCGTGTACGATCACGTAGACATAAAAACTGTATGCTCTGTACGCAAACTAAGAAAATCGCTCAAAAATGGTAATGTAATTTAAGTTGGTTTGTGTCAGAGGGCGCCCCATTCGCAGGGGACCCGATACGGTCTCAATGCCGACATAAATCCCGGAACCGGGCGTATACAGAGTCGGCCCGTCGGCCCCACAGATTCTATACCCAACAGGAAATGAGGAAATAGCTTGGTGCGAACTCTACCCCCGGCAACCCCGTATAAATAATAATGGGAGAAAGGAACGGGGACTTTTAATCCAGAACTTCGCTTTCGAACGCTTTCAGTACGAAAGAATCGCACCGAGAGTGGGTGCGAAAGTCCTTCGGTTAATTAGTAAATTTAAGACTCAACGTCCTGGAGGTGTTCTATGCTAATTACACTTTTTGTTCTGGTCTCTGACACGGAAAGTGAATTAATGACCGTATTGTCTTGATATTTCAAGAGCTTTCACTGAAATTTTGATCACCCGCAAAAAATATAGCCACAGTATAAACGAAATAGAGAGTTTCATTTTCAATATGAAATATTCTAGTACCACAAATAAAACGATCTCATCACCCTTATAACCTAGCGAAAGTTTTTATGTCAAATTGCACGACATCAGATGTAATTTACGGGCTTGTGAGCATTCTTTAAACAATTATAGACCCGTTTTCAGCATTTTAGCATTACTAAAAATTGGAGAGCCTCAGTCATTTCCTGGAGAAATGCTAAAAGTGCAGGGAGATACAAAATGTTAGCCTTTGAATAACGCCAAATGCAAGAATCCCTTTTTTAACTAAATATTAAATAATCGCATAAAATAGGTAAAACGGAGATAAAATTATTAACATCCCTGCTATTCTAAACTAAATGGTTCAAAATATACGACCACATTCAAGCAAACTAACGGAGTTTTATAACAAAATACTCCAGGACATGATCTGATCTTAAAAACATATTATTGACAACATATTGATATATATATATATTGATATATATATATATATATATATATATATATATATATATATATATATATATATATATATATATATATATATATATATATATATATATATATATATATATGTATACGTGTTAAGTTGTCACCTCCGGGATATAGAGCAGGCCACCTTGGCTCCGGGTATTCCAGATAATATATTATTGATCTGATTGCATATTTTTAATGAGGGGAATTTTCGCTACGCGTGCATCAAAAGAGGGGAAACGATTTTTGATTTTTTAGTAGGTCATATATAAGGTACACAAAGGGTACGAAGTGACCTCCGCAATTTATATATGAACGGAAACTGATGTGTCGCTGATAACTCCAGCGGTGTTGCCAAACCTACGGAGGTCACAATAGGCCACTATTATATAGCATGTATATGATAGGCCGTAAACTCGGTTCTCACAAAATAAACAGTCACTTTTAGTAATAGTATTAAAAGTCGTTTATTAAGTATTTAGCACTAATATGAATAATATATATTACCGAGGATGATTAAGAATTACACGGCAATATTCATGGGACTTGGTTATAGTTCCTAACAAAACATGATTGGTTTTATGAGGGCTTTTCTAAGGGTAATAACATGTTTTTAACTCGGATAACTAAGTTCTAAGTGTAATATGCTTACCGTGCAAAAACTAATTAGGTACCCTATTTATATGCTTTGTCGCGATGTAAGGCAAACTACCCAACTAGTTATTATTTTATATATTTTACGTCGGCCTTCGCAACGTAGCACATTGGGGTATTTGACCCAAAAAGCTGACCATAAATCAAATTTCTAAATTGTTAAACTCCAAAAAGTAAACCAGTTTCTGGGATAGGTGAAGGACCGGTGTATTAAAAGGCGGCAATATTTTTTCACCTGGGCCCTCCGCCAGGTGTTGTTGTCAGCCAAAAGTTAGATTTTAGTATGGCTGACCATAGATGCACATAAGTTGACGCTCTTGAAAACGGTTGCAATTTTGTGTTTTAAGGAAAAATGTGACCTTTTTGTTATACATTCTTTGGAACCAAGTATGAACTTTCATTCGACATTATTTATATTAAAATTTACGCACAATTTTGTTTATAACTGGGCCGAGAACATTCGCTGTTGTAAAAAACAGTTTTATGCAGAACTTGAGTGTTTTAGTTTAGTGTTTAGCTTAATTAAGCTTTTGAAAGTGGTTCAAATAATAGTATACATATTTGACATTAAAACTACTGGAAAATCTGCTGCGGATAGGTGCGAATGCGGAATTTGTGATTTTATTTCTAATACGTTGTAAAGGAAAATCCAAAAATTGATGTACTGGCTTATATTTAATTTCATGCAATTTCTTTATACCGTGAAAGTAGAGGTAATTTAGAACATATTTAACCATATTTAGTTATATACAAATGGTTACGGTTATCGAGATATTGACAATTTTATGTTCAATGTATCTTGTATGTTGTAAATGCCGTTCTGTACATATATTTTTCCGTATTGGATCACGTATAGCAAACAACCCCGATAATCTAGACTCTTAAAAATCATCCAAAAAAAAACTTAAACTTTGTACTTGTATATGAATTTCTTGGAAATTTGTTGCTTGAAGCCAATCGGATTCATATTCAAGGCAAGAAAATACATCGAACGTACCTACTCGCATACACAGTTCACTGGTTTAAAATGAATTCTTGTTGAGGAGAGACAATAGTAAGTTTGTGAATAGAAACTGGTTAGGCGTTTTCGATAAATGTGTTTACGCGGAATGCGAATCCGGGTCCAACACATGCGTATTAGGGTTATACCACTAAAAGCGACAGTTTCAGCTTGAAGTATGATAAAATTTCGAAAGTTTTCATGGAAACAATAAGCATAAATATTAGATAATTTTAAAATAATACTAAAAATAATAGATTTTATAGTGATAAATATGGTAAAATAGGTTCTTAATTGCCTCTATTATCACGTCTTAAAAGGAATGCATCGAACGGAAAATAGCATGAATAGCGTAAGTACCGTTTCAATACACAATATCGACTGGTGTAAACTTTCATTTTCTTCCTCTACCACTGGTCTGAAAATATAAAACATTTTTCAAGATTTTTTTACAACATAACAGACCCAAAAATATTGTATTGTTCAATTGTAAATCTCTCAATACTGCGTATTTAAACAGTACATGCAATATATTAATTTATAAATTTATAAAGTAGACCATGATAGAAATAAAATCACAAAAGATATTGCTGATAAATGTTGTAGTAGTAATTAATTTACAATAGGTGTAGTGCAGTGAAGAACAATTTTTAATACAGTTTGCTTTTTCCTATTTTGTACTGTTTTCTTGTGTTTATTAAGTTATTAACCTTCAAATTGTTAGTATGAAGGTTAAAATGTTATACATAAATAAAACTACGCATCTAGAGCCCTTTAAGGTGAAAAAATAATTTTGGCCAGGTTTTCGGGTCAAATACCCCCTTGTGCGTAGGTCAATGTACCACGCTGAAGACAGACTACAAATAGAATGAATTTATGTGTGAAACTCCAATTTAAATTTATTAAGTAGTTTCTGAGTTATATCGACACCAAACTTATAATTTTATCTACGACTCACATATAATAAGTTCATTGCATACGTATCTATGACTATATAATCCCCATCGTTATATAGCGCCAATGATTATAATGACACTAGCGTTGTATAATAATGACAGTTCGTTCAAATAATGACCTCATTATTTGAACGAACTGTCATCATTATATGACGCTAGTGTCAAAGTCTGTCAAAACCTACGTGGATGACAGTTATTTGACAGTTCGCCTCACCATCATTGTCAAATACATTTAAAATATTTTCCTTAAAATGGAATTTATGAGTCGTAGATAAAACGTCGTATTTGACTCGCACATAACGGATATAAATCGCTCGCATGATTACACGCTCGCCTACGGTTCGCGTGTAAACTTCATGCTCGCGATTTATATCCTTAATTATGTGCTCGTCAAATAATATACTATTATACTTATTTCTTTTCCCAGTTGAGGCTTTCTGACAAAAACTAGACAAAGAGCTGTCACTGCCGCGCCGTCAACCTTCATGCGTGGTCAGCGCTTTATTGTTAACCAATTCTTTACAAGCTTTCTATTGTCGTTTAAAATTGTACAAAGTCCGTTGTTGTGTTTGGTGTAAATACGTGCATTGACGCTAAAATCATGGAATAAATTGATTAGAATAAATAGAAACTATTACTGAAAAAATTCTCGTGCACGCCAAGTTATATTTTCCAAATACATACTCATTTTTATACCCCCCCCCATTTACTGTGGTATGGTCTATTGAGTTTGACCAGAGATGGGCATTTGGCAATCGAGTGATTGAGTAACAAGTGATGATAAAATTATTTTAATTAGTTAAATTAATCATCACTCGTTGTGATGAGTAACGATTGGTCACTCATCAGAATGAGTGATGATTTCAGTACTCACCACTCATAACTGCCGTACACGATTGAATATTCATCACTGATTACTCGGGATTAACGCGTAATGAGTGATGACTGTTCAATAGAAATTACACTGTTTTAAAACATAATAGAAACTCGATATACTTTCACACTGATGAAAGTAACCTAGAGGCGCGGATACAATTTTTATACAAACCCACAAAATCTAAATCTTTAAACCAATACTTACCTTTTTTATAGCTTTGTGTTATAAAAATTTGTCCGACATTTATGTTATTTGATTTGGAGATCTGGCTTGATTTGTTCTGAATTATCAATTACAGCCGCATCTATGTTTTCAGGTTAATTAGAAATAATTGCACCGTTGTTTTCACCAGACATAATACCGTGGAAGCGACAAAAGAGAAAAAAGAAAATAAACAATTATATAAATATAAACAAAACACTTCTTTGATTTCCAAATTTTGAAGTGTAAAGAAAGACAGACATAACTGATTCCCTAATTACACTATAGAATGCTTTCTTCAGTTTTCTTTTTAATTATATCAAGAATTGTATGACACGTCAGATACGTACACGTTCAACGTACATTCTAAATTACATTTACGGTACATTGGTGTACCATTTTCAAAAACAAATGATTTCTTATCGCGTATTTAGATTGCACAACATTTAAAGAATACACTGTAAAATAACGTCACAAAGAAATTCGAAAAATTAACTATTAACCAATGGTAAGTCAGTTTAAAGAGGAGAAATGTGGGTACACTATAGAAAATAATTTGTGAATAATATTGATAAATGTACGTATCGCAGATGGTTAAAAAAAGTTGCCGATAATCGTAATATAATCGGCTTCGACGAGCCGCTCGACTTTTGGCTGTGGAATCGTTAATTGTTCGAATTATTTTCGGACAGTTTTATTGGCAATGTATTTTTTAAATGTTGGGCAATCAAAATAAGCAATAAAATAATAAGTCATTTTTGAAAATGGTACACCAGAATGTACCCTTAATAAGTGGATCACCATAGAATCGGATATAATTCAAAACAGTTATTATTAATGCATTTAGATTCATTTACGACATGAGTTCAATTCACTTTAGTTAAAGCAAAAATATAAATCGTTTATTAAGGTAAGTATTTATTCTCTATAAAAATGCATATTTATCATAAGATAAAGTTGGATAAATTAAAACAAAGTATACACACATTACATTTACCGTAATGTAAGTTTACTTTGCAAATAAAATCTATTAAATTGTATTTTCTTTTTCATATTTTTAAAACAATATCATGCAGTCGCTACCGGCAGTCAAAATAGAAACACTTGTTTCTACGATTAATGAGTGATAAGTGATTCTTAGATTTATGATTGACGAGTAATGAGTGACGAGTGATATCGATAATCATGAGTGTCACTCATCTCGGGTTAGTTGAGTGATGCCCAACTCTCAGTTTGACGTAAAATTATCGATCGGTCTGTCCGTCTGTCTGTGTATACGATAACAATACAATTGTTTATTTTATTTTAGCACTGGTGTGAGCTAGTACCTTTTGTGCAGAACGATGCATAGAATTCAAAAAAATAATTCAATACAGGGTGTTCCATTAAAAAAATATCTTTCTTAGGAAAACCTGTTTGCTATATTTTGTTGCAGATTATGACCAACCGGTGCACAATTTGGTTATGGCAGGTAAACACGCTTATTGAACGTTTCTTATGTAATCATAATCTAAGCCAGAGCAACAAAATTAAGAACCGGTATTGATATATACAATCTTTCTTGGACTGCTGTTTTTCCTTAAAAATTCCAATAAATCAAAAAGTGTAAAGTTTACAGTATGTTATGTTATTTTTCATTGTCGTAAAATTTTGCGAGGAATTGTGCCGAAATAAAGGTTGTTCCATTTAACAAAACATAAGTTTACGTTGGTACTATGTTATGGAACAGCCTGTATACACGCTAATAGTTTTACAATGTGCGCCTCGGCTTTGTGTATATATGGGTGAAAACAGTTTTAAAAGATCTTCATTGACAGAGGCATAATCTTCCGAGATCGCACTGTTGAGACATCCTGTATAGTCTATACTAGAAACGGGGCAGACCTAATAGGTCTGCGCA
This sequence comes from Melinopterus prodromus, assembly GCA_964023965.1. Classification (NCBI taxonomy): domain Eukaryota; kingdom Metazoa; phylum Arthropoda; class Insecta; order Coleoptera; family Scarabaeidae; genus Melinopterus; species Melinopterus prodromus. The sequence goes on from OZ030396.1 coordinate 21,817,364, forward strand.
TCGCCTAGACGGGTAGATCGCCGATTCGGGTAGATCGGCGATGCGGGTAGAACGCCGGTGCGGGTAGATCGCCGATGCTGGTAGATCGCCGAACCGGGTAGAGCGCAGATCCGGGTAGATTGCCGACTCGGTAGATCTCCGATCCGGCTAGATCGCCGATCCGGGTAAATCGCTGAAACGGGGAGACCGCCGATCTGGACAGATCGCCGATCTGGGCAGATCGCCGATTTGGGCAGATCGCCGATCCGGGTAGACCGCCGATCTGGGCAGATCTCCGATCCGGGTAGAACCCAGATCCGGGTTGATCGTCGATCCGGGTAGTTCGGTGATGCAGGTAGATCGCCGATACGGATAGATCGCCGACGCCGAAATCTGTAGGTTCTCACCATCTGTCGTACTGGGCAAAGTCGCGCAAGCGCGACTTTGCCGTATACAGTGCTCGCAATAATTATTTAACATTTTGACAATGAATAATTGATTTTCAAAATGTTTGAAAAATAAAAGAACACAAATTTAAAACAACCAAGTAAAAAGTTTCATATGGTTTTTTGCTTTCATTCAAAGCGTAAAACAAATGTGTGACCCCTTTTGTCAGGGGATAAACTCCTTATTTTTGAATTATAAACAGGGATGTTAGACAAACATTTTTTGTTATTTTGAAGGAAACAAACAATTTTTTTATAAAATGATGTGTTTAATAGAACGATGTTTTTAAACACTACGCAAAAAACATGTTCAAAACATGAAATAAAACATGTTTTAAATCACATACAAAAAAACAGAATAAAAATATCACGCATAAATTTTATTTGTCTGCATCCTTTTCATCAAACTGTTTAAACATGTTTAAACAAAATAGTTCAAACAAAGTATTTGTTTTAAAACATGTTAAAACACCGTTTAAAGAAACTGAAAACAAACTGTTTTAAACATAACAACTGTTGGTATAAACAATTAATCAAAATTTGTGCAGAAGAAAGTGCAGAAACAATTAAAGGGAAAGAATTTTCAAAAAAAATTCTAATAGTTTTTTTTTTGTTTTAAAGAGGGTATCAGGTAATTATATTTATAATATATACGGTGTTCTTTTTTATTAAAAACTTGGTAACATTTTTTTCTAATACTACACGCTGTATATTTTTACATTTTTTAATTCCAAGATCAAATCTAAGAATTTTTTATGGTAATCATTTTTTTTTATAAAATTGCATATTTTTTAGTTATAAGCAATTAATCAAAACTCATGAAATTACATTTTAACCAAACGAATTATTAATTTAAAAAAATAATAAACAAAAAAATTAAATTAAATAGAATTAAATTTAAAGTTGAAACTGCCAAATTAAAATAAATTTGTATGTATGGAGACACATTCTTAATTTGGGGTTTTGCTTATAATTAAAAAATAACGAATTTTATTAAAAATAATATCTACAAAAAATTGTTTTTTTTATAAAATGTTTTTTAACGGAACAATGTTTTTAAACACTACGCAAAAAATGTTCTAACTTCTAAACATGAAATAAAACATGTTTTAAATCACACACAAATAAAACAGAGATCGAAACATTTTAAATCACGCAAACATTTTATTGTCGGCATTTTAATCGACGTCTTTCCATTCCTTATTTTACAAAAATAAAAACAACTGATATTGTATTACTATACTTTCTAAAAAACAACAAAAGCTGTTCAAATTTCGGTAGTTTTAAAAACGTTTAAAACACAACACAACAAACTCTTTTTTAAAACAAAATACTTCAAACAAAGTATTTGTTTTAAAACATGTTAAAAACACTGTTGTAAACATAACAACCGTTGGTGTAAACAATTAATCAAAATTTGTGCCGAAACAATTAAACTTTCCAACAGGGTTTTTTTTTGTTTTAAAGTAGCTATCAGCTAAATGTATTTTTAATATCCAGTGTGTCCCACGGGACGTTGGATTGTATGCGTACTTTTGTTACTATTAGAGATATATGCTCTTTCATAATCTGTTCAGAAAACAGTTGAATTGCCAATGGCTTCCAAGCTATTTTGAAAACCCAAAAAACGTTATATTTTAATTATGGTCGTAACTTATTTATTTGGGATCCTCACAAAAAAAGCATTTTTATATTATAAAGGCACTTTTTTTGTCTACAATTTGATTATGTCAGTTTAAAATTTAAAACACACAAATGACAAAAATGTCCTTTTGTTCAAATAATAATAATAATCTAGTAAAATTATTACTATTAATAAGATAACCAAACAAGCATTCGGCAAAACCATAGACATAAAACCAGCGACGGTGGCGCCCAGCAGTGGAGAAAACTGAACTTGTCTGTGATAGATAAATGAGGTTATGTTGTGTTTATTGTTTACAACTATCACGAGAACTGTGGTGGTAATAATAACCAAAAACAACGTCGATCAGCACCCTTAACTTTGTTATAAAGATATAACAATCAAGTAAACTTACCGAATGTAGTGTTTTCGTAATAAACACAATAAGTTAAGAAATAACCCAAATAACCTATCTATCATAGAATCACCATATTGATGAATCGCAGCGCCACCTATAGTCCGTGATTTCTCCGAATAATAACATTTATGTGTATTGCAGTTGCCTGTAATACGTGCGTTACCGACTGTTATGTATTGTAAGTACACAGATATTACAGGTAACTGTACTATCTGAGTTACCGACCGTATGTATGCAGCATAGGACATGCGGAACCGAATGTTGTAACGTAACTAAGTGAAGCGAATACAATAAACATTATAGTAAAGTGTTGGTTTCATTTGATAAAGAAACACAATATTAAAATAAATAACATGTTCTTTACCAACCAATTGGATTTTGATGACAATAATTATTGTCCTTGAAGGAAAGTAGTGTATTTGGTTGCATATGTGGTGCACGATTTTTTTTGCGCACATAGTACATGCCATTTTGGGAAAAGTATCATATACAAAACAAAAATAAATTAATATTCATAAAAAATGCCAAAACGAAGAAGCAATAATAAAGAAAGCCATAAAAATAATACAAAATAAATAAATGTAGGAATAAACAAACAAATCCATAAATAAACTTTCAACTAAAACTTAAAAAAAAACCGTTGATTAATAAAACTTTGGTTACTTTTGAGTTTTCTGCCAATTAAATATCATTTTGAGTAAAAGTTTAAAACACATCAACCAATGGGATAACCAGCAATGTATACCAAACAGTATATATTACAATAATAAAAAGTAAATAACCTAAAGAACAGAAATTAAATGCAAAAATAAACGAATAAATTAAAAAAATCAAATTAGTCCATATGAAACATTACCATTCCTATTTACTGTTTTTTTTAGTAAAGTAAATGTTATTCCAAATAAAAAGTTTGAAGTTATTTGTTTTTCAATTCTTTATAGAGTTACAGGAATGTAAACTACTAATAAAACAAAGAAAGTAACAAATTAAAATTTATAACATACAATGAAAGTACAAAGAAATCCCATGGAACTTTAAGTGTTTTTTTTTTTAGAGAGTACATGTCATTCTGTGTGAAGTATCATTATTCGTAAAATTACAGAAGTGTGATATATTAGCAAAACAAAGAAAAATTAAAATTCATATCAAACTACAAAAACAAACAAAGTTAAATAACACATGAGAGCCATAAAAATAACAAAAAATAAATAAATTTAAGAATAAACAAAGAAATCCATAAATAAATTTTCTACTAAAACTTTTACTGAGAAAAAATTTTAATACAATTTTCAAAAAGTGAATATTAACAAATACTGCAGTAAAAGCTTAATATGTAAGTTTGTTTTAATTTATAAAATCAGATTACTATAAAGACAAAAATGCTAGCTGCAATAAAAAACAGCTTGGTTTCTCAATTCCTTAAAAAGTTATCATTAAAAATATTACCGAAATAATAGAAATCTTAAAAATGCTCAAATCAAGATACTCAACCATATCACACCGTTCCTGAATACAAAATAATTACTCCATAAGTATTCCAAGCAATGTTTTCTCTTCACATTTTCCACATACCTTATTTTTAAAAATTTATTCATACTAATCCAAAAAAAAGAATAAAATGTTAGGGGAAACGACCTTTATCAAACTTAGTTTATTTTATATAGTTTATTTTATATTTTCACTCTTTTCTAGATTTATGGAAGTTTTCAGTAGGCCAAACCTGATGTGAACATGATGTGGTAAAGAGGATAGGCAATTAATTATTTACCACCCTATGTCACTGAGCTTTCTTACTAAAGTTCAACCAAATTTGTATAATTTAATAAATGAAAGACTACTTTAAATGAATTGATATATAACACTTGGACGTTTTTCATCTTCGCAAGACTATAATGAATAAGTTTAATATAATTGATAAAAAACAATATCTGAACTAAACTTTAACTGGCAGTGAGTAATTCAGCTAATGTATGGATACTCTGACATTTGCTGCACAAATTTATTTTATATTTCGGAAAATTATTGTCCAGCCCATTTGATAATTTACTTTTATAATCTACATATTTCTGTCACCATTCTAATGTCGTACACGTTTTCCACGGATTGTGTATATTTTGCATCGAGCCGATCTATTTTTGTATTCCGGTTGTTAGTTTTTCTTCACAGAGATCATATTGCTTCATGAAGATCAATTGCTTCTTTCTTCATATTCCTCCAATGCTGCTGTTTTCGTGTTCCTCAAACATAGTTATTCCTCAAATAAGAAGATGATTCTATTCTGATAATTTTCTTTGACCCTGCGTATAATAAAAACCTATTAGCAAAGAAACTTTTTAATAATTCTTTAGAAAGATTCTAAAATCCAGAAATTTATTAGAATACAATTATCTGCTTGCTTTATCTTTTCAATTGCGAAAAGTTACAGCCGTTTGAAATATTAACAAAATAATAAACAGTAAATAAATTGGGTATTGAGGATTTTTGTTGAACTGACTACCAACAAATTAAAAGATGAATTGAATAAACAAATAAATCCCCATGATTTTTGTTTGTTTTTTAAATATTTTTCTAGTAGAGTAAAAAGTTTGATATAAAGTTATTTTGTTACAAAAGTTTAAAATATTAGCAAAACAAAGGAAAATACAAAATGAAAAAACTCATATCAAACTATGCAAAAGCAAAAACAAAATAAAAAGAAGAAAACCATCAAAATAATAATTTTAAAATATTAATACATATGGAAAATTAAGCAGATTCTATTGTTTTTTCTTTGATCAAAAAATGTACACATCAAAATAGATACATACCACAGTAGTTTCCACACTCTTCTCAAGGTTTTTTTAAGGTTAGACTCGTTTACCTGGTGGGCAATATCCTTCCGAGAGCTAATTCATAGGTAAATCATTTGCACAAGCTTTGCTAAAGTCAAACGACTGAAAAAAGGAATTGTTCCTATTCATGGACGTGCTAGCATATCCATTTAAATGGACAAACAAAATTCCACAGGTATATTTTTTTGACAGTCCTTGAAAACAACGTGCGGGTATGCAACCAACATGACAGCAAAGGGATAATATCGATTAGTTCTATTTGCTTGAATGTGCACAGTGCACTTTCGTATCTTTCGATTTCGTACCATCCAGACAGTTTCGTCAATCTGGAAACATTTCTGAATTTCTAGCCTAGAAGCACACAACAAACAATTAACTAAAGAATAATATACGGAACGTTAAATTATGTACTTACTACGATCATCATGAAATTGCACTTTAATAACAGCCAGGCACTGTTACGTTGATTGTAAATAGAGAATTGCAGATAATTTAGCTCCGAGACTCGAACACGTAAAACCGAACCAGCTGACATTTCCCAACTAATTTAGGTTATAACCACTTTTCACAGATGCCGATATGCCAACATAGCGCGTGAAAATTCCCTAACGTACCAAACGTACCTAAAATCGCCAGAAACATTCGGTTTAGTTATACATATATCAAAATACGAAATATACGTATAAATACGAAATATACGTATACGAATTACGTCTTTGTCGGGCGTTGTCCATTGCAGGGCGCTTCTGATTGAGGCCGTGTGGAACACGTACATTTTTACGCTGCGAAAGCCATGCGTTTCCCCGGCACATGTCCATTATTTTCCGTTGGAAATTCTTCAAACTAAAACTTATTATAGTCGCGTAGTTACCCGGGAACGCCTGCGACAACATTTTATAACATTTTCTGGCCGCTTTTTTAGCCATTTAGACCAAAACGATTGCAGTAAGACGAATAGCGTTGTCATTTTCAGCATGATACAGAGGATCTGTCAGTTTATTGAGCCGTCGTCATGGAGACTCTAGTAGAAGTACAGCCACAAATCGATATGCATAAATTGACTCAAATTGAAGGAAATAAATTCGAAAACTTGGCAAAATATCGACAAATAGATTGGCCTACGCGATAGAGCTTTCTGTTTTGAGCAATAAATGTCGCGGTTGACCGCCCATCGTTGCTTATCCTAGGATCCTTTGAAAACACAAAGCGTAAAATTTTCGGGCAAGTGCCGAACGGAGTGTACCCACTCCAAAAAATTTTTGCAATGTAATTCAAACGGCGAAATTGCCGTACGTCGATTTTTCGCTAAAAATTAAGAGAAATGGGCGCTAAATCCGCAATTCGCGAGTCTACACAGCAGCGAAACGGCATTTTGAAGGCAAAACCACGGCCGCGTCCGCGGTTTCGCGGTTTTCGCGAAGAAAGACGCGAAAATCCAGCGTTTAGACGTCGTTGATTTTGTCTTTTAGTTATTATGATATTCACAATTTGTTGTGTAGGTTTTGAAGTATTTCGCCCTAAGAAAAATGGGAGTCGAACATACATCTTTCCGCGATTGTAGCTTGTTACCTTAATTGATATCTACAATGATGATCAATAAACTAAACTAGGTGCTGTACTATTCAGGCCTACCACTACAGTTTACTGTGACATTAGGGTATTTATAAAAAGCAACAAATAAGCTAAAAACCCAGGCACCCGGAGAAGCTTTGGCTACTGCTACACATTTTTGTATAATACATAACTACGAAGAGTAAACATTTTCATGTCTATGTCGGTCTTTTCATGTCTCAAATAAAAAAAGAAAACTGTATGTAATATTTAGTCGTATTAACTAAAAATTCCCGCAGCATCTTTTTAATATGTCTACTTGAGTACTTGATTCAATAGGATTTTTGTGGTGAACACAAGAAAAGGTATGTGCAATTGATAGAATTTATTGATGTAATAGCACCGCAAATAATTTATTTAGTTTTATTTCAAATAATATTTGCAATGTGCGTACACTAGAATAGTTGACATAAAGCAGCCTATGCCATTCAAAATAAATAACAAACGATAAAAACAAGCGGGATGTAATTTTGAAATAAAAAAATTCAGCCACGGCCTGGATTTGAACCAAAAACCTTTGTATCTCGCATACCATGCACAACTCAACTGCGTCCGAGAGCAGAAATAAATATGAAAATACTCATATAATATGTTTCTTGCGCTATCACCTCCGCAACGTTGCCAGCGTTTTTCGGATGTCACAGCGTACGTTGTACGATACAAAACACGGGGCCATATATGCGGAGGTGACTTCGTAGCGGTCGTATCTAGTATGGGCGACACTAGCGCTCGTGATCTACGCTTGAACTAACATGACTTGTCCGTACATATACAATGGACGTTATCGGCTCCGACGCAATTTTTGGATTTGAGCTCCCTAAGCCACCTAGACCACATTTCCGTTGAAAACAAGGCGATACGTTGTCACCTCCGATTTTGGAGCCATCAACGTTATATATGAGGTGACAACGTACACTCTATCATACGCATTGGAGCCCACACCGTAGCAACCATATGTATATATATATATATATATATATATATATATATATATATATATATATATATATATATATGTATACGTGTTAAGTTGTCACCTCCGGGATATAGAGCAGGCCACCTTGGCTCCGGGTATTCCAGATAATATATTATTGATCTGATTGCATATTTTTAATGAGGGGAATTTTCGCTACGCGTGCATCAAAAGAGGGGAAACGATTTTTGATTTTTTAGTAGGTCATATATAAGGTACACAAAGGGTACGAAGTGACCTCCGCAATTTATATATGAACGGAAACTGATGTATCGCTGATAACTCCAGCGGTGTTGCCAAACCTACGGAGGTCACAATAGGCTATTATTATATAACATGTATATGATAGGCCGCAAACTCGCTTCTCACATATATATATATATATATATATATATATATATATTGGCTATTCATTCCTGGAGGAATGGTGACCGCTTTTACAAGCTCTATAGATTCGATATGTGTAAGTACAGTGAATCACTCTGTTCATCTTGGTTTTTTTTCTTTTAATATTTTTTTTGCTTGTTTCCCACTCTTTTAATTTTCTTTTTTGTCTTCCTCTTTTGTCATATTCTTATATCTTTTTTTTCTTTTTTTCATCTTATTACTTTGTTTGTCTTAGATAGTTCTTTTTTTTCTAGTTTTTCTTTCTTTTTTTTACTATAATCTGGCGTGTGTTTTCGTATTTTCCGTTATTTCTTGCCACTTCTTCCGGTCCTTGATGCTGTCTCTCCATCCTCGCAATTCCATCCTGCCAATATCCGCGTGTACTTGATCCCCCCACCTTGCCTTGGGCCTTCCTCTTGGTCTTCCTATTGTAGATGTCCAGCTGGTAACTATTCTTATCAATGCCTCTGGTTGTCTTCTCTGCACGTGTCCATACCACTTCAGTCTTTGGGCCTTTATGTATTTGACAATGTCTTCGTTGTCTGCTCGTTCACTAATTTCATGGTTCATGAGTTTTCTGAGCTCTCCATCGTTTGTTCTTACTGGTCCAAAAATTCTACGCATTACTCTTGTCTCCAGTATTCTTAGTGCATCTTCGTCTTTCTTTGTCATTACCATAGCCTCCGCGGCATAAGTTATTGTAGGCCTTATTGCAGTTTTGTATATTCTTCGCTTCGTGTTTATGCTCAAGTGTTTGTCCTTTAACAGAGGTTGGTATTTCCAGTAGGCTCTATTTCCTGCTTTAAGTCTTTCCTCCATCTCTATAGTTCGGTTGTTGTTCTCGTTTATTATCACACCCAAGTACTTGAAATTAGTGACTCTCTGGAATTTGTAATCTTGAATAGTCATGTCCTGTATTTGTCCTGTACTCCTTCTGCTTACTAGCATGTAGTTTGTTTTTTCCTGGTTAATCACCAATCCTCTGTTCTTTGTCTGCCGTGACAAGTCTAGTAGCAGGTCCTCCAGACTTCGTCGATCTCTTGCCAACAAAGCGAGGTCATCCGCATATCCTACTATTTGGGTTAGGTTTTTTGTAATTGATTTACCCACATCCACCTTCTTGACGGCTGTATCGAGGGTCACATTAAACAAATCTGCCGACAGCGCGTCTCCTTGTCTCACTCCTTTGTTTACCATAATTTCATTTGAGTAACCATCATGTGTTATCACTCTGGCCTGGGCATCCTTTGTTGTCATTTTTACCAATTTTATAAGTTTTTCTGGTATTCCAGTTGTTCTGAGATCTTTTTCTAGTTGGTGCCTGTTTACGCTGTCGAAGGCCCGTTCAAAATCGACAAAAAGTATGTGTAAGTCCGATCCGTGTTCGGACATACCTCCTGTTAAAATAAATGATTCACACTGGAAAGAACACTTAAAACGAAAAAGACATATCTTTGATTCAAATACAGACAAGTCTTTTGGCTTTGGGAAAGAACTGTCAGTATTCTTTACAGAATAAACTTCAAGTTTACAACTAAATATTAAAACCGATTTGGTGGACGGTATTTAACCTTGGGGTTGTGTTAGATTAGTTTTAATATGCCAAGCACACTAATATAACCAGTTATAGACTTCAATTAAATGAAAACCTGTTTACTTCTAGTTTCTCTTTTGCCATTCTGTGTTTTCTTTTTTGTAATTTAAAATATATCAGTTTATGTACCCAGATTTCTGCAATAATAAGGTCGTCTAAGACCCAGTTCCACTTCTCCTTAAACGCGTTTTTATAAACGTTACTTATTGTTTAAAGTTTATGAAATTTTCAGTGTAACATCTTAGATAAATAACGAGTTGGGCTGGATGAAAAATAAGTTTTTGGAAAGATAAAAATTAATTTTACTTCTACATCATTGGCTTGTTTCAAATATAAAACATCTAGCCCAACTTATAATACGAAAATAGATTTTTACAATTTTAACCCAAACATTTTAACTGCGATAATAAAGCGTAATTGCCAGAAATATACTTATTTGCACATATTACTGCTGCCCGGTGTAGACTGTAGACGTCAGGAGCTTTAAACACCGCCTATAACTGGTAACTCCGGATTGACGTTTGTTGATTGACCTATTTATTTCGTTAATCATTGTTACAATAGAACTTTACTATTGAAAAGCTTGTTTCATAATACTGCGTACCTACTAGGCCTTGCAATCCCGGACAATATACTGATCTCGGGGTTAAAGATTGTGTAGTGCCGTGACCCCGGGATGAAAAAAAAAAAACAAAAATTGCCGGCTCAAAACGCCTGGGATGCCAAAAATTACCGAAGTAGAAACGCAAAATTGTCGGTTTAAAAGGTGTGCGTATTTTTTTTTTTTTTTTACGTCAATAATAAACTAAATTTTAACTCTATTAGATAATAACTTGCTATTCCATCTGAAATTTACTCAAAAATGTTAAGTTTTTTGAAAATGTTCCTATAATAGTCACGGCAAAAGAAATTGTATGATCGAATCAAATTTACAATATTTCATATAAATGCTAATAAACATTTTGATGATTTCTTGTTTTCTTCTTTAAGATAAAATTAAATAACGTTTGAGTTCATACGTCATGGATGTTTATTATGCAAATAGACTAACTGTTTGCATTTTAAATAAAAAGATTATTGTCTACAAAAAAGATAGGTATAATGACTTTTATACCCAGTTCTAAACGCGTCTTCAAGTTAACCGTTATTTATTGTTCGAAACTGATGAAATATTCAGTGCAACTACTTAGAATATTAAATATTCAATTTCTTGTCATGAACAATAAGAGTAATACTTGTACGTCTTTCGGGTTTGACAAATATAGTGCAAATAGCCCACATTTTTTTATATCTAAGTGGACTTTAAGACAAAACTCCATTAAAAAAGCGATAAATGTGCGATGAAGAAATCTATCAAACTCGAGATGTGTTAACAGAGACACAATCTACAGCGTACACGCACCCCATGACAGAGAACCATCATACCTAAATATTTTGTTTTTAGTTTATGGTAAAATCGTTATACTGGAAGAAACTTGAAAATCGGAACAGGAAATGACATCGTTCGTGCGATTGGAGTGAACCATCGAAAGATTAATAACAACGATTAATAGCAAATAATGTTTGGTCAAATTTGCGTTTCATTTTACAGTTACATGTATCGGGATTAATTTGTATCTTTAAATTATACTTATTTTAAATATTTTTTCCATGTATTTTATACCTATTTACTAATTTTATTTTCTATGGTATATCATTGAATACAGGTAAAGATCCGCTACTATTTTTTTACGTTTAAGTATTTTGTTTCTGTTTTAAATACAGCCTGTATTTTTATTGACGGGATTAAAAAGACTTAAACAAGCTGAAAAGGTTCTGTTTGCCTCCATATTGAATTATATCTACTTCTTGCAAAAGCTGTTCCTCCAATTATAGCAACATGTTGGTGTAAATGAACATTTTATGCTTGATACTTAATGTAATCATAAAGGGTGCTGTTATAGATTGAAGTTCATACTTAAAAAATAGCAGCTCAATTGATTTATTGTAGATGTATGCCCACATTTCACCAACTAAATGGAAAATAATTTAGATATAAATTTTTCGGGACTCCGGGATTTAGATTTATAATTCCGGATACCGAAAAGGCACATTATTCGGTATCCCGGGATTGGAAGTCCTAGTACCTACTGATCACATATGATTCACAAAAAAATGAATAGATAAAAAATACAATAAGAATATCTTTTCAAATATTTTTTTTAATAATAAATTCGACAGAGGAAGTTTCCTCCTGGCACAATTTGAAATCCAACACAATTTTATTTATTTTTATCATAAATAACTTTAGTATTGTAAAACTTGTTTATGTTTATTAAATGCAATGAAATAAAAGCCTGCTTACTGCTAGTTCTTCTTTTGTTATCCAACGGTGTTAGGTACGATATCTGTCCATAAAAGTATAACTTAGGTATAATATTCCACACAAAATGGATAACTTTCTTTATAGAACTCAAATATGTGGTCATATGATAGGATTGCCATTTGAAAATATCAACTTTAAATACTTTTCTATAGTTCAACTTTGAAATATAATTTGAACATCCTGTAGAACACAACATTACCAAGAGCTTCACTTACACATCGATAATATGTCACCTCTACATCAGTTTGCGATTTACAAATAATACAAAATGTAAAAACCGACGTATAGCATACATGAAATGTTACTGCCAATTGACATCATATTAAACTACGAATACAGAAATGCAACCAAATAGAGGCTATCCCATTTGAAAGAAAAAAGTTGACAACGTCCAGTGAATCCAGAAACAAATGCAATAGGTGTAATAAAGTGTTGTTGATCGTAGTCCACAACGTTTGCCTACAAATGATCGTTTTCACATTTCTCATTTGTTTCTCCTTAAATTTCTTCTGGAAGGTCGTCGTAAAATATCCTGTATATTGATACATATTTCCACTCTGTATAGTGTACACATCTTTTATCCGTTTGTAAATACGCCGTGTTTTTTCAACGTGTCCTTGGGATTCTACACAAACAATACTCCGTAAAATCCCATATTAAATATGATACACTGTCGCCTAGCCTAGAAAGTTCGCATTATAACGACGTACCCTTTAGAGCCCGGCTTATTGGGGTGAATCGACCCCCAATGGTACTGCCTTCATTGCTCATTACCCTAGTCAGTGTGCCAGTGTGCCATGGCCCAGCCATGATTATCAGGCATTGATCCGTATTGATTTATGGGTCCTTTGAGAATAGGACTGTCTGTGCCCCCACTTTGGGGTCTAGCCTGCACCCCTGTGCACGCGTATTGCAACACTGCACCCCTTAGATCATTACGACAGTATTTACATTGTGTAAGAACTGTTACGGACAGTGAATTCTGGCGATTTTCTGTCATTATTCCTATTGAACTAGAATTTAAAAGGGATTTTGTGAAAATCCGGTGATAATTGTTTAGGGTGAACATTGCGGTTTAATAGACATTGATAGTCTATCCATTTTACGCATTGTCTCATATAATTCAAGGTCTGGAAGATTACCTAATTTCTTTAATATACTCTGCGGAGATAAATGATGAAACGTGAATGCATCTAACCGTATATTGAATTCCATTTCAGACTGTATATATTTTCCATTGAGTAATAGCCACAATACCATAAGAACTTCTATCGCCCTTTCGTTTTTATGATTAATGCTGAGTTTATTACACCCTGGCTAAAATAAATGACCCAGAAGTCTGTTTATTTATCAAAAGAAAGGTGCCAGTCGCCAGATTAATAACCGACGCATATCTGTAATTGATGTTGGCTCCACTCGAAGACACGCACCGCTTTGAGAAATGCGTTGCGGTACATTTTCGTCTATGAATTGCCTGTATTTGGCAACAGTTGATCATTTCTGTCGTGATTCTACCCGAATGAAAGGTTGTTAGGCGCTCGAGAGACTTTGCCTGATTGATTAAGATTAGCTTCCTCCTATAATACGTGTATTATTCTATTGTAATGGTTGTGCTGTAACTAGGATGATAATTTGTATATTATGTTATTTGATATTAGAATTACGTTTCATTATTTAATACTCCGAATATGTATTCAGGTTTAATTATTTTTTTTTGTTGCTAAAACCTTTATTACATTGAGCGAGTTTACAAGCGGCTAGTGGAATAGTGTTGATGACACACAAACCTGTCCATCAACACTATCCCACTAGCCGACACGCTCGCTTCTAAACTCGCCAACTAGCAGCTTGTAAACTCGCTCAATGTAATTGAGGTTTAACTCCCTTCATTGCTGAAATAGCCATATCATCAGGAAAAATGCCATCAGGGTATTGTTGACTAATTCTGAGCAGTCGCTGGAATATAGTAAGAGCGAACAGGAACTAACGGGAAAATATGGAATACCACAAGAAGGAAATCTACCACCGCCCCTTAACATTCTCTACACAAACGACTTCACGGATCTTAAACCAAAAGCTGAAGAAGTTCAAAGAAAAATTGACAAAGACTTACCAACTCTGAGACATTGGTTCTATGACAACCTCCTGACAATAAACGAAACGAAATCCGAATACATGGTCTTCCAAAACAAACAAACAGAAATAACCTTCAACTTAACCGTAAACGACGAAAAATTAACGGAGGCCAAACAAATAAAATAACTAGGGCTAATCATATGTGACAATCTATGGTGGGACGCGCATTATAACACATTTGCAAAGGAAAACTCAAAGATAATAATTAAATGATTAAACGAACTTACCTTAGTGAAGTTCTATCATAATTATATGATCTTTCCATCCGGAATATGACAATCTGTAGTCTCTTTATTTCCACAATAAGCCACGTGTCTTTAAAGCCATGGTATCGAAGAAATGTCCAGTATGACTGGTATGGGTAAGCCGGCCTTGGTATATATCAGTATATATCTGACATTCTCTTGAAAGCATAGGGTCTCTAAATTGGTCAGGGTTCGGGAAAGTCTAAACAAAGGAAGGGTGGGTTATGTCATATTCCGGATGGAAAGATCATATAATTATGATAGAACTTCACTAAGGTAAGTTCGTTTAATCATTTAATTATATTTCCTTTCCATCCGTTCATATGACAATCTGTAGATGTTTAAAGCACAGAGCAATTTAGAGCCAAAACAGCATTATCGTCTGTTTATGAATAAGAAACAACAAAATGCACTTGAGAGAACATGTTAACATTTTGTTAACATGTTATTGCAACAATATATCGTTATCATGTTATTCAAAGTTAAAGAGTCAAATGTAAAAACTTTCATCAAACTTCTTTTCATGCATGCAGTTGTAAAATTGAAGAACAATTGCAAAATTGTGGGTATTTCAACCAATTTAGGCAAACTGCCAACACAAGACTAGATGCCAATGCTTGCATGACTTGTGACAAGTGCATGAAATACATATGGAGAAAGGTAATTATCGGGTAATTCCGTCATCGAAGAAAGCAACCATAGGCACGTGTTTCGGACTATTAGTCGTCATCAGTACGGAATACATATGAATCAACTTTTAATAATTCCAATGTACTAATTAGTATAAATA
Organism: Melinopterus prodromus; assembly: GCA_964023965.1. Taxonomy (NCBI): domain Eukaryota; kingdom Metazoa; phylum Arthropoda; class Insecta; order Coleoptera; family Scarabaeidae; genus Melinopterus; species Melinopterus prodromus. Next base: position 21,832,763 of record OZ030396.1, read on the forward strand.
CTTTAATATACCTGTCTATGTGGCCCTTTTAAGGCTATAAACAATAAGAAGGTATATATCATGATGTAGACCTTTGTAAATAATCGGTAAATGTACTTTGTAAAAAAGATTAATATTATAGATAAACAATCGTACCTACAGCAACAGATAACACACATAGATGTATATAAATAAAGACTGGAATTAATTGCATATGGTTATGAATAAAATTAGACGTTTAATAACCATTGGGAAAATCTTTGAACGCGATGAGCAGCGGACAAAGGCAAAAGTATAATTAATTAGATCTTTTAATTAGGCTTTTCTTTATTTCAATAAGTCTAATGGTGTCCCATATTTGATATGCATATTGTTTCTTACTGCCTCGAAAAGTAATATAATTCAATACAATTGCTGAGTATCAAGTAAAAACTTAAGCTTAGTTGGACGGGACTTGACAACACCGTTTACCGGTAGTTTCAGATAACATGAGCGGTCTAAACTTTATCCACAAATAATAAAGAAAGGGTATCCAATAAATTCCTTAGTGTTTTGATGGCTCAGCATCTAATTTACATATGATTGACTATAAAGACAACTCTAGACTGTTTTGACTGTAGTCATGGTGAACTGTCACTTAAAGAACTAACCCAGCAGCGGCTGCGCGGTTATTATTGTCCAGAAGTAAAAACACAAATTATTGGTAACGGTTCACAGGAACGTATCAACAATGAGCCGACCTCCGTATCCAAATGGTTAATATAAACCAGCGATCGCCAACTTAGGGGTCCGCGTACCCCCAGGACTGGAGCAGACTTATGGGACTGCCCGTGAGCGGGAGAAGGACCGCAGATATAAACGGTCCATTTAGCTGCTCCAAGTTCACGCCCTTGGTCGATCCAACGCAACAAACAAAGTAATTGCCCCGTTAGCGTAACTTTTGGGATCCATCTTAGACCCAATTATTAAGTTTGTTATTGTAACAAAACAAGTGTAAAAAAAGATAAATATATCTTTCAAGGCTTATATTAACAGTCAGCTGCCTATACAGGAGTGTCAGGAATCTTTGATTTGCGCACCCAAACCGCTCAAAATATCTGAAAAGTGCAGCAGGCATTTCTTAATGAAAGAGTAAAAACCTATTGGGCAGACTCCAAAAGGTATTAATAGTCATGGTACTAATAGTCATATAAAACATATGACACACACGCATGCAACGTTGCGATGCCGTAATGACCGAAGGAAGTAATAACTTCGTTGTGGAGGATACGCAAGTTAATAACGTTGAAAATTTTGGTCAAATAGGCAATTTAAATGAAAATTCCCTTTATCTCAGCCCAAATGTCGCTTTAATTTATGTGAATTTAAAAATTTGCAGCAGAATTATGAGCAACATCTGTTGATTCCATACCTAATCCCTAGCCGGTTTAGAGCTTGGTTGACATCTATCCTGTCAACAGGGAAAGGCTTTGTACAATAGGACAACTGCGGTTGTAACGGCCAAAGCGCACAACTGAAATTTGTTGTAGGATTACTTCTAGGAGAGTATTCTAGAGGTGCAAATATAAGAAAGAATAAAGAATGTTGTTTGCCACAAAAAAAAAATCTGATGTGGCCAGGCACATGACTTTATCATACAATATATAAAATTAATAGTTTAGCTGCATGAGAATCTATTTGACTGAGATAAATCGTGTATGCATTAAAATTAAACTAGTTAGCCAGGATTTGACAGATATTTTGATAGTCAATAGTATCAATCGAAGGTATTGTCAAAGCATCAGCATTTGACACTACCTACTGTCATCAGAATAATAGTGGTTTATCTCACAAGTGCCGAAAGTACGGAATAGCACAATGATCGGTGATGCGGCGCGTCACCGATGGCGGAGCGTCGTCGTCGCATGTGAGCGAGTCGCGCTATGTAGTTTTCGGCAGGAGTGACATCAACGTTTTTGTGTTGCTTTTTGAGATATACGTATTTAAAAAAAATCAAAAATGGTTATTTTTCGGTATAGAAAATGTTAGGTTGGTACCACTTCTACGAAATGTCAAGTAAAAAAGCTAATTCAAATTCTGACAGATTTATATTCGTTCATGACACTGTAGATGACGTTCCATGCGGTTCTCCGAGTGTGACAGCGTGGTGACTGCCATAGACATTTCTGTGGCGACAGCACAAAAAAAAATATTTGTCAAAATCCTGGCTACTATGTAGCATATCAATGCAGATGCGACCGATCTCGATCAAATAGAATTTGCTCTTGCAGCTAAACTATTAATTTTACCAAAAAATGTCATAGGCATAAATTATTCAAAATTTCCTCTGCTTTAATTTATTATTTAACTATTTTGACGAAATTACAGAAATGGCGGCTCATTTCTAAAATCCTTGAAAATGGCTTAGAATAAACTACCAGTTCCTTTGGACCCTTTTGAACCAAAAGCTTTTCAGCTCTAAGTTTGGTCATAAAACTTCTAAATATGAACTTTCGTCCCGATACCTTTAGTAGTTTTTCCGGAATCGTCTCCACAAAAATCGAGTACACACATACGCACACACACACACACACACATACACACACACACACAGACATTTTTTTGTACCTTGGTCAAAAATGTTCAGGGGACCCAAAAAGACCTATTTCCGCTAAAATCTCAATTTTTTTTTTCGGCATGATTACAATACTTTACCATACTGCGTATGATAAAGTAAAAATGGGGGACTTCAGCCGCTATGAAATTAGGTTCTTTAACCAGGAACAAACAAGCGTGCCCCGATTAAATACTTTTCGGTACAAATAAAAGTATAGAAGGCGTATCCAAACATTGAGTAATCCTTTTGGCAGCAAAATTAATTAGCTGAATTCAGTTATCAGATATTAGTCTATTTTTAATGATGTTGAAGCAAAATCGGCTCTAACTTATTTTTAGAAAACAAACAAATTTTACGTCCTAAACATCCTTGGGATGGTTTGCTTAATCTGTCAAATGCTCGACAGCAATTTTCTTGATACAAAGCAATGCGATAGGGATATCTAAAAGTTTTCATTTGAAAACATTTCAGTCTTTATACGGAGTGAACCACCTTATATAGAGTCATCTAATGACAGCACTCAAGCCAAGAATATGGTAGCTAAGGAATATTGCTTAAAAGACAAGACACTTTCTTTAAAATAGTCTTGTATAGACCGAAATATATTTCAAATTATAAGGCAACATTAAAAATTTTGCCAATCTCCATTATTTTGAAATATTCTCTCTGAATATTTAGAGTTTGATTTTAATAATTACTAGAGTAACAGAGTAATAGAGCTATAATTCACGAACAGAATTTTGCAATTTTGGAAAGTGATGACAAATCTCAATCTCCACTAAATTTGATTTACTATTAGAGTCACCCGGTTCTTCTTTCTTAAGAAATTTTGGGGGCAGAAACTGATCAGAAGAATTGGTCCACCTTGATACAACATATCTTAGTCGGCCCTGAATAACGATCAAATATGGTCACCCAGATTCTTTGCCCAATGTACGCATTTCAATATGGTCTAAATACTGGCTTCCGATAGGAAACGTTTCTGGTTCTGACGGTTGGGATATTGTATACTGGTACCAAATATAAGGATGTCTGCCTTGAAAGGGTACTTTAGACCAGTCATCAGCGTCCCAGGATATTGCGCCAGAATTCGCAAGATACAAAAAAAGTTGACCTTTGGTCTCTGCATATTGTTGAATAGTTCGATATTCACAATTACAAAACTTCAACAATCAATAACTAATCGATTGGGGAGTTGTTGATGACCTCATTGTGAGGTTTGTCTAACTTAACGGTAAGTCGCCATAATTATTGAACACAAAGTAATAAACTGAGGAACCTCAGTTTGATCCACTAACTTTGCAAAATAGACCATAATATTTTGATGCACATACTCCTCCCCCAAAGCTGAGGACTATTATTCTTTTAGTATTCAAATGCGTTGAATCTCAAAAATATCATTGAATTGTGTAATGCATTACTGAAATTACAGCTTGGCCAATGTCGGGAGGAGGCGCCGACAGCTGGGTGTCAGCAAAAGGTACACTGGCTGGGACCACTGCCAGATAGATATATCTGGCGGCACTCTAGAAGTTTACTGGGTGCTCTCGGTGTACACCAAGAGTAGCTTTCTGTCACTTGTGGTCTTCTTGAAGTGGTGAATGATAGAATAACGCACCTCTGGTGTCCGTCGTCTTGCCCAACATGGATCAGATGTCAGAATGCAGCTTATTACGCACAACAACACGGCCCTCTTCTACATGCGTGTAACTGAAGCCTAGGCATGCCCGGAGGTGGCACTGACGTCTGTGTGTCAGCAGAAGGGCACTGGTTGTGGTTGTGACCACTGCCTGCCAGATGCATCTGTCGGTACTCTAGAAGAGTACGGGGCGCTCTCGGTGTTCATCAAGAGCAACTTCCTGCCACTTCCATAAGAACACGACCTTCCTCTACATGGGCTAAAGGAAATGTAGGTAAAGGTAAACATTAAAAAAGTGCAGACCTGACAGCTTGTCAATTTTGGCAAAAAATCACTGTTAGTGACAGTGACAGTGAGTGCCGGGGCCATGCCATTCTCCTTGGTATCGTTGAGATCTTCAACGACTAAGCTAACTGGTTAGGTTAAGATTTTGAAGAAGCCGGACGGTAAGCGATGTTAGGCGAGCCAAAAATGTCACCATCTGGTAACATTAGGGCAACCTCCTCTGCATCGTTGAGATCTTCATCGATGATCAATATTCCGGCAACAGATCCGGGAATAAATCAATCATGAACGCTAAGCCAACTGGTTAGGTTAAGATTTTGAAGAAGATCTCGCTGTTAGATATGCTCCAGATGATGTGGGTGCAGTCCAGACTTCATTACTTCCATCTTCCGTTGGTCCCAGGATGCTCCCATGGCTAAAATTTTAAGCTCTGGTAGAGAGCTGAAAAAAAAATGTGACGTGACATATCACGTGAAAAAAAAGAATGTCAGATATATACTGATATATACCAAGGCCGGCTTACCCATACCAGTCATACTGGACATTTCTTCGATACCATGGCCTTAAAGACACGTGGCTTATTGTGGAAATAAAGAGACTACAGATTGTCATATGAACGGATGGAAAGGAAATATAATAGCAAGAATACACCACATAACACATATGGTACCAACGGTACTCCGAAAATTATTATACCATGCTTTATTTACATCACAGAATAAGTACTATACAGACTGGACAGACTAACCCCAACCGAAGACCTTTACCAAATCACCAAGGAACTCAACACCAGAAACATGATTGTATTAAAGAACCTAACACTAATTCACAAATAGAGACGTGACGAGGTAAAAACAAAAGTAACCTTAAAAATGAATGAAGAATTCCACAATTACAGAACAAGAACACGTACGCACATTCCAGCGCCAAAGTTCAACAGAAAGAAGTGCACACTGCAATTGTTAACGCTGGCGGTACTAACTTATAACTCTTTGCCAGATCACATAAATAAACTTCGGAGAGCATCATTTAAATTGAAAATTAAGAGCCGGTTGCAGCGGCATCCGTAGAGAGGAGTAACGAAGGACCAGAACACACTAAACCCTCAATACCATTAGCCCGAGAAAAGAACAATACAAGCTGTTCCATTCCCGAGGTGAAGAAGGAGGGAGAACTAGCTATTAAGTGATCGTTATAATGTAACGAAATATTATAATATAGATACATAAAAATATGTATTCAAAAGACTGGGCCTAAAGCGCGATCCTGCGGGATGCCTGCTTTGCTTTGATGACCGAACAACAGTGTCTGATAGTTACATAATATTTGAGTATTTCTGATAGTTACATAATATTCAATATTTCTGCAAACGACTAGCGCTTATGCGAAGGATACTTCTTAATATATAGTGTCCTTCATGCCAAAGTTTGAATGTGCAAAAATTTGGAAATATAGATAATATAATATTTGCGTATAGATGATATAAATTTCGATAGTCGACAGGTTGACGTGGTGAAATAGTTGGTCAAGCGATATGAATGACCGCAACCTCAAATATTTTGCGTTCTCTTCGGGTTGTAATACAAAATTTCGCTGTTAAATGCACAATAATGGATTGTCATTGTAATATAACACGTATACGGTTAGATAAAATGTATGGTCCTGTCTAAATTTTACAGGGACAATGCAGTTCTGTCCATTCTTAGCTAATATATTAATTACGAATGGGTTTAACCTGTTCGCCAAATCGCAATGATTCACGGGAATTTAAATGCTTTCAATTAATATATTATACAATAACGAACATCAAATATTTTAGACCTTGAGAAGCATACAGGCCCAACAGAATTGTATCTGTATGCTACAAATTTAAAGGACCATGGTAATACCATGGTAATTTCACAAAATAAAAAAAATATTTAATATTTCGCCAAGAATTCTTGGAGTATTCTAAATTGATTTATAAGAATTTTTTATTGTTCAACTTGTTTTATTAATGTTAATATTGTAAACTGTATCTATAATTTTAAGTAATATATCATTAATTATTATATTAGTTACTTATAACTTCGATACAACATATTTCTATATCATGCTGATGAAGCCAGAATTATTGAGGAATTATTGAAAATTAAGATAATAAGATATTTTTCTCTTATTGTAACTGAAATGTTGTGCTTTATATACCTGTTTATATCGACCCGACAAATTAAGTATTCTCAACGACAAATTGTGCATGGCAAAATATGTTCTCAGCACGACAAATTAGGGATATTATTCAGCACGACAAATGAGGGATTCTTAACGAGATTTTAATTGACTAGTAGGCCAGATTATGTAATTTTACGTTTTTAAGCTGTTTGCGAAAAGCATTGGTTATATTGATTCGATTTTTGAGTTATAATGATTTAATTTTGGTTTTATAAAACCTAATGAACATCTATAGTGTGGGGTATGCAAAAATTTAATAAAAACACAAGTGATAAGTAATATTAATCCACGCCTTAACATCTCTCAACAGCTTTCGCCACTACGGGAGCATCGGCAGGCCGAATTATCATTATTATGGCCACGTTTATTATGAAATTTATAATTTTGTATTTAAATAAAGAGACAAATAAACAGTAATACAAGTACAATAAATATATATCCGTACATTCTATAAAAAATAAACAAATATTCCAATTATTGTCTTGAATTATAGTGTAATTGAATATTTTTATCTTTTGGTTTACTAGAACATGTGTAATATATAGTACCCATTTCATGAACTTTTTTTGTTTAATTGTTGATGTGCTTCGGTCCAGTCGTTTAATGATGTGGTTTGTTGTGAGTAAAATTGTTCATAGTTAGGTAACAATCCATCTCGATATCAAATCAGTTCACATATTTGCAATTATTTACTTTGTCAAAAATACAATGGTCGAAGCGACCATCCTGGCCAACAATGAAAAAGTCGAGCAAGTGAAAAGCATTTTGTGTAGCGTTTTCTCCATAGACTGTTCGATTGTGTTTATTGATGGCACGTACCTCAGATTATTGTCTTTTTGACAAATTAAGTATCTACTTGGAAATATGTGAAGTGCTCCGACTCAAACGTTCATTGATTATTGTTCTTATGTAAGTTAAAGCTGTGGTATGTAAATTTATTGTAGTAAACAAATCAAAAATATTTCCTTTTTAATACGATTAAATTAAACGTATACTCGATTTAGTGCCCCTTGAGGTATGGGTTAATGTACTGTATCGATCGATCTCAAATTTCACAGGGATTAATTATTGATATAAATGCATAAATTGAGAGAGTCCTGCATAAAAAATAGTAATAGTACATAACATAAGTACCACCCTAATTCACATAAAAAGAAATGTTAGAGGGTAAAGACCCTGTTATTATTATACGGTCAAACTTGAGCTATAAAAAAGTACTAAAAGTTGAACTTTTGCAAATGACAAATATTTTAGTTAATAAGATTATATTAATCAAACTACCAATCGCCCACAACTGTTCGATTTCTCGTTGCATTTTGTTCTCCATATTATCTCTAACTCAAATCATATATACAATTTATAATTATAACTTACCTGAACAACAATTATAGACAGAATAATTTTCAATTATTCCCTACGTCCTTCTGCGAACTTAAAAACAAATTACACATAACCACACTTTTAACGGTAGCACACTGTATGAGTATGGAACAAGTTTTGTACGGATCGCCTAGCGCTGCTGCTTGTCATACTGCTGTCATGTATGGACTTTGAGGTTAAATAACATAGTTTGCTGATTTTATCGTTTAAATACAAATATTGTCGTTCATTTACATTTTTTGTCGTTAAAACCTATATTATGTCGTTTGTTTACATTTTCTGTCGTTAAAACACACATTTTGTCCTGAAAATGCATATTTTGTCGTTAAGGTAGTGAAATTTGTCGTGCGAACCCCTAATTTGTCGGGTCAAATCTGCCACCCTATTATTAATGTTCAATTAATTTTTACTAGTTACTAAAATCAATGAAAACACAATATGTACTGCAAACATTTGTTTCATTTTCCCTCGGTTTAACCATAGTCCACAAACACTACACATCTTTTGAGATGGACACACAATTGTTTGTGATGAAGGAATACATTATTGTATTTATTAACTCATGAGGTATCGTTTTGGGGATTTTGCAATAACCAACTGATAGGTAGATCAAGCTGGTGTTCATGTGACGTTTCTTAGTGACAAATATATTTTAACTACAGTTTGTTCTTAATTCCATATTAAATTAATATGTTTAATACCTAAAACCGTTACCGGCAACCCACTATTTTTCTTATTTATTTTGATCATTTAATTGCCTGAAGCTTTCTGTGATGGAGTCAGTTATAACAACCCATTTAACTAAATAAACAATAAATACGCTCCCTGGTTGTCGAACTTGCGCTAACTTGTCAGAGCGTAAATACAAAAATGCCAACTCATTGCCAAGGTCAACTCTGCAGGCCAGCCACATGTCCACAACAATAACCCCCCAGACTCAGACTAATCTCGAATTAAATCCCGCTTATTGTTTGTGAATCATCATTTTTGTAGTAAATTACAAAGTACAATTGCATGAAAATACATTGACAGTTTACATCTACGTTCTAATAATTCTAAACTTCAGAGCTAATATACATTTGCGTAAGTCACAAAAGCCCGTAAACGTTCAAACCGTTATTTCCGGTACGTGGTTGTGGAAAGCCCTCCGGCTAACTTTTTGTTTGATTTATCCTTCGAAACGATGTGGGAATTCGACATAAATTTCCATCGGTCCCGAATGATTATTGCGCACTTACACTTTCCCCACGAGTTAGGAGATTTCCCGTTCCGGAAATGGCTCCATCCTTATGCTCGGCACGTCCGGAAAACCGTCCAAACTTCGGTTATTAGGAAAGAATTTGCGTGCGTTACCGCATAAGGTGTGAAAGCCGGCGAGAATCGCTTCCATACGACGGATTTTACTGTTTGCGCGTCGATTTTGGCTACATTTGAATAATCTCCTATACCGAATGGCTTTCAAAACACTTTGGATAATACACACTCGAACATACGTAACTGGAATTCAATAATACATAGATTTCATGGAGTATATACTAGAGATCAATGTTATGTATTTGTCAATGGTGGCGAGGCGAACTGTCAAATAACTCTCATCCACGTAGGTTTTGACAGACTTTGGCAGTACCATTGTATAATGATGACAGTTCATTTGAATAATGAAAACATTATTAACAAACTCTCATTATTATACAGACCTACTGTCATCATAATACTCGTTGTGTAGCGATTATATAGTCGTAGATACGTATGCAATGAACTTATAATATGTGAGCCCTAGATAAATTTACTTTTCAGTTGATCGTTTATTTATGAGTCAGTTTAGTGAATACTAAATCGTTTATTGAACGATTTGATTTGTTATAGCATGTCGAACGACATCATTAGAACCAATCGAGCATACGTGGGTTGTGTACTTTTTGAAACCATTCAATCAACACATTCTGCACTCTTGAACAGTCAGCGTCAAAATACATAAATTGTCATATAAGCGCAAAAGACATCGGCAAAGAAAAATCTATGTAGATGCTGCCAGAAGAATACGATCGACGAAAACTTTTTTAACCAACTCGAATATTAAACAACGATTAATGATCTCGACAATTAGCGCACTCGCTAATCGCTCGTGCCGTAAACAGTCTCGACCATTAATCGCACTTTTGAATATACATACTTGTTGGTTAATTAACTATTAACGCTCAGATATCAAATTTGAACATTGTAAAGTCAACAATTATTATTAACGACAAAACTTTGACAATTGAATTTGCTACTGTTGAGCAATGTGGGGCAAATTCTACTCATGAGTAGAGTATTGAGTAGAGCAAAATTTAGTATTCAAATGTAAAAAACTCAAAACTGTTTGAGTAGATGTAGTACTCTGAGTAAATGTACTAAAATCATTTTGAGTAGAGTACTCAAGAGTATTAGTTTTACTCAGTACTCACGTACTCAATACTCAAATTTATGGAATCTACTCAAGTAGTGCCCCAGACCGCGTTAAGTGAGTCAATCATAGTTTTTCGTTACACTAGGATTTTGAATTAATTCTATTATTTTTATCCCAAATCTCAGAAATTACTGAGATCTAAAATTTTGGAATCGCAATTTAGAATGGAAGTATGTACTACAAAACCATGACATTCGAATTATTGTTGAATTCGCATATATTGTTTTCGCCAGAATCTAATAAATGTTTGCCTCTACACCTGGAATGCCAAAAATCATGATTTAGCTCAATTAATTAAGCGCAACAATATTTTTTTTATTATTTTATGTCGCCGCATCTACAAAAACCTTACGGAGATATTTTCAATTTATTTCTAATAATGTATTACACGTACCAAAAGTAAAATACTGTTGATATAGTTTATAAATTGTTATAAACCGGTAGACCTTATGCAAAATTGAAAAAATAACGATTTATTTAAAAAACAACTGTTTTCATTTTGAGTATAGGCCTGATGTATATATTTAGTCAAATGAATGGATTTCCTGGTCATAGCAATGCAACAATTAACAATATAAGTAACGATTTTGAACAGATGCAAAAAATATGGCTTGAAGTTTTAAGTAAACCAAATTGATTTTAAATTTCAAATACCTGCATTAAATTTTTGAAAACGCCCGGCCTACTCCAGGCATTTCAAAACAGAAAAAAAAAACTGCTGTGGACTGTTTCCTAATGTGACATTATATTCGTTTCGACTCTATTAATTCTCAATAACCTTTATCGAGAATAAGTTTCAGAAATGTTTCAGAAACTGATTTCACAATTGGCACACGTGTTAAATTAAATTAAGAACATTGCTATAGGATTTTGAATTTATCGGTATTCATATAAAAATAATCATAGACATTATTGGTTCTGAAAACAATGGTTTACAAAAATATGGTGGTAATTTAATTAAATTTTAAATTGAACTGGGTGTGAACCCCGGACCTACTAGTCAGTAGGCCAACACAGTACCACTAGACCCATTTGCCCCTAGTGGTCACCCTAGTGTACCTGTACGGTACAGTCGTACCACACGTCGCGTCGTTCAGCTGGCTGCGATTTGCGACTTAAATAACCCTTCCTGTGTAAGCTTTATAGCTTATTAAGCTTCAACATAAAACACGGTGTTAATATTTTGTCACAATGAATTATTTATCTATACCTATATGTCATATATGGTTGTACAGTTATATGCTTAGATTTTTTATCCCGGCATTTCAAGTAATTGAAACAGTCCGGCCGGCGATGTGTTCCATAAATCGCGTGGAAAGCGCACTGATTCCCAAATCGTTGTTCAAACTTCATTTCCGCTCCAGTAATCGTTCAATTGTGTATTTTATTGGGTGAGCTACGAAATTAATGGCATCGAACAGTTAGTTGTCATTTATTGCCAACACAATATCACCCCGCATCGATCATACTACATGATTTCTTGTGACATTACGAAGCTATATTTGTGTTAACATTGAACATGAACATATTTAAAGGAATTGTGTTTTATTTTTAGGCAAATTATAATTCCTATACTAAATTCTTAACATGACAATTAATTTTAAATTTTAAATTAATACGGCGTGGTTTCTGATTTCAAACAACGTAGATGTGTTGCGATCTGGGAAAATTAGGGGCACTATCATATGGTTATATATGTACTGATTAAATTTATCTTAAGTTTACCAAAGTGCCGAACTTATAAAATCTAGAAATAGACAAGTGCTGGCGTTTAAGGAATACAATTTTATGTATTCCATTAAACAGAAGCAATTATAAATGAAAACTATTACAAAGTAAGTACGTAGGCTTTCACAGCCAGAATCATTTAGATCATAACTTGCTTCGGGGTTATGCCGTGTGTCAAGATTCGTAAATGCTGACGTTTCGTGAACCATGTTGTTCGCTTCTTCAGAGCTAACTGAATACGGAATAGTATAAATACGGGATAGTATTCAGTTAGCTCTGCAGAAGCGAGTAACATGGTTCGCGAAACGTCAGCATTTACAAATCTTGGCACACAGCATAACCCGGAAGCAATTTATGTTCTAAACTATTATAAATAATGTAAAAATGTATGGAATTAATTAATTTAATTTGAAACACCTTAATATATTAGGAAACTTATTTTATTTGATCATAATACATATGCATATATTTTTATTCGAAATTCAATTTCCGATTTCAATTGTTTTTGGCTGCTGATGAGTGATGATCCTTTATAACATTGTCATGATGCTATATAAAATTTATCGCCATAAATATCCTAGCAATTGGGCTAAATACAAAAAATAAAATGGCAATCAAAAATTAGGACGTTTTATTTTTATGATTACCTGATAGATTCGTTATTCGTAATTCGTAATTCGATAGATTTCGTTTAAGGTGAATACGAACCCGGGATCAAAAGATTTTTGCCAGTTTGTTTTATTTTAGGCTCGCGTATGTCACTATAAAGAAACTTAGTCAGTCAAGACGTCAAGTAGTCCTTAATGTTTCGAGGGTATTCGGTAATTCCATCATAAATTCGCAGCAAGTGTTTGTCATTTTTACATATTTCTCCCCTAACTAAACGCACTGAAAACCTATCAAACACGACTACTCAGTTTTCACCATCCATTCACAAAATCTGTGTTCCACAGTGTTTCTTTATCAAAAAGCTTTCAAATATTGTTAGTCAAAAATGATCTTATGTAAAGATGGCTAGATATTTTGTATTTCGGGTTTGGGGCGCATGCTTATATTAATGTGTACATTGTGTACGCTCTTCATATTTCTGTACACTAAAGCACCGTTTAGACAGGGCAAGTTTAGAGGCGGCTAGTTCTGACCGCAACTAAACATGCCATGTCTAAACCATAGGAAAGTAGTAAGTCTACTTTTCTATGGTTTAGACGACACGGGGATAGCCTCGTATAGATGGGTCGAAAAAGCGATTTTTTCGATCATTTCAAGAATATGCTATTAAAATTTCAAAGCGACATTCTAAGCGGTTGCTTAGATATAGGTACTTTCGCTAAGGTCCTTAGGCGCGCTGAGCAGGCAATAGTGCGCACGGTACAGTGGGGAGGGCCGCTCGGGACGCTCGAATACAAAGGCTGAGGGGGGATTTGACTCCGAAGATGACAAAAACATCGAAAATGTAAGGTAAAGTAAAAATACGATTTTCGTCTACCGCAATCTTCAATCGCGATTTGCGCTAAAACAGGTTTTTTACATTTCCAAGTTGGCACGTGAAATTATTCAGCGAGTTTTCAACGTATGTAAATAAAAAATACCATTTGCAAGATAATTTTATCACTAGTCGACATACCTATTGGATTTTACAACAAAGAATTACCACTTTTTCGCAATAATAACAGGCGCTATTTTGTTGCGCATTTTTTATACCTTAACATTAGGTAAATGGACGAGATATTGGTATAATAACAAAAAAAAATCATATTGGTATGTTTCAGAAGGATACAGCAGACACAAAATCACGCGCTGATTGAGAAAAAGAAAGTCATCAACGATATTATTTTGTTACGAAGTCCTTAAGTAAAATTTTGCAATAAAAAAAATTAATGGTATGGACAAAATACTCTAGAATGTAAAGTAAAAATTTCAAATAAAAATGCTGCATACATTCTTCAAAAAAAACCCAAAGTTTAAAATAATACATTTAATTTTGATGCTACCAAACAAATCTATTTAAGTCAATAAAAATTGTGAGTAAAGGTGGAAAACAGCTGAATTTCGTAAAATATAGTGAATTATGTCATGCTTTGTTGACCAGCATTAAAAATAGGCAACTAAACATAAACATTTTAAAACATTTTTTATCGGTTCATTAACTTTGTCTGTTTCCAAAACTCTGTCTTCAATTGGTTCAAATCCAATAACGTGCGTTTTTATAACACAATTGTTAATCTTATTGTGATATTTAGCGTTTTGCATACACACAAAAGATATAACTATAAACATAATAAATATCTATAATTACCTACACCAATTCTGACCAATATCCTTCTCTTTTACTAGTTCATGCTTTTTTACTATACAAACTGTTTCTTTTTCGCTAGAATGATTGGCGATCTTGTTCATTTGAATATATATGAATCCGGTTAAATAGGGAAAAACTCCCTTAATTTTTAACAAATTAAGCTTTCTTCCAAAATCCCGAAGAGTAACAAATAGTAAAAAATGAACAACATCTCTCGCATCACATATCTTAAAACTTATCATAATCGCTTCGATTACAGTGGTTTCCAAAGGAAAATCGTTTATAGATTCCACTAGTGCTCTGTGAATTTGACCAACCTGCCAATATATAACTATATATTGTTATATTATTATATAACTATATAACTAATACAAATTTGGATTCTAGAGTTGAACACTTGATTTTTTTCTTCACTTGGATAATGTGCCGAAAGCCAACTTTATGCCTACTCTTGTAAATACGTAAAAGAATATCTAAATTTAACTATAAAGTCGCAGATTGCTAGTAAATTATAGGAGTATAACATATTCATCAGATTTTGCTTCAAACGGATGTGTGTACGTACAGCCGATTTTCTAAGCACAGACTGTCATACAGCCTCCGGGTGTATTGGTCCCTTTGGTGAAGAGTACTCTTAGGGTTGCGTAAGGACCCCTTTTCAATCACTCTTGCCCGTTTTAAAATGTGGGGTGGTGAGTGCATTATTTCTTTGTGCTGTCTTGTACGCGCTGTGTGCAAATTACTTTTTAATTTTCCATGTCGTCATCAGTTTGATGATAGAGAAAGGCTCGCCTATATTAAAATTGATGTCGAACAGGTCGCGTGTGTGAAGTAATTAGAAATATTGTCAACAACGTAAATTTATGAAACTTCGCAATACATTTTCTTATTTCTTCATGGAACGTAACGCTAAAATTTAAAAAGCGCTTATATTAAATTTGTATAAAAATGGATATGCCACAAAACGTATAAAACGCAACATGCATCCACTCCACCACTTCAAATTAAAAACCGGTGGATTATATAAAAACAAGAAGGCAGATAGGAAAATTTCGAAATTAAAGTCGGGATTTGGATGTTTTCGTTTGTTTTTTAGGTTGGGGAGGATGATGGGATGATTCATGCTGCTTCATTAAGATTTCGGTGAGTGCAGACCAGGCTGCATATGCTGCTGTGACGTAGACACATGCCCCGAGCATGATTGGACCCAGGACGAACTCTATGCAAGCTAGTCGAATATGCAATTAATTCTAGATTAGCTGCTGGCTATATCCACATGAAGTGTGTTTTTTTAGTACTTTTTCTATGGTGTAGTGACAATACAATTAATTACGAGGTTTCGTGCCATAATTGTGCAGGTGGGTAAGCATAGCGCCGGGGACAATATGCGATCTGTTCGCGACGTATTGATTGTTCTAATAATATGCAGTGGCGTAGTTACGCGGCAGTCTTCCAAGGTTTCTATTAATGCACCTTAAAATTTAGTTCGTGCTTTGTATTCCACTAAAAATCAATAAGTTGAGAAATTCTAGAAAAGTTAGAGAAATTATGGAATTACCAACAAATTTAAATTCAAATTTAATTTTACAAATTTAACATTAAAATTAATCAAATGTATAGATAATGGTGATATACAGGCAGGATGTATATTTTTTAAATAAATTAATAATAACAGCCAGAACATGAATTTGAACCAGGGACCTTTGCGTCGTTAGCACAATGCTCTCACCAACTGAGCTATTGGGGCCTGTCATAATGTAGGGAAAATTGTCATAAATATTATGTATTATTATTATTATTATTTATTGAAACTCTCTGATACATCTCATGTATCAATCGATCTCTGTAATTTTAGTATTTATATGTTGTAGCTTCGCTGAGCTTCGCTGAAGCCTATGCTACTCCCTTTGCGGGTATCAGTGCAGCTCAACACAATTTTGAAAATAAACGCCATTTATGCTTTGCAACATTAGGTTGCAAAGCAAAGGAAATGATAGGTCAGTAAAAGCACAAGCATTATTTATTAATCGACAGAATACAAAGGAAGATAAAGATGAAATAGTAATATATTAGCTACTCTCCTCAAAATATTTGCGCTTATTATTATTATTATTAGAATTACTGTTATTATTATTATTACTGCAGTCGAAACAAAAGACTAAATCACCGCAACGATAGGGAAATTTTATGTTTTTACTTTATCATACGCAGTATGCTAAAGTATTGTAATCATGCCGAAAAAAAAAATTGAGATTTTAGCGGAAATAGGTCTTTTTGGGTCCCCTGAACATTTTTGACCAAGATACAAAAAAATGTCTGTGTGTGTGTGTGTGTGTGTGTGTGTGTCTGTGCGTATGTCTGTGTGTAAACGATTTTTGTGGCGACGATTCCGGAGAAACTACTAAAGGTATCGGAACGAAAGTTCATATTTAGAAGTTTTGTTACCAAACTTAGAGCTGAAAAGCTTTTGGTTGAAAGGGGTTAAAGGAACTGGTAGTTTATTCTAAGCCTTTTTGAACGATTTTGCAAATGAACCGCCATTTCTGTATTTTCGACAAAATAGTTAAATAATAAATTAAAGTAGAGGAAATTTTGAATAATTTATGCCTATGATATTTTTTGCTAAAATTAATAGTTTAGCTTTAAGAGCAAATTCTATTTTGTACGACATCGGTCGCATCTGCATTGATATGAAACTTCAAAGTAGCTTGGATTTGACAAATATTTTTTTGTGCTGTCACCACAGAAATGTCTATGGCTGTCATACTCGAAAACAGCTGATTTCATCAGAGGTTGGAGAACCGCTATGGAACGTTGCCGCTCTACTGCGGCAAAGTAGAAAATACAAAATTCAAATAAAATAAGATCGCCAATTTGATTGTTTGTTGATAAGAAATATCAACCCGTTGTTATCTAATTGTAAAAACGATAATTGTAAATAAAGTATAGCGATGAGTATAGTTACGTTTTAGTATGTTGGTACGGATGTGACATCTACAGTGTCATGAACGAATATAAATCTGTCAGAATTTAATTTAGCTTTTTAAACTTGACATTTCGTAGAAGTGGTATCAACCTAACATTTGCTATCCAGAAATATAACCATTTTTAATTTTTTGTAAGTACGTATTTCTCAAAAAGCAACACAAAAAACATTGATGTCACTCCTGCCGAAAACTACATAGCGCGACTTGCTCACATGCGACGGCGACGCTTCGCCTTCGGTGACGCGCCGCATCACCGGTCGCCGCGCTATTCCGTACTTTCGGCATTTGTGACATAAATAACTATTATTCTAATGACGTAGTGTAGGTAGTGTCAAGTGCTGATGCATTGACAATACCTACGATTTATCTCAGTAAAATCGATTCTCATGCAGCTAAACTATAAATTTTATATATTGTATGATAAAGTCATGTGCCTGGCCACATCAGATTTTTTTACTTCTTTTAAAGACGAATGATAATTTTGAGAAGTTTGTTTACAATGTGGTGTAAAATCATCAAAATTGTTAACTGATTAGAAAAGTTAATGAACATTAAAGCAAAAAAAAATTTAACTCGTAACTGTATCGTTTACAAACCTCAGAAACAAGAATTATTTTTTTTATTAATAGGCATAAAATGCTTATCATATTGAAAGTAATCTAAAAGATTAACAATCAATTTAAATCTGAATTCTTAAAGCTAGGAACTTGTCTCTAATAGGCTATCCACTGATGTCCTATATTTTCTTTGTCCAGAACAAGAAGCACTAACACTTCACTGACTGTGCTCTGCTTTCTACACATTTCACTGGTTCACTAGTTCGAAGGTTTTATTTAGTTCTTTTAGTCTTCTCACTAGATTCTGGTTGTCCAGTAGCTGCATGGCCTCTACGTTGACGTGATGGCTTAGGCGAGATTCATGCTTAGTAACGAATCTTTTTATCTCTTGGATGACTTGTGGGACACAATGATCTAGATGCAGGCCCCTATTCCGTATCTACCAAGAAGCGTTAACCATATTCCTTAATACTTTATTTTATATAGTTTGGATTCCTTGTATATTGGCGTTTTTCGCGCAACCACAAATCTGGATGCCGTATAACCAAATCTGTTTTAGTATTTGGTTGTAAACTTGTAATTTCTTCTGTACTGACAAGTACAGAGTTTCGTCCCAGAAGCCAGTACAGTTCTCTGTATTTTTCAGGCCAAGCTCTACTCTCTTCTTCTTAACATGTTCGTTCCACATTAGTTTTGTATCCAAAGTCATACGCAATTACTGTGCATCTTGGGTCCGTTTGTATATTTTATTACTCGCTTGTTGAAGATTCCTAGTATTCTCCAATAGTTGATCCCACTGCCATTAGAGCCGTGTCATCTGCGAATGTGGCGACTGTTACATTTCGCAGCTGTGGTAGGTCACTTGTATATAGTAGATAGATAATTGGTCCCAATACACTACCCTGGGGTACACAAGCTTTTACTTCTTTTAGTTCCGAGTATTCATCGATCTGTTTTATTCTGAATAGTCTATCAGATACATAGGATGTTACCAGCTCAACGTATTGTAAAGGTAGCATACTCTTTAGTTTGTGTATCAATCCTTCGCGCCAAACCTTATCGAAGACTTGTGTCACATCAAGAAAGATTGTTGAGCAAATAAGCTTTTCTTCTAATACTTTCTCTACGATATCTGTTATTCTATGGACTTGATCAATAGTGGAATGCTTTTCTCTAAAGCCAAATTGGTGATTAGGAATTAGTTCCCTTCTCTCAATGATAGGTTTCATTCTCTTTAGAAGCAACTTTTCAAATAGCTTCGATTACATTGGTAACAGTGATATTGGGCGATATGATTTGGCCTCGTTCGGCGGTTTGCCTAGTTTTGGCGCTATGATAACTTCTGCTACTTTCCAGGCGGATTTTAATCTGAACGATACATTTATTAGATACGTCAGCATAACAATACCTTTCTTAGGTAATTGCTTAAGAACTTGTCCTGTGATAAGGTCATATCCAGGTGCCTTCTTTGGATAAAGAAACAAGAATGAATAAAAACTAATTGTTGAGAATTGATATGGACAAAAATCAGAGAAATCGATAAAGTGCAAACGATATTGAATATAACAGCTAAAATTGGTAAGTTTTGTTTGTAACCGTGTATCTTATAGGAACATTCAGATATTGGGATTAATTCAAAAAGAAAATGTTTGGAATTCACTTGGTTTTTTAACAGAGTACTTGAGTACTTTCGCAAGTTCCTTAACTACTTCACCAACTTAGATCACCAAAACATCATTTTCAAAATTCTAAAATCATGTGAAAATTTGGATCAAGTTTCTTACAAAATGCTAAAATAATCATCAACATCGGTAAAGGATTATAAAACTTAGGTGGTCTTTTCTTTTCCGTGCATTTTGAATATTTACTTTGCATGATTTATTGTGTCTAATGAGATTAGACTTGAGATTTTTGTTTGTGTTACTTATTTGTTTTCAGGATGTAGTTTGTGTGATAATCAATATATTGTCACGTGGTATCGTCATGTATACCACGTCGATTACATCCAACACTTTTAGAGAAGCCGTTGTTATCATGTATCAGAGATTAACCGCTTGGAACAAAGATTCAAACACTCCCTAAGCAACAATAGATCACACGCCCCTCTCCTCCATGGTCTGGAATGTTTAACCAGAGAAACAAAGTACTCATTCGTCTCTGAATGCTTCACTTCGGTGTAAATTTACAACTAGTCGAAAATGTGCCGCTACTTTGGCTAATTTGATAGCGTGCGGCTTCGAGGACCGGTTAATTAACAAAAGCAGAGCCGTCTAAGGGCGGTTTCACCCTCGACAACGCCAACTCAAGGACGTATTTGTCACTGGAGACGAGACAACCCTTTCGCGATCCACCTGCTTGAAATCCAGTAAGTAGTTCACGCGAATAGATTTTGTGTCAATCTTAATTATGTTTAACCTATATTCGGATTGGAAACGTTATGTTGTCTTTAGTGGATGTTGGAAGAGAAATATTCTGAGGAAAATATTAAAACAATTTGAAAAGGAAATTTTCAAACATGATTTTCCGATGAAATCCCAAAAATTCCCGTGATAAATTAATATTTTATTATGATTTCTTATTACAAATGCCTCCAATTCACAACCAATATCAAATATTCTACGAGAAAAATTCGCCGCCTTTACAGAGCCCTATTGTGCTCGGCAGTATTTTAATTTAAGACTACCCTGACAATAAGGGCCTGTCTAATCCGTGGAGTAGGCGTTGGTAGACTTCTTTGCCGTCCCTTCCAGTATGTTGATTTTAAAAGCATCTGTCCTCGGCGACAATCTCACAGTCTCCTTTGTCCCGGTGTCAGTTTTTGCAAACAAACGAGGAATGCCCCAAGAAAAACTGAAACTAATTTTCCATTGAACACCGCATTGCGTCGCTAAGATTACTTTTGTTAGTATACTGTATGTTCAGTTTTCAGACACAAATATGACCGAAGAATTTTAAATTTCAGGTTTTATTTTTTGTAATATAGGTTGATCAAATAATATTATATATGAATATAGACTGATCAACAGATTTTTGTGTGTTGTCACAGTGACAGTCGTCTGCGGTGCAATCTCTCATTTAGTGAATGGCGCACTAGGGCAAGTTTTTCATGTGGGAAACTAAGGACTGTCCACCCCAACTAGTAATATGTTTGACGTACTTTTACTTTATCATACGCAGTATTGTAATCGTCCCGAAAAAAAAATTGAGATTTTAGCGGAAATAGGTCTTTTTGGGTCCCCTGATCATTATTGACCAAGGTGCAAAAAAATGTCTGTGTATGTATGTATGTGTGTGTGTATGTGTGTGTGAATGTGTGTACTCGATTTTTGTGGAAACGATTCCGGAGAAACTACTGAAGGTATCGGGACGAAACTTCATATTTAGAAGTTTCATGACTAAACTTAGAGCTGAAAAGCTTTTGGTTCAAAAGGGTCCAAAGGAACTGGACGTTTCCTCTAAGCATTTTACAACGATTTTGCAAATCAGCAGCCATTTCTGTAATTTCCTCAAAATAGTTAAATAATAAATTAAAGTAGAGGAAATTCTGAATTATTTATGTCTCCGAATTTTTTTGGTAAAATTAATAGTTTAGCTGCAAAAGCAAATTATATTTGATCGAGATCGGTCGCATCTGCATTGATATTTTAATACTATAATAGTGAGCCAGGATTTTCAGTCTAATGACAAATATCTCACTATATCTACTGTCAATAGTAAAAAGATCTCATATTGTGATACCGTGTACGGTCCTTACCTGACGGCGTCGGATAGGCTGCGTGTTCAGCGTGTCCAAAATGCATGTGTTCCGTTTGTTTTCGGTTTGAGGAAGTATGATAAATATGATCATGTATCGAATGGGCTGGGCGATTTGTGGTGGTTGAACATGGATAACACTAGGGTGTTGACAGACCGGTAGTGTCAAATGCTGATGTTTTGACATTATCTCACAATTAATATTGACAGTAGTTAATAGTATCAAACGATCTGATATTGTGATACCGTGTACCGTCCTTGCCTGATGGCGTCGGATACGCAGCGTGTTGATTGTGTCCAAAATGCATGTGTTCTGTTTGTTTTTGGTTTGACGAAGTATGATTATGCATCGAATGGACTGGGCGACTTGGGGCGGTTGAACATGGATAACACTAGGGTGTTGCATGCAGCAATATGGTATCATAAGTTGCTATCCACTAGGATCCCACAATACCTCATGCTGAAGATATGCTGTAGAACGGATGTCCATAACCTTAATTTAAGATTTGAGGGTTTGAGGTAAGATTGAGCGCACATCGGAGGCTGTTTTAATTTTAATTTCTTTATGGCCATGTGCGATGTTTTGTTGAGTTGGATTTGCTGCATTTACGTGTAATTAGACTCTAGAGTATTTTTTTGTGATAAGTTCTCGGAATTATTGTTATATTATTGGCACAATTATGTCTTAGTTCTAGTTTGCGTAAGGGGTTGAGTGGAAGAGCAAGGCAATTTGGAAACAAGTGTGCTGATCTCCGCCCTAAATATAAATATTATTTTGTTGCATTTAATATTGTTTTATGTTAATAAAGGAATTATTTATTTATTTAATTTTTTATTTATCTGTCAAATCCTAGCTAACTAGTTTTATATTAATTCAGACACGACTGATCTCAATCAAATAGATTCTCGTGCAGCTAAACTATTAATTTTATATATTGTATGATAAAGTCATGTGCTGGCCACATCAGATTTTTTTTATTTCCAATATTATATGTAATTAAAGTGTTCCGATTTTAAAGTGGTCCAATTGAGATATCATTGACACCTTAGAGGACCATTTGGAATAAAATTTATTCTGGTTCCCAGAAAGTAGAGTTGCCATGCTTCCGCGCCTAAAAATGAGCACAGCTAAGAACATTTTGAGAGTTAAGTGGGGAATAATAGCAATAGCCAGCTTTAAATTAATAACTGAATATACGAATATCGAACAGTTTACAGCTAGGGGAACGAAGTAGTGTAAGATTTTTATTCTACGTACAGGGCGATCCTGTGAAGCGGCACCCTCATTTATCTCAGGAATTAATGATATAGTCTACTGGAAGGGTTTCGTAGATTTGGCATGCTAGGCTTCGCTTTGTATAATTATGAAATTTTGAAGTCACATTGGAATCTACCGTTTAACTCATGTGTTTTTTACGTCCTATATTAGCTGTAGTTAGTTTCCGTTGCAATTAGTTTTTTACCAAAACAGCCAGACGAACGGAAAAATTAGTAGTGAGGGATGAGGAAGCCGCATCAATTAGTTGAATGCAATGCGCTTCAAATCTCCAAACACTGTGAATATGATTAGATTTTCATAAAACCTTTCACGTTTTTACGACTAGTCGACTAAATACTCCCAACGTACTTCATCTTTTCAGTATAATGCTATATCGATTCTTCATATATCCCTTAGAACAGTCATCTATAGGCAGCGAATTAAATCACATTTATGAACTTGCATCGAATAATTTATTTCCGACAAGGCACATGGATCAGATATTACAGATTTTAGTTAAAACCGACCCGCCTTTTACACCAGAGGAAACTAAACAAGATTTATAAACCGGTTACTTATACTAACACAACTGTAAAGCTTAAGTCTCCGTCCTAAAAACATCGCAACTCCGACACGAAATAATTCGTTTCGATTTTTTTTTTGCTGGTTGTGGTCAGCCTGTTCCCCACTAACGTAAATCTGTAGTCACCAGTTATAGGCGGAGTTTAAATCTCCTGACGTCTGCTGTCTACACCGGACAGCAGTAATATGGGCAAATAAGTACATTTCTGCCAATTACGCTTTATTATCGCAATTATAATGTTTGGGTTAAAATTATACTTATATAAAAAGTCTATTTTTGTATCATGACGTTATTTCCAACTCGTTATTTATCTAAGAAGTTACACAGAAAATTTCATAAACTATGAACAATAAATAACGTTTTTATTTGAATACGCGTTTTAGGAGAGGTTCTTAATAGAATTTTACCTAAATATATCATTTATCCTTTAAGAGTCCCCACCAAATATATAATTTATTAGCTAATTTTAAATCTCGTACACCAATCATGGGAACCTCCGGTGAATACAAGGTCAGCTGCTCCAATTGCCCTTCTGTTTACATAGGCTAGACTAGAAGAAAGCTTTCTAAACGAATTAAAGAACATCAATCCCGACCATCCTGTAATTTATTTAAACATAAATTGGAAACAGGTCACAACATAGACTACAATAATACTAAACATATCTATAGACGCAACACAAACTCGATCTACTGGAACAGTATCAAATAGAGAAGCATAGAATGAGAATAATTTTCCTCACCAACCCCTACTCAAGAACTTGCTCCAGTCTGGTTAGTATAATACATGTTTTCCGATTGTCATCTTTCGTCTTTTATATTTGTGATTTTTTTTCCCACTTGATTCGATATTTCATTTTTCTTTTCATGTTTTGCTCATATTTCTTTCCTGTTTTTGGTTTCGATTTGCCTATTTTTATTTTGTTATTTTGGTTGCCTATCGTGACTGAGCACGTTATTTCAGCCGATGCTGAAATTTTTTGGATTAGTCTCTTTAGTCTCCGCTCTAGCTATGTATGTACAACACACACGTGTATTAATGTTTTTTGTTTTCCAACAATTTTAAGTATTTTAAATATTTTGACCATGTTTTTGATGTTTTTGTAATTTTTGATGTCATTGAGTGTAACTGGTTTCTTACTCTTGTGGATTTAAGCTGAGGATGACTCATAGAGTCGAGGCCGGTTCTTATTAATATCAAATAAACCATCAAAGGATTAAGAAGTTTTTCGATTTTTTGTCCATTATCAATACTATAAAGTTTACCACTATTTTATTAATTACTACAAGACTTGACTAATTTAATATCTGAGCCACAACAATGCTCCCATACACATGGTGGAGTTGCTAATTATATTAACGTATGAATATATTTTGTAAAATATTATGCCTATGACCCACGCCATAGGTGGGCCATTTTTTAAATATATTTGTCTGGACGACTGGAAATTTGAGAAGTGCCAATAGACTAAAAATTAAATTTTTTGGGATACACTTGAGATTAGTACGACTTGACTGTTGTTTTTCGTAAATGACGTCATCATGAAAATTTTAAATGGTCCCCTATATTACATTATTATATTTCCTTTCCATCCGTTCATATGACAATCTGTAGTCTCTTTATTTCCACAATAAGCCACGTGTCTTTAAAGCCATGGTATCGAAGAAATGTCCAGTATGACAGGTATGGGTAAGCCGGCCTTGGTATATATCAGTATATATCTGACATTCTTTTTTTTCACGTGATATGTCACGTCACATTTTTTTTTCAGCTCTCTACCAGAGCTTAAAATTTTAGCCATGGGAGCATCCTGGGACCAACGGAAGATGGAAGTAATCAAGTCTGGACTGGACCCACATCATCTGGAGCATATCTAACAGCGAGATCTTCTTCTAAATCATAACCTAACCAGCTGGCTTAGCGTTCATGATTGATTTATTCCCGGATCTGTTGCCGGAATATTGATCATCGATGAAGATCTCAACGATGCAGAGGAGGTTGCCCTAATGTTACCAGATGGTGACATTTTTGGCTCGCCTAACATCGCTTACCGTCCGGCGTCTTCAAAATCTTAACCTAACCAGTTAGCTTATTGTTGAAGATCTCAACGATACCAAGGAGAATGGCGTGGCCCCGGCACTCACTGTCACTGTCACTAACAGTGATTTTTTGTCAAAATTGACAAGCTGTCAGGTCTGCACTTTTTTAATGTTTACCTTTACCTACATTTCCTTTAGCCCATGTAGAGGAAGGTCGTGTTCTTATGGAAGTGGCAGGAAGTTGCTCTTGATGAACACCGAGAGCGCCCCGTACTCTTCTAGAGTACCGACAGATGCATCTGGCAGGCAGTGGTCACAACCACAACCAGTGCCCTTTTGCTGACACACAGACGTCAGTGCCACCTCCGGGCATGCCTAGGCTTCAGTTACACGCATGTAGAAGAGGGCCGTGTTGTTGTGCGTGATAAGCTGCATTCTGACATCTGATCCATGTTGGGCAAGACGACGGACACCAGAGGTGCGTTATTCTATCATTCACCACTTCAAGAAGACCACAAGTGACAGAAAGCTACTCTTGGTGTACACCGAGAGCACCCAGTAAACTTCTAGAGTGCCGCCAGATATATCTATCTGGCAGTGGTCCCAGCCAGTGTACCTTTTGCTGACACCCAGCTGTCGGCGCCTCCTCCCGACATTGGCCAAGCTGTAATTTCAGTAATGTATTACACAATTCAATGATATTTTTGAGATTCAACGCATTTGAATACTAAAAGAATAATAGTCCTCAGTTTTGGGGGAGGAGTATGTGCATCAAAATATTATGGTCTATTTTGCAAAGTTAGTGGATCAAACTGAGGTTCCTCAGTTTATTACTTTGTGTTCAATAATTATGGCGACTTACCGTTAAGTTAGACAAACCTCACAATGAGGTCATCAACAACTCCCCAATCGATTAGTTATTGATTGTTGAAGTTTTGTAATTGTGAATATCGAACTATTCAACAATATGCAGAGACCAAAGGTCAACTTTTTTTGTATCTTGCGAATTCTGGCGCAATATCCTGGGACGCTGATGACTGGTCTAAAGTACCCTTTCAAGGCAGACATCCTTATATTTGGTACCAGTATACAATATCCCAACCGTCAGAACCAAGAACGTTTCCTATCGGAAGCCAGTATTTAGACCATATTGAAATGCGTACATTGGGCAAAGAATCTGGGTGACCATATTTGGTCGTTATTCAGGGCCGACTAAGATATGTTGTATCAAGGTGGACCAATTCTTCTGATCAGTTTCTGCCCCCAAATTTTCTTAAGAAAGAAGAACCGGGTGACTCTAATAGTAAATCAAATTTAGTGGAGATTGAGATTTGTCATCACTTTCCAAAATTGCAAAATTCTGTTCGTGAATTATAGCTCTATTACTCTGTTACTCTAGTAATTATTAAAATCAAACTCTAAATATTCAGAGAGAATATTTCAAAATAATGGAGATTGGCAAAATTTTTAATGTTGCCTTATAATTTGAAATATATTTCGGTCTATACAAGACTATTTTAAAGAAAGTGTCTTGTCTTTTAAGCAAAATTCCTTAGCTACCATATTCTTGGCTTGAGTGCTGTCATTAGATGACTCTATATAAGGTGGTTCACTCCGTATAAAGACTGAAATGTTTTCAAATGAAAACTTTTAGATATCCCTATCGCATTGCTTTGTATCAAGAAAATTGCTGTCGAGCATTTGACAGATTAAGCAAACCATCCCAAGGATGTTTAGGACGTAAAATTTGTTTGTTTTCTAAAAATAAGTTAGAGCCGATTTTGCTTCAAGATCATTAAAAATAGACTAATATCTGATAACTGAATTCAGCTAATTAATTTTGCTGCCAAAAGGATTACTCAATGTTTGGATACGCCTTCTATACTTTTATTTGTACCGAAAAGTATTTAATCGGGGCACGCTTGTTTGTTCCTGGTTAAAGAACCTAATTTCATAGCGGCTGAAGTCCCCCATTTTTTTTGTGGCAAACAACATTCTTTATTCTTTCTTATATTTGCACCTCTAGAATACTCTCCTAGAAGTAATCCTACAACAAATTTCAGTTGTGCGCTTTGGCCGTTACAACCGCAGTTGTCCTATTGTACAAAGCCTTTCCCTGTTGACAGGATAGATGTCAACCAAGCTCTAAACCGGCTAGGGATTAGGTATGGAATCAACAGATGTTGCTCATAATTCTGCTGCAAATTTTTAAATTCACATAAATTAAAGCGACATTTGGGCTGAGATAAAGGGAATTTTCATTTAAATTGCCTATTTGACCAAAATTTTCAACGTTATTAACTTGCGTATCCTCCACAACGAAGTTATTACTTCCTTCGGTCATTACGGCATCGCAACGTTGCATGCGTGTGTGTCATATGTATTATATGACTATTAGTACCATGACTGTTAATACCTTTTGGAGTCTGCCCAATAGGTTTTTACTCTTTCATTAAGAAATGCCTGCTGCACTTTTCAGATATTTTGAGCGGTTTGGGTGCGCAAATCAAAGATTCCTGACACTCCTGTATAGGCAGCTGACTGTTAATATAAGCCTTGAAAGATATATTTATCTTTTTTTACACTTGTTTTGTTACAATAACAAACTTAATAATTGGGTCTAAGATGGATCCCAAAAGTTACGATAACGGGGCAATTACTTTGTTTGTTGCGTTGGATCGACCAAGGGCGTGAACTTGGAGCAGCTAAATGGACCGTTTATATCTGCGGTCCTTCTCCCGCTCACGGGCAGTCCCATAAGTCTGCTCCAGTCCTGGGGGTACGCGGACCCCTAAGTTGGCGATCGCTGGTTTATATTAACCATTTGGATACGGAGGTCGGCTCATTGTTGATACGTTCCTGTGAACCGTTACCAATAATTTGTGTTTTTACTTCTGGACAATAATAACCGCGCAGCCGCTGCTGGGTTAGTTCTTTAAGTGACAGTTCACCATGACTACAGTCAAAACAGTCTAGAGTTGTCTTTATAGTCAATCATATGTAAATTAGATGCTGAGCCATCAAAACACTAAGGAATTTATTGGATACCCTTTCTTTATTATTTGTGGATAAAGTTTAGACCGCTCATGTTATCTGAAACTACCGGTAAACGGTGTTGTCAAGTCCCGTCCAACTAAGCTTAAGTTTTTACTTGGTACTCAGCAATTGTATTGAATTATATTACTTTTCGAGGCAGTAAGAAACAATATGCATATCAAATATGGGACACCATTAGACTTATTGAAATAAAGAAAAGCCTAATTAAAAGATCTAATTAATTATACTTTTGCCTTTGTCCGCTGCTCATCGCGTTCAAAGATTTTCCCAATGGTTATTAAACGTCTAATTTTATTCATAACCATATGCAATTAATTCCAGTCTTTATTTATATACATCTATGTGTGTTATCTGTTGCTGTAGGTACGATTGTTTATCTATAATATTAATCTTTTTTACAAAGTACATTTACCGATTATTTACAAAGGTCTACATCATGATATATACCTTCTTATTGTTTATAGCCTTAAAAGGGCCACATAGACAGGTATATTAAAGTATTTATACTAATTAGTACATTGGAATTATTAAAAGTTGATTCATATGTATTCCGTACTGATGACGACTAATAGTCCGAAACACGTGCCTATGGTTGCTTTCTTCGATGACGGAATTACCCGATAATTACCTTTCTCCATATGTATTTCATGCACCTGTCACAAGTCATGCAAGCATTGGCATCTAGTCTTGTGTTGGCAGTTTGCCTAAATTGGTTGAAATACCCACAATTTTGCAATTGTTCTTCAATTTTACAACTGCATGCATGAAAAGAAGTTTGATGAAAGTTTTTACATTTGACTCTTTAACTTTGAATAACATGATAACGATATATTGTTGCAATAACATGTTAACAAAATGTTAACATGTTCTCTCAAGTGCATTTTGTTGTTTCTTATTCATAAACAGACGATAATGCTGTTTTGGCTCTAAATTGCTCTGTGCTTTAAACATCTACAGATTGTCATATGAACGGATGGAAAGGAAATATAATTAAATGATTAAACGAACTTACCTTAGTGAAGTTCTATCATAATTATATGATCTTTCCATCCGGAATATGACATAACCCACCCTTCCTTTGTTTAGACTTTCCCGAACCCTGACCAATTTAGAGACCCTATGCTTTCAAGAGAATGTCAGATATATACTGATATATACCAAGGCCGGCTTACCCATACCTGTCATACTGGACATTTCTTCGATACCATGGCTTTAAAGACACGTGGCTTATTGTGGAAATAAAGAGACTACAGATTGTCATATTCCGGATGGAAAGATCATATAATTATGATAGAACTTCACTAAGGTAAGTTCGTTTAATCATTTAATTATATTATTTGTAAACTTTCAGTCAGGATGACATTCTGAACCAAAAACATATCACTTGTCAATTTTTATTACAAGGCAACGAAAACTAACTTTGTCGTTTGTTAATCTAAATGGCTATGAATTGGAGCAAATAGTCTAATATTGGCCGAACTAAATCGATTTTGGCAGATATTGTATTACTGTCGCTCTCGTGCCTGGTGGGTTGTTTTTGCCAATGACTCATTTTTTCCTGCGTACTTCATGGGTACGTCCTGATTACTCGATAGAAAACATTATTCCGATTTCAATGACGTCCAAATACATCGTATTTTGCTGATAATCATAGCGTGGAAATGTTGTTTAAAGCAGGAAAATAGAAAAAAATGTTGACAAGGAATATAAGAAGAAGAAATATTGAAATATTGCTCTGTATTGCCAAGTATTTTCGATTTTTAATATAATTGTTGTTCGTTATTAATTGTTGGTTATGGTTTTCACAATCGTCTTTTAGTCATGTGATCGGCTATTCAGCAGGACAGACCTTTCCTTAATTTCCTTAATACTATTTTCTTAGTACTTAATACTTTGAAACTGACTAAAACTGCTTCACTGTCCTCGGCGGCTTTCGTTTTGCCGTTATTTCTGTATTTTGGAATCTATTTTTTATTTGCTGATAATCTTTTATTCGTAGATGCAACGCTTGTAAGGAAAATCAAAAACTTTACGGACCGGCTTGTAAAAATAAAAATTTATAGTTTTTTGTCTTCCCTAATGACAGAGAAGTTCTTTGCATTGAATTTCTTTGCATGTCACATCTTTGCAGATTGGTGTGCTGCAACTACCTAATTGCTTCTCAGTTTTTGGTCTTTACTTTTATACTTGTAATGCCTTTTGTAATTAAGTATATTAATTTATTAAATGCGTGGAATTGCTATGACCACTTGAAATTGATCTTCAGATTTTTCTTCATTTAGACACCTTGAGATGAATATTGCTTATGCAGCGTTTATTATGGTACCACCATGCTCTGTTCAAATGCTAAAATAGAATTGTTGATTTGACATTTGTTTGAAAATGAATTATGCCGCACCAGCCGATAAATTGCCTCGATTGTTAGTATACGATTGGGCCGCCACTGGCATGTGTGCAAAAAATATGGACGTGTTCATTTTTCGAGGACGCAGGGTGGCTGCAATGAAGGCCTCATGTGTCGACACTAAATCATACAGTGCCAATATGAACGCGCGCGGACACATATGGCGTAGGAACTGAAGGGCCGGTTCTCCGACCTCTCCGTCTGAACACTTTCCCCCAACGCAACGGTTTAACGTTCTCGAAGATATTTCAAGAACACTTTCGCCGCGCTGCAAGTCGCCATTGATGGAGCGCCTCGTAAATCTGCACGTTATTGGCGCACCCCCGAAGACAGATTTGCTTTATTAATCTAATAATCTATGTTTTTTTTTTCTTGGTAGGAGTAAACTTCCATAAAGGTATTCAGGTTGTACGTTGACTCATCTTCATTTCTTAAAAATTGAGAATTAGTGCTAATACTCATCTCCTAATGTTTTGATGCTAATCCAACTGTGGTATTCGTGTTTTGTGATATTAATAATAGCCCTCTATTAATACACCAAAAATAAAATACAATACGTTATGTAATAATGATTATAACTTCAAAAACAAAAGGTGCCTTCTAGTGTACATCCTTCCGGATAAAGGCCTCCCCCAAAGTTTGCCATAATCTTCTGTCCTTCGCTTTCCGGCTCCATAGAGTCCCCGCCTCTGCCTTGATCTCGTCTATCCATCTCTTTCTCTGTCTACCTCTTCCTCTGCCACTGTTCATTGGGTTCCAATCAGTGACTTCTCTTGTCCATCCCTTTTCCTTCCTCATTATGTGTCCTACCCATGACCATTTTAATGACTTGATGGTGACGGTTACGTCGCATGTTTTGAGCTGTTGTTTTACGACGGTAATGGGGACTTTGTCTTTCCATGTTAGATTGAGAATGCTCTTCTCCATTTTATTCTGGCATACCCGAATTTGTTGTGCCAGTTTTTCGGTAAGGGACCAACATTGACAACAGTAGGTAAGCACTGGACTTATGCACATTTCAAATGTAAGATGTAGTTTTTCAGGTTTCCTTTAAAAATATGTTTTAGGGACCAGTACCTGTTCCATGCTAGTTTTGTTCTTCTACGTATTTCTTTTTGTAGTCTATTGTTGACAGACATTACCTGGCCTAAGTATACATAGTCGTCCACGTACTCGATTGGCGTTGATTCAACTGATATTGGGATTTTTTGATTATTGGTTAATATTTGTGTTTTGTTGTTAATATTTTAAGCCCAACCTTCTTGCTTTCTTTGTCAACTGCCACCATATGTCGTTGTAATTCTTCCGCTGTATGTGCAAATAGGAAAGTATCGTCTGCAAATCTTAACATAGAGAGATTTCTGCCATTTAACATTATTCCTTCTGGATGAGTGTATGAGAGTGTATGAGAATTCATTACCATCTGCAGGACACAGTTGAAAAGATCAGGTGACAATGGGTCACCTTGTTTTACCCCATTATTGATAGGAAATGAAGGTCCCCCTCCATGCTTACTGTGGCTGAGCTGTTTCGATATAGTTCCTTTATTATTTTGATATAGTTCGGAGGAATATTGGCTTTGTGCAGTGCTTCCCATATTGCACTGTGTGCTAATGTATCGAACGCCTTTTTGTAATCAATACAACCCATGTATAAGCTGATGTTATATTGCCTTTTCAATTAGTTGGTTAACTACGTGTAAATGATCTGTTGTTGATCTATTTTTTCGGAAGCCTGCTTGGTCGTCTGTCTGGTAATCTTCCGTTAGTCGTTGTACTCTTCGCTGTATTAGTTTTGTAAATACCTTGCTTATTGCTGGGGTTAGACTTATCGGTCTATAATTATTTATATCCGATCTGTCTCCTTTCTTGTGTAAGATTACAATTTTTGATTTCTTCTAGTGTGATACTGTGATAGTATCTCTCCTTCTGACAATATTTTGTTAAAGACAGTCTGGAGTGGTTTTAGCATCTGGTCTTTGCCTATTTTTGTGATAATGCTCCCTGAAATGTGTTTGACTTTTGTTCGTCGAATCATCATAATGACAAACATATTAATCGATATATTAGAACTCATTGTCTTTATGTCTTTATATGATTTTCACTATCCTAGATAATGTCGGTATCCAAGAAACGTGATCCCTACTACAACATCCTCGACTTGAGTTCTTATTCCTCTTGGAACAACGCTTCATAATGGGACGTAAGGTAATTCTGAAGCGTTTCTTCCGTATTCTTTTGCCGTATGTTACAAGCACTGTACTTCCTATTCGTTTTCTCTAAATCTTCTGCAGCTTTATTAATATAGGTAGACAGTCTTTGATACTAAGAATCTTGCTCCTGAATAGAATTAATTCAAAACCAAATGTCAGATGGAGATTGTGAAGGTGGAGGCTTTACATGCCACTTATGTTTTTATTCAATCTTCAAATAATTTTTAGTAATTGGAAACCAAATCTTTTCACCTAACAGTGATGATATTTTCTTGATTCTCTACTGTCCTCTACATGCCAGATTGATGACCTTCTGCTGTAGAACTTCCGGTATTATGATCCGCGTGCTTCGTATTGCAATATTATACCATTATTGCTAACAGCTAATTAGTACTTTTCAGTGGCATATCTTATTGGATATTTTGAAAAGAAATCGGTTGGATTTGAAGTTGTTACCGAATAACCTTTGTCCCAGACGTTTATGTCAGATTGATGTTTTGTTCGATAGGTTATTGACAATATAAACTAGTGGTTCGCAATTTGTCTTGATGGTAAACTTTGCTTCAATGAAGTGCTATCTGAAGTACTCAACATACCAGAGAATAGGTAGAAGTGCTTTCTCAATTTGTTGGTGATCTGTCTTGATGGTAAAGTTTGCTCCAAAGAAATACAATCTGAAGTACTCAACAGCCCTGACAATAGGTAGAAGTTATTTCTCAATCTGTAGAATACCTACTTTCAGAGTCGTTGAAGGTACGACTCGCATACGCTACTATGTTTGCAGACGTACTTGTTTGATGTTTTAATATCGCATCTTCTGGACCAGCGCCAACTAAGTTTCTAATAAATCTACCACAGTAGTTGAACCTACACTAGAAACCCCTTACTTCTGCGATGGTGGTAGGTGGTTGAAGCTTCTAGAAATCATAAATTTTCCATTTATCGGGCGCTACTCAATCCTTTAAAAAATTGTATCCAAACTATATTATCTAAACGAAACATACATTTGTTAATGGTCAAAGTCCATCCGTGTTCTTGTAGTGATTGTAGTATGCTTGATGGTAAACTTTGCTTCAAAGAAATGCTATCTGAAGTACTCAACATACCAGAGAATAGGTAGAAGTGCTTTCTCAATTTGTTGGTGATCTGTCTTGGTGGTAAAGTTTGCTCCAAAGAAATACAATCTGAAGTACACAACAGCCCTGAAAATAGGTAGAAGTTATTTCTCAATCTGTAGAATACCTACTTTCAGAGTCGTTGAAGGTACGACTCGCATACGCTACTACGTTTGCAAACGTACTTGTTTGATGTTTTAATATCGCATCTTCTGGACCAGCGCCTACTAAGTTTGTAATAAACCTACCACAGTAGTTGAACGTACACTAGAAACCCCTTACTTCTGCGATGGTGGTAGGTGGTTGAAGCTTCTAGAAGTCATCAACTTTCTATTTATCGGGCGCTACTCCATACTTTCAAAAATTGTATCCAAAGTATGTTATCTAAACGAAACATACATTTGTTAATGGCTAAAGCCCATCCGTGTTCTTGTAGTGATTGTAGTATTAAGCATAGTATTATCGTCTTGTTTTGCCATGATCTAAAGTGTCATCACATATATGATAACCTAATACTATAGAATACCATGGAATACTGAAACCACTGAGATAATACCAAAACATTACCTTTGATATATCCACAGCTCAGTGTGTATTGAGAATGTGGTAGTTTCGGGATACCACATTAAGATTGAGTCGATTATGTCAATCGTTTAGGTCCAATTTGCTAAAATATCAATTTTGGTGTTGGTGGCGTTCACGTTTGATAGCTGTGTTCGGTACTTTCATATCTAATACACATACCTATTCAACTGTTGTTATTTAGTTTACTTATAACTGGTGATGCACAGGGTGTGCTGCCCATCTGCTAGTATCTGCAAGCTCCAATATCTTAATTTACGATCAGGATTTTCTCGGATTGAAAATGCTATGCTATCAGAAACAATGCTATCAGAATCCTTGATAAGCTATAAGACATTGTAGCTTATCAAGGATTCTGATTTATAATTGATCATTGAGCGGAGAATGTCAGGAGTTGCAAGAAAACTCAATCGGCGTAAATTAAGCTCAGAATAGAATTAACATTAACACCATTCGGAAAACATTTTTTGTCAGGGTAAAACCTTCAAAAGGCTCCGGGTACGGTGTTATGCACCGTGTGCGTAAGATTTGACTCACTAAAAACCCCTCCATGTTTGCCTCCGCTGGGTGACGACGGGACCGCTCACGCATTACTTAGGCGTCTCCTGCTGTATCTTTCAACGGCTAACCAGGCCATTGGCGTGCTTGGTCAGTTTGCTCAGCTTGGGCTTTTTGCTCATCCGCTTCCTTTTTTTTGATGTGTTCGACTCTACGCCATGCCTCCTCGCTTTCCAGCATGGTGTCGACGAGGTTGTCGGGGTGAGGTTTTTGCTGTTGGACATCACCCATCTCTCGATAGTCCATCTCGGGCAGACAAACAGAGTGTGCTCAGCGGTATCGATCTGCTAGCAGTATACGCATTCTGCCTTACTTCTTTTAAACCGATGGCGGTAGTTGTTAAAACAACCATGCCCCGTCAAGACTTGGTAAGATGGTATCTGGTGTGTACCTGGCGCCTACTGGTCCATCATGTTAGGTAGGCTATAAGACTTATGTCCATGCACCCTTACCGGAGTCTCTTTACCATGGCTCCTGCCTCTTTTCCCACCATACGCCAGGATCCCCGGGTGGTCTTGCATCTCCAGTCTTGAGGTTCTTTCTTCCACCTTCAACTCTACGGGAGGCAGGCCGGCGATGACCACCAGGGCTTCCGTCGACACCGTTCTATATGCGCCAGTTATAGATATTGCAAGCCTTCTCTGTACTTCGGTTATCATTCTCCGGTATTTCAATATTCCGCAGATCTTTCCCCAAACGTTTCCGGCACACAGTATAGAAGAGTATACCACTGACGCCAATAGTCGTCTTCTGGACGACTCGGATCCACCATTCTTAGGCGTTATAATCGCAAGCGCATTTGTCGTCCTTTCCGGCTTCTCAGCGATGTGTTTAGTGGTACTTATTTATTATTATTTATTTTTTCTTTTTAATGTGTTGCTGTGTAGCTATCTGCATATTGTCATCCATCAGAATCATCTCCATCAGTGTCCTTCCTCCGTTGAGAATTACCGCCTCTGTCTTTTCAGCCGCAATTTGGAAGCTGTGGTCTTGTGACCACCAATGTCTCCTGCAGGTCTTCTCTTATCGTGGCCTCGGTCCTACCTCTGGCGATAACTTTCAAGTCGTCTGCGTATCCGATAACTTCAACTCCGTGGAAATCTGGGCATGCGTAGCACTCCTTCGAAGTAGACATACCCAAGCAGCGGTCCAAGGATGAAGCTCTGTGGAACACCACAGCTTAAGAAAAACCATCTTCGTTCATCGTCTATCCTAACGCGTCTCTCCGTGAAGTAATTCTGTATTACTCGTACGATGTATGCGGGAAGTTTCCTCCTGTCCAGTTATCCAATTATGCCCTTCCAATTCATACTGGTCGCTGGAGAGACCCCCACTGCTCTGCAGGTGTTGATTTATTCTGCTTCAATGTGTTTCAATGTCCTTGGCTCCTGTTATCTTCTTCTCGTGCTCTGTTTCGTTCTCATGTCTGGTGTTGCCACCTGCTTGTCTCCTTCGAAGTGCCACGCACTCTGTCGCCTCAGTTATTTCTTGTTAGCGCTTATGCGCATGCGTCTTGCAGAATATGGGTGAACGTGGCTGGCATTTTCTCCTGTGCGCGTTTTACTTTGCGTTTAATGGGGTTCTTTTGCCTTTCATTTTTGCTCTCATTGTATATCCAGTGGGTGTGCGATAAGACCCTAACCATTGTTGATATAACTTGCGCTTCCGTGATCTTTTCATGCTCTATCTCCATGCAGATGTTGGCGTGGTCACTGACGTTTTCCTGGCTGCTAACTTTCCAGATCTTAACCTTGCTTAGAGTTTCAGGGGAGTAGAAAGTGACGTCGATGTATGAGTGGGTGTCGCCTCTTTGCCACGTCGGCCTCCGCCCATTATTCACAACCACCAGATCGTCGAGTGTAGCCTAGTTCCAATGAAGAGCCCAGTCCGCGGACTTCCCCTTAAAGTCCCACCAATTGCAGTCATCTTCCTCGTGTTTGCTCTTACTGTTGCCATCAATCTTTAGGTATAGAAAATCCTAGTATTCCTTTATCGAGCAATTGGGGAGCAGTAGCCGCCATAGATTATGTAGTCCCGTGTTTCAACCCATATAAATCCTTCCTTTTCTCCGACGGCGCAAATCTTGCATC
The DNA here is from genome assembly GCA_964023965.1 of Melinopterus prodromus. Classification (NCBI taxonomy): domain Eukaryota; kingdom Metazoa; phylum Arthropoda; class Insecta; order Coleoptera; family Scarabaeidae; genus Melinopterus; species Melinopterus prodromus. The sequence goes on from OZ030396.1 coordinate 21,870,521, forward strand.
TCGTCGCTCATCCTTCCTGCTGCCACCACTCCAGTTCGGGCCATCAGCCAGTTCTTCGCTGTTTCTAAGCTTCTGACATGGGGCTCCAACACTATCACCAAGTCATAGTTATCTTTTACGGCTCTCTGTAGGAGCTGATCTATTGCCCTCCTGCTCCTATTGGTGTTCGCTTGGAGGCTTTTCATTTTTTTCACCTTTCGGAAAACTAAAACACGTATTGGAAACCACGTCCGTCTCAATAAACCTCAAGCCCAAGGTGCACGAAATTTTCGTGCTACATATGTGATAACTATATATCCAGCGGCTCCTGAAACATGTATGTAGGGGGAAGCCACTTAGAGATCAAGCCAAATGCCTTTTAGAACCCAACATGCTGTAGTTTTCCTTCGTCAAAATTGCCGCGTAGCAGAAATGAACATATATGTAATTATTACAGCCAGTTGCTGCTGTGAGAACGGGTTATTTCTATTATCGCCGTTTTAACCATAACGCACGCAGTATTGAGTTTTATGTTCAGTAGGTGTCTAGATTTAGACTAACGAGCTATTTTCAAGCTCTTACCGCTACGATCCTTGACAAAATTTAAAACAGAAAAAAAGAAACAGTGATTACAAGTGCAGTAACATTTATAAGTAAAACACAGAGTAAATGACCATTTGACCAGCACCATTTGCACGAATAAAAAACCATAAAAGACAGTAATAAATTCATATGCAGTGTATACGAGACCCCACAAAATTGGCTGCTCATCGAGGAATATTGCTTTCGGCCTATTCCTGACCATTCGTGTCTGCGGGAGGTAATGCTTGGAAGCAATTCATTTTTGTAAATAAATAGACAACGAACTCCGGAACCTAGAAACTCAAATTGTGCCACGAAGTAAACCCTAAGCAGTGCAAATTTACACACACATATACAAATACAAACAGAAAACGCTGAAACCTAACTGGATGAGCGCCGTTTGAGAACAAATATGTATTTGTAGGTATTCTATTTGTAACAACCAACAATATCTACTTGCTATCAGTGTTAATTGATTCAAATTGGGTTATTTTTCTGGAGAGAATTCAAAATTGGGAGATAATATGAGTAATATCGATACCGTGAATGGAAAATGGGTTATTTGGAAGTGATATCGATAGATTTTTTTTTGTTCTGAATAAAAATCAGAATCTTTGTGAGCGCTTAAATCATTTAAAAGAAACGCCGTCGGTTCAACATTTCAGAAGTCAACAAATTTTCACGATAGTGAACCTAGTACACCTAGTGCAGGGTTTAGGGTTTACTTTAGTAGTAATTTGAAGTTTTTAGGTCTCGAGTACAAAAAATGGCAAAAGATACTTAAACAATGTCATATAAAGTTGTTATAATATCTTGATAACCGTACTACTTTGTATAAGAATAAAGCTGATTAAATATGTTATAAAATACCTCTTCTATCACCTTTTACCTTTCGAACACTTTACATCAAAGCACGAAATACCCTGAGTGGATAGCAATATTAAGAAAGGTGGGTACTTACGTTACATTTTCGTTCAAGTGTGAAAACTTTAAAAAGTATCGCTAAAACTGGTAATATTCGGTGTATAACATACCAGATATAAATTGAAGAGAACTAAAGGGTAATTACAGCCAATAGATATGATAAAATGTCAAAAAATTAATACGCGATAGGATCACCCTCTATGCCGTATTAAATTTTTTTATTTATTTTTCAGCGTCTACCTACTGGTTTTGATGATTACCTGACAACATTTTAAGCTTTTTTGATAAACAATTGAATATCTCAGAAACAATTTACTTCCCACAGTATACAGCAGTATTCATAATATTGTATCATATTTAAAAAGCTGTATAGTTTTTTCTGCTACACCTACATTCAACATCAATTTTTTGCCCCTATTTTTTTTATTATTTTTATGTAACTATATTTAAGGTTGTAATATTTTGTATGGGCGAATTTAATGTAAACTTTTAAAATAAATCTTTTATTCTCGTAGTCAGACTAATAAATGTTTTGTTTTATACTCGCGTATTCTTTTGCGGGGCCCGGGACCCGTAAAAGGTATTTAATTTAGCGATAATTTAGCGTCTCCTACTAACGGACTGGCCACAAGTAACAACATCTGACCAGAAGTAAGATAAACCAATGGAGGCAGCGGATTACCTGAAGACCAGAACAACAGAACAAAGATGAGCATGGACAAGCCCATGTGAAGATTGCACGACGGCATTTTGTCGGTAGCTAGAAGAAGTTGTGATACCAGCAATCAAAATACAAAAGATAGCAATAACAGCAATAACTTCCACAAATGTACACTTATTTGATCATTCAGTTTAGACTATTCAGTTCAAGGTCTGAATATTATTGTAGAATACTAGCCTCTCTGTTACTAGCTATCAAATTTATACTGTTTCTCTCTCAAATTATCTTCATGAAACTTGTGTGAGATTTCAGGCTATTTTCAGAGGAGACAAAATTCATTAGGTGGCATTTGACGATGCATAATGCCCCGCACTTTTTGGTGAATGTCTCTTAAACCAGAAAAGTGGAGAAATTGAAAAATATCAAGGTCTCCCTCAGAAGGCCTAAAGATTAGAATTTTCTTTGAGAATTAGACTTTTTTTTAATAATAGATTAAGTGGCTTTTCTTGTTCAAAAACAAAAAGTTTAAGAATAAGGTGTGAAATTATCGTATACAAAAATATATTACTGTAATGCAGTATTTAGATCGCCTGCAGTTTATTTAGATACATTTTTACTTTATCATACGCAGTATGGTAAAGTATTGTAATCATGCCGAAAAAAAAAATCTGATGTGGCCAGGCACATGACTTTATCATACAATATATAAAATTAATAGTTTAGCTGCATGAGAATCTATTTGACTGAGATAAATCGTGTCTGCATTAAAATTAAACTAGTTAGCCAGGATTTGACAGATATTTTGATAGTCAATAGTATCAATCGAAGGTATTGTCAAAGCATCAGCATTTGACACTACCTACTGTCATCAGAATAATAATTGTTTATCTCACAAGTGCCGAAAGTACGGAATAGCACAACGAGCGGTGATGCGGCGCGTCACCGATCACTGTCAAAACCGTCAAAATTCAATATTACAGGTGACTGGCGACCGTGCAACACAATCGTTGAGTGTATACTCTACTTAGGTGCTACAAAGTACTGATCCCCTTCCCATCCCATGCCGTGGCTTTAATGTTAAATTTGGCAAGACGTCATGACCTGTTTTGGGCCTGCAAAAATCCTGAGTTAGGATTTTTGGTTGCACACGGCTTTTGATATAAGTAAATGTTAATTGCACGTTTTGAACGCGTGCCACAAAGGATTGCCTTTGTTCCGATTTGAAAAGCTCGACATCTGCATTGCTGGCCAAGCAACTGTCTGCAGGTTGGATGGGTTGGATGACCTGGCCTCAATTATACATTGTAATTAAACTAAGCTTCGCCAACTTCGTAATTCGTTGTTGAGGTACGCCGAAGTAATCAATATGAATATCAATATGAAAAAGAATGATAATATTAAAAAGTCTTCATATATGTATTTGGTGAAAACTGGTGAGCTTTACTACCGCGTGACTTCCGGACCGACTACCACCGTAGAAGAGGAAAAGTAATACTATCATGTATAAAATCATCAAACTCTATATCATACTATATCATATCGCCATATACAGGGTTAGTCAAATTTACCGGAACATCTAAATTATTTCCCAACCGGAACAATTCCAAAAAAAGTTTCAAGTTAAAGTTATTTTGCTTTAAGCAATCTATCGTTTAAATATATTTTTAATATACAGGATGTTTATTTTACTCTGAATATCTGTAATCTTTCCGTTTTCAAATAGAACATCCTGTATAATTTTACATTTTTTAATTCTAAGATTAATTGTAGGAATCTTTTGTAAGATTTGTTTATAAAACGCATTACTTTTGAGTTATAAGCAATTAATCAAAAATAGACGAATTACCGAAATATATAAATAATTCTCTAACTGAAAGTTTAAGAGTTTAAACAAATTATTTATTGTTTGTTCTGAAATTTGGTAACTGATAGCACACCTGTATTACATTATTGGATTCTAGGAATAATTCCTTTGTAGTTTTTTTTTTAATATAAAACTATTGTTTTTTAGTTATAAGCCATTAATCAAAACTCCTAGACTTCAAATTAAGCATATTTTCCCACAAACATACACATTTCTTTTAACTTGGCAGCCTGAATATTTAATTAAATTCTATTTCATAGTTTAGTTATCTTTTCTTGTTTTTTTTTGTTTTTTATCCGTTAATGATGGATTAAATGCTCATAAGTCAAAGATGATGCATTTAAAAATGTTTCTTACAAAATTCTTAGAATTAATCTTAGGATTAAGAATTGTAAAATATACAGGTTGGTCTATTAAAAAAAGAAAACTTTACCAAATTTCAAGAATAAAATGAAAATCCTGTATATTGAAAATATATTTAGTCGATAGCTTGTCTTGTTTGAATTTTTCTTTAAAATTCTTTACAGTTGTAGAATTATTAAGGTGTTCCGGTAATTTTGAATAACCATGTATAACCCACCATTTTGAATTTATTTTGAAAATCTGACAGAACATTGTTAATTGATAATCTTCAAATATTACGGGAAATAAGTTTCATGCAAATCTAAGATTTTTTACATTTTCGGTCGCCATATTGATCCAGCCATTTTGAATTTTACAAATTTCACATTGGATTTTGAGTCTAGGATCTTCAAATATAATAGCAAAAAAGTTGCATAAGCACCCGACATCTTTCTAAATTTTGTAGTCGCCATATTGAATCCGCCATTTATAATTTAAAAATAAAAACTATTAAACGTCGGGAATGGACTATCAAACCCAACCAAACTATAAACAATCAATTGCAACTTCAAAAACCCGAAAATTCGAACATTATTAATATATTATTTATAAGGATCATTAATTTTTAAAATATTATCAATCATGCCGTTGCTATACGTTCAGAACTAACAAGCGAACAAAATGAAACAACAATCAAACAACTCCCGCTTAAAATAGCCGTTAGAAAGGAATAAATTCGGATAATAACATAACCTACAAACTCTAATTTTGCGGATTTCAGGTAAACGAAAAACTATCAAACGTCGGGAATGGACAATCAAACCTAAAACCAAACCATAGGCAATCGATTGCAACTTAAAAAGCCCGAGAATTCGGACATGGGGAGGCTAACAAATTTTATTTTCCGTTTACCGGAAAAACGAAAACAAACAAACCTCTGGAATAGACTATCAAACCCTATCAAACGAATTAAGCAAAAAAACTGTAAAAATCTGATGTGGCCAGGCACATGACTTTATCATACAATATATAAAATTAATAGTTTAGCTGCATGAGAATCTATTTGACTGAGATAAATCGTGTCTGCATTAAAATTAAACTAGTTAGCCAGGATTTGACAGATATTTTGATAGTCAATAGTATCAATCGAAGGTATTGTCAAAGCATCAGCATTTGACACTACCTACTGTCATCAGAATAATAATTGTTTATCTCACAAGTGCCGAAAGTACGGAATAGCACAACGAGCGGTGATGCGGCGCGTCACCGATCACTGTCAAAACCGTCAAAAATTGTTATATTTCGGTATAGAAAATGTTAGACTTCTACGAAATGTCAAGTTTAAAAAGCTAATTCAAATTCTGACAGATTTATATTCGTTCATGTCACTGTAGATGACGTTCCATAGCGGTTCTCCGAGTGTGACTTTTAATTAGATATAACAACGGGTTGATATTTCTTATCAACAAACAATCAAATTGGTGATCTTATTTTATTTGAATTTTATTATTTTGTACTTTGCCGCACTAGAGCGGCAACGTTCCATAGCGGTACTCCAACCTCTGATGAAATAAGCTGCATATAAGCTGTTTTCGAGTGTGACAGCCATAGACATTTCTGTGGTAACAGCACAAAAAAAATATTTGTCAAAATCCTGGCTACTATGAAGTTTCATATCAATGCAGATGCGACCGATCTCGATCAAATAGAATTTGCTCTTGCAGCTAAACTATTAATTTTACCAAAAAATGTCATAGGCATAAATTATTCAAAATTTCCTCTGCTTTAATTTGTTATTTAACTATTTTGACGAAATTACAGAAATGGCGGCTCATCTGTAAAATCCTTGAAAATGGCTTAGAATAAACTACCATTTCCTTTGGACCCTTTTGAACCAAAAGCTTTTCAGCTCTAAGTTAGGTCATGAAACTTCTAAATATGAACTTCCGTCCCGATACCTTTAGTAGTTTCTCCGGAATCGTCTTCACAAAAATCGAGTACACACATACGCACACACACACACACACACACACACACACATACACACACACACACACACAGACATTTTTTTTGTACCTTGGTCAAAAATGTTCAGGGGACCCAAAAAGACCTATTTCCGCTAAAATCTCAATTTTTTTTTTCGGCATGATTACAATACTTTAGCATACTGCGTATGATAAAGTAAAAAATCTGATGTGGCCAGGCACATGACTTTATCATACAATATATAAAATTAATAGTTTAGCTGCATGAGAATCTATTTTATTGAGATAAATCGTAGGTATTGTCAAAGCATCAGCACTTGACACTACCTACACTACGTCATTAGAATAATAGTTATTTATGTCACAAGTGCCGAAAGTACGGAATAGCGCGGCGACCGGTGATGCGGCGCGTCACCGAAGGCGAAGCGTCGACGTCGCATGTGAGCGAGTCGCGCTATGTAGTTTTCGGCAGGAGTGACATCAACGTTTTTTGTGTTGCTTTTTGAGAAATACGTACTTACAAAAAATTAGAAATGGTTATATTTCTGGATAGGAAATGTTAGGTTGATACCACTTCTACGAAACGTCAAGTTTAAAAAGCTAAATCAAATTCTGACAGATTTATATTCGTTCATGACACTGTAGATGTCACATCCGTACCGACATACTAAAACGTAACTATACTCATCGCTATACTTTATTTACAATTTTTTCAATTATCGTTTTTACAATTAGATAACAACGGGTTGATATTTCTTATCAACAAACAATCAAATTGGCGATGTTATTTCATTTGAATTTTGTATTTTCTACTTTGCCGCAGTAGAGCGGCAACGTTCCATAGCGGTTCTCCAACCTCTGATGAAATCAGCTGTTTTCGAGTGTGACAGCAATAGACATTTCTGTGGTGACAGTACAAAAAAATATTTGTCAAATCCAGGCTACTTTGAAGTTTCATATCAATGCAGATGCGACCGATCTCGATCAAATAGAATTTGCACTTAAAGCTAAACTATTAATTTTACCAAAAAATATCATAGGCATAAATTATTTAAAATTTCCTCTACTTTAATTTAATATTTAACTATTTTGTCGAAATTACAGAAATGGCGGCTCATTTGCAAAATCTTTCAAAAAGGCTTAGAATAAACTACCAGTTCCTTTGGACCCCTTTCAACCAAAAGCTTTTCAGCTCTAAGTTTGGTAACAAAACTTCTAAATATGAACTTTCGTTCCGATACCTTTAGTAGTTTCTCCGGAATCGTCGCCACAAAAATCGTTTACACACAGACATACATACGCACAGACACACACACACACACACAGACATTTTTTTGTACCTTGGTCAAAAATGTTCAGGGGACCCAAAAAGACCTATTTCTGCTAAAATCTCAATTTTTTTTTTCGGCATGATTACAATACTTTAGCATACTGCGTATGATAAAGTAAAAGCTAATTCAAATTCTGACAGATTTATATTCGTTCATGACACTGTAGATGACGTTCCATAGCGGTTCTCCGAGTGTGACAGCGTGGTGACAGCCATAGACATTTCTGTGGTGACAGCACAAAAAAAATATTTGTGTAAATCCTGGCTACTATGTAGTTTCGTACCAATGCAGATGCGACCGATCTCGATCAAATAGAATTTGCTCTTGCAGCTAAACTATTAATGTTACCAAAAAATGTCATAGGCATAAATTATTCAAAATTTCCTCTGCTTTAATTTATTATTTAACTATTTTGACGAAATTACAGAAATGGCGGCTCATCTGCAAAATCCTTGAAAAAGGCTTAGAATAAAATCCCTGCTCCTTTGGACCCTTTTGAACCAAAAGCTTTTCAGCTCTAAGTTTGGTTATAAAACTTCTAAATATGAACTTTCGTCCCGATACCTTCAGTAGTTTCTCCGGAATCGTCTCCACAAAAATCGTTTACACACACACACACACACACACACACACACACACACACACACACACACACACACACACACACACACAGACACACACACAGACATTTTTTTGTACCTTGGTCAAAAATGTTCAGGGGACCCAAAAAGACCTATTTCCGCTAAAATCTCAATTTTTTTTTTCGGCATGATTACAATACTTTATAATACTGCGTATGATAAAGTAAAAATTGAGATTTTAGCGGAAATAGGTCTTTTTGGGTCCCCTGAACATTTTTGACCAAGGTACAAAAAATGTCTGTGTGTGTGTGTGTGTGTGTGTGTGTGTGTGTGTGTGTGTGTGTGTGTGTGTGTGTGTGTGTGTGTGTGTGTGTGTGTGTGTGTGTGTGTGTGTGTGTGTGTGTGTGTGTGTGTGTGTGTGTGCGTATGTGTGTACTCGATTTTTGTGGAGACGATTCCGGAGAAACTACTAAAGGTATCGGGACGAAAGTTCATATTTGGAAGTTTTATGACCAAACTTAGAGCTGAAAAGCCTTTGGTTCAAAAGGGTCCAAAGGAACTGGTAGTTTATTCTAAGCCTTTTTCAAGGATTTTAGAAATGAGCCGCCATTTCTGTAATTTCGTCAAAATAGTTAAATAATAAATTAAAGCAGAGGAAATTTTGAATAATTTATGCCTATGACATTTTTTGGTAAAATTAATAGTTTAGCTGCAAGAGCAAATTCTATTTGATCGAGATCGGTCGCATCTGCATTGATATGCTACATAGTAGCCAGGATTTTGACAAATATTGTTTTGTGCTGTCACCACAGAAATGTCTATGGCTGTCACCACGCTGTCACACTCGGAGAACCGTCGACTATAAATCTGTCAGAATTTGAATTAGCTTTTTAAACTTGACATTTCGTAGAAGTGGTATCAACCTAACATTTTCTATACCGAAATATAACCATTTTTGATTTTTTTTTAAATACGTATTTCTCAAAAAGCAATACAAAAAACGTTGATGTCACTCCTGCCGAAAACTACATAGCGCGACTCGCTCACATGCGACGACGACGCTCCGCCATCGGTGACGCGCTGCATCACCGCTCGTTGTGCTATTCCTTACTTTCGGCACTTGTGAGATAAACAACTATTATTCTGATGACAGTAGGTAGTGTCAAATGCTGATGCTTTGACAATACCTTCGATTGATACTATTGACTATCAAAATATCTGTCAAATGCTGGCTAACTAGTTTAATTTTAATGCAGACACGATTTATCTCAGTCAAATAGATTCTCATGCAGCTAAACTATTAATTTTACATATTGTATGATAAAGTCATGTGCCTGGCCACATCAGATTTTTTAGTACAATAACCATTTTCGTATAATTTAAAAAATGTGCCTAAATGTTAATTAGTAATATGTTAATTTTTTTATTATGTGCAGACATGTGGGCTTTGCAAAAGAAAAGCCACCTAATATTTCATTTAAAAAAATATGAAAAAATTTAAATTTTTCCAGAAAATCATAAACTTTAGGCCTCCTGCGGGAGACCTACATTTTATTCAATTGGGCCAATTATTTTGTGGTATATGACGGTCCACAGGGACAACTTTTTATCAACTTGAAATTTTGAATTTTGAAAAAAACATTTTTTCGAGTGGGAATATAAAGGAATAATAATAAATATTCATTACTTAACCAACCAAGTCTCCTCGTTCCCTGTGATGTCCGTTTCACTCATACAAAACGAATGGCGATTATATTACCATTATAAATTAAATATGAAATATGACAATGTTTTCTTTGCTATGCTTTCTAGTTTCTAAAGTAGCTATAATATTCAGGCTCTCTTTAATTCAATGCTTAAAAGATGTTGTTTTCTCTATAAATGTTGGTCTACCATCCAGACAATATTTAATATTATTTTTTATACTTTTTAAACAACGTATCCAAATAAATCATTCCTATAACAGATATCTTATAAATCATCGTTCTACCCCAATGTTAACCTACCAAACTCAATTGCAATCACATAAATTTCAACCATTACTATTGTAATTCAAGGCCAAACCAAGATAAAGGATATCGGCACACATCTCTCTAGGGCCCACTTGGCACTCTTCCGTTTCCTCATAGGGTGCCGCGATTTTACATAGCTATTAATTATACTAGCTGTGCAGACTGACTCATGACGGCACGTGCCAGACGTGTGTCAGTCGTAAGTGCGGATCAAAGGAAACTGGGTGACAACAATTGATCCGTATTATTTATGAGGCCTGCGTGCGTTGGCTGACTTGTTTTCTCTAGTTCGCGGCACTTTTTTGCTCGCTAATGAATCTAGGAGGTTTCGAGTTGCTTTTACTAGAGCCTGGGGACATGTTAATGGGTGTTGAGTTAGTGTTGGCTTTAGTTGGCCTGTGGTGGGAGTTGGTAGGGCACGCGGATTGTGTGTGCAGGTGAGAAATTGAGAATAATGTGCGGTCGTTGAAGCACTAAGAAGCTGCATGTGCTGCATTTTAAATTCAAATTTAATTATTTGTTGATGTAATAATCAAAAATAAAATGATTACTTTTTATTGTTATGATAGTTCTGTCTGTTTTAAAAGAAAATTAAATCAACTCAACACGACACTACAGAACATTGAAAATACAAATTTCAAATAAAATAAGATCACCAATTTGATTGTTTGTTAATAAGAAATATCAACCCGTCTTTATATCTAATTCTAAAAACGATAAATTGAGAAAATTATAAATAAAGTAAAGCGATGAGTGTAGTTTTATTTTAGTATGTTGGTACGGATGTGACATCTACAGTGTCATGAACAAATATAAATCTGTCACAATTTGAATTAGCTTTTTAAACTTGACGTTTCGTCAAAGTGGTACCAACCTAACATTTCCTATACAGAACTATAAAAAAATGCTGATGCTTTGACAATACCTACGATTTATCTCAATAACATAGATTCTCATGCAGCTAAACTATTAATTTTATATATTGTATGATAAAGTTATGTGCCTGGCCACATCAGATTTTTTACTTTATCAGACGCAGTAAGCTAAAGTATTGTAATCATGCCAAAAAAATGAGATTTTAGCGGAAATAGGTCTTTTTGGGTCCCCTGAACATTTTTGACCAAGGTACAAAAAAATCTGATGTGGCCAGGCACATGACTTTATCATACTATTTATAAAATTAAAACTAAATAAGATTCTATTTGATCGAGATCGGTCGTATCAGCATTAAAATAAAGATAGTTTGCCAGGATTTGATAGATGTAATGATACAATAAATAGTGGTCGGATTCCTTATTTTTGTTACTATAGTTTTATTTTAGTATGTTGGTAGGGATGTTCCATGAACAAATATAAATCTGTCAGAATTTGAATTACCTTTTTAAGGTGCGTTTTCATTAGTGATAATGGCAGTGGTAGCAGACGCCGTTATTGTATTTCCAATGGAAAATTGCTAGTGACTCATGTTTATGTACATGCAATATGCTAATATGTGTCATTATCACGATATGTAAGAAATACTATAATTTCGTATTCTACCACCGCCATTAGCTACCATTACCTACCAATCGGAACGCACCTTTAAACTTGACGTTTCGTCAAGGTGGTACCAACCTAGCATTTACTATACAGAAATCATTTATTTATTTTTTTAAATACGTATTTCTTAAAAAGCAACACAATAAACGTTGATGTCGCTCCTGCCAAAAACTAGATAGCGCGACTCGCTCACATGCGACGGCGACACTCCGCCTTCGGTGACGCGCCGCATCACCGCTCGTCGCGCTATTCCGTACTTTCGGCATTTGTGACATAAACAACTATTATTCTAATGACGTAGTGTAGGTAGTGTCAAATGCTGATGCTTTGACAATACCTACGATTTATCTCAATAGAATAGATTCTCATGCAGCTAAACTATTAATTTTATATATTGTATGATAAAGTCATGCGCCTGATTTTCACCTCAGATTTTTTACAATTAAATATGCTTTGGTGGTCTAAGGTCGATACACCTTATGAGTATGGAGTTGTTAACGAACTTATGCAAATTCTCATGTACTTTGTTGAAAAACCACATGAGTCCCAGCATTTCGTTTTTTAATTAATTTCAACATCTGAATGTTCATGAAAGATACACAGTTACAAACAAAACTTTGCAATTTCAGTTCGATGTAAAAAATCTTTTGCCATTAATGACCAATTGTGATCTCTAATCACTGCTGTGTAAGAAAATTCATTACGATTGCCAAATGCATTACGTGCATTCCGGAAGAACCAAAATGTTACTTTGGTGGTCAAAGTTTAAGACGCCCTATGGAGCAATTATTAGATTAGTTCTATTAACTCGGTCAGGTTTTCTTGTACTTTTAGAAAATAAATTGTTTCCGAGTTAACCCGTGCGTCAAAATTTGTAATTGCTGACGTTTCCCTAACCATGACGCTTGCTCTCTTAGAGCTAACCTCCTTTTTATACCTAGTTTGCAGTTTACTTGTTTACAGTTGTCGCCCCCATGTGTTTTTCTACTTGGCCGCGATAGGATATCACACCACTCCTGAAGAAAGGATATCACACCACTCCTGAAGAACGATTGGATATACAAGCTAACGTGCGAGTGTGGCCTGTGCAATGTGCACCAGACAGGACAAAGCATCGAATTTCGAGTCGAAGAACACTATAGAGACACCCTGCTAGGCAAGATTCAACAGTCCGCTATTGGTAAACACTGCCATGAGTCGGGACACACAATGGACTTCGATGATGCAAAGATGTTGGCAAGCAATTATCGTCGAAGGCTTATTAGAGAAGCAATCAAAATTTACAAACATCGTAACAACATCAATCGTGACGACGTCACAGACATCAGTATGGTCTGGAAATCGTTCCTAGAGCGGTCATGGAGCTTTAGTTTAACGTGTGCAGTGAGGTTTAAACTGGGTACATAAGAGGTTCTTTAGCAGGTCTTCAATAAGTAGCGCTGAAGAAGCGAGCAATAACAATTCAAGGACAACAACCAGAAGTGAATAAATAAAAAGTTGAACAGAAACTTAGTTTTAACGTAAAATGGCAGACACACAACCTTGGTCAGTATTCGAGTCGTTTTAACATCTTCACACACGTCTGACGTCGTCGGCACTTAAATTAACAGGTTAACAGGTTGATAATAGTTATTAGAAACTATTGCGAAATTACTTTCGGAAAACATTAGAGCAAAGTATCTTTAATATTGTTATAAACGGTAAAATTGCCAGTTCTACTTCAAACTGTATATCTGCTACAGAAACTGGAATATTGAGGAGAACTAACCTGCAACATGCTGGGACACGAAGGGACACAGTTATAGATTACAAAAGAAGCTAACCAATGTTGCTTAGTTATTCCATAGGGTGTCTTAAACTTGGAGAATTGCTGAACCGCTAATTCGATTTTGATATTTTTTTTTGTTTGCTTGGTTGTATCAATAAGTTTTTGCAATACAAAAGTTTATTTTAACAGAACATATACTTTTTAAGTAAAACAATCTGATATATTTGCAATTTGTTTTGTTGCTTGTAAGGATTGCGTTAAAACAAAAAATCAAGGAATCTTCTCTCGGTGTTAACATAAAATCATAAATTTAGGATGGTTTAAATCACGTACAACATCCCTTTAAAAACGTTGAAAGCAGAACCGTTTAAACCACAGCACCTGGCTGAAATCACACAATAGCCGGAGCTTTCCTGAACACTTAATTTTTTTGATCACATCATTGTCACTCTTAATAGAAAAGGTTCGAATCTTCGAGTTTCATATATAGTAATCTGGAGGTCGCATGGTACAGGAGTGGGGGCGGCCGAAAATCCTAACAGCCTCGCAGGCTCCCGAAGTTAGGTGTTCTAGTGATTTTTAAGTAACTAACTTTAGTTGCTAATGTCAATTGTATTTTTATGGCGCTCGGTTCGATTGATATCACTTTTATTCTAACATTTGGACGAAACATTTTAGCAATTGGCCTGTTACCTCTGCCAGAAATGGTAAACAAGTGCTGTATTAGGAATTGCGGTAGAAATTAAAAAAAAAAAACAACAAATTATCGTTTCACATATAAGAATTTTTCCGCATTGTTTGTATCAAAACCAGCCGATTTACTTTTTAGATTACCATTAAATTTATCTGTTGCAGAGATTGGTAATAACCATATTATTTTACTAACCAAAGAAGTGACAAACATGTATTTAGGGGTATGCAAATTACATTATATTTGTAGAATGAGTAATATTCACACACAAAAAAATAAAATAAAATAGTTCTTTTTAGTAATCAATAAATTTGCTTATTTTTTATGATTTTTAATAAATAATCTTTTATATACTTCATATATTTATTGCTGTTTAATATATATCATTTTGAATAAATATCAATTTTTTCTTGGATATTCATTCGGACAACATTTGTATTTGCTATCATAATCAATCCATTTCCTTTCCTCTGACTTGATAATCTCTTTTATAAATAACACAATTCCGGTGTTAGTGGAGCGCAACTAAACATTAAAAACCTTGGAACCCGATGAATATGGTAAGACTTCTATAAAAGTGTTTGCCTTTTTTCAGACTAGATAAAAACAAGAAAATTTTCGAGAAAAGACATCTTCTCGTAAAATATTTATTACTTACTGGAAAATATATGGATTTTGTAACTAGCAATTGAATACGTTTTTGATAGATTTCAATTGCAAATCCGTAATTTATTTATTTACCGTAGTAATTTGACGTTACATATTGATTATAAACAAAAAATCCTTAGAAAATATGTAAAGGAAGTGTTCTGTTATTGTTTTCGAATTTCCCCCGCGTTGGCCCTCTGTAATCGCCTGTGATAACTATGCAGCTTTTGACCCGTTTTCGCCGTGGCGGGGACTATAGCGTGCGACCTCCAGATACTATAAATTAAACTCGATGGTTCGAATACGTCTATACAAACCAACAAAAAGGCGAAAACAAAGATTGTTGGGTGTGTATTAATAATATTTTTTCTACTTTGCGTTCGTTATGAACTCATAACGAAACCGGTTTCGGTGTCGTTATGAAAACACTAGGTCACAAACATTTGGTAACTTTTAGTTGTCCAAGACTGATGATACTCACGTCAAGTGCCAAACAAGGGTGACATGTCATTCGCTATTGGCTCGCGTTAGTCGTATTTGTGAATTTTACTACAACTACCAACTGTTGAGTATGAAACTACTCTAGATTTTAAAATGACAACCGCTATTTTCAAAATGTATGTAAATTTAATGTCGCAAATTAGAAAAAATAGTATATAACACTCGTTTTATAAGACGTATTGGCGCACTCGTTCCATTTACTCGTGTGCCAATTTTTGTCTTATAAAACTTGTATTATAATATACTAATATACATAAAATTTTATTAGAGTATAATATATTTTACTCTTGTTGACAATACACCCTCAAATCATTTTAAAGCCCGTCCTGAATTGCCAACGACTCCAGGAAAATTTGGCTTCCCTTGGGACCAACAATAACAAATTTGCATTCATAATAGAATAACAAGAAAACGGGATAAATCGGGTGGAGATAAGGTCCCCGGAAGGAGGTGGTTAACTAGGCAAGAACTCGACGGTCCTCACCCCATCGTCCGCGAACACCAAAGCGACTAAGTGAAGATCCCGAATTGAAATAATTAAGAACACCGCTAACGACCTGTATAAAGTAACGTTGGGAGTGTTGCCGGTTCTCTCGTAATTTAATTATTGCCACCAGGCGGCGCGTTAAGCGCCTACGTCACTCTTTGTGTAGCGGCGCCATCTACCATTAAACCAGCGACGTACCGGCGTCCTGGTTCCGCCTGTCACTCGCACTAACTCATTTAGTGGTCCCGCATAGTCACAAACATGCCCATCCCACGGTTATATATACTGTAGCTCCTGCGATGATATTATTAAAGCCAGACGCATTTTTCGGATGGGGTCGACTAGGGGTGGTACTGGCAAAGGGGTAGACCCGCTTAACGCGACCAGTGATGGGGAAAAATTGATTGATGGCCGCCCAAAATTCAATGATGTGATTGGTGAAACCAGTCTGATAACGTCAGAAACAATTTAACTGCGTGTCAATGGGCTGGCATTAGCTAGAAAATTATACTAAATTAAAACAAATACCTACTGTTCCATTTACAAAACAAGCGAATGATACCAACATAAACATGCAAGAAAAATAAGAAAGTTCAAAAAGTTAAACCTACATTTGGTATTACAAAGTTTAAGATAACTTAGAGTTTTTAAATAAGACTACTTAGTCTTAAAGGTTTAAAACTTTAACCATAGAACTAAAATATCGATTCACTTATATTATTTAATATTTGGTTCATTTTTGTTTATTTTATTTACATTTATTTGGAACGTAAAACATATTATTTTATAGTTTCACTTGGAATTCGATTGGATGTTAAATAACTCACTAAAGTAGTTTTGTGTTCTTTACCATGATGCTTTGGGAAGCAGTGAGGAAGTAGCAGACACCTGTCGTCATGTCCCACCTATAAAACGAAGAGATAGCACATGGACAAGAGACAATAAACAGAAGGCGGAAACTGGCAGAACATCTCACAGAAATCTTCCATTCCAGCAACTTCTAGTCAAACCCAAACACGGAGGAAGCAATAAACTATAAAGCAGAAGCCATCCAGGTAGGTCGTGTGAGTTCTCCAAAGAAATCCAAACAGATCCTAATCCAAAGAAGGCACCTGGATATGATCTTGTCACAGGGGAATTACTTACACAATTTAAACAATTAACATACTTAAGAAAAAATTAGTAAATGGTTGCCGATTAAAATGCATCCCTCATGTCTGGAAGTTTGATAGACAAAAACCCTACTTCCAAATCACCAATTTGGTTTTTGAGAAAAGAACTGAACCTTCTACTGAAAGCAGTAGAAAAAAGGTTTATTTGCTCAACAATCTTTTTACTTTATCATACGCAGTATTATAAAGTATCGTAATCGTGCCGAAAAAAAAAATTGGGATTTTAGCGGAAATAGGTCTTTTTGGGTCCCCTGAACATTTTTGACCAAGGTACAAAAAAATGTCTGTGTGTGTGTCTGTGTGTGTGTGTGTGTGTGTGTGTGTGTGTAAACGATTTTTGTGGAGACGATTCCGGAGAAACTACTGAAGGCATCGGGACGAAAGTTCATATTTAGAAGTTTCATGACCAAACTTAGAGCTGAAAAGCTTTTGGTTGAAAGGGGTCCAAAGGAACTGGTAGTTTATTCTAAGCCTTTTTGAAAGATTTTGCAAATGAGCCGCCATTTCTGTAATTTCGACAAAATAGTTAAATAATAAATTAAACTAGAGGAAATTTTGAATAATTTATGCCTATGATATTTTTTGGTAAAATTAATAGTTTAGCTTTAAGAGCAAATTCTATTTGATCGAGATCGGTCGCATCTGCATTGATATGAAACTTCAAAGTAGCCTGGATTTGACAAATATTTTTTTGTGCTGTCACCACAGAAATATCTATGGCTGTCACACTCGAAAACAGCTGATTTCATCAGAGGTTGAAGAACCGCTATGGAACGTTGCCGCTCTACTGCGGCAAAGTAGAAAATACAAAATTCAAATAAAATAAGATCGCCAATTTGATTGTTTGTTGATAAGAAATATCAACCCGTTCTAATTGTAAAAACGATAATTGAGAAAATTGTAAATAAAGTATAGCGATGAGTATAGTTACGTTTTAGTATGTTGGTACGGATGTGACATCTACAGTGACATGAACGAATATAAATCTGTCAGAATTTGATTTAGCTTTTTAAACTTGACGTTTCGTAGAAGTGGCATCAACCTAACACTTCCTATCCAGAAATATATTCATTTTTAATTTTTTGTAAGTACGTATTTCTCAAAAAGCAACACAAAAAACGTTGATGTCACTCCTGCCGAAAACTACATAGCGCGACTCGCTCACATGCGACGGCGACGATTCGCCTTCGGTGACGCGCCGCATCACCGGTCGGCGCGCTATTCCGTACTTTCGGCACTTGTGACATAAATAACTATTATTCTAATGACGTAGTGTAGGTAGTGTCAAGTGCTGATGCTTTGACAATACCTACGATTTATCTCAATAAAATAGATTCTCATGCAGCTAAACTATTAATTTTATATATTGTATGATAAAGTCATGTGCCTGGCCACATCAGATTTTTTGATGTGATACGCAGCTTCTGATAAGATTGAAAAACTTGACTACAGCGAGAGCAAATCCTATAGGTACCTACTTGCTTTACCTGTAAGGTATAATATGCAATTTTCACACTAGCAAAGTAAATGTTTCAATTACCGATTAACGTGAATTTATTTATCAAACATAATATTATATGATTCTATGAGCAAGTAATGTAAGCAATTACTTCATTTCTTATGAATGGAATGGTATACATTGTCTATGGCCGGAAATGAAATGTTTGACTGGTTTTACAGTATTTCGACAGATTAAAATTGTTTCTTACGCTTGTCACTTAGTAACGTTGTCAGTGTCTTGTATGCTCTTAGCCATATCGTTAAGCAAGGTCGGGCAAATCAGCTTTTGCAAAATGAAAATCATTATTTCCATTAAACTAAAAAATAACGAATTTATAAAAAAATTTAAAAATACAGGCTCTTCTGTTAGAAAAAGAAAAGGTTTGCAAATTTCTAGAATAAAGTAGGCACTCTGTATATTATACCGGGTGGTCGTTTTAACTTGAGACTCCTAAATATCTCGTGAAGTATGCATGGTACGACTAAAGTGTCTTAAATAAAGTTGTAGGACTCAAAGGGGGAAATGAGATGACGATATCAGTTTCATTGCAGATGGCGCTGCAATCAGTGAAAATGAGGCTAACTTAATTTTTTTAAATGGGAATACCCAATTTTTTTATCAAATTATGATTTTACGCTAAATAAGAAGAATCTTTTGTCTGAAACTTTTTTTCGTACGATGCATTTTGTTCGTGCGTAAACAAACCCTATGCGCAATGACGGCGCCACGCGCGAAATATCAAAACGTGTCCCGGTTACGCACATACCTTCCTAAGTTGTACCATGAGTGTCTACACAGTCGTCGCTTTGACTGCCAGACGGCGAGCGCATCCCATGAAGTGGCAGCGGTCGTAACTAGCGTAGCCGCAACAAACTTCCATCGTTAATAACTTTTAATAGATGCATCGTACGAAAAAAATGTTCAGACAAAAGATTGTTCTTATTTAGCGTAAAATCATAATTTGATAAAAAAAGTTGTGTATTCCCATTTAAAAAAATGAAGTTAGCCTCATTTTCACCGATAGCAGCGCCATCTGCAATGAAACTGATATCGTCATCTCATTTCCCCCTTTGAGTCCTAAAAGTTCATTTAAGACACTTTTGTCGTAGCATGCATATTTCACGAGATATTTCGGAGTCTCAAGTTAAAACGACCACCCGGTATATAGTATTTAGGTGTACCAGTAATTTTGACTACTTCTGGTTAATAGCTTACACGTTTTTAAAAATTAATGCATTTTATAAAAAAATTTAGAATTAGTCCTGGAATAACAAAATTGAATAATATATAGCTTGTTCTATTTAAAAAAGGAGAGGTTACCAAATTTCTTGAATATAATGAATATATTGAAAACACATTTAGAAGATAGGTCGTTTAAAGCCAAAAAAGTTTTGGTTGAACAATTTTTTTAAAAATTTGTTACTGTTGGGGAACTATTTTGATAATTTTGGCTAATACAGGGTCTTACGGATCTTATTCAACCTAAGGTTATAATTTTCCATGGGTAGCAGTTTGACATCATTACCGGTCGACGTCATAACTACTTATAATTGCCACGACGAATTGTCGTGCCGCTCATGGTGCCGCTTACATCGTAGCCAGGGCGCCGCTCTGCCGCTCGCCGCCCGCCGCTTGCCGCGCGCCGCTCGTATCCTAGCCGGGACCGAATGGTTAGTATTACTTATAAATTACTTATTGCCATGAGACAGAATGCATTCATCACTAGAAGTAAATTATAGATTAGACTAAGGATAAATGCAAATATATCGGACCCTGGAGCCTTCATTTTACATTTAATTTAGTACACAAATTTTCAGAGCTCCATCATTCTTAATTCCTGAGATAAGAGCGGGGTGTTGCGTCACAGACTCACTGTGTATACATATTACAAAATAAACATACATCACAGACTTACCCGGGACTAATCCATGGGATGCTCTCAACCCCAAAAAAGAATCTCGCGGATTTTCGTCCGACCCCGGCTCCGCAACTGACCCCAAAGAAGTAAATCCTTCCGACAATCTTTTTATGCAAATGCAACCCGGTCCTGTTTTGTTGGTCAAACAAAATCCGTCCGCAGCTCGAGGGAACGGGAGCAAATGCGAAAAACGAGAAAAACAACTCGGTAATAGACCTATAAATAAGCCCTGAATTACCGGGGCAATATTTCACACACATGTTGCAGCCCAATTAAAAAGATTTAAGCACCGTCCTGGGCCCTTTTCATGCATTTTAATTGTCGCGAATGGCCGCCCGGGCTGGCGCATGTGTTAAGTAAATGAAAAGTGCACCAGTGACATCCTAGAACTGGGGTAGTCATAAGGCGCACACTTTCAATTAATAAAATGCATTGCCTAGGGGTTGAAGATAGACCAAGCATCTAAGAGGATAATGAAAATTTACTGAGTACGAGTATGACATGACTGGATATAAAATATGAATTAAAAAAAAAATTAACCGACCAACAGCAAAAGCACTTAAGGCACTATTTGTAGCATGCATAATTTCCAGGTAGGCAGTGTTCTATAACGGTGCGTGGACATCAATAATCAATAATCAATTTCGTGTTGACGTTTCCACTTTTTTCTACCATATCTTCCCCAACCAGGTGGTGTTACCCTTGCCACGTTTGCTGATGACACTGTTATGATCAACACGGCAAAATACCGTGGTATGACGCTGGACACAAAACTATGCTGGTAAGCACACGTCAAAAAGATACTAGAACAATTCAGCATAAGATACAAATTCAACACACAAAAATTAAAAGAAAATAGATAATTTTCAAAGAAACATTAGAACAGAGTGCATCAGCTGTCCAATGTGGAGGTAATCCAGCTCCTTAACTGCAGTGACATAATGAAAAGAGAATCTATTGGACCCAAATACGTACCATAAATTTGCGAAGGACCCAACAGATAAGATAGGAAGGCGAGTGAAGGAATTGGTTAAATCATCATCGATTCAAGAAACAGGAACAAAGAATCGTTTTTGTTCAAGCCCTTAGAGCACCGAGGATCTACGGTTTGCCAAAGATCCACAAGGATAACGTACCTTTGAGACCAATCGCCAGTGCAATAGGCTCCCCAACCTATTTGTTGGCAAAATACTTGTCGTTATCCCATGGGAAAAATGGGCATTTGCCCAGGGCCCCCAGTAACAGGGTGGCCTCCAACGCAGTATTTTGGAAACTCATTGCCGTAATAGCCTACCACACTATGCCAGTTCTCTTTAACGGTGCAAGCAGATTTAGGCTCCAATCAGCAAGGACCCAACTAATCTTTAACTATTTTATTACCGTCTCAAGAATAGTGAATATTTGCGCTCCTGCCAGTTAGGGACCAAAATAAATCTAATAAGTCTAAAATTTAAATGATCGACGTCCAAATGCGGGATTTTCGCGTCTTTCTTCGCGTAAACCGCGAAACCGCGGCCGCGGCGGCGGTTTTGCCTTCAAAATGCCGTTTCGTTGCTGTGTGGACTCGCGAATCGCGGATTTAGCGCCCATTTTTCTTAATTTTTCGCGAAAAATCGACATACGACGATATTGCTGCTTGAATTCCATTGAAAAAAGTTTTAAGAAATTTTACCGAAAATTGCAAAACTTAACTTCTCAAAGGATCCGAGGAGAAGCAACAATGGGCGCAATATTTGTTTATATTCTGTCCAGTTGCCGTATTATTTTCCCTCGAGTCGCCATGACGACGGATCATCTTTTATAAGCTATAAATTAATTAGGTAATTAATAAATTACCGTAGTAAGAATAAGAAATTTAACTTTAGAGTAGTTAAACATGTTTTTTGCAATAAAAGAAACTATATCTAATACTGTACGAAACTAATGAGAAGAGTTAAGACTAAGTTAGAAGAGAAAAACTGTATGAATTCATCGAAGATTTTCAGTCAACCCTTTTCCTTTTTTTCACTTCTATCCTGTAAAGATGAATGCTCTAAAAGTCGCAGTTTTTAAAATATTTATTTGTTAATAATTCCCTTTATTTATTCAGATAACATATTTTACTTGATTATACATTTTGATTTTTAAGCTAGTTATTATTTTGTAATTCTTAAGAATAATTAATCTGTTGTGACTAATTATGTACCTATGTACTTATATTAAATTTTGTTGCAAAAACTTACCTATTATTTATGATTTTTGTTAATTGTTCCGAAATGCTATATCAGTATTATTAGTATATTATATATTATTTTTGTATAGAAAAGTAATTCTTTGAGGTTAATATGACTACCAGTTTTTTCCGGAAATGACGTCATTATGGAAATTTTAAATGACACACTATATTATTTGTGTGATATTTTCAATCAAGACGACATTCTGAACACAAAAACATATCGATTGTCAATTTTTATCACAAGGGCAACCCAAAATTAACTGTTGTGTATATTAATCTAGGTGGCTAGGAATTGGTGAAAATAGTCGAAAATTGACAAATAAACACCAACTAAATCGATTTTGTCCGATATTGCATTACTGGCGCCCTATAGCGTGATTTAATTGTTTTTTGGCCAGTGAGTCATTTTTTCACGGGTACCCCATGGCCACACCCAGATGATTCGATAGAAAACACCTTTCCGAGTACGATGATACTAAATACTTGATATTTTATTGAAATTCTTAGTGTACAAATGGTGTTAGAAGCACGGAAATCGAAAAAGATATTGACCTTATGGTCAAAGTCAGCGTACAACTCAAAGTCACTCAATGAAACACTCGAAGGAAGTACCCTGATTATGCAAGGAAAAACATTTTTCCGACACAATGATACCAAATTCTTGATATTTTGCTGATAATCGTAACGTGAAAATTACGTTAAAGGGTAGTAGTTTCGAGTTGTCAATTGACTGACATCCTTCCTCCATGAGTGACATTGACTTGCACGCTGACTTAGATCATTAGGTCAATATCTTTTTCGACTTCGTTGCTTCTAACGAAATTGTTACGCTAAGAATTTCAATCAAATATCAATTATGTGGTAATTGTAATCGGAAATATGTTTTCTATCGAATAATCAGGGTGCGGCCATTGGGTACCCGTGAGAAAAATTACTCACTGGCCAAAAACCAATTAAATCACGGTAGAGGGCGCCAGTAATGCAATGTCTGCCAAAATCGATTTAGTTAGTGTTTATTTTACAATTTTCGACTATTTTCACCAATTCCTAGCAACCTAGATTAATACAAAAAAAATTATTTTTGCGGTGCCTTGGTGATAAAAATTGACAATCGATATGTTTTTGTGTTCAGATTGTCATCCTGATTGAAAATATTACACAAAGAATATAGGGTGCCATTTAAAAGTTCAATGACGACGTCATTTCCGGAAAGACTGGAGGTCATATTAACCTCAAGAGTATCCAAAAGAATGGAATTTTCTGTCTATTAACACTTTCCCAAATTTCATTCGTTCAGCTTTATAAACAACAAAAATAAACAGGAGTGCCTATGGCGTGGGTCACACGGTATAATTACCCATCTTCCCATTAGTATGTACTCCTTTTTAATTCTGGATAAAAAATCCTCTACTGATCACTCGTATGTAAATTAGGTATTTGTTAACATTGGCAGCGGGTCAAAATTAAAATTGCACTTCAGGTCATATAAAATTTGAACAGATGGACTTATGAAAAAAAAAAATGACAAAATAGGAAGCACAATTGTTATATGCATTTCACAAGCACTTATCAACAGAATTTCTATAGAACTGGAGTACCTAATAATTTGCACTTTCTATTGATGAGTGTTTGTTTGAATTTGATCACTTTTAACCATTTGAAATATGAAAATTGTCACATGGTAATGGTAGGCTCTTCAACGCCATATAATCAATCTTAATAACGCGATTTCCCTGCGCATTCGATTCGGAATGATAAATTCTACAAAAAATTAAAGTTGCCAAAGTCGCATAAATCAAGACATTTAGAGCTCTCTGTCGACACCTGCGCCCCCTATATATCCGCCGTAAATCCTCCGCATAAAAATTCATCATCGACGAGCACCAAGGAAAAAAATCGCAAACGCAGCTGTTTCTGCGACGCCGGAATTTTTAACGGC
Source organism: Melinopterus prodromus (assembly GCA_964023965.1). Taxonomy (NCBI): domain Eukaryota; kingdom Metazoa; phylum Arthropoda; class Insecta; order Coleoptera; family Scarabaeidae; genus Melinopterus; species Melinopterus prodromus. The sequence goes on from OZ030396.1 coordinate 21,895,161, forward strand.
AAAGTACGTGACAACCGCGCTGCACTATAACCAGCCCCCACTCCACGGTCCATACAGACCTCCGGGCGCGGGCGGCGCGTATCGCAACCCTCTCATGTCAAACAGGGTTGAATGATCACCGACATGACTCAGATTTTAAATCTAATCAGCTGTTATTGACCGATGAGGATGTGAACTGATTACAGGCACTCGAAATACATATTTCCCCGCGCGGACTGGGAGGGATAGACGTCGATAGTGGTCGTTTGTCTGTACCGGACGGCATGGCAGCCCGCTTGAGATCGATGAAATTCAATGAATGAGAGATGGGCCAGCCAGGTAGGTAGATCCTGCTGGCAATCCTCCTCCGGGAACTGAAAATCCGTATATCTCGATGGCATGCTTTTTTAATTGACGTCGAGGATTAAATGGATAAAGTGGATCATGGAAAAGCGGACCAACCTCCAATTTTATAGCCTACAAAAGGGATTTTATGTACCATCATTCAAATAAAATTCCCAGGGCTAAGGGCATCACGTTTGTTTATTTTCGGTCGCATAAAAAATTGGTGGAATATTTTGTGAGATGTAAACCGTACGTAGGCTCGGACGTGGGGTTATAATCGATTGTAAACGAAAATTGAAAACGTGACATCTAGTAGTGACTCGATAATCCGAAGTAATTAAAGCAAACGCGCTTCGTATTATCAAAAAATCGAATTACTAAGAAACATTGAATTTTACCTGTAAAATAAGTCAGTTTTAGCAGCTTTTAATAAGCTGCTACAATAATTTGATAATCTCAGGCATAGGTATACAGGGTGAGTTATTAGTATCCCGGCGGTCGATAACTATTGAATCGGTAGAGAAAGGGAAAACAAATTTAAGGCCAAAGTTGTTTGGCTCACTTGTTTCTATAACATAAAATTAGTCTCATTTATGCAGAGTGTCACATTTAGGCGTGACGGAAAGTATGTACATTTCTTAAATAGAACGCCCAGTATATTTTATTATTGTATAAATATTAACAAATTTGGGTATCCAATGGTGTAGGTTGTTAACCCAGCGTTAATAGTACCTAAGATATTCAATTACTTCTCCAAAATATGCCCGTTGCACCATCTTCTTTAAAACTATGTGAAAATGACATTTGTGCAGATTTTGCTTTTAAACTATGTGAGCCAATAGTCAAAGCTAGTAGATGGATGATAGTATCCAAAGATATTGGATTTACTATACAGGATGTTCATAAAACTTAGTAAATTTTGATGTTTTCCAAATCGCTTTTCCTTGAGTTTTTAAATGAAGTTTGGGGAACTTGGGTATTTTATCTGCTAGTTGAATCGCCCATCAAGTTCCCTTTAATTTATGTCATATGTCCAATTTTAGTCTCTTAGTCTCTTAGTCTCTTAGTTTCTTAGTTGTAAATCAGTAATAGTGTATTCACATATAATGTAAGAAAAAAAACTATTATCTACTATTAGCGTAAAAAATAAATCCCTTTTTACTTAGAAAGCTATTTGAAGCAAATTCAGAAACAAACTATAAACACTTAATAAACATCGCACAACAAGTAACTATTATTTTAATTAATATTTGTATGTTGTTCAAAATAACGCCCATTTTCTCTTCTGCAAGCATTACCGCGCTGTATAAATGATCTTGAGATATTTCTTAACATCTACGTCTTATTTACTCTAAGGTTGTCAAAAACATTTTTTATACGAAGTTTCATGTCTTCTGCTGTAGTAGGTGCTGAATGGTATATCAGCTCCTTCACATATCCCCATAAAAAGAAATCTAGTTTGTTGAGGTCTGGGGACCTTGGTGGTCACAATGTAGGACCTCCTCTTCCCTCTTTAGTCACCGTTTTAGTTTTAGTTGTTTTGTGCTGGTAATTAATATTACCTGTTTCTTCAAATTGCAACCGAACCCTGTTTATAGCACTTGGTTGGGGATGCCGTCTATCCGGATATCGGTGTGTATACATTCTGGATGCTACTAATGTATTTCTGTCGGCTTCGCCATAAATGTAGATCATGTTAATTAATTCTTCTTTGCTATAATTGTAACTCATCGTTCAGAGAAAAGACAAATATTGTTACTAATTTTGACAGCAATAAGTTATTGAGTGTCGTTAGATCTCAATTATTGTTTGGTTCTATGATTAATAAATGCTAGTAGTATTAATTATCGTTTTTAAGTTGTATTTTAATACAGTATTACTGATTTACAAATAAAAGATAAACAAAAAATAACAAAAAAATAATGGCATTATTAGATAATATTGCACATTTTTCTTTAAATTGTAAATATCACGTAGACCAAAACTACTACAGTTGGACATATGGCACACTTAGCATAAATTAAAGGGAACTGGGGGGCAATTCAACTAGCACATAATATACATCCCATTTAAAAAACTCAAGGAAATGCCATTTGAAAAACATCAAAATTTACTAATTTTTATGAACAGCCTGTATAGTAAATCTGATATCTTTGGATACTATCATCTATCTACTGGCTTTGACTATTGACTGGCATAGTTTAACGGCAAAATCTGCAAAAATGTCGCTTTTACATCGTTTTAATGAAGATCCTGCAACGGGCATATTTTGGGGAAATGATTGAATATCTCAGGAACTATTAACACTGACAGTTAGCAACCTATACGGTTGGATAGAAAAATTCATTAGTATTGATATAATAATAAAACATACCGGGCGTTCCATTTAAGAAAATGTACATACTTTCCGATACGGCTAAAAGCAACACTCGGTATAAATGAAAATTATTTTACGTTATAGAAAATGGTGAGTCAAACGATTTAATAGCTATCGACCACCGGGATACTAATAACTCACCCTGTATAATTTATTTCTAGAATATGTGTTTTTGTAATTTATAAAGTTTATCCATTGCTTATTATTATTTGATTGACGATAGTATTATTCACTCTGCTATAAAATCCATATCTACTCTCCTTTTCTACCATAACTAAACAAACGTCATCAGTTAACTAATTTCGATACAGCTTTCATTTCAGTATGAAGTACCTGATATTATTATCAGAAACAGCCCGATTTGCTTTGCCGTGAATAAAGTAACAGAAATTTATTTTTCAAAGAAATATGAGTATTTCAAGACATGACTAATTATTATTGGAAACACGAATTGAGTAAGTAATAAAAATGTGTACCGTTTGTTGTACGCTGTTGGACACAGTGATGGTTAAAATCATTACAAGCATTTTAATGGTACCATCGCGAATAAATCAATGCTTTTAATATTATTTAATATTTTGTAATGCTAGATTTATCGACCAATATAAAACATTAGCCTTTACATACTAGTCGCAATTACATAAATTATGAGTAGCGTTATACATTTAATACCAGTAATCATAATCCGCTTTTACACGTTTATCATACATCCAGGAAAACATAAGCGTTATTTTGTTGTTACACAAACTACAGCAATAAATCAGGCATTTTTTTCGGGCGAACACCGGAGCCTAATGCAAATACACTCCGCTAATCTGTTTTTGAACGTAGTTTCCCCTCAATTTCTCTCTCGGCGCTTTAATTACAACATGCGAAACATGTTCTCGCTTAGCGTGTAACTTTCATTTCCCGTACGAATCGCTTATAGGTGATAATCGAATGAAAAAGTTCCGATTACCTAAGCCCTGCAGGGGAAATTACTTATTAAGGCATATAGCGCGTAAATCAACCTGCTGTTGGGGCGCTTCTTGGAAGGGGCGGTGGTCTGGGTAACACTTGCTGGAAACACTTGTAACTATAAATTGGGGAATAAGTTTGCGGTGGTTGGTGGCAGTGTGTCCCACCAAAGTTTGGAACGCTTGCTTCAGGGCGGCAGTGTCGTCTTATTTATGGTCAGGGCAGGATGCAGCGGACGCCACTGACACAGCAATTACCTAAGTGTGATTTACACTGGTATCCCGGTTTACGTCACAATGTTTATTTTCCTGTTTGTTTGGTCCAGCATTTCTAGAAAATGTATGCATATATGAACATACAGTACTGGAAACTCACGAAAGTCTACCACGCCATAGTATGAGGGTGGCTCTTGTTAATTTTTTCTTTGGTTAAAATAGCTAACACCGCAGAAGTTTTCCACGCAACCCACCTTTTTTCTGATCGTACATCATCTGATCGTTTTTAACTCTATTTTCGCTGTTTTATCAAAATTGTGGTTTTTGTAGAAGCACGTTAAAAAGTCATCTGGAAGTACAATGAAGTTAATGCGTTTAACCTTCCCTTTTCAGCAACCAGGAGGAAAAGATAGTGAGTCTTTTCGAAACCCCTCCTCCTTAGTACTTCTAACACCTTACTCTCACCGTCTCCTACAAGTCTGGTTCCATTGGGATTTCCTAAAGCCCTGTTACAACCAACGTGAAAGGGTTGTAGTTGCTGGGTTGTTTTCAGTCTTCTGACTGTGTTCTTTCGTTGATGCTGATGCTTCTTTGACTGAAGTTGTTTTTTTTTTATTATCGCGTAACTGTTTTGCAACACTCTTACTTATTTCTCGTCGTTTGATATCGCCATCGATATCACCTGACGCTGACTCAAATCTCCACTAGCAATGTCTAGATCAGAATTCTCACTGCGAAGTTATGTCCATTATTTCTCAGTCCCAATGATGACAGAACTGCTTAAGAAAGATAACGTTTGTAGTATTATATTAACTAAAAACGGAAGGAGTCCAGCGAGAAGAATATGAAGGAAACCAAATCTTTGGAACTGCCGAGTATACGACATATAACTTAGTCCTGCAATTAAACCTTTGAAAGATATTGTCAATGGTGATGTGAGTGAATAGTGGTGGCAATGTTACAGAAGAACCACTCAAGAGAGTGCCGTGCTACGAAAGAAATGACAACGCAACTAGTGCAAGCCTCCTACGTTGGTTGTAGCCAATATCTAACGAACCACGTTGGGACCGTGAGGTATGTTATCTTTTTTCAGTGATTGTTGTCCTGTTCGTATGCTGTAGCTACATTCAATTAATACCCTTTGACTGCAAAAAATCTCAAATTCAAAACCAAAATTAGAAGATCGGTACGATTTACGAAATACGTTCACCAAATTTGCGGAACTTTCTAGGATGCGTTCCGCACCCGTTTCGGCACCCTTAATGTAGAAAAGCACTTTAATATTGTGTGATATTGTCTACATCGATGTTTTCTACCTTTTTAGGTTAGTTCTATTTTTAGAACTCATGACCTCGACAACTGAATAGGAAATAAGACAACATAACCTACAAATGTTCACCCTATATACCTATGTTCCCCATATCTTGTTGTACCGCACTTCGACAGTAAGTTTAGCTTCTGTTTATTATATATTGTCTATCGATAATTTGATAAGCCTGTATGTACTTAGTTTTATTGTCTTCCGCAGCTGAGCCTGCGATGACGGGAATACCCCGAAACATGTAGCAGTAAGAACAAACGACAAATAAACATTGACGTAAACTGGAGTAAATGAAAGACCTCTTGTTTCTACACAGATTTATTATATACTTTTGGGACGCGCTTTGTGACCTCCGGTCGTATCATCAGCCAAAAATAGTCGAGTAATTAAAATCTACGAAGGCACATGCGGCGAAAAAAGTCGTGGAAAATTGCGGAAAGCACACACAAGTGCATCGGTGGAAAATCGAGACGAAACGAGACTTTCCACCGATGCACTTGTGCGTGCTTTCCGCAATTTTCCACTTTTTTCGCCGCATGTGGCTTCGTAGATTTTAATTACTCGACTATTTTTAGCTGATGATGTGACCGGAGGTCACGAAAGGCTTCCCAAAGGTATATAATAAATCTGTGTAGAAACAAGAGGTCTTTCATTTACTCCAATTTACGTTATTCTCTTCTGCACTATGGATTTGAAATAAACATTGGACAACCTTTTTTGGTATTTTATTTACTCATTACAATTGCCAATGAAATGGAGCACCTTATCACAACATTTAATATAAGTACCTACATAATTATTTAAAGTAACAACAGATTATTTTTAAGAATAAAAAATAACTAATAAGTAGCTTAACAATTTCAAAATCAAAATTCGTAGCAAGTAAAATATATAATCTTAATACATAAAGGGTATTCGTAACACATAAATATATTTTTAATATTTAAAATATTTCAAAAACTGCGATAATTCATTCTTAAATACGCCGTCATCAATATATACATGTCCTCTAAATATGTACTTATTAAATTTGTGGAGCAGTTTTATAGTCTTTATAGATGTTACTTTTAATAAAATGTAATTTTCTATTTCTTTTTCTAACATTACCTAAGATTCCGATTCCATATCATCAAAAAAATACAATTATTTGGAATGCCTTCTGCTATATCAACTTTAACAAGAAGAAATGTAACGTGTCAATATCTGGTCCTCAAAGTTTAGAAGAAAGTAACCAAATAAAAGGTTTAGGAAAAGACGTAAGCTAGAAACTTGAATGACTTTTGAATACAGAGTTATGTATTCCAAATTCCATTTTTACTTTATCATACGCAGTATGCTAAAGTATTATAATCATGCCGAAAAAAAAATTGGGATTTTAGCGGAAATAGGTCTTTTTGGGTCCCCTGAACATTTTAGACCAAGGTACAAAAAAATGTCTGTGTGTGTGTGTGTGTCTGTGTGTGTAAGCGATTTTTGTGGCGACGGAAAAACTACTAAAGGTATCGGGACGAAAGTTCATATTTAGAAGTTTCATGACCTAACTTAGAGCTGAAAAGCTTTTGGTTCAAAAGGGTCCAAAGAAACTGGTAGTCTATTCTAAGCCTTTTTCAAGGATTTTGCAAATGAGCCGCCATTTTTCTAATTTTGTCAAAATAGTTAAACAATAAATTAAAGTAGAGGACATTTTGAATAATTTACGCCTATGACATTTTTTGGTAAAATTAATAGTTTAGCTGCAAGAGCAAATTCTATTCGATCGAGATCAAATGAGCCGCCATTTCTGTAATTTCGTCAAAATAGTTAAATAATAAGTTAAAATAGAGGATGGTTCAAAAGGGTCCAAAGGAACTGGCTGTTTATTCTAAGCCTTTTTCAAGGATTTTGCAAATGAGCCGCTATTTCTGTAATTTCGTCAAAATAGTTAAATAATAAACTAAAGCAGAGGAAATTTTGAATAATTAATGTCTATGAAATTTTTTGCTAAAATTAATAGTTTAGCTGCAAGAGCAAATTCTATTTGATCGAGCTTTTTTGTGCGGTCACACTCTAAAACAGCTTATTTCATAAGAGGTTGGAGAACCGCTATGGAACGTTGCCGCTCTAGTACGGCAAAGTACAAAATACAAATTTCAAATAAAATGAGATCACCAATTTGATTGTTTGTTGATAAGAAATATCAACCAGTCTTTATATCTAATTCTAAAAACGAACAATTGAGAAAATTGTAAATAAAGTATAGCGATGAGTGTAGTTTTATTTTAGTATGTTGGTACGGATGTGATATCTACAGTGTCATGAACAAATATAAATCTGTCACAATTTGAATTAGCTTTTTAAACGTGACGTTTCGTCGAAGTGGTACCAACCTAACATTTCCTATACAGAAATATAACAATTTTTTATTTATTTTTTAAACACATATTTCCCAAAAAGCAACACAATAAACGTTGATGTCATTCCTGCCCAAAAAACTAGATAGCGCGACTTGCTCACATGCGACGGCGACGCTCCGCCTTCGGTGACGCACCGCATCACCGCTCGTCGCGCTATTCCGTACTTTCGACACTTGTGACATAAATAGCTATTATTCTAATGACGTAGTGTAGGTAGTGTCAAATGCTGATGCTTTGACAATACCTACGATTTATCTCAATAAAATAGATTCTCATGCAGCTAAACTATTAATTTTATATATTGTATGATGAAGTTATGTGTCTGGCCACATCAGATTTTTAGTATAGCATCCAGTATATTTTCCTGTTTATTTTTACTCTTTTCAATTACAAATTCACCAGTCAAACCGCATGTCCAGTGGTGTAAATGTAACAAGACGATTAAATGTTAAAATAGCGCAATTAAACAATGTTAAAAGGATTTCTACCGGGTCAATAGCTCGTCGTTTTTGAAAAAGGCTTAAGTTATAAATACGAAATACTATTAAATATAAAGTGTATTTCAGTTCTTTGCATTTCAAATTAGTAGCTTAAACAACTTCCGAAAACTCTTATTGGAATGTTTTTCTTGTCAACATTTTAGAAAGAAATATATTGAGTGGTTACATTTCCTTTTATATACACTGTGTAATAATAAGGACTTTGAAAAATTTAAAGATTTTGCAGATCGGAATATTTATTTTACAGACTCAACTTTACACAATAGTTCTCAAAAATAGAACTCACAAATGGAAAGGAATCGACTGAAAATCGTCGAAGAATTCATACAGCTTTTCTTTTCTAACTTATTCAAGGGTTTCTCATTAGTCTCGTATAGTATTAAATATAGTTTCTTTTACTGCAAAAAACACGATTTTAACTGTTAAAACTCCCACTCTTTTTGGGGCACCATACGCAAGGCTACTCTAAAGTTCAATTTGATGTTCTTACCACGGTAATTTATTAATTAGGTACCTAATTAATTTATAAATTAGTTAACACATTTTTAAATCTAAATATTTAATTTTTGATATCGTCACAAAATTGCATGATCCATTGTATTTATCTGGTCATAAGTTAACACACACGAATTACATAGAACGAAAATTTGACAACTTTGACCACAACTCGCTTTTAACTCCGTTGCCCAAAGATTAAAACTCCGTAATCGCACAGCAACTGTACCTCGTTTCAATCGGCGTGGTTTCGGTCTGCATAACGTGAACAATCGCACGTTTTCAATAATAATTTATCAGTTCGACCGCGACTGCCGAATTCAGGATTATTTCTCAGAGGGGTATTATAATTCCTCTATTGTTACGCCATTCGAACGGCTAATGCGTTCTGCAGTGAGGCCCAGGTCCTGGAGCCTGGAAGCATTCCGATTGCGGTGTGGCGACCGGTAAGCTTGCTTCGCAAAACTCGCCTACGTAAAAGCAGTTTGAAATTGTTATCGGATTTGCCCAGGAAATTCAAGCCGAAAACTATGGCACTAATTGTAATTGGGAAAATTTGACCAATTCCAGGACCAATATCCACCAAACCACGCTTTTATGAAGTTGACAATGCTCAATATATCCAGTAAAATATCTTCAGTTTTATGCACGTGCATTATATTTTATAATATTGTTCTTGTGGGTAATCCGTGCATTTTTAGCATATCATAAAAATAAGATAAACAAGCATGCATCAACAGAATTTTTCATGTCGCAGCATTTGTGGGATTATATCCCGGTTCTACGAACAAAATGCTTGCACAAAATTATCAATTCTGGGGAACCGCAATCGTACTTCTACTGAAAAATGTTTAAGTCGATACATAGGAAACTGTTTGATTGATAGTATGCATTTCTGTACAGGCAACATTAAGCGTATGTATGATTACTTTGTAATATTGGCACTTAGGAGGGGTTATGCAAAAACATTGTACATACATGCTTGTCAGGTTGTACTTTTAGATTTTACAGGTTACTATTGTGGTGACATACAGGCGGGATGTAAATTTTAAATAATTCAAAAATTACAGCCACAACCTGAATTTGGACCAGGCACCTTTGCGTTTCTAGCACAATGCTCTCCCATCTGAGCTAATGAGGCCTATGAGAGAGCATTGTGCTAGAAACGCAAAGGTCTCTGGTTCAAATTCAGGTTGTGGCTGTAATTTTTGATTTATTTTAAATTTACATCCCGTCTGTATGTCACCATAATAGTAACCTATAATATTACTTTGACAAAGTATGTCGTTAAACATTTTCATTTTTACATATTACAATTTGTGCCGACATTTACGGCAAGTAATCAGTGAATTGATAGTAAAGTAGAGGGTTTATTTACCGTTACTTTTTAGAGCTTAAAATGACTTGAAATTTTAAATTGTAACAATTTTAAGGAAATTCAATAAGCACAAAGATAACGTAAAAGGACCTGCCTCAAGTATATCATATTTCATCCTGCTCATAAGGTTCTATTACCTCAATTTACTTTTAAGCAATACCTCAAAAAATAAAATAAAACAAACAGTTAATTATGCAAACGACAACATATTACAAAACTGAATTACTAATAAACTTCATCATGTAATGAGCTTTTAGATAGTAAAAACTTCATCCATATTAAACATCGTTTATCTATTTACTTATATTGCCAATATGGATAAGGTGGAAAACCTAATCATATCATTCAAACTACATCAATTTTTCTCTATAGAATTAACATTTTAGTATTTACTATACACTTTATGGATACAATATAAGTCCATTTGTAACCATTTGTTCACTTTGGCTGCGGTTTACATCAAAATATATTATGATTATGCCATTCACTGTATTAGCATTTATCAAAGCAGTGTTTTCGATTAAGTGCCGGATATTTACACTTCGAACGGTACCGGATGGAAAATTGTCCTAGGAATTCATTTCTAAGGACTCAGTTGCTCTAAGATATGCGGATCGCAAGGAAATCATTAAATCAGCATAAATCTTAAAATTACACATAATTACACAAACAGAATATTCTGTCTCGCAAAAACCTGTTAAATTTTTTCGAAAAAAAGTTGATTTGTGAGATACAAAAAATATTTGCTATTGTTTGTAATAGATAAGGTTTACTTATCTTATTGTGTTATCACCAATAGTACAGTTGTTAACGCTGATTACGCGGGTGAAATCAATACAAAATAAAATTCAAACTAAGGAAGCGTAAAGAAGGGTATATAACAACTCAAAAGTGGTAAATATATTATTAATTTTTCCAGAAATATATAGTGGTCCATTTGAAATACTATGATCGAATATGAATACGAACTGTTTTCAGTGACCTACATAGCCTTACTTTTAAACAGCTTTTTGAAGTTTGTGGGTAGATCTTACCTAAAGGAGGGATTTCAAATTATAATAATGAGTTGAAATTATAAACTGCGAATAGAACTATTCGCACAATTCCCCATTAGTAAAAACATCCGATTTTCATGTATGCAATAGATGAGTACGTGACAAAATTATATAATTTAATCGAATTCAACAACATTGATTATAAAGTTAGGAGGAAAATAATTATGGCTAAACACAAAAAGTACCTAATTACTAAGAGTGCAACAACTATCTGTAGAGGTTGATGTTGGAGAAAGAAATGTGAAAACGTTTACTAAACTTACAAAATGGCGGATATTGTGTGCTTTGAACCTGAGCAGTTTGCAGACAAGGTCGTTCCATTACTCCATTAGTTAATTACTATCACTCTCGTCAACAATGTAAAAACTCAATCAGGACGTCACCACAACGAAGAAGAATGCCACAGGGGGAAAACGAAAAAAACCGAACGAATTACGTAGGTTTGAAAATAGCGCACATGTGCCCCGAAATGCGTTCTTCGTCGCTGCAGCCGAAACGGAGACAAAACACGTTCCCTCGGGATTTTAAACACTTCATAGATAACCGGTCTATTAGTTCTGGGGTCCCGCCCCCACTGGATGGATGTAGCTGACAAAGTGATTGAAAATGAGGGAATCCCCACGCATTTGTCTGCAACCAAATTGAACCTTTAAATAACCATTCCGGGTTATGGTAGGTAGGGTGGTATATTCTAATTTAACAATGTTGGCTAAAAGTTGTGTCAAATGATATATGAAAAAATCAAGTGCCACGGAAATAGTTCTAAAATTTAAAAGGCGAAAGACGATAATCTAGAAGGGCAAATTAGTTTGTTTTGCAAATTAAATTAATATAATAAACGTGAACATAACTCGACGGCCAAGAAGTTAATACGTAAATGTAAAACCGACTTTACAAACGGTGTCTTAAAATAGTTTCATAAAATATGAAACCGTGCGAAAACAATTTTGAATGCGCCGGCAATTTCAGTGGATCTGATCTCATCGCAAGTTTTAAGGACTTCTCGCCTGACTTCTCACTCATTTGTATTGAATTATTTGTCAAAACCGTCTGTAAGTTTTGCTTTCCAGTTATTGTGACGCTTATGTAATAGTTAAAAGTTGCGTGATCTACTATATAAGACATAAAGAAGGAAATACTAAAATTTATATTTTAATAGTAACTTTACAAGTTCTGCTTCTATTCTTATTTTAAATGTCAAGGAAACCTGTAATATAAATGCATAGTAAACAAAACTTACAAAATAAATAATGGTAACTAAACATCATCCCCTGGCCCATAGTGTGGTCAATACGTCTGATTTTTTACAATGACACTAATGACAGTAACTATGGTTATAATGTAGCTGAAATGTTCAGACATATAAAAGCTTGCGAGCAGAATCAATGGGTAATGTACTGTGCGCGCCAAAAAAAAGTCGTACACCTTGTTGCTTTGTAAATGGTTCTTTTATTACCTATACGCTGTCATTATGACATTAATCATAGGTATGAAACCTGCAGCAACTGTCAAGTTGACAACCCAGAATTACATGATGTCAAAATTACCTGTACGACTCTTTTTTGGCGGGCATAGAAATGGATATGTATATAATATATTAGATATATACGTATGTAGTAATATAAGTATACTGTCGTTATTTGTCGTATTATTTACGACGAAATCTAAAATTTTGTTTTTCTACTTTTCGTTCGTTATCAGCTCATAACGAAACCGCTTTCTGTGTCGTTATGAAAACACTAGATCACAAACTTTCAGTAACTTTTAGTTTACCAAGATTGATGAAATTGATGTCAAGTGTCATGTGCATGTAACGCTGACATCTGAATCGCTATTGGCTCGCCTCAATGGGATTTGTGAATTTTACTACATCTACCAACTGTTGAAGAAAAAAATTACATTATCAGATGACAACCGCAATTTTTGACATTTATGTAAAATTAATGTCGCAAAGTAGAAAAAATAGTATATAACACTCGTTTTATAAGACGCATTGGTGCACTCGTTCCACAACTCGTGCGCCAATTTTTGTCTTATAAAACTTGTATTATAAATGAGCCGAGCAGAGATCGGGCAATTCAAGTTTCGAGTTTTTTCGGGGTTATTCCAGTGGCGGGTAGACCGAGAAGTGACTAGGGTCACGCGCGCAACCAGAGCGGTCCTAATCGCTGTTTTCTTTCTTTTCGATGCTGGTTATTGTACGTTTAGCCGTTAATAGTATGAAATATTTATATTGCATATTAAATTATGTAGAATAAAAGCTTTGTGCAAAAACCTTGCAACATTTACATAACTTTTTATTTATTAATTATAGAGTGCAAAGAATTATTAAAAGAACCTTGCCTTACAGAGCAACTGGAATTAATCATAGCAATTTTTCATTTTTAATTGCAGACATTAAATATTTCGAAGGGCATAACATCAAAGTGAGAGAATCGATAGCAAAATTTACCAAAATAGTAAATAAATTGAAATCGGTTCCGGGAGAAATGTGTGAACTTTTAAGTAATAACGTTGACATTATATTAGATAGAAATCCCGATCTCAGAATAGTTCAAGAATTTTGTATGACAAATAATTTTACAAACTGCGAAAAATATCAATTACATGCGCATTGCTTTACTTATGCCCCATTAATAAGCTGTGACGTTGAGAGAAGCTTTTCGACTTTTAATAGTTTTTTAACCAACACTTATATATATATATATATATATATATATATACTTATATTAAAAAAGCGATTAATGATCGAGACTGTATAACGCTCGAGCGTTAATTGTTGAGATCATTAATCGCCGTTTAATATGCGAGTTGGCTACAAAAATTTTTCGTCGATTGTATTCTTCTAGCGTCGTCTACATAGATTTTTCTTCGCCAATGTCTTTTTAGGTTATATGGCAATTTATGTAATTTGACACTGATAGTTCTAGAGCGCGGTATGTTTTGATTGGAAGATTTCATTTCACATATGTTCGATTGGCCAATCAAACGACGCCTTTACGTCGTGCGATTGGCTATAACAAATCACGCATTAATAGAAATCATGCATTAATACAGTTATTTAATAAACGATTTCCTATTCACTAAACTGACTCATAAATTAACGTTCGACGGAAAAGATATTTTTCCGTCGATCGTTTATTTATGAGTCAGGTTAGTGAATAGGAAATCGTTTATTAAGCAACTCCATTAATGCACGATTTCTATTAATGCATGATTTGTTATAGCCAATCACACGACATACTGACGTCGTTTGATTGGCCAATCGAACATATGTGAAATGAAACCTTCCATTCAAAACATACCGCCCTCTAGAACTATCAGTGTCAGTTACATAAATTGCCATATAAGCTAAAAAGACATCGGCGAAGAAAAATCTATGTAGACGACGCTAGAAGAATACGATAGACGGAAAAATTTTGTAACCAACTTGAATATTAAACGGCGGTTAATGATCTCGACAACTAACGCTCTCGCTTCGCTCGCGCGTTAAACAGTCTCGATCATTACTCGCTCTTTTTAATATACTTGTTGGTTAAATAACTATTAACTTCTAAAAGAACATCATTGACTATCGAAAATTTGAAGAAAGTAGTAATAGCAAATGTTAACAGTAATATCTTGTTAAATAAATAATTATTATTAATACAAATTATTGCTAAAATTATTTGATATTATAGGGACAAGTTTTTTACGCACTATCCGTCCGTCGAGTATAGTATAAAACAAAGCGTACGTCACTGTCGTCGCTGTACTTTGTCGCCTGGGTCATGCCTGTGTATTCGATCGTTGAATCGCCGAGACTTTTACTGTCATTCTTTCCCGTGGCGGCATATCGAATTATTTCATGGGCCAATGTTACTACGGTTTCGAGGTAAGCGCACTTCTTTGGAGTACGGTGTTATATACGAAGGTGCTATTGCTGGAGAAACGCCGCTCCATCCTCAGGTGTCACCAGTTGCCCAAGTTCTGCTCGGCTTTGATTATAATATACTATTACAATAGTCATCCACTTTTGTTGTTTCGGTATTTAACGCCGATGAAGATATACTGCTCCATGTCAAACACTAATGTGTAATATATTAAAAGTAATCAAAAATTAACCTCACTTAAATGAAGCCCAGAAAGTTAGAGGCACAAGTGAGTACAACTCAAGGACGTTTCACACTAGCCGTGCTGGTCACGGTCAAGTCACGGTCAATTTTGAACAGACCAATCAGAGCTCGATAGATGCTATTGTGGTTGGTCTATTCAAAATTGACCGTGACTTGACCGTGAATAGCACGGCTAGCGTGAAACGTCCTTGAAACAGTCCGACTGAATGGTTTTGTGTCGTGCCCTGTTGATATCACTTCCGGTGTACCGCAGGGTTCCTATATTGCTCCATTACTCTAATATTTACATTAGCGATATCAATACCTGTTTTGAGCACTCCAACTTTCTGCAGTATGCTGATGACCTCAAGTTCTACCGCTCAATCAGATCTCTTGAGGACTGTGGGAAACTTCAATCTGGTTTGGACAGACTTGAAACATATTGTAAAAAGAATAAGCTAACTCTCAGCTCTCAAAAGTACTTGTACATTTGTTCACGCGAAACAAACACATAGTAGATATCAATTCACTAAATAGCGTTGATCTGCATTGTGAGGAGACTGTTAAGGATCTTGGAGTGCTCATGGACTCAAAATTACTTTTTAAGGAGCATATTTAGAGTATGGTTCGAAAGTGCAACAGACTATTGGGCTTTGTTATTCGCAGCACAAAGTGTTTCGCGGGGGTGAAATGCGTTTTGGCTTTGTATTATGCATTGGTCGTCAGTGTCGCGAGCTATACTTCGGCCGTCTGGACACCACAGTATGCGTTATATGCCGACAGAATCGAGTCCGTATAGCGTAGGCTGATTAAATATCTTCACCGAAAGGAAGGTACAGGAAGGTACATCGTACTTCATGTCAACAGTATAAACTCATGTTGTTGGGGACACGGAGAAGGTTGGCAGATCTTGAGTTTCTGAGAAAACTTATTGGGGGTGACATCGAGTGTCCATCTCTTTTGGAATTGAATAATTTTAATGCGCCTCTTCAACGCACCCGCGACGCCTTTTCATTTTATCCGTTGCAATATCATACCAATTCGTATAAGCATTAAACATTCTTTTATTAATAGAGGCATGGCCACACAACACATCATTTAATAACATCGATATACTACATCTTAACAAACAGCAATTTCGACGATTATTGTTGCCAATCATGGGCGTGGGGTAACAGAACTGTTATGCTTGTTTTAGTTGTTTTGATTGTTTTCTCTGGCGCGTGTGCTATAAAATGAATCGTATTCTTATATACGTTTGTACCATTGCGGTCTTGTATCGGCTGTCCATGGCAACAGTACACTCGTCGAGACTTTTGATTCATTTGGGTTATTTATTGGTGAGATTTGTATAGCTAAAATTGTATGTACATATGTTCATTGTGTATGTGAATTCTTTTACTTTATCATACGCAGTATAATAAACTATAAAGTATTGTATCATGCCGAAAAAAATAATGAGATTTTAGCGGAAATATGTCTTTTTGGGTCCCCTGAGCATTTTTGACCAAGGTACAAAAAAATGTCTGTGTGTGTGTCTCTGTGTGTGTGTAAACGATTTTTGTGGCGACGATTCCGGAGATACTACTAAAGGTATCGGGACGAAAGTTCATATTTAGAAGTTTCATGACCTAACTTAGAGCTGAAAAGCTTTTGGTTGAAAAAGGTCCAAAGAAACTGGTAGTTTATTCTAAGCCTTTTTCAAGGATTTTGCAAATGAGCCGCTATTTCTGTAATTTCGTCAAAATAGTTAAATAATAAATTAAAGTAGAGGAAATTTTGAATAATTTATGCCCATAAAATTTGTTGATAAAATTAATAGTTTAGCTGCAAGAGCAAATTCTATTTGATAGAGATCGGTCGCATCTGCATGGATGAAACTACATACTAGCCAGGATTTTGACAAATCTTTTTGTGTGCTGTCATACTCGAAAACAGCTGATTTCATCAGTGGTTGGAGAACCGCTATGGAACGTTGCCGCTCTAATGCGGCAACAAATTTCAAATAAAATAAGATGACCAATTTGATTGTTTGTTGATAAGAAATATCAACCCATCTTTACATCTAATTCTAGAAACGATAAATTGAGAAAATTGCAAATAAAGTATAGCGATGAGTGTAGTTTTATTTTAGTATGTTGGTACGGATGTGACATCTACAGTGTCATGAACAAATATTAATGTGTCAGAATTTGAATTAGCTTTTTAAACTTGACGTTTCGTCAAAGTGGTACCAACCTAACATTTCCAATACAGAAATATAACCATTTTTTATTTATTTTTTTAAACACATATTTCTCTAAAAGCAACACAATAAACGTTGATGTCACTCCTGCCAAAAACTAGATAGCGCGACTCGCTCACATGCGACGGCGACGCTCCGCCTTCGGTGACGCGCCGCATCACTGCTCGTCGCGCTATTCCGTACTTTCGGCACTTGTGACATAAATAACTTATTCTAATGACGAAGTGTAGGTAGTGACAAATGCTGATGCTTTGACAATACCTACGATTTATCTCAATAAAATAGATTCTCATGGAGCTAAACTATTAATTTTATATATTGTATGATAAAGTCATGTGCCTGGCCACATCAGTTTTTTTTAAATTTACGCTGAATCTGTTTTAATTTGTTAGCATATATGACAGTATATCGTACTCACGGGAACAGTGTAGGTGGGTGTGTCCCGTTACTGTTCGGCATTTGTAAAATAAATAAACAAATAAATAAACAAACACAAGTACCGACCGAAATGCAAAGCCACGGAAACGAACCGTCTTGGTGGCGACATTATTGCGTACCCTTGTTGCCATGAGGTAAATTTTTCTCCTTACGGAAAAAATCGTTCCATTTTGAGAATTAATCACTCCAATATGAAGTTCATATTAACACACAAAAATGTATTTTCTCTCCTTTTATCACTGATTTCAACACCCTGCATGGTGTTGATTTTTATTTCACATCGTCTGCGCACATTTTCATCGTTTCGGATATCACTATTTTCAACTACCTGGTATGTAGTTAAATTAGCTCCGAAATGATGTATATTACCAATTTTTTGGGAATAAATGTTTCGTCTTTGTTATGGTATACTACGTGCAAACTCTCTTAGTAAAATTCTAATGTGTGTAGGATACGTACTAGCAAAACTGTGACACACGCACAGACACACACAGACACACACTTAAGTGTGTACATTAATATAATTATGACTGAATTTCGATCAGAATTTTCGTACAACAGCAAACAGCTGACAATGACAACGATCTAGGTAGGTCAATGTCATTGTAAGCGAGAGCCGACAGTTGTGGCGTATCTTGAAGAGCAACTTTTGCTCTGCAGTTCACAGAAGATTGTTTGATTTCAATAAAAAATCACACCATTAACTTTAATCGTTTGTTCCCCAGCGTACTTTTCGAATTAATCGTAGTGAAAATGCCGCTACACGTTTAACACATAGAAAAAACGCCGCTCCTTACGAACAATTTTCCTCTCAAGCACCTCCTAATTGCTCTCCAGGTAATTTCTCTTTTAATATTAATACCCACCATTCCCATAATTAAACACTTCTTCGCAACTCCCCTTCGTTGGAGTACTGCAAATAGTCAGGCTAAAGCATGTCTTCCAAAGGCATTAAAACCTGTTTTACCGTCGTATATCATCCGCTTCTTGCGCGGATTTCAACTGGAGGGTGGTTGTAATGGTTGCTCTACAACGCACTAGACCGCTTGCTCTAGATTCCCAGCGGCGATAACAGGTACCTAATGACCTGTATCCCACTTGATACCGACTGAGTTAATGCGATTTAAATAATCCTTGCCAACTGGCTCTCTATGTTTTACTTTGCCGCGTGTAAGCCATAATAAACAAACGTATATAGATAGAAGGGTTCCTAATACCTATATACCTCTGTCCCCTATTATTTCATGACACGAATGTCATGAAGGACCATATTGGTCATGCCGCTTATCAAGTGTTCATTATCAATAGCATAAATAGTAAAATAGACTCGATTATTCTGACTGAATAAAACGCTACAAATATATATGCGTGCCAGGTTGAAATATCGCAGTTCAACATAACCTAAACTAGGGGTTGGCGACCTTCGAATTTTGTGTTCGATCTTCGATGGTTCCAAATGTCAAACTATCGGTGAGATGGACCGGTTACTATTTTACCGTGCTTCATAGTATTGAAATGTCACAACATTTCCAGATTACAGGTCCCTGTTTTGACTGCGACAGTTAAAATGGAAAACGTTAAAAACTAACGCAGATACCTAACACGATTGGAGATTCAAACGTTGCTATTTAGACTGCTTACACACGTAGACGCTGTATGCGAGACGCGCGCGTCTGAGATTCAGCTAATACATGTGGTCAAATGGAACCTTTCATACGGCGACGCGCAATGGATACAGCTTCGCGATACTGAATTTTCGAATGTCAACTTTTCAGTCGCCTGCTGAGAATATCGTGACGGGATACCAATTTTACATTGCAGTATATGGAGCCGTTCAGACGCGCATACTGCCGCGCAAAGTTTTCAATCATAGCATAGGCGTGTGGAGATGGGGTAAGGGTAGGCAGTGGGTGTATTTCAGTTTGGTAAAAAGTGTCCCCATGCGAGGATCTTACAATGGAGCGGTTTATGTTCGACCTCAACGTCATCGACTGTAGTTTTTTCGGTGGTATTCTTTTTTGCACAAGGCTGCAGACACATTATTCACTCGTGACGTGTTAACTCGTGTTGTCACGTCTGATCTCACTGACACGTGACGTGTTTACACGTCAGATCATGATAACCTGACGAGTTATCTCGTGTTGACACGAGTTAAGACGTCAGGTGTGAATATGGTAGCCGTAATTTTGTTGTACCGTGACGTGTGAACATGTCAGGTGTGAAGAAGGTGGCGGTAATTTACGAGTTATCACGTCACGTGATTATGCTCTGACGTGTAAACACGAGTTAACACGTCACGTGTGAATAATGTGGTAGTGGTTTACGGTGTCCTCCTTACGCAAATTGCTCTCAATACAGCTGATCAAATGACTTCATTGACATTCATTCATCGTACTTTTACTATTGAATGACCACATGGTTCTCCTTTTGTTTTATTTTTCTTCTTTGCAAGCCTTAAAAACATTTTGCATTACCCCACAGCTATATTTATCGCGCACGGCACTGTAGTCGCAAATGACACAAGACAGCTGTCATCAAATATGGCCGCCTCGCATACAGTATCCAGCAGTATTTGCGTCGCATCTCATCCGAATTCCGTATCACGGATGCAGAATTTCGCATACAGCGTCTACGTGTGTAAGCAGTCTTATTGTTGTACACCGATGAATGCATTAATTAAAAAGTCACCGCTACGTGCTATCCATACATTGGTTAGGTTAAACTTGACAGATACTGATCATCGCAGTGACAGCGCCACGAAGAAAAGCATCCTGGGTGACAGTTCCGGTAAATGTCACCGTTGATCTCCCAAAAGATGAGTAATACATTATTTTATCTTCGACCGTACATTAATACAATACATGAACGTAAAATGTTAAATTTGAGATTCTAACACCATTGATGATGAAGCGCGATCTACATATTTTGTTAATTAAAAAATAATCTGATGTGGCCAGGCACGTGACTTTATTATACTATATATAAAATTAATTTAGCTGCATGAGATTCTATCTGATCGAGATCGGCCATGTCTGCATTAAAATAAAACTCGTAGAACTAGACAGCTATGTTGAGTATATTGACAGTAGGTATTATCAAAACATTAGCATTTAACACTACCTACTGTCATCAGAATCAAATCATAGTTTCTCCGGAATCGTCGCCACAAAAAACGGGTACACACATACACACGCAGACATTTTTTGTACTTTGATCAAAAATTATCAGGAGACCCAAAAAGACCTATTTCAGCTAAAGTCTCATTTTTTTGTCACGATTACAATACTTTTATGATAGGGTATGTTAAAGTAATATAGATAAAGAAAATAAACTGCTTCCGGGTTATGCCGTGTGTCAAGATTTGTTAATGCTGTATTAACAAAGCTTGATATCACATTTCAGGATTGGTATGACCATTTCTTTTATTTATATGTGATGAAAATTTGATCTACAATTCATAAGAAAACGTCCTCTGCGTTCTGGATAAAAAAATCATAATAACAAAATTAACAAACAAATTTGTATTAAGTTTATGTCTGAATATCCGATCAATATTCGTAGTTTTTAAGTATACATACATATATATGTAGCAACAAAAATGTAGGTATGACACTTTCGTTTTTTTCTACTCTATGTATATGAAGGATGTGAAAAGTGTGTATTTACTATTTATTAATTTTTATTCGGATATAACTATTCAATTGTAATTTACAAAAAAGTGTCAGAGTATGTGATTTTTCAATAATGTCTACAGTGTCGTTATGGTTTAAAAAGGGCATTTTATGAAATGACTTTTTGGGTTAGTATTACTAAACTTTTTTTGGCCGTATAAGTAAAACATTAGGCCGCAAAACTAAGCCTAACCATAATTTCAAATGTCCGGTATACCGAAAACCCGTATAAAGAGGAGCCATATAGCAAGGTTTGAGTGTATTGTGTCCATTTAAAAATGTATTTTTTTAAATTGTTTGAATATTATGAATTAATTCAAGAGAAAATGGTTATTACGTAAACTCGTCAGTAATGTAGAATCAACTAAAGAAGCGAATAATAATTAACCTAGGTGAGGATAATTTTTGGAAAAAAACACCTCCGCCTGGATTTGAACCAGGAACCCTCAAATCTCCAGTTGACAGCTTTCGCAGTTGGGCTACAGAGGCTGTGGAAATTTATAGATTTTATTTGTCACTTCAGGACTTGCAATTCGAGTTTCGCATTAAACAAACCCGTAGTGACACCTAATGGGCCTAGATAGAAGTTTAGTAACTATGAATCGCTAAATGTTTATTGCTAAACAGATCATACAGATGAATAAATTCAAGGGAAAATGGTTATTACGTAGACTCGTCAGTAATGTAGAATCAACTAAAGAAACGAATGATACTAATTAACCCAGGTAAGGATAATTTTAGGAAAAACAGCTCTCCCAGTTGAGCTACAGAGGCTGTGGAAATTTAATGGTTTTATTTGTCACTTCAGGACTTCGAGGTTCAAATCCAGGCGGAGGTGTTTTTTCCAAAAATTATCCTCACCTGGGTTAATTATCATTCGCTTCTTTAGTTGATTATGAATGAAGATTATTTTTTTATTTTTACCTCCACTGGACAGGCTAATATGTATTATAATAATAAATAAAACAAAAATAGCTTTTATTTTATTTCTAGGTTTTAAGAAATAAATGGTACGAATACTAACATTATGTTAACTATCAAAAGTAATCAAATTAACAATTAAAAGTTGACATCAAGTAATGTCCCATGATTGGGCAAAGGCCTCCCCTTCCTTGTTCAGTCTTCCCGTTGATTGGACCCTGCACTATAAACTACTGCAGCTTATGTCACAATCTCACCCCATCTTATTTTCAATTCTACACCTGTCTTTACTTGTTTTAAAGTTCTTACGTTTAAGATGCATGCGTAAAAGATATACGAGTAGTTTGTTGTTTTTGCTCGATTTGCTGTATTGTTATTGTGTTGTTTTTGTGTTGATTTCTGGGTTGAATTATTGGTGATTGTCCTCATTCTTTCAAAAACGTCGTTAATCTCTATTCTTCCGGACCTGGTTTTATGTCACTGGGGATTCCAGGAATTTCGTCTTCTTGCTTCTCTGTATTTTTCATGACAGAAATTTCATGAAATCTTGACAAGATTGAATTGGAAGTATACTGGATACTTCGAAAGTATCTGACGTATAAACTTGACTAAAACTGGTATTGATATAGTGCAAGCTTTTACGCCTAGTCTACGACTATAAGCTGTTTCTATGAATGTGGTGGGTATCATCATTATCTCAGTGTATAAATTTAGAAATGTTTCTTCCAGATGTTTTCAGTTGTTCTCCGGTTCCTCAATTCCATAAATTACTACATTTTTCTTTTTAGTTTTACGAAACAAGGATGAACGATAAGCTTTTTACAATATTCTTAGCCTTGCATTTGCAACTATGATACCAGAATACGAAATGACGTCACTTGGATTTGGTTTTTCCAAAACCAGGAGCTTCCGCCTTTGGATACCACCTTTAGGTAGTAATTAATGGTTTATTCATTGTTTCAAACTTCTCCAAGGATTCTCCAATAAATGACGTTTAGTTTTGAGCAACATGGCTTCTCAACCCAAGCTTCTCCAATGTTCCAAAACTTTGACTGGCGTTGGTCCCCACAACAAACTTTCACGAACTGCCACTGATTCCCAATATCTTTTTGAATATTATTAATCCATAAGATTAGCAAGATATTTAGAGCTGTGTAATGTTAAGCTTAATATTGAGAAATCAAATGTTAACCATGTGGCTTCTACAACAATGGTAAACAAAAAGTAATACGCCAAGTGCCAAGATACGCCGTCTTCGCCCATTATCTAAATTTCCATATTTTTCGGTATAGAATATAAAATCTCCATACGGATTGCATTCTTGCTATGATTGCATTTCCTTATATTGTTCCGACAGCGTTCTTCGTATATGGACAATTATATTTCTCCAAAACCTTCAAGATTTACTGTATTATCCTAATCCTGTTTGTCCAAAGGACCATCAAACGAGAAATTCTGACAATTTCACTTTCTCCCCCTCGTGACGCCGATAAAATTGCGTTGACGTATCCGTTGGAACTGCGCCGACTTGCCGCTTCTGGTGGAGGCGCCTGCCCTGAATTTGATCTAAATAAATTAATATCAATACATATCTGAGAATCTGCGTGAAATTTTATTACCATCCCTGAGGTAGGGGAGGGTTTAGCATCGCCGTCCGAGACGTTTGAATAAGTTATTCGTTTAATCAATATGAATTTCGGAAGAAAAGATCGAAAACAAATCAATTACCGAGGGCGATTTTGTCAGCGTTTATCTGTGTGTAAGTTGTAAGCATAAATTCTTTGATTGCGTTGAATATTGAAGTTAAAACTAAATAAGGATTGTTTTATAGTGTTATCAGTTTTCATGCCCATCCTAAATAAAAAATGTGATGTGGACAGGCACATGACTTTATCATACAATATATAAAATTAATAGTTTAGCTGCATGTGAATCATTTTGATTAAAATAAATCGAGTCTGCATTAAAATTAAACTAGTTAGCCAGGATTTGACAGATATTTTGATACTAGTTATTAGAATAATAGTTATTTATGTCACAAGTGCCGAAAGTACGGAATCGCGCGACGAGCGGTGATGCGGCGCGTCACCGAAGGCGGAGCGGCGCCGTCACATGTGAGCGAGTCGCGCTATGTAGTTTTCGGCAGGAGTAACATCAACGTTGCTTTTTGAGAAAAGTGTATTTAAAAAAATAATTAAAAAATGGTTAAATTTCTGTATTGGAAATGTTAGGTTGATACCACTCCTACAAAACGTCAAGTTTAATAAGCTAGTTCAAATTCTGACCGATTTATATTTGTTCATGACACTGTAGATGTCACATCCGTACCAACATACTAAAATAAAACTATCGCTATACTTTATTTACAATTTCTCAATTTATCGTTTTTAGACTTATATATAACAACGGGTTGATATTTCTTATCAACAAACAATCAAATTAATGATCTTATTTTATTTGAAATTTGTATATTGTACTTTCCTGTACTAGAGCGGCAACGTTCCATAGCGGTTCTCCGACCTCTGATGAGTGACTATGTAGTTTCATATCAATGCAGATGCGACCGATCTCGATCAAATAGAATTTGCTCTTGCAGCTAAACTATTAATTTTATCAAAAAATGTCATAGACATAAATTATTCAAAATTTCCTCTACTTCAATTTATTATTTAACTATTTTTACGAAATTACAGAAATCGCGCCTCAATTGCAAAATCCTTGAAAAAGGCTTAGAATAAACTACCAGTTCCTTTGCACCCTGTTGAACCAAAAGCTTTTCAGCTCTAAGTTAGGTCATGAAACTTCTAAATATGAACTTTCGTTCCGATACCTTTAGTAGTTTCTCCGGAATCGTCGCCACCAAAATCGTTTACACACACACACACACACACACACACACACACACACACACACACACACACACACACACACACACACACACACACACACACACACACACACACACACACACACACACACACACACAGACTTTTTTGTACCTTGGTCAAAAATGTTCAGGGGACCCATAAAGACCTATTTCCGCTAAAATCTCAAAAAAAATTTTCGGTACGATTACAATACGTTACATACTGCGTATGATAAAGTAAAAAGGGTGATTTCGGATCTCACGATAAAACTTTAACGTTAACATTTTTAAATAATTGTCACTCCGCCATTACCCGAATCACACCTCACAGATAGAAGAAATTTAGACAAATAAAGGTTCATACTTGAATGCGTGCTTGTAAATAATTTTGGCGGCATAATTCCGAAAATTATATACGTAATTAAATTTAGAAAATAAACTGCTTTCGGGTTATGGCGTGTGTCAAAATTTGTTAATGCTGACGTTTCACGAACCATGTTGCTCGCTTCTTCAAAGCTAATTGAATACTGAAGACCTACCAAGAAACTCTCCCTTATAAACCAGTATTTACACCTTACTGCGCACATCTGGACCTACCGCTCCCATGTGATTTTCCACCTGACCGCGTTAGGATCGATTTCCAGACCCTACTAATGTCAGGAGCATCCTCGCGATTGATGTTGTTAGGATGATTGTAAATTTCGATGGCTTCTCTAATAAGCCTTCGATGATAATTACCAACCCTTGCCAACATCTTCACGTCAGTGTTGAACAACAGCGGAGAGATGAATCTTGCGTAGCCGGGTGTCTCTATCGTGCTCCTTGATTCGACATTCGGTACTTCGTCCTGTCTGTCCTACATAGCATGTTCCACACTCACATGTTATCTTTTATACCCCTTCGTTCTTCAGGAGGGGTATGATATCCTTTGGGTTAGGCAAAAGATCCTTTACCTTTGCTGGTGCTCGGTACCTTACCGAGTACCCGATTTCTTCAGTATTCTACCGATTCTTTCTGATACCCCACTTACGTAGGGTAAACAAGCGAACCCCTTCTTGTCGCTCCTCTGAGACTTGCGGTTTTCTTTGTGTGACACCTCGTATGTCAGACTTGGTGTATCCATTCTGACGTAGAGTCCACTCCAAGTGTTTCCGTTCGTCGTCCAAGGTGCTGGAGTCGCACACCTTCTCGGCTGTGTTGAACAGAGTGTTAATAACACTTCTCTTCTGTTGGGGATGGTGGTGTGATTTGGCGTTCAAGTACCGATCGGTATGTGTTTTGTTACGGTAGACTGTATGTCCAAGCGTACCCGTTGACGTTCTGTATACCAGCACATCCAAAAATGGCAGCTGATTGTGCTCTTCTATTTCCATCGTGAATTTGATAGAAGGATTAACATTGTTCAGGTGGCTAAGGAACGCTAAGGAAGTAAGTTTATCTCTACCGTGTGGCCAAACCACAAAGGTATCATCAACATATCTGACCCAATGCTTGGGTTTGTAAGAACTTGACCTTATGGCTTTTTGTTCAAACAATTCCATGAAGAAATTGGCGATTACCGGTGAAAGTGGTGATCCCATGGGAGCACCCTCTACTTGCTCATACATCGCTCCCGCCTACTTGAAGTATCTGGTGGAGAGACAATACTCTAAAAGATCCGGTACATCGGTTGGTAGACCTAGGAGCACAAGTGTTGTATAAAGGGTTGGATGGTTTTCGACAAGTATTTTGCCAACAAATATTACACAAATATCACACCCCTCCTGAAGAATGAAGGAGTATCCAAGATAACATGTCAGTGTGTAACATGCTATGTAGGACAGACAGGACAAAGTATCGAATGTCGAGTCAAGGAGCACAGTAGAGACCCCGGCTACGCAAGATTCAACTGTCTGCTGTTGCTCAACACTGCCACGAGTCGAGACACACAATGAAAACAGTTGAGAGTTATACATAGTATAGCAATAAGAATTATATATCAAAATAGTATATTATTATATAAGTTTTATAAGACGTCAAATTGCGCACGAGTTGTTTTGGGCACGACGAGCGTAGCGAGGAAATCTAATTGTGAAAAATTTTATTTTACTTTGGCCTACAAGTTTTAAGTAATCAGCGAGGTCGCTATTATTATCATAATGGAGCTTGGGGTAACACTTAACCCTACAGTGATAAATACATGAAACATAAACATAAACGTAAAAAAGTAACTTTAAAAGAGTGGTTTCATAAGTATATTAATCTGAACAGACGTGTTCGGCAGTAACTGATTAGTTACTTCAAAGAATAATTGAAACCAATTTCTAATTTAGGTGTAACATATTATTAGAATAAATTAAACTTAGTAAAATTACATGTGATGGAGGTAATATAAATAAGTTGCACTCAACCAGAACTAAGACGAAGTCGAAAGCGACGGACAAAATGAATACGGTATTGAAACGAGCAGAATTCGGTCGAAAATGTTACCGAAAACTTATACGTTACATAAACTAAGAAATCCTCAACATTTTCAATGTACTATAGCTTCCTATGTGTATGCTGATATTCAATAAACCATTTATTGGGTATATACAATCTCGCAGCAGTAATACCTTATTAAAGTAAAAGCGGCCCTTGAATTATATCTGAAAAGGAGATTTGATGTTTAGTTGAAAGGAATGATGACGATCGCTTACCCGAGTCGCAAAACATCACCGAATTGTCATGCTGGCGTATTTTGATGAACACAGCAAAAGTAAGAAGTAATAGAAAAAAGTTACTAAAAACGATGTTACAATTTGTTAATTGTAATACCGAAAACAGTGTTACAATATGTGCATTGTGCATGCAAAGAAGAAAAAGTTATTATAGGAAATATATCAAAAAGTTACATAATAATAGTACGAGGAATACGAGGATTACGCGGTCAAATATAACCTCCGATACTTGCCATATGTAGGTACTAATTGTTGGTTTATATTAATTGTAGCTGGTCTGAAGATGGGTGTTGAAACCCGAAATTAATAACCTAAGAATAGACATAATCAAATAGTTTTCAGGTGAAATCTTGTTTTGTTTTTTAAATATTCATCAACAACGGCAAGCTAATGGATGCATTAATTGAGAATATTTAAAGTTCCAATGTCATTTCATCTAATAAATGAAAAGGGGGAAGCATTTTTTATCGTAGCTATAATAATTATTGTTGTTAACTGAAAACTTAATTACTAATAAAAATAACGGCAAGAAAATAAGTACCTAAAATATCCACAAATTACACTTAAACATCATACAAATTGTTGAAATTGCCGAATAAATAGTTTAGACATCTTTATATCTATCGTTAAGATATCAAACAGCTTCTTATGTTAACTGTGGACGGTATTAGTTTCCACAGCAAACCAACGCCCAAATATTGACCTAAGATAAATCGAAAACAAAGCAAACTTGAAAAGGTTTGAAAACCAGGTAACAAGGATTGAGTTTAGGCAAATCGAAATTCGACGAATAAAATAAAACAAGACAGAACTAACATTATTTTTATAAGTTCATGCGACTTACTACAACTACAGCTCTATTTATCTCTAGAACTACCTTCATAATTAACATAAAATTGAAAAATGTAGCATAGGATACCATTTTAAATATCAAAGATTGTGGTATTTCTGTACAAAAATCGCAAAAAATAATCAATAAACTAAGTAATTGGAAATCTGGTTGGTCTTGATTGGTCTTTGGCCAATGAGTATTTTTGTGTTCTTTATGGATATACCCGATTATTCGATAGAAAACATTTTTTGATTGCAGTGACACAATATACTTGGCATGTTTGTTCACGACGCGGACTATTCTACATATTTTCCTACCTTAAACGACATTTACACGCAATGATTTTCAGAAAATCATTGCGTGTAAATGTCGTTTAAGGTAGGAAAATATGTAGAATAGTCCGCGTCGTGAACTATTGATGCTAACATCCGAATTTGACAGTTCTCTCTATTGCTTATTTTTCTAGGTAATTAATTAACGCCTTATCGCCAGGCATTTTCGTGTCTTAAGGGTAGGTTCGCATGTAGATACGTATAAAGTAGCTCAACCTTTAGACAGTTTTTCAAAGAAATTGTAAGAGATATCAATATTTTTTTGCCATATATTTATCATACTTTAGTGTGCAAAATGACATAGCGCCATAAAAAACTTTATGCAAGAAGTGGATACTGTATTTTGCGCTTTGAAATTAGATAAAATTAGGTGGAGCCTAACCCAACATTTAGTTAAAAAAGTTGAAAATTGACAAAATGGCTGCTGTTTGAATTTTATTATCGATTTTTACAGCTTTTTTTAATATAATCAACATAAGCACCTAGATCTATACGTTCTCTGTACTGTATCCAAATTCACATTCCTAATTTAAAGCGTTACCGAAAATTTATCTTTTGAATAGACACATCTCTTTGCGCCGCCTTAATGCAGGAAATTTTGACCGAAGAACACCATAGGCTATTAAACCGTAAAACCGTAAAACGAATAAAAAAAACTGTTTCAGGTGCTGATTTTATATACTCCAAGGTTTCAAAATATGACAGGAAATACCAAAATTTCTTTTTTATCTATTAGCAGTTTTTAGAAAGTGTGTTCACGACACTAGCCGTGCGCCATGACTTCAACACGGTTTCATACTAAACGGGCCTAATGCAATTCTGACAGTTTAATAGTAACATTTTCGAATTAATGAAAGATGAACATAATAGAAGATTTCGAATTAACCTAAAAGTCAAATTACTAATCAAACTTTATTGAACGATTAACGCTTTTGCGCTTTTGAGCCGAGCTGTGATTGGCTTAATATTTAGTACCCAATTGTCGAAATGTGTACATCGAAGTTTCTTCCATTAATCGACGTTTCCAATTTTTAGCGCCAGCTCAACCCAGCACTTTTTACTGTCACTAGGGGAATTATGCAGCAGTGTAATTTTCAAATTGATAATTATCTTAACACAATACCCAATTTGCACTTTCGTACACAATTCACTAATAAATTAATCTATATTATATAATATAGTTATTCCAACTAATTTTAAGAAATTATTATGAGTACAAAACCTATTTTGTATAGGTACCCGCTGGGACGTCTGGAACTCTATAGGATAACAATTTGCTATTTATCAGTTTCAGGACGCTTCAGTCCCTGCAGACTGAATCATAAAGCTCGTCTACAAAAGCGCACACTTTAAACTTTGAAATTTAAGTTTCACCGAACACATCAAACATAATGCAATGGAAAACTTCCAAATAGGGTAACTCGATCTTCATTAAGCCGTTCTGAAAAGGTAAATTTAAAAAGGACCCGGCACATCAGTCAAACATGAAGGCATTTAAAACTTCTCCAGCAAAACAAAATGGCAAAGAGGACAAAACAAAAGGCCAACTCGCAACAAACCCCTCTTGACTTCCGATCTTTTTATTTCATTTCTTTCACCACGCGCAACCAAGGGAATTGTGTTAAGAGCGAAGTTATTTTCCAAGTTTCTTTCGGCGGTTAACTATGGTTTGAATTCAAACAAAGGGCGAGATTAAACACGTTCGCGATTTTAATAAATCTGCAGTATGACGTGCTTGTTGATAGGGGTGTGTAACCTGATATTCCGAAAAGTTATGGTGATGTATGTTTAATTTTGAGTAGGAAGGGTTGAAACCGGAGGTCCTAAACCGGAAAACTGACCGCTGCCCGGCTGTGCCAAGGGTTATTACCGGTTTCGCTAGATTATTCGACCGCAGATACAGGATGAGCCGTTTTAATTGAAATTTGATACGTCGGGTATTTCATGGTCTTAAAGTACGTAACTGTAGCTCAAATCTTCAATTCTTAATGGTGGTGTGCAGTGAATTAATTCAAGAATAGATAGCCTTATCATTTGATGTACTGGCCGACTGGATCCAAATACATGCTTGCTAAATGCTAGGCGACGTCAAACAACACACCGTTTTTTTAAAATTTTATCAGAACTAAAGAAAACTGTAAAACATTGGAATTTTTCGATAATTACAGTCGATAATTTCAGTTGCGCCGTCAGAGGCGCTCTATATCGTCTTATATATCTTTCCCAAATGTACAAGGTTGTATTCAAACATTTACCTTTGGTTGAAACTTTTGGGGATTCCCGGTTAATCCTTGGATTCGATAATACCTATATAGTATATATAAATATGGTATAAATATGGTAAAAAATACATAAAAAACAACAAAAATTAGACATATGACATTTAGGGACAATCAAATGTAGATAATTAACGAAAAAAAAAATACATTGGTTTACTATGCATTTATGGCATATACTAATGGACTAATAGGCGATTAATTTAAAACCGGATATACCGCAAAATTAAATTAGAAAAATAAATGGTACCTAATCTTAGACTGTCACATTTTCGACTCAAGGGCGTTACCTTCACAACGCGAAGAAATTTAAAGTTTATATCGTCTTAGTTTTCAGGCAAAAAAGAAACACAATCCTCATCTTGTACTTAAGAATAACATGTCACTTCCAGAAGCATGGTATGGCGCTTTTACCTGTAACATTTTCCCTTTATTATTCGACTGGGTTTCTAAGTTTATGGTGGTATCTGGAATATAAATAATTATTGTGTTGACCATAAAAGCTGATGACTTATTCTTACGAAAGGAACAGTTTGATCTATAGTAATATATATAAACGTGTTATGATATTTATCAGTGGCGTAGCTATCGTATGGGTGAGCTGCACACAGACCCATTGGCCAAGGGGGCACACCGGGACCCGGAATCATTTTTGTAAGCTCTGTCTGAGGGGTGGGGGCATTTCCTCTATGTCCACACGAGCCCATTCGTTTCTAGTACTTCACTGATAATAATGATATATTACAATATGTTTGCTTATAAAATGGCCAATTCTATAGGTAATATTATTTAATAATGTGTGTGATTTATCGGCCTGCCAGAAAAGGCCAAAGAAATATATTGTTAAACAAATAGGTGTTTGCACGACAAAAAAGACAAAACAACGAGAAAATCGTTTCCACGTCAAAATATGCATTATACAGGAACGGAATCTTATGAACGACAAGAAATGAACGACAGAAAAGTCCAAATTAACAAAAGAATAATACAGATTAACGGCGGAATTAATAACCATAAAAACAAACGATTAAAATTTTTAAAATAAAGTGTTAACAAAGAATAACAAAACAAGCATACAGAGTAAACCAATAATATAAACAAAATAAAAATCCCTACGATAGGTGGACAAGCCTAAACTAATCCAATTGTTTTAATGCAAAAAACAATACTATAATAAGCATTGCAAAATCAACGCCTTTTTTTGCTCATTTTACAGGTTCGTTTTACCGGCTCATTTTTACCGGTAATTCCATATCTTACATATAGCGAATCTAAACACGTATTAGTTCGATCAAATCGATTTTTCGGGGAATCATCGTACTCTAGTATATAACTTGGGTGATTTCCCATGCTTTGTACGCGGCCAGGTGCGCAATGCAAGCGTCTCTACAGGCGTTGGCGGTACTATGTCCACGAAGCGTCAGCGGTGCAGTTCGTTACTAAATGTTACAATTATCTGTAATGTGTAAAGTGGTCCGATCAAATTTTTATTATTTATTACAATGTTGCATTTGTTATAATTTTTTCTGTATTATTAATGTTGACCACGGAACACTATTGTGTTCCATTATGATTATTTATACCAACGGTTTTTTATGAGTTCTGATAGATCGAAACTTTGGACTAATGCGAATCATCAATTGTGTCTTGATAACATAATTTCAGCGAAATTGAAGACGCACGTAAATCTAATGAATTGACAGATGCCAATGATAACGACAATGACGATAATAACGACGAATATGACGAAATTAATGGTGAAGGTTGAGAAATAGACAAAGATTTGAAGTATTGAATTCTTTTCAAAATTTACAACTGAATTGTCTGATAACAAAAGTAAGAAAAAATATGCAAAATATTACGCAAAAGCCTTAAAAAAACGATGATATATTACAATTACATATGAAGAAGGAGTTTGGTAAAGGACTGTCGATACTAGACTCTCAAACTAGCTGCGAAATAGTTTGCTGGCTATGTTGGAATGTTTCTTATTGAATAAGAATTGTGTTAGGAAGTATTTCATAGATATAAAATCAAGTATTCAATTTGCCCATGACGAGCTTACATTATTGTCTGATATAATATTAGTGTTACAACCGATAAAAGTTGTTGTTGAAAACACTTTGTGGTTAAGATGTTAATTTGTATATTGCTGATGAAACACTAAAATTCATGCTTGACGAACCAGCAAATCAAAATACAGTCCCTTTAAGCATTAAGGATGATAAAGCATTAGAATGTGTACGGTTATTTAGATGATCAAACTTGCACTTCAGCACATTCACAGAAAAACTTGTTCAGAGCATTATAATGCTGAGCAACTTTGGTACATATGGCATGGCATATAGTGGTAAAGTAAAAATTCATAATTTGTACCTGAGCAAAAAATAAAACATGTGGGGACAGCCATTTTCGCGCCAAACGAAACGTAGACATATGTGCTTCTCTCCCTGAAGTTGCTTGTGAAGAGTTTTGTTTCAATGTAAAACGTTTAAAATGTTAAAATGTTTTATTTGTTGTAAAGAGAACGAAACCTTTTAAATGATGGACAAAGAAGATATTCTGCAAAAGCTGGACCATTTGAAGGAGAATAGTAAAAAGGGGGTGTGGTTCCCACAGCAATGCCCTTCTTAAGGCACGAAGGTCATCTTACTAGGGTGTGGTAGTCTGGTAATATTTTGCTCTTGTAAAACAATCTTGTTAAGTAAATAATAGTATTACTTAATAGTATTATTATGTTTTGTAACATCCTGTAGAACGTCTGTATTTGTAATACGTCGCTGAATACGTAATAAATTTTATTCATGCAAAAACTTTACCAGGCACCGCTAAATTTCCACCTGTATAATAATGTTATTCGGAACGTTCTCCGGGTAACCAGACAATTACCGAATTTACGGTCCGTCGGTTGGTGAGAATACACGGTTAATCATTTCAGCACTCAGCGTCGCCCGTAGACAGCCGAAATACGAAGCCAGAAATTCATAAATTGTCGGACCGAAATTTTGTCGCGCGTGTAGACACATATCATACACGGGGACACGTGGCCGGTCCGGGCACCGTTGCATTTTAATGCCAGCCGCTCGCGCTGACAAATGGCCTCCATTCGGAGACAAGTGGCAACTGAATCCAGCTACACGGACTATATGCCCAACGGTGACATTGTATCTAATGAATTGTATTAACGTCGGGCTCAACGCCGACTCCCTGGACAGATCCTACCGCTTTCAGTAATTTTCTATAAAGCGACACACCACTACCGCACCGACTCCAGGCTGACTGGAACCAAAGCAATACGAGAATGATGATGAGTGCTGAAAATATAAAAAAGAAAATGGACAAGTAAAAATTCCGTAACGTCAGGAGGATTATTTGCAGAATACCCATATTATTTGCATATGATAGTAGAGCATTAAAATAGTGGTTAAGATGAACACAATCCTGAAATATCGAAAATTGCTATGCTGATACATTATAACCTGCTGAATTATGAATGTTTACATCCATTTGTCGGAGCCAAGGCGCTCGCAGCTATTGCATGTTTATTCGTTCTTCAAGAAGTTATGTCGCCTGTTTTTAACTAACTTTAAGTTCCAAAATAAGTTCCTAATATAAGTTCCAAAATGTACATCGTATGATGAGTGATGAGGCTAACTCTACATCAAACGTAAAATGTAAACGGACTAACTGGTGTTTCAAAGTTGCTTGGATGTTAGAGACATAAAATTTAAAAAAAAATTATAAGAGGAATTGGAATTTTTTTCGACAACTAGAAAGACTTGTAGCTCCAACAATATTTTAAAATTAACCTCAGGGATGGTACCGGAATATCAGTAGGTTTCATTACACTATTTATTGTATGTACTATCGTGGCCATATATTATGTCCCCTCTTTTGACGTCCATTTTCTCGCAAATCTAGTGGCGAAAAAATTTGAAATTTGTCCTTGATTAATGTGCTACAACTCATAAAAATTAGAAAGCTGTATATGTTGGCGTTTTCCCGATTTCCAAATTAAGAACAATTGGCGCTGCTTTTGCCCCGTAAATTTTATTCGTTTAACTTTAGCAATTAATTACTCCGGAAAAAATCCATAGATTTCAACGAATTAAAAAGTAAAATCACCTGCGGAATGCTAGCTTTCAAAGTGCATTTTTGTAATCATTGAATGTGATTGACCCACAAAAAGCTATATTATGCAATGCCAGGAATTCGTTTATTAGCAGAGCTAGAATAATGAAATATGGACTATAGGCTACCCACTAATTCATGTGTTTAAAGTTTTTACATAATCATTGTTTATCTTGCATTTTCCCTAGAAAAGATCGTGTTGAAGCATCTCATGATTGCTGCAA
This sequence comes from Melinopterus prodromus, assembly GCA_964023965.1. NCBI lineage: Eukaryota > Metazoa > Arthropoda > Insecta > Coleoptera > Scarabaeidae > Melinopterus > Melinopterus prodromus. Next base: position 21,930,905 of record OZ030396.1, read on the forward strand.
TTGACGCGGCGCTCTTCGGTCTTTGGGACGAGCGGGGGAAGGGATCTACAGCGACGCTGCCAGTAGTGGCGGATCGCACGTGCATTAGTTACTAGTGTTTACGGACACAAATAATATAACGACACGGCGATTATGCCTCGCCAAAGAAATTTGGATATCCGGCGACAGATTACCGAATTAAAAAATAATGGCAAAATGAGGCAATAAGATAACAGAACCACGAACAGGCATTTGGAAGTCCCATGGGAATTCTTGGCAATTTAAATCGGGTTTCGGGATTAGCATTTAAAATTAATGAATGATCTGCAAAATATTCAATGTATCTACAAATTTACGATGCTAAATTTGTAAAAGTTTTTTGACAATTTTAAGTTTTATACGCTCAGAGCTGACGTTTGTAATATATGTAATATATCAAGAGTTGGATTTATTTTATATTGTTTGTGCATGTATTTAAATATTATTAATAAATAAACTGTTGAAACTGTTATAATAGTTTGAATATTTATATAACATAATTGGGCATACTTTTTAAATATTTTTTGGGTTTATCAAGCAAACTTAATTTAGTATTCACCACTAATCGGAAAGTCTGCTAACTCTATATTATTAGATCTATCCGCTTCCATCAAAATCTTGTTTACAACCTTATTGTATAAAAACTGAAGAAAACGATAACCGCCAATCGATAGAAGAGATTTCTGTCGTACCGGGTCACATATTAATTATATCAAAATTAATAATTATCAAAATTATGCAAAAATTAAGAATTTAATTGTTAGTTAAAATTACTACCTTGGCCTCGTTCTTCTTGTGTATTCATAATAAGCTGCGCCGGTTCTCTCAGCTGTGTCGGTTCTCTCCGACATGACAGCACCGCTAACGCCTCCCTTCCCCGCAGCACACCAAAGACCGTAGAGCGTTAAAATTCACGCAGAGTTTCAGCACGATCTTTTGTATAAAAAATGCAAGATAAACAATGATTATGTAATAAACTTTAAACCTATGAATTATAGGGTAGCCTATAGTCTATATTTCATTATTCTAGCTCCTCTAATAACGGAAATGCTAGCATTGCATAATATAGCTTTTTGTGGGTCAATCACTAATCCAATGATTTTACAAAAATGCACATTGAAAGCTAGCATTCCGCAGGTGATTTTACTATTTAATTCGTTGATATCTATGGATTATTACCGGAGTAATTAATTGCTAAAGTTAAACGAATGAAATTTTCGGGGGAAAAACAGCGCCAATACTTCTTAATTTGGAAAAATCGGGAAAACGCCAACATGTACAGTTTTCTAATTTTTATGAGTAGCATATTAATAATCAAGGACAGCATCAGAATTTTTTTAAATTTGTTCGCCCTTAGGTCTGCGAGAAAATCGACGTCAAAAGAAGGGAGATAATATATGGCCACGATAGTACATAATGACCAGGCGACCTTCAAAATCGACTACTATGCAGTATGGCAGTGAAACAGTCAAACCTGTGGTCCGCATGCGGGAATCAACATCCTACGGTGCGGCCCGCGAGCCCTCCGTAAGGTTGTATTACAATATGGTCAAATTTAAAAAATATTTATTTGCGTGCTGCTACATTACATTGTGGACTTCTATAAATAGAAAGTAAATAATTTAAAATTGGAATTAATAAATATATCGACAAAGTAAATTTTTGCCGTAGCGGAAGCGGGACGGAGCATTCACAATTATGAAACTAACGTTTTTTTTATAAAACACTGTCCATTCGGTCGCGCATTTTTCCGGGTTTATTAGATATAACACTTGTTATGCAAGTGCACGCATGAAGAATATAACACCATTTCAATCCTTTTCTTTATCACGACATTTTTTAGTAATAGCCCAGCAACAACATGAACAGAATTCCCCGAAATTTTGTAGAATCAAAAAAACGAATATTTATTTCATTGTTTTTGTATTTCATGTTCACAACAATGTGTATTTAGAGTTGATTTTCTCCTCAACCATTTAGCCAGTTTTGATGTTTCTTTCACTCACTGATAGCCTAATTCTTCATCAGAAGTACGGATGAAGAGTTTTTATTTCGACTTTCAGTTTTGAGTATATAATAATAATAATAATCCACGCCTTAACATCCCCCAACAGCTTTCGCCACTACGGGGGCATCGGCAGGCCCGAATTATCATTATTATGGCCCGCGTCTGTGGCACGTCTTAAGTTGTTTGGCTTTCAGCATTCGCCGTGGAGTAAAGGAAAACCACAGAAAAACCTTTACTCTGAAAGCAGGGCGTTGGATTCGAACCAACGTCCCCCAGACTGATAGCCAAGCGCGCTACCACTCGACCACAGTCTGGCTGACTGGCTGACTGATACTCTATGTTATTTTTTTGCGTAAAAGTCTTGGTAGATGAGAAAACTCTGGCGTGTATTTTAAAAGGAATAATTGCGTTGTGATTAATAAAATTGGTCGCATCAATTAATTTTTCTTGGCCGACAAACGGCGAACTCTTCGACATCGTCACGCGCATTGAAATACATTGAAAATATATATAAAATACATAATCTTCTACCCGGAACAACTTAGAGAAAAACTGTTAAAAGAAAAGTTATACAGAATATACCTACTTCTCTTCATGCTTTCTCTAAAAATGTTTCTCTCTAAAGTCAATATATTATTCTTCTCCTTATTGCCATGTGTTCACAAAAAGTATGAATATAAAAATAAGAAAATATAGGAAAATTTTTGAGAAAAGGAAAAACATTGAAACAGAAATATAATAACTCTGGGAAACATGGAATTTTGGGAATGACATGTTAATATGCGTTTGAGTGCACAATTCTTTGCAATGAAGACAATTACAACTCAAGCTCCTATCACGTAATCGTAAGGTTCCCAAGTGTTTTTGTACTGTTGACATTTTTGTGTGCGCTCTTTCTGAAGGTAACATACACGTGATTTTGTACTGTTTCCATACTACACGCTCCCTGTATACTATGTTGACTATTTTTAACTTATTTACCGTTTTCGCGACCACAATGCATTACTAATGTCTTAAGATTGGTATTATAATCGGTCATGTATCAAATCTCTGTGTCTGTCCGTGGGACTGTGTACTAATTTCCGGAAAAACGGTTGCACTGGTAGTATATGTGCACAAGATTCAGCGCACTTCGCAGTAACTGTTGTAATTGTAGCGGAAATCCGGCAAGATTTTAAGAATGGACAATGACAAAAAACATTTTAAACAATCAGTTCTTTCTTACGTATATTTCTCTAAAATTAGTTTTGCACAATTAAATATTTACTACTTATTTGTACGTAGGTATTGATATCGAGATTTTTCGTGTAACATATTTCATTCATTGGAAATGAATGTGACAATCCTTACCATACAACACATACAACAAATGCGGGCCCCAGAATAAACTGCTGTTGTTGTCACAGGACCAACAGCAGTTTATTCTGGGCCACTATTTTATTTTCTGGCACCTTTTTGTAGAATGTATGGTCCTGGAGGGTGTGGTGACGGGCAATGGGGCATTATTTCTGACCGGGCCATATGCTGTTCAAATTCTTTCCGACACGCGTCGTTCATGCGCCGTTCAGCTCCGGCGCATTCACCAAAATACCATTGAATGTTTATTTGTTCAGCGTAAGATACCACAGGCCGAAAAGTATTAAAAGCGTTTTCAAACATGTTTGGGCAATATATTTCTGCAAACTAGGGAAAACTCGCACCTGCTCTGCTAAAAATTAATAGTTTTTTCGCAATCGTTTACAATAGTTATTTATGTACAAAGTGCATTAAACGAATGTTTATGCCCCGGGGTGGCTTGGGTCTAACGGCCCTTGAGCTATTTAATTCGCCTGAGGGTATAAATATCAAGTAATGCCCGTGGCACATACAACATTTAATGTTCTACAATGGTTTTGTTCCTCCGTTTGAATAATATTATTGAATAATATAAATCGGAGTTGAATAACAATACAAACAATTCGGAGTTGAGTGACAATAAAGACAATAAATTCTCAAACGGATTAACCAGCGATGAGATATAACAAGATACGACAGTCGACTTTTCCCGCCGTTAGAAATTTGAGGGCGCATGCGCTAACGTTGGCCGTACTTACCTGTTTACCCGTAGCGCGGCGCTAGTTTATTCGGTATTTTACGTTATTTAATTGTCAGTTTGTGAAGTAGTGACGGACCAGTGACGGACAGCGGCTATATGCTATTACACTTTCCTGTCAGAGTGACAGTGGCTTTTACACTTTCCTGTCAATGTGACAGTGGCAGTGTCAGTTTGAAGTCATAATTTTGCCCATTCTGCAGTGGCGCCATCTAGCAGACTCTTTTAAATCACGGCTGTCGCGCCTGCTAGTTTTGTAAAACTTGGAACACCGACATCAAAGGTACCGCCGCGAGTGTCCCATCTTGATATTTCTAATCGCTGGATTAACCTTAGTCCCCCATAATTAAATGATTAAACGAACTTACCTTAGTGAAGTTCTATCATAATTATATGATCTTTCCATCCGGAATATGACAATCTGTAGTCTCTTTATTTCCACAATAAGCCACGTGTCTTTAAAGCCATGGTATCGAAGAAATGTCCAGTATGACAGGTATGGGTAAGCCGGCCTTGGTATATATCAGTATATATCTGACATTCTCTTGAAAGCATAGGGTCTCTAAATTGGTCAGGGTTCGGGAAAGTCTAAACAAAGGAAGGGTGGGTTATGTCATATTCCGGATGGAAAGATCATATAATTATGATAGAACTTCACTAAGGTAAGTTCGTTTAATCATTTAATTATATTTCCTTTCCATCCGTTCATATGACAATCTGTAGATGTTTAAAGCACAGAGCAATTTAGAGCCAAAACAGCATTATCGTCTGTTTATGAATAAGAAACAACAAAATGCACTTGAGAGAACATGTTAACATTTTGTTAACATGTTATTGCAACAATATATCGTTATCATGTTATTCAAAGTTAAAGAGTCAAATGTAAAAACTTTCATCAAACTTCTTTTCATGCATGCAGTTGTAAAATTGAAGAACAATTGCAAAATTGTGGGTATTTAAACCAATTTAGGCAAACTGCCAACACAAGACTAGATGCCAATGCTTGCATGACTTGTGACAGGTGCATGAAATACATATGGAGAAAGGTAATTATCGGGTAATTCCGTCATCGAAGAAAGCAACCATATGCACGTGTTTCGGACTATTAGTCGTCATCAGTACGGAATACATATGAATCAACTTTTAATAATTCCAATGTACTAATTAGTATAAATACTTTAATATACCTGTCTATGTGGCCCTTTTAAGGCTATAAACAATAAGAAGGTATATATCATGATGTAGACCTTTGTAAATAATCGGTAAATGTACTTTGTAAAAAAGATTAATATTATAGATAAACAATCGTACCTACAGCAACAGATAACACACATAGATGTATATAAATAAAGACTGGAATTAATTGCATATGGTTATGAATAAAATTAGACGTTTAATAACCATTGGGAAAATCTTTGAACGCGATGAGCAGCGGACAAAGGCAAAAGTATAATTAATTAGATCTTTTAATTAGGCTTTTCTTTATTTCAATAAGTCTAATGGTGTCCCATATTTGATATGCATATTGTTTCTTACTGTCTCGAAAAGTAATATAATTCAATACAATTGCTGAGTACCAAGTAAAAACTTAAGCTTAGTTGGACGGGACTTGACAACACCGTTTACCGGTAGTTTCAGATAACATGAGCGGTCTAAACTTTATCCACAAATAATAAAGAAAGGGTATCCAATAAATTCCTTAGTGTTTTGATGGCTCAGCATCTAATTTACATATGATTGACTATAAAGACAACTCTAGACTGTTTTGACTGTAGTCATGGTGAACTGTCACTTAAAGAACTAACCCAGCAGCGGCTGCGCGGTTATTATTGTCCAGAAGTAAAAACACAAATTATTGGTAACGGTTCACAGGAACGTATCAACAATGAGCCGACCTCCGTATCCAAATGGTTAATATAAACCAGCGATCGCCAACTTAGGGGTCCGCGTACCCCCAGGACTGGAGCAGACTTATGGGACTGCCCGTGAGCGGGAGAAGGACCGCAGATATAAACGGTCCATTTAGCTGCTCCAAGTTCACGCCCTTGGTCGATCCAACGCAACAAACAAAGTAATTGCCCCGTTATCGTAACTTTTGGGATCCATCTTAGACCCAATTATTAAGTTTGTTATTGTAACAAAACAAGTGTAAAAAAAGATAAATATATCTTTCAAGGCTTATATTAACAGTCAGCTGCCTATACAGGAGTGTCAGGAATCTTTGATTTGCGCACCCAAACCGCTCAAAATATCTGAAAAGTGCAGCAGGCATTTCTTAATGAAAGAGTAAAAACCTATTGGGCAGACTCCAAAAGGTATTAACAGTCATGGTACTAATAGTCATATAATACATATGACACACACGCATGCAACGTTGCGATGCCGTAATGACCGAAGGAAGTAATAACTTCGTTGTGGAGGATACGCAAGTTAATAACGTTGAAAATTTTGGTCAAATAGGCAATTTAAATGAAAATTCCCTTTATCTCAGCCCAAATGTCGCTTTAATTTATGTGAATTTAAAAATTTGCAGCAGAATTATGAGCAACATCTGTTGATTCCATACCTAATCCCTAGCCGGTTTAGAGCTTGGTTGACATCTATCCTGTCAACAGGGAAAGGCTTTGTACAATAGGACAACTGCGGTTGTAACGGCCAAAGCGCACAACTGAAATTTGTTGTAGGATTACTTCTAGGAGAGTATTCTAGAGGTGCAAATATAAGAAAGAATAAAGAATGTTGTTTGCCACAAAAAAAAAATGGGGGACTTCAGCCGCTATGAAATTAGGTTCTTTAACCAGGAACAAACAAGCGTGCCCCGATTAAATACTTTTCGGTACAAATAAAAGTATAGAAGGCGTATCCAAACATTGAGTAATCCTTTTGGCAGCAAAATTAATTAGCTGAATTCAGTTATCAGATATTAGTCTATTTTTAATGATCTTGAAGCAAAATCGGCTCTAACTTATTTTTAGAAAACAAACAAATTTTACGTCCTAAACATCCTTGGGATGGTTTGCTTAATCTGTCAAATGCTCGACAGCAATTTTCTTGATACAAAGCAATGCGATAGGGATATCTAAAAGTTTTCATTTGAAAACATTTCAGTCTTTATACGGAGTGAACCACCTTATATAGAGTCATCTAATGACAGCACTCAAGCCAAGAATATGGTAGCTAAGGAATTTTGCTTAAAAGACAAGACACTTTCTTTAAAATAGTCTTGTATAGACCGAAATATATTTCAAATTATAAGGCAACATTAAAAATTTTGCCAATCTCCATTATTTTGAAATATTCTCTCTGAATATTTAGAGTTTGATTTTAATAATTACTAGAGTAACAGAGTAATAGAGCTATAATTCACGAACAGAATTTTGCAATTTTGGAAAGTGATGACAAATCTCAATCTCCACTAAATTTGATTTACTATTAGAGTCACCCGGTTCTTCTTTCTTAAGAAAATTTGGGGGCAGAAACTGATCAGAAGAATTGGTCCACCTTGATACAACATATCTTAGTCGGCCCTGAATAACGACCAAATATGGTCACCCAGATTCTTTGCCCAATGTACGCATTTCAATATGGTCTAAATACTGGCTTCCGATAGGAAACGTTCTTGGTTCTGACGGTTGGGATATTGTATACTGGTACCAAATATAAGGATGTCTGCCTTGAAAGGGTACTTTAGACCAGTCATCAGCGTCCCAGGATATTGCGCCAGAATTCGCAAGATACAAAAAAAGTTGACCTTTGGTCTCTGCATATTGTTGAATAGTTCGATATTCACAATTACAAAACTTCAACAATCAATAACTAATCGATTGGGGAGTTGTTGATGACCTCATTGTGAGGTTTGTCTAACTTAACGGTAAGTCGCCATAATTATTGAACACAAAGTAATAAACTGAGGAACCTCAGTTTGATCCACTAACTTTGCAAAATAGACCATAATATTTTGATGCACATACTCCTCCCCCAAAACTGAGGACTATTATTCTTTTAGTATTCAAATGCGTTGAATCTCAAAAATATCATTGAATTGTGTAATACATTACTGAAATTACAGCTTGGCCAATGTCGGGAGGAGGCGCCGACAGCTGGGTGTCAGCAAAAGGTACACTGGCTGGGACCACTGCCAGATAGATATATCTGGCGGCACTCTAGAAGTTTACTGGGTGCTCTCGGTGTACACCAAGAGTAGCTTTCTGTCACTTGTGGTCTTCTTGAAGTGGTGAATGATAGAATAACGCACCTCTGGTGTCCGTCGTCTTGCCCAACATGGATCAGATGTCAGAATGCAGCTTATCACGCACAACAACACGGCCCTCTTCTACATGCGTGTAACTGAAGCCTAGGCATGCCCGGAGGTGGCACTGACGTCTGTGTGTCAGCAAAAGGGCACTGGTTGTGGTTGTGACCACTGCCTGCCAGATGCATCTGTCGGTACTCTAGAAGAGTACGGGGCGCTCTCGGTGTTCATCAAGAGCAACTTCCTGCCACTTCCATAAGAACACGACCTTCCTCTACATGGGCTAAAGGAAATGTAGGTAAAGGTAAACATTAAAAATCTGATGTGGCCAGGCACATGACTTTATCATACAATATATAAAATTAATAGTTTAGCTGCATGAGAATCTATTCTATTGAGATAAATCGTAGGTATTGCCAAAGCATCAGCATTTGACACTACCTACACTACGTCATTAGAATAGTAGTTATTTATGTCACAAATGCCGAAAGTATGGAATAGCGCGACAAGCGGTGATGCGGCGCGTCACCGAAGGCGGAGTGTCGCCATCGCATGTGAGCGAGTCGCGCTATATAGCTTTTGTCAGGAGCGACATCAACGTTTATTGTGTTGCTTTTTAAGAAATACGTATTTAAAAAAATAAATAAATGATTTCTGTATAGTAAATGCTAGGTTGGTACCACTTTGACGAAACGCCAAGTTTAAAGGTGCGTTCCGATTGGTAGGTAATGGTAGCTAATGGCGGTGGTAGAATACGAAATTATAGTATTTCTTACATATCGTGATAATGACACATATTAGTTTGCATGTACATAAACATGAGTCACTAGCAATTTTCTATTAGAAATACTATAACGGCGTCTGCTACCACTGTCATTATCACTAATGAAAACGCACCTTAAAAAGGTAATTCAAATTCTGACAGATTTATATTTGTTCATGACACATACCTACCAACATACTAAAATAAAACTACACTCATCGCTATACTTTATTTATAATTTTCTCAATGTATCATTTTTAGAATTAGATATAAAGACGGGTTGATATTTCTTATCAACAAACAATCAAATTGGTGATCTTATTTTATTTGAAATTTGTATTTTATAATTTTGCGCACTACAGCGGCACGTTCCATAGTGGTTCTCCAACCTCTGATGAGCTCAGCTGTTTTCGATTGTGACAACACAAAAAAATATTTGTCAAAATCCTGGCTACTATGTAATTTCATATCAATGCAGATGCGACCGATCTCGATCAAATAGAAGTTGCTCTTGAAGGTAAACTATTAATTTTACCAAAAAATGTTATAGGCATAAATTATTCAAATATTCCTCTACTTTAATTTATTAATTAACTATTTTGTAGAAATTACAGAAATGGCGGCTCATTTCCAAAATTCTTGAAAAATGCTTAGAATAAACTAAAAAGCTAAACTATTAATTTTACCAAAAAATGTCATAGGCATAAATTATTCAAAATTTCCTCTAGTTTAATTTATTATTTAACTATTTTGACTAAATTACAGAAATGGCGGCTCATTTGCAAAATCCTTGAAAAAGGCTTAGAATAAACTACCAGTTCCTTTGGACCCTTGTGAACCAAAAGCTTTTCAGCTCTAAGTTAGGTCATGAAACTTCTAAATATGAACTTTCGTTACGATACCTTCAGTAGTTTCTCCGGAATCGTCTCCACAAAAATCGTTTACACACACACACACACACACACACACGCACACACACACAGACATTTTTTTGGACCTTGGTCAAAAATGTTCAGGGGACCCAAAAAGACCTATTTCCGCTAAAATCTCAATTTTTTTTTTCGGCACGATTACAATACTTTACATACTGCGTATGATAAAGTAAAAAAGTGCAGACCTGACAGCTTGTCAATTTTGACAAAAAATCACTGTTAGTGACAGTGACAGTGAGTGCCGGGGCCACGCCATTCTCCTTGGTATCGTTGAGATCTTCAACAATAAGCTAACTGGTTAGGTTAAGATTTTGAAGAAGCCGGACGGTAAGCGATGTTAGGCGAGCCAAAAATGTCACCATCTGGTAACATTAGGGCAACCTCCTCTGCATCGTTGAGATCTTCATCGATGATCAATATTCCGGCAACAGATCCGGGAATAAATCAATCATGAACGCTAAGCCAGCTGGTTAGGTTATGATTTAGAAGAAGATCTCGCTGTTAGATATGCTCCAGATGATGTGGGTCCAGTCCAGACTTGATTACTTCCATCTTCCGTTGGTCCCAGGATGCTCCCATGGCTAAAATTTTAAGCTCTGGTAGAGAGCTGAAAAAAAAAATGTGACGTGACATATCACGTGAAAAAAAAGAATGTCAGATATATACTGATATATACCAAGGCCGGCTTACCCATACCTGTCATACTGGACATTTCTTCGATACCATGGCTTTAAAGACACGTGGCTTATTGTGGAAATAAAGAGACTACAGATTGTCATATGAACGGATGGAAAGGAAATATAATTGACATTGGCGATTTAAAATTTACACTTTGAATGACAAATATTTGATATATTTGACATATAAACCATGGCAACGCACAATGCCCGCGCGTGCAATATGAATCTATATTGCCCTCGCGGGCAATAAGAAGCTATTTTCGCCCCGGTTTCTAAGATGTAAAATGTCACTTTATGATCATGTAGGACATAAATAAACTATTTTTCAAATGACTCGATAACAAAAATAAAAGAAAAGTAGCTACATTTAGGGCTGACCAAAATGTATGCTTTCCTTTTGGGGCCAAGATTGTCTCCACACGAGCGGAGCGAGTGTCCCAACAGGACGAGAGAGGCACTCACAATAGTTTCCAATCTTGCAGTATTTCAAGTAGTTTCTTTACTAGTGAGACTAATTAATTTTGATTTTTAAACAATTGTGGCAATACCATGGCAATACACAATGTTTCTTTAATCGAAATGTGAGTCAGTTTATGGGAAGTGTCAAATTACAATCACTGATGTAAAGTTGAATCATTCGGTAGTCTGATCATCTCAAGACGGTTTTTACTTTATCATACGCAGTATGATGAAGTATTGTAATCGTGCCGAAAAAAGAAATTGAGATTTTAGCGGAAATAGGTCTTTATGGGTCCCCTGAACATTTTTGACCAAGATACAAGAAAATGTCTGTGTGTGTGTATGTGTGTATGTCTGTATGTGTGTGTGTAAACGATTTTGTGGCTACGATTCCGGAGAAACTACTAAAGGTATCGGGACGAAAGTTCATATTTAGAAGTTTCATGACCTAACTTAGAGCTGAAAAGCTTTTGATTCAAAAGGGTCCAAAGGAACTGGTAGTTTATTCTAAGCCTTTTTCAAGGATTTTGCGAATGAGCCGCCATTTCTGTAATTTCGTCAAAATACTTAAATAATAAATTAAAGTAGAGGAAATTTTGAATAATTTATGTCTATGACATTTTTTGGTAAAATTAATAGTTTAGCTGCTAGAGCAAATTCTATTTGATCGAAATCGGTCGCATCTGCATTGATATGAAACTACATAGTAAAAGAAAATTGTAAATAAAGTATACCGATGAGTGTAGTTTTATTTTAGCATGTTGGTACAGATGTGATATCTACAGTGTCATGAACAAATATAAATATATCAGAATTTGAATTAGCTTTTTAACCTTGACGTTTCGTCAAAGTGGTACCTACCTAACATTTCCTATACAGAAATATATCCATTTTTTAATTACTTTTTTTTAATAAATATTTCTTAAAAAGCAACACAAAAAACTTTAATGTCACTACTGCTGAAAACTAGATAGAGCGACTCGCTCACATGCGAAGGTGACGCGCCCCATCACCGCTCGTCGCGCTATTCTATACTTTCGGCTAATAACTATTATTCTAGTGACGTAGTGTAAGTAGTGTCATATGCTGATGCTTTGACAATACCTACGATTTATCTCAATAAAATAGATTCTCATGCAGCTAAAGTATTAATTTTATATATTGTATGATAAAGTCATGTGGCTGGCCACATCAGATCTTTTTTTATTCTCATCATTTTCTCAATTGCCTAAGGATATACAACAAGAACGGTTATAACAAGACGCACACGATTTATTGTTATTCTTGTTGGTTTTCTCTCAAACCGCTTAAACGATTTCGATGATTTCTATTGTGTATATATTTTGCGGAATCTGAAAATACAGCCGTCATTAAGCGGTAGGAAATAAAACCCCGTGGCGAATAAAAATGCAGAGACGACTGGTTTGGAAGTTCACCAATACAATGTTATTCATATTTTCGGGAAATGGTTAGTGTTATACTTATCATAAATTGTAATATTATCCAAAGCATTAATCATTAGAGGTAGAAAAACTATTCATATTTAAGGGAATCTAGTGCGAATTCATCATATAGTGCAGATATGTTTTGTATAAACATCCTAGAAACCTTTTTTCCATTTGCTCACGTCTGTGTTTACGATGCTTCTTTGGGCAAAGAACAATTTCCAACATACTAAACGCCGTTGTTTAGTGCAATACAGGTATTTAGTTTGCTCACTAGTAAGGAAAATTACAGTTTATTCACTTGGGTGAGTTAAAAATACTGATATTTCTAAACGATTGTGGAAAATAGTTATTCAACCTCGATGCTATTTCGTTCTTTTATTGACGATACATTTAACTATGGGAACCAATGCATTATAAGTATCGACCAATCACTGAGCAATGCTTGATTCCAGATGATGAATGCTGAAGTTAATATATTATAAAGATCAATAAAGTCTTCGCTAGTAAAACTAAACAGACAGAAGTAGCGAAAGAAATTGCGAGCGGATGATCTGAATTTACGACCGTATTTCGTGTTTAATGACTGCACCCAGGCCGCTCTAGTGAATCCGGTCATAATGAGCACGATCTCCGCCTTTTTTATGGTCATTGGGAAAACTCGAATGAAGGTACGTTAAATAGGGAAAAGGGAATTCGTCACGATCGACTGAATCGAACTGGGATTGCCTTCGACAAACTACGCGTAACCTCTGCACCACTTTTTCAGTCTGCTCTATGTCCCTTGAAATTGGAAACCATCTGCCAACTATCCTCAATAATTGATATATGAGGGAAAAGGGAATCATTGTACAGGGTGTCCTACGCTAGATGCAAAGTATATTCGGAAATAGAAAAAGTCGAAATACACGATTTTTCTTTATATAAAAGTTGTTGATAATCATTCGCTGTAGAGATGGAATATTTTCACGCATACAGGGTGTTACCCAACGATGTACCAACATAAAATTTATGATTTTTTTTATTGTATAGGTAATAACACTAGGTATATTATTGCAGTTTTGGTATCCTAATCGTTTTGGCAACAGCTTTCCGAAATATTGTCAAATTAATGTCAAAACCGTATAACTGGGGGTTTGTTAAATGTCAAATAAGTTAAGAATTTTAAATTTAAAGTGTTTAAACACCCTGTATATGTTGGCATACTTCAAAAGATCGACAAAAGAGCTTTCCTAAAATGCTTAACTCTATAGGCCTATAGTCAACAGCTAAAACATTATTAAGGATCCAAGTTGTTGTCAAAACTATTAGGAGATGAATTTTAATCAGAAACTGCGAAAATTTTTCTTGTGTGCCACGTAAAACAAACATAAGTTTATGTTGGTTGGTACGTCGTTGTGGAATGCCCCGTATGCTTGAATATATATTGTCTCTATTCATAGAGCGAATGATTATATCTACAACTTTTCTATATTAAAGAATTGCGACCAACAATGCGATCTCGGAAGATTGTACCTCTGTTAATGAACATATTTTGAAAGTCATTTGACTCATATATACAGAATTCCAAGGCGCACATTTTAAAATTATTAGCGTGTATCCAGGATGTTCCATAAGGTAGTACCAACCCAAGCATATGTTTTTTGAAATGGAACAACCTATATTTTGGCACAATTTTGAATTCCTCGCAAAATTTTACGACAACGAAAAATAACTTTACCTACCCTAAACTTTATACTTTTTGATTTATGGCATTTTATGGAAACACGGCAGTCTAAGAAAAGCAGTATATCTCAATACCTGTCTTTAATTTTCTTACGCACGCTTTGATTATGATTAAGTAAGAAACGTTCTATTAGCGCCATTACCTACCATATCCGTACTATGTACAGGTGGTCACAATCTGCAACAAAATATAGCATACAGTGTTTCCTAAGAAAGTTGTTTTTTTAATGGAACACCCTATATCAAATTATTTAGTAATTATTAGTAATGAACACATATAAATCTGTCAGAATTTGATTCGTTTTTAAACTTGACGTTTCGTCGAAGTTGTACCAACCTATCATTTCCTATAAAGAAACAAAACCATTTTCTATTTATTTTGTAAATTACATATTTACTCAAAAATCAGCATAAAAAATGTTGTAGCACGACTCGCTCACATGCTACACATGCCTTCGGCGTCGCGCTGCTTTACCGCTCGTCGCGCTATTGTGTACTTTCGGCACTTGTAACATAAATAAGTATTATGTCCTACATGAACATAAAGTGACATTTTACATCTTAGATACTGGGGAAAAACTGCTTCTTAACGCCCGCGAGGGCGTTAAGGATTCTTACCGCCCGCGCGGGGATTTTGACGGGAAGTTTGACAATTAATTGTCTCTATTGCCACTCAACTCCGAATTGTTTGTATTATAATTTAAATCCGTAGATACGCATGTCACTTGGTAACGTCAAAATATTTATTAATATAATTCAAACGGAGGAACAAAACCATTGTGGGACATAAAATTTTGTATGCACCTCGAGCATTACTTGATGTTTATACCCTCGAGCGACTCGGGGCATAAACATCCGTGTAATGCCCTTGGTACATAAATAACTATTATGTCCTACATGATTATAAAGTGACATTTTACATCTTAGATACCGGGAAAAAAACTGCTGCCATGCTTATATGTCAAATATATCAAATATTTGTCATTCAAATTGTAAATTTTAAATCGTCAATGTCGATTATTGGCGGTTATTTTGTTTGACAATTAATTGTCTGTATTGTCACTGAGCACCGGATTGTATGTCAATTATTGGCGATTAAGGTTATTCTATTTGACAATTAATTGTCTGTATTGTCCGTCAACTCCGAATTGTTTGTATTGGTATTCAACTCCGTAGATACGCATGTCACTTGATTACGTCAAAATATTTATTAATATTCAAATTGGAGGAACAAAACCATGTGGACATACAATTTTGTATGTGCCACGGGAATTGCTTGGTGTTTATACCCTTGGGCGACTTAAAAAGCTCGAGGGCCGATAGGCCGACAGGCGGTCTCCCTCGGGGCATAAACATCCTTTTAATGCCCTTGGTACATAAATAACTATTATGCCTTTATTCTTTATACCAAACTATGTTTCCCAGAATCAGCGTTCTCATCAATGTTACCCTAACCGAAGACATCCGTTACAAGGAATACTTAAGTTAGTGAGTGTAGAAAGTTATTTTGTTGTACTTAGCTTCTAATTCCTCTCGTCGTAATCATAGCTCAAATGATTGTCCGTACATATGTAATTAAAATTTTTTTTTTGTGACGCCTGCCGTTTTTCTGATATACCGTAAATATTATAGCTGTGGTACGCTATCGCCAGTTTTCCCTACTACACTGCTTAAAAGTTGTGTTTTGGTAGAGCACTTTCCACATAGTCACGTCATGTGAGTTCATGTTTTAACCTCCCTCACGATGATCTCGCGTCGTGTCTACTTTCTAACGTAAGTGAGGTTAGAAGCGACGTGAGATGACGTGAACTCACATAAGATGACCAGAGTACGTTTATAACTTTACTATTATTATTGGAGTTCTTACTGGGGAGCCAACAAGCTACCAATGTTCACTTCAGGTACATGATGTACCTGAAGAGCTTTTGGTAGCACCGTGAAGAACCTTTGATTAGAAAACACAGAACTGTGTTAACGAATTTGTATCGCCATCTTGGCGTATCTGTTTTCATATGTTAATGTTAAGCTACTGTGCTACATATACACTTATCAGTTATTTATTAAGCGGCCATGGTATTGTAATTGATGTTTATATTACTTTAAATTGCATCGAATAAACAAAATATCTATCTATCCACTTCCATCTGACAATTTTAGAGATAAACGTGTCCCCTTACAACATCCCAATTTATTTGTGGTGTTTTTAAAATTTTTCAACTCCCAAGGGTCTTTTTAATATAAAGGTGTAACCCCGTCTTTTAAGAATCACAACCGCCAAGTGTCATTAAATTTGAACTGCACGAGACAGCTGGTGTAAATCACTCCATTGTCGGTTATCCCTTCAATACGTCTTGTATATCCAACCAGAGTGGTCCCTCCTTACTTTGCCTAATTACCCCTCCCCCTTTTGGAAGCCTAACCCTTGCCCCAGCTTGGCGGTTACTAATGACCTAACATCTTTTGTCTAACGCTGTATTTGTCTCAAGAGGCGCGATTTGGGGGCTTCGAGTTTACTTTGCAGTCATCCAGGATTTATCCCTTTTAATTTTTACGCGCCCTTTAAGGCCCCAAGGGGTTTCTGGCAAACAATTTCAGCTCACTTCGCTGAATTTGCACGTTTCGTAAACGAAGTAAGAAGCCTGTTTCCAGTAGTTTCTATACAAATAAAGAACTGATATGATGGTGTGATGATTGATATTATTACTTTATCATACGCAGTATTATGAAGTATTGTAATCGTGCAGAAAAAAAATTTGCGGAAATAGGACTTTTTGGGTACCCTGATCATTTTTGACCAAGGTACAAAAAAAATTCTGTGTGTGTATGTGTGTGTGTGTGTATGTGTGTATGTGTGTATGTGTGTACCCGATTTTTGTGACGACGATTCCGGAGAAACTACTAAATGCATACATTTTCAAACCGACTTTAGCAGAAGTATGTTCAAAAGAATACAAGACACTCCAAATGTTTACTTTTAGTAGTAAGGGTGCACAACGAAATTATGTTGATTCTATTAGCCCCTGCTGCGCTTAACAAAACCTAACATAATTCTTAACAAAACGAAACATTCATGATCGAGAGGAGGAGCAATACGAACGGAAACATTCTAATAATTTTGTTTACCAGCATTCTTAACAGTATATATGTGTTCTCGTGCAGTGTAGGTACGTCCTGAGTAATGAATTTCAATACAAACATTCCAGGAAGAGTTGTCTTTTAGCACTAACAGTTAACCTAATGTTTTGCAAAATGCCAGAGGAAAATAATAATGCGTAATCAAATGTTTATGTAGTGTAAAGTACCCACCATGTTGTATTGTTTAACTTGTTTTGTAATCAATAAACTCATGGACAAGAAAATCCGAACATGTACGTATTTTTGTGATCAATAACCTGATCATTTGACGGGTGTTCTTTAATGTTTTTTTTTTTTTCGGAACGAACGAATTGTTACTTGTTATTATAATTTGGAACAAACAATTACCCCTTATTATACAGGGAGAACCAGGTTCACTTTACACCATTCACAAATGAATATACATTTATTAAATTTATTTATAATAATTCTTTGTTTACCAGGACCAATTCTTTATGATACAGGACTACTGGTAATTTGACGTATTTGTTTCAACACGTGATAAGAAAGGTAATTTGTAAGCATTTTAACCGAAATGCATTTTATTGTAACTCATAGTGTTTGTGGCGCTTTAACTTTTAGTATTATTACACAAAAATACCTACCAACAGATCTTTTAACCAACTAAAGAAGCGAATGATTATTAACCCAGGTGAGGATAATTTTTGGACAAAACACCTTCGCCTGGATTTGAACCAGGAACTGGGAGAGCTGTCAACCGGAAATTGGAGGGTCCTTGGTTCAAATCCAGGCGGAGGTGCTTTTTCCAAAAATTATCCTCACCTGGGATAATTATCATTCGCTTCTTTACTTGATTCTACATTGATGACGAGTTTACGTAATAACCATTTTCCCTTGAACATTTCAACATTTCTTATGCTTTTATTACCTAATTAATACTTAGTTAATTCATGCAGAGTACAACATAGCCATAACTAGGAAAAATAATGTTTGCATTGTTTCAAAGCCATATCTTGGCAAACCGGCTACGATACAGTAACCGGCACCGCCCTGCTGTTCACTAGTGGCGCCGGCCGCTAGCCGCTTGCCGCTTGCCGCTCGCCGCTCGTATCCTAGCCGAGGCCTTAGGCACAACTAGTTTATCCTAGTCAATATATGTGTTTCGTTTTGAAAATATCATGCCGAATGAAAATATCGCAAGAAAAGTAGGTCAAGCAGGCAGTTTACAATTTAAAATATCATTCCGGAAAAACCGGAAACCGTAGTAATAGAAAATCGACATTTCGTATGTTAAGAATATCATCCCTATTGAACGTATCGCAAGCAAAGAAAGCGTGCAGTTTGAAATTTCAAGGACGTAATTTCCGGAAAACGGATGCAGTAAATATTGTTAATTTATGTGTGTTTTAAGTGTAGCAAGCATAAAACATCAAGTAAACAAAAAAAATCTGATGTGGCCAGGCACATGACTTTATGATACAAAATATAAAAGTAATGGTTTAGCTGGATGAGAATATATTTGATTGAGATAAATCGTGTCTGCATTAAAATTAAACTAGTTAGCCAGGATTTGACAGATATTTTGATAGTCAATAGTATCAATAGTAGGTATTGTCAAAGTATCAGCATTTGACACTACGTACTGTCATCACAATAATAGTTTTTTATCTCACAAGTGCCGAAAGTACGGAATAGCGCGACGAGCGGTGATGCGGCGCGTCACCGATGGCGCAGCGTCGCCGTCGCATGTGAGCGAGTCGTGCTATGTAGTTTTCGGCAGGAGTGACATCAACGTTTATTGTGCTGCTTTTTGAGAAATGAGTATTAAAAAAATAAATAAAAAAGGTAGGTAATATTTCTGTATAGGAAATGTTAGGTTGGTACCACTTTGACGAAACGTCAAGTTTAAAAAGCTAAGTCAAATTCTGGCAGATTTATATTTGTTCATGACACTGTAGATGTCACATCCGTACTAATATACCAATATACTACAATAAAACTACAGTCATCGCTATACTTTATTTATAATTTTCTCAATTTTTCGTTTTTAGAATTAGATATAAAGACGAATTGTTATATTTCTGTATAGGAAATATTAGGTTACTGTGATTAGGTTGATACCACTTCTACGAAACGTCAAGTTTAAAAAGCTAATTCAAATTCTGACAGATTTATATTCGTTCATGACACTGTAGATGTTACATCCGTACCAATATGCTATACTTTATTAACAATTTTCTCAATTTATCGTTTTTACAATTATATACAACAACGGGCTGATATTTCTTATCAACCAACAATCAAATTGGTGATCTTATTTTATTTGAATTTTGTACTTTGCCGCACTAGAGCGGTTCTCCAATATCTGATGAAATCAGCTGCGATCAGCTGTTTTCGAGTGTGACAGCCATAGACATTTCTGTGGTGACAGCACAAAAACATATTTGACAAATCCAGGCTACTATGTAGGTTCATATCAATGCAGATGCGACCGATCTCAATATAATAAAATTTGCTCTTGCAGCTAAACTATTAATTTTACCAAAAAATGTCATAGGCATAAATTATTCAAAATTTCCTCTGCTTTAATTTATTATTTAACTATTTTGACGAAATTACAGAAATGGTGGCTCATTTCTAAAATACTTGAAAAAGGCTTAGAGTAACCACCCAATTCCTTTGGACCCTTTTGAACCAAAAGCTTTTCAACTCTAAGTTTGGTCATGAAACTTCTAAATATGAAGTTCCGTGCCGATACCTTTACTAGTTTCTCCGGAATCGGATTCACAAAAATTGAGTACACACACACACACACACACACACACATACACACACACACACAGACATTTTTTTGTACCTTGGTCAAATATGTTCAGGGGACCCAAAAGGACATATTTCCGCTAAAATATCAAAATTTTTTTTCGGCGTGATTACAATACTTTACATACTGCGTATGATAAAGTAAAAATGCATTTTTACTCTGTTATAACTAATCAAAATTGTATTCGTCTGGTTCCATAAATGACACCGTGGATCATCCGTGATTATAGTACATTTCAAAACCATTAATGGAAATCAGTTTGGCCTAGGTCATACCTGTTTGACCTGAAGTATGCGTTTATATACCAGGTCAAACTAGTTTGGCCTAGGATAAATTAGTTGTGCCTAACGAGCTTCGGTCAAATTAGTTTGGCCTAGGCTAAACCGGTTCTGCCTGAAATCGGTTTTTGCCGGTAACTTATACATCTACTAGCAATAGTATATATTTTTAGAGTTGATAATTTTACTAAAATGGGCTGTATATACTACTGTAAATTGTGTATGCACTTACTAGTAAGTGCACATACAATTTACGCTTTTACTGTAACATATATAACTATCAAACTGGTTGGACCAACGTGCTTCGGATGAGCCAATTTGGTTTATGATAAAGACGCCGTCATTGGTCGCCGTTTTATTTATTAACACCTAATCTGAACAGTGTTGAAACGCCATCATTAGCTAACACTAATATTTAGAAACCATCGTAAACTTAAACACATAATTACAATACATCTGCATAATAACAATGTAAACTTTTGCATGATTACAATAAAACGATAAACATCAATTAATCATCATCCACTAAAACCATCTGCACTATCCGAAGAAACAGTTCGAATAAATTTTGCCCTTCCAGATATAGTCAGCAGAAAGCAAATATTAAGCACGAGCCATTAAGCGATTAAAAGTTATTTGATCAGAGAAGGTGCGAAAGACACGTCCAATTAATGGTATATAGCCACCTCCCCTATATATTCGTCTGTCTCCCTAAAATTCCCCTATATGGTACGGGTGATAGTGGCAGGTTTTCTGTTTTTTGTTAGGGCAGTATGCACGACATGACCTGTTGGATATCGGAGCACGTACAACTGGGCATTCCTGTCGCAAATTGAGTTAGCTCCACCACAGTTGACCACCACTTCGAGCTGTCCATGCACCCTTGTGCCTATATTAAAAATAGGGTCCTATCAGCAGCAGGAAATAAATGGATTCAACCGGAAATGGACGTGAGTATGCAAGTTTGTTGTAATGCAGTCAATTTTCAAATGAACACGCACTTTTTTCTTGAGGTTCGAGCAGGCTTGTGCCCTGTAATTTACACAATATTGAGGGTACGTCCTAGCGCAATGGTAAATTCGATGACATAGCGAACATTACAACGGGCATTGAATACAGTTAACAATTTTTTAGGTTTACGCGATCGTCATTGCAGACTAACTTTTGATAGGAAACTCATATCCGAAAGCGCACACTTCAAACTTTTTTCTACTTTATCATACGTAGTATGTGACCAAGGTACAAAAAATATACTCTGTGTGTGTGTGTGTATGTGTATGTGTGTCTGTATGTGTCTACAAGTTTTTTGTGGCACCATTTTATAACCAAACTTAGAGCTGAAAGAATTTTTGTTCAAAAGGGTCCAAGAAACTGTATGTTTACTCTTAAGCATTTTCAAAGATTCTGAAAATAAGCCGCAATTTCTGTAATGTCGTCAAAATAGTTATTTCCATTTTTAGCCCGACAAATTAGGGGTTCGCACGACAAATTTCGGTACCTTAACAACAAAATATGCATTTGAACGACAAAATATGAGTTTTAACGACAGAAAATGTAAGCAAACGACATAAAATATGTTTTAACGACAAAAAATTTAAATTAACGACAATATTACCGTTAAAAGTGTGATTATGTGTAATTTGTTTCTAAGTTCGCAGAAGGACATTGAGAATAATTGAAAATTATTCTGTGTTATAACTGTTGTTCAGTCAGTCTGCAGGTAAGTTATAATTATAAATTATATATGATTTGAGTTAAAGATAATATGGACAATGAAATTCAACTAGATATCGAACAGTGGTAGGCAATTGTTTGTTTGATTAATATGACCTTTTTAACTAAAATATTTGTCAGTTGCAAAAGTTCAACTAGTACTTTTTAGAGTTAAAGTTTGGCTGCATAATAATAACAGGGTCTTTACCCTGTAATATTTCTTATTATGCCAATTAGGGTGGTGCTTACTTTTTGTACTGTTATTTGTTTTAGGCAGGACTCTCTCCATTTGTTCATGTAGGTATATCAATACTTAATTGCTGTGTAATTTGAGATCGATTGATACAGTACATTAACCCATACCCCAAGGCGCACAAAATCGAGTATACATTTAAATCAAATGAAAACGGAAATATTTTTGGTTCACTTACTACAATAAATTTACATACTACATTAATTTGTTAAAAATACAATGATCTCAGCACAACAATCTCAGTGCCATCAATAAATACAATCGAACAGTCTAAGCAGAATACGCTACAAAAAATAGTTTTCACTTGCTCGATTTTGTTTATTGTTGGCCAGGATAGTCACTTAGGTTCGACCATTGTATTTTCACAAATTAAATACTTGCAAATATGTGAAATGCTTTGATATCGAGATGCATTGTCACCTAACTGTGAACAATTTTACTCACAACAAGTAACTTCATTAAAGGACTGGACCGAAGCATATCAATAGCTACAATAAAACAAAAAAGTTCTTGGAGTGGGTTATCTACTAAATCAAAGTATAAAAACATTCAAATACACAATAATTCAAGACAATAATTCAATGTTTTATAGAATGTTTTATAGAATGTGTTATTTAAATACAGTGATACTTATAATAATAAGTATCGTTTGTTTTTATAACATTTTTGCATACCCCACACTAAAGGTGTTAATTAAATTTTATAAAAACAAAATTAAATCATTATAAATCAAAAACCAAATCAATTTAACCAATACTTGTCGCAAACAGGCTAAAAAAATAAATTACATGCTCTGTAGTGATAGTCAATTAAACTGTCGTTAAGAATGCCTAATTTGTCGTGCTGAATACATATTCTATCGTGTTAGCAATTGTAGTGGGGAATACCAAATTTGTCGTGCTGAGTACATATTTTGTCGTGCACAATTTGTCGTTGAGAATACCTAATTTGTCGGGCCGGTATATATTCGCTTAAATTTAAGACGAGGAAATTTTGTATAATACTAAATGGTTCTGACATTTTTTGGTACAATTATTACTTCAACTGCATGAGCAGATTCAAATTGAGATCGGTCGTTCTGTATTAAAACTATTTAGCCAGGATTTGACAGATATTCTGATTCTATTGACAGTATTGTCAATACATCAGTGTTTGACACAGTTTGACACTGCTGTATAGTATGATAAAGTCATGTATGTGCCTGGCTACATCAGATTTGTTTTTCAAAGGAGATATACATTTTTTTAAATATATCAAATGGCTAGATTGTAAAATTTAAAATTAAATTATAGCAGCATTGCATGTAACATAATGGCTATTTATTTGCCGACATCAAAAAGTAGTAACACGTATTAATACCATACTATTACATCAAACTATAATATTAACAAAATGATAGAGTAGTCAAATTAGGTTTCTCTTTGGAAACTGTTGGAACTACTCGGATTTTAATGATTCCTTTTAAATGTTGCAATTGTAAAATACTACAACCTTTATGGCCTAAAAATTGACGCTTATTCTTCATATAATAAATCTTTGCATTTGTTTACATTTTTAACGGATGAACATTTCTCGTGCAATTCATTAGTAAATCAGATATCAAGGAGTATCATAATTGTTGCAATTGTCGAATAACACTATTTTAGTTATAAAATTGAAGGCAGCTGATCAGTGGTTTAGCAATGCGATACGTTCGTTTGCATTACTGTAACTTTCTATGTTTTTCTTCCACGTACTTTTTTTATACAGAATTCGGTATCATATTGCTCATTTTTTGCTCTGAAATTCTATTATATCCCACTTAATCTCGCTCAGAGAATGTTCAAGTTCAACAATTCTGTGTTCTTCTCTTAGAGTTCTAGTGTTAAGTGTTCCGATGTATGATTCCTTTGCCTCTTCTTCTGATGTTTTGTTTGATGGTTTTGGTGAAGAATTTGGGGGGGGGGGGGAGTTGGTCTTTCGATCCCACAGTGACCGGCCGGGTTGGGACGATTGTTTTGTCTGTATGATGTCCCTTTCGAGTTTGTCCATTAATTTCATTTGCCGTTGCCGTCTTTTTTGTTGTGTGTACTTTTTGTGTGCGCAGTGATTGCTATTTGCTTCCTCTACGTGTTCCTCCTTCAGCCGTTTGATTAGGCATTGTTAAAGCACGGGATAGACAAATAGTAAATATTATAAACGTATACCTACAAGTTAGTCAGCAGAACATGAAATTGAGTAATTCTACGGAAATCCAAAAATAGGGCAGAATGGAAGGAATTGAGACCTTTGTCCGAAAGGATGTTTAACCAAAGAAGCCAATTTTTACTTTATCATACGCAGTATGTAAAGTATTGTAATCGTGCCGAAAAAAAATTTTGAGATTTTAGCGGAAATAGGTCTTTATGGGTCCCCTGAACATTTTTGACCAAGGTACAAAAAAATGTCTGTGTGTGTGTGTATATGTGTGTGTGTGTGTGTGTGTGTGTGTGTGTGTGTACCCAATTTTTGTTAATTCATTTCCGGAGAAACTACTAAAGGTATCGGCACGGAACTTCATATTTAGAAGTTTCATGACCAAACTTAGAGTTGAAAAGCTTTTGGTTCAAAAAGGTCCAAAGGAACTGGGTGTTTACTCCAAGCCTTTTTCAAGGATTTTAGAAATCAGCCGCCATTTCTGTAATTTCGTCAAAATAGTTAAATAATAAATTAAAGCAGAGGAAATTTTGAATAATTTATGCCTATGATATTTTTTGGTAAAATTAATAGTTTAGCTTTTTAGTTTATTCTAAGCCTTTTTCAAGGATTTTGGAAATGAGCCGCCATTTCTGTAATTTCGACAAAATAGTTAATTAATAAATTAACCACTACGTTACCCCCACTCCAAACACCATCTGGTCACACCAGTCCCCTCATATATAAAGACCCGCCCCAACAGACGACAGTATCTTCTTAGCGCTTGGTTTGATAACTTAGTCCTGAAGATGCCTCTTGCAACAGAGCGCGAAACGTCGACTACTCCAAAGTCCTCAACGCGGTTTCCACCCGGAAATCAATATATCAAATTAAAGTAGAGGAAATTTTAAATAATTTATGCCTATAACATTTTTTTGTAAAATTAATAGTTTACCTTCAAGAGCAGATTCTATTTGATCGAGATCGGTCGCATCTGCATTGATATA
This sequence comes from Melinopterus prodromus, assembly GCA_964023965.1. Lineage (NCBI taxonomy): Eukaryota > Metazoa > Arthropoda > Insecta > Coleoptera > Scarabaeidae > Melinopterus > Melinopterus prodromus. The sequence continues at coordinate 21,956,601 of OZ030396.1, forward strand.
AAATTACATAGTAGCCAGGATTTTGACAAATATTTTTTTGTGTTGTCACATTCGAAAACAGCTGATCTCATCAGAGGTTGGAGAACCACTATGGAACGTGCCGCTGTAGTGCGCAAAATTATAAAATACAAATTTCAAATAAAATATGAGCACCAATTTGATTGTTTGTTGATAAGAAATATCAACCAGTCTTTATATCTAATTCTAAAAATGATACATTGAGAAAATTATAAATAAAGTATAGCGATGAGTGTAGTTTTATTTTAGTATGTTGGTAGGGATGTGTCATGAACTAATATAAATCTGTCAGAATTTGAATTACCTTTTTAAGGTGCGTTTTCATTAGTGATAATGGCAGTGGTAGCAGACGCCGTTATAGTATTTCCAATAGAAAATTGTTAGTGACTCATGTTTATGTACATGCAAACTAATATGTGTCATTATCACGATATGTAAGAAATACTATAATTTCGTATTCTACCACCGCCATTAGCTACCATTACATACCAATCGGAACGCACCTTTCGTCAAAGTGGTACCAACCCAGCATTTACTATAGAGAAATCATTTATTTTTTTTTAAATTCGTATTTCTTAAAAAGCAACACAATAAACGTTGATGTCGCTCCTGCTAAAAACTAGATAGCGCGACTCGCTCATATGCGACGGCGACACTCCGCCTTCGGTGACGCGCAGTATCACCGCTCGTCGCGCTATTCCGTACTTTCGGCATTTGTGACATAAATAACTATTATTCTAATGACGTAGTGTAGGTAGTGTCAAATGCTGATGCTTTGACAATACCTACGATTTATCTCTATAGAATAGATTCTCATGCAGCTAAACTATTAATTTTATATATTGTATGATAAAGTCATGTGCCTGGCGACATCAGATTTTTCTTTTTCTATATGATACAAAACAAACAATGAATTGTAATTTATTTAAAATAATTCATCACGTATGTAAATATTGGGTTAATTAAAGGTAATTATTAATTAATCAGTGGTTGTTACTGTTATCGATCGTAATTTAAATAAATAATAGTCGTATGCAAGTTGAACGAAATATAATAATAGCAGAACAATATTAGTAATTACAATGCATGTCTTATCTTTATCACAAACTAGCTAAGAATGAGCAATCGCCCCCCCCCCCCCCCCCCCCCCCCCCGGTAAACGATACAATACACTCCAATATCAGAAAAGCAGTCCAGCAGTTAGTCAACGTTGGGCAGGTATACAAAACAGGCTTTTTCGCCGGCATCTTCGAAGACTCAAGGCCTGGATTTCGCTTACATTACAAAAGTTTGTAGCGTGATATACAAACCCTAAATGGCGATAATTTGCATCGACTACCACGGAAGGTATAAGGATACATTACGGTTGGAAGCAATTATTAAAAATAAATAACTTTTACCGACAATTGCATTCTATCATAGGTCAAATTGTAGGTAAATTAATTAACGGGGTTATAATATTGTTTGGTATTGATTTCATTATGTTATTATGTTTATAGTGTAATTGTTTTATACACAATTAAATATTTTCGTGAAAATTTAGAATAGAAACACTAAATAATTCAATAAACTACGCCAAGTACAAGGGCACAGTTTTGAGGGAAAATCAAACTGGTATTGATTTGGTTATTTATATATTTAAAAAAAAAACAACCAAAATATCAAAAATCCACCATTAAACTGAAAATTACTTTCTTTATCTTTAATTTGTGTAAAAATTTTAGACTATGTGTATAGATACTTGAAAAAACTCGACGTGTTTGGAGACTAAAATACAGGAATACTGATTCCTCTTAAACTCGCACCACTGCGTAGGGGTGGTCCCTGCAAATTCGTTAACGTATTCAATGTATACATTACATAATTGACAAGTTTGCCGGGCACTTACAGCCAAAAGGTCCGCCCTAAGACCAAGGTCCGGTCCACAACCCCTAAAATGTACCTAACAGTTTATACCAACAAATGTACCGCGTTGAATTCTGATGCTCAAGGAAGTTTCCCAACTAAGTTTCCCATTAAACTTCTAAACAAGCTTCAATTAAATCGTGGCGTGATAATTGAACCTTTACTGGAATATTTAGCGAAATATTACAATTACTACTTAAATATCTAACATAAACAGGATAACTAACTTTGTCCGACGTATCGATATTAAAAACTTTGAACCAAAAGAAATATGAAAGGTTTGCAAGGACACGCACATCATTATTTCACCCAAGTACGCTACAGACTGAAGTACTCTACCAGGGCCTGCGCGTGATATTTTTCCTGTGTGTGCAAAAACATTTTTGGCGCCCTTTGGAGAAAATTCAGTTATCGTTCCATCGGTTATATGGCACGGTTACACTACTTTCGTTTTACAAAGTGTCCCACTTTTTTCCCGCAAAATTATTTTCTAGACCCATATTTGTTTTTTTCAGTTCCTTAAGAAGTTACAGTCGTTTGCAATATTCACAAAACAACTAAAACAAAAATACATATAAACAACGCGTATCTGAAAAATAACACCATCAGTACCCATTACAACAATAAAGAGTAAATACATTTATAACTAAAAACAATAAAAATTATAAAATTATATTGAATAAACATATGAACAAACTAAAATTCATATGAAACTTTTTACTAACGTACACTAACGTCAACAAGTTTTTTAAAATGTTTTGTTTGTGTATGTTTACTTTAAGTGTATTTACGTGCAAAACCTGTAAAGCCTCTAAGCCCAAAGAAATAAACAATTTTAATAATTTTTCAAGGCTCTGATCTATAATTAAAGATGAAATCTATAGACAAATGAAATCAGAGGGAAAAATTATTCAGATGCCGTAGGATTTTTCAACAAAAAAATGGTCTAAAAGTATTAATTACTACAAAACAAACATTTCCACATTTCCGGTTAGGCAACGAATGATTTTTGCTTTGTTGATATGCCAGAAAAAGTGTAGTACACTTCGCTAACAATATGTCATTTACAATTTTTAAAATATGAAACAAATAAATACCCAAATAACTGACAGAAGTAATGAGTTAGTAAGATGTAAAAATATTTAGTATTTAGTATATAAATTTTTACAGCCGTCAAATTTGAGTATTACATAGTTTTTGCCATTGTGTTTGTCTTAAACAGTAACGAATTACCTAATTTAAAAAATACGAAAATCTGAACGTATTACAAAAAATCAAATATAAGCTCACGCTTTATAGAGTTTAAAGTTGCGACGAGAAAGTGTTCCTGGTGTTCAGATATTATTTCAAAGAACAGACCAACAAATTAAATTATTTAAAATTATGTGCTCAAAATTGTCTTCTGGTTATTGATCAGTGTGAAATTTAGCAACTTGTACGAGTTTAAACATATAGCCAGCAACTATACAAAATCCATATGCTGATATTAGAATTTGAATCATCCTGTATATTCACGCGCAAGTAGGTTCTGTATCCCCTTTTCACACTTTTTCTTGCCCTTTTTCCCAATTCTGTCTGATTCCGTTAGGGGACAATACAAAATTGAAACAAAATGATTGATTCATTACCATAGCGCAATCCAAATAAAAGCATCAAAAACTGTACGTCAAAAATTGAATATTCAAAATGATGAAAAAAGTTCGCACTACTGATAAATTGATTAGCCACCAATTGCATACTAGGGAAGAGGGCGAGGAGATAAAGCATTGGGATAAACGAAAGTTCGGACATTTCGCTCAAGTATTGAAATTGCCTTTTGAGCCCTCTTGGTATTACTTCATCAACAGCTGTTGCATATTTACACTGCTAGCAAAAATGTACTTCACGATCGTAGCTTTTTGCCAACCATATACGGGAGAATGTAAGTATAAAATATGTTTCTACAAAAGAATTCTAACTAATAGATATATGTTTTTGTAGATATGCTATTGGCAATTGATGGCCTGTACCTGGTGGACATTATATTAATCATACTTGTGAAGTCGGCGCGTAGCGCAGAGAAAGTGATATTTCTGACAGATCGGCCAATGTGGGTACTAGTACTAGAGATAATATCGGTGTTTCCAACCAACTATATAATCGCCATATACAGCTCAGACCACGTTTTCGTATGCATTGTGCAGATGAACTACATGTTGCGCTTCCTAAAGTTGGTATGTTTCCTTGTACATTACTACAGACAGCTCAATGTATCTATATGGGCGACAGTATTTCAATTCTTTATTGGAACAATGATATTTGGAACGCTGGTAGTGATGATATATTGCTACGGCGACTGTGGACGGACTTGTCCATACGGTCATGTATGCCATTACCATTTACGGCTAGTTGGGGTTGTAATCAAGAAAATGCTATGCATTGGCGTTATGTATAGCCCAATAGAGAGCATTGCATGGTTATTGAGCAGTTCATTCTTCAGCGTGAGCTCATTCTATTTTCTGATAGTACCAGTGATGGTCTTATACATTATGCACAATGTTCAAAATAGTATGTCGAGAAACATTTACCTCTTCATCTATCGATCTTTTGAATTAACGCTTAAAATTTACAAATTACGAGAGTCGCTGCATCATCAAACGGCCATGTATTTTGATAAAGTGTGGAAGCATTGTGGAGGTTATAGCGCAGATCTCAGTGTATTGGATAAGACGTTGCCACCAGGGTTGGTGAAGGAGATACGGGTTGACGTTGCGTGGCCAGCCTTCATGCATTCTAGAATTTTTAGAGGATTTGACGTATACTTTCTATTGTACATGGCAAAAACTGTCAAACAACACTTTCTAGTTGCTGGTGAATACATCTTTAAGGCTGGACAGAAAAAAGATAAGATGATTTATGTAGTATCGGGTATAGTGCAGCTGCTTACTGCGGAAGATGGCGAGTCACCATTGTTCTCTCTAACTGGTGGAACTTGCTTTGGTGAGGCGTCGCTAATTCTATCTGCTGATTCTGTAGTCAGTGTCCAATGTAAAACATTTTGCGAACTACACATAATCGACAGGAAAGATTTTCTCGAACAGATAAAAAAAATGCCTGATAAATATAGATATTTGCGTAAAGTTATCCAACATAGAATAGATCGTGCTGTTGAAACCAAGAAACTCTCAGATAAAGCTAGGGTAACTATGGAGCAGAGCTACCGGGACAAAGATACTTATACAGTACTATGGCTGAAACATACTTTGCATAAAATGATGTCCACCGATGTTGAATCTTTCAAAAGGCACGATTTGCAGAACTTATATCTCTCAAGTCAGACTAACTTCAGCATTTTTGATAAACTTGTATTTACAGCGGAGTTTTTGGACATGTTGACGATTTGCGAACGAAAGGAGCTGAACGAGGATACTGTTTTTGTTAAAGCATCTTTTCCATTTGTTCTGCAACCGTATTCCATTATTAATAAGTTGAGCGACGCTATTGTTGCATTGTCCACAGGATTTATAAGCATATGGATTCCATATGTAGCATTTATAAATGCCAATATTACCGAGCTATCTGCATTTGCACCAATATATATCGTAACTGCCATTAATGTCGTAGATATTTATCTTCAATTATCAACTGCAGTAAAGACAAGATATTGTACCATTACAAGAACGGCTGATATATTAATGGTGAAGCTGAAGGATTTTTCGTTTTGGTGTGATATGATTTCTTGCATACCGTTGGAGACATTTTCTGCGTTGTTCCTCACCACCATAACTCAACAATGTTCGGCAATGGTTTGTTTGAACAGAATTGTTAAACTTTGGAGGTTCAAGGTTTTGTTTGTGAATTGGGAGGGACACTTTACGGTCAATACACTTCTAATCAACTACGTAAAATTGTTTCTTATAGATGCCTACTCAATATTCTTTCTGTACTGCCTATTAGTTTACACATTTCCAAACGTTGCAAATAGGCACTTAAATTACGATGCATTTCTTACCATTCTGAAGATAAACTACAAGGGCAGAGCCTTTGTATTCTCGGATAATATAGTAGTGATATTAGTAACCGTTATCAGCAAAATCATATCATGGTTGACATTTGCTTTTGTAGGAGCAGCTATACTGATGACCAATAAGCATAGATTGGTTGGCCAACAATTCTGTAGAAATATTTTTACGATCCTCAAAAGAAAAAATATGTCGAAGAGTTTTCAGTATAGAATTACTTCATACTTAGCAGTGCAGTACCAAGATAATTTAGGCATTGGCATAATATCGGACTTTCATTACCAGGCCCAGATCTCAAGTCGAATTTATATTCAAACTATAGAGTACATAAGCGAGGAGATGCTAGGTCGTCACGTATTCTTTCAAATTTTTCCTAAAAAGATCATGGGTGAACTTTGCTGTCTAATGTCATTACTTACCTTACCAGCAAACGAGCCAATCGTGTATTCTGGTGACTTATCTAATAAAATTTTTCTTCATTACTCTGGACTGTCTGAACTTATCGACAAGAATGGTAGATTTTGTGGTATCGTTCCTAAGAAATGGGCAAGCAATTTGGTTATTTGCTTACTGGGCGCACCTTCTGTCTTTACAATAAGGACCGTAACCTGTTCTCGTTTTGTAACATTTGATGTTCGGGAATTCAAATCAGCGTTGATGAGGTATCCTAAGTATTATGAATTGATCTATTCCGTTATCAAGGATAGTTCTGATATTTTGCACAATTTATTGGAGCTAGCAGCTGTCGAAACATACACCATTTTGAAACCGATTAGGCCTATAGAAGATATTTCGTTTTTCTCTTTTGGGTTTTCTTTTGAACCGGAGACCTTCGAGGAGTATAATTACCACCAACCCTTTGATAATTTGTTTCCGTTTGCTTGTATAAGAGTGATGCTGTTGAGGTCGACTGTGTTACCAACAGGTCCATTTATTTTGTATTGGAATATTGTTCGATGTGTATTCGCTGTGTTGTCATCAACGTTATACTTCATGCCACCGCTGCTTAGATCAAGATATTACCCAATATTCTACTTATTGGACGCAACAGCTTATATGGATATTTATGTGAGACTTCATGTTTGCTATTACAACGATGATGGTATTCTGATCACACATCCTCTGAGCACGGCTTGGCATTATTTCACGCACGGGTTCTTTCTTGACATCTTCGGTGTGCTTCCATTCGAGTTAATATCTGATCAATTCGACTGTGTCAGTTATTTTTCCGTTTATTTCAATCGCATCTTCCAAATGCATCGGTACTTAAATATGATCTATCATCTACAATTCAAATCAATGGTAGTTGTCTCGCCCATTTATATTGCTATGTTTTTACCTGTGATGTTGGTAATCGGAAACTTCTTTGGTAGTGTTGTTGTTCATTGTGAGTGTAATTTCGGCACCGATGCTAGCATGAAGTTACCAGAGTATATAACGTGTACCAACGATTCTATAATAGAAATATCAGGCTTCCAAAAACCTATGACCCCGTTAACAGCTCAGATTATAGCTTTATTTATTGGTGTTACGTATGTGACAACTGCTGGTTGGCAAGGATTCTACGTTGAGAAACATAGTTCAAGAATCGTGCTGACACTTGCCGCATCAATTGGTTCCGTTCTGTCTTTGAGTATATGCGGATATGCGATCACTTATTTCTTATATAGACGCAACGTACTTGTAGCGTATCAGAGAGCCATCAAGGACTTGCAAAGATTTATGAAATCTGCTAGGATACAACCAATTATTATCAAATATATATTGAGAAAATGTGAGGATGAATATGGTTTGCAAACAGGAATAACAATAAGACAAGCAACTCAATATTTAGAACAACCTATCAAAATAGACATACAATTTGAAGCATACGGAAGAATGGCTTTTGAAACATCAGTTTTTAAGCACAAATCTATTAGCTTATACAGAAATTTGTTTGCCGCGGCTGAACATATGATCACATTGAAGAATGGATACGTCCAGGCAGCCAACGATATCTGCGATAGCGTCATTGTTGTGCTTAGGGGAAATCTCGAGGTAACATCACTGGACAACGTTTTGATTTCCACAATTTACCCAGGAGCTATGGTTGGAAACCTATATAATACCGCTTGGGTGCGAGTAAAAGTAACGGTGGCTGCCAATTGTAATGTCGAATTATTTGTTGTAAAGTCTACTCAATTCTACCATGTCTTAAAATCGTTTGAAAATGCCGAGAAAGAATTTTTAAATCTGGTACAGAAGCATGAATATTTTATACCGAATGTGATCCGAACAGTAAACCCCGATGAGTTATCCATCACAAATGTGTGTCAGAAAAAGTGTATATTTACAAAGACGTACCACCCCGAAGCACCTGTAGTCAGAATTGTTCAGACTATACAGATGATAATTCCGGGTTACGCTGGAATCTTATTAGATTTTTATCAGATGAGTGCTGGAAACCACAACGATTGGCTTGTCATATGTCAGTACCTATGTGATGTATTATATACCACGCATTTCGTCATTCGGAACCGTGTAGCTTACATCAACGAATTTGGAGTATTAGTTAGTGATCCTGTCAAAATAAAGAAAGAGCTCCAAAAAAATCGGTTCCGAAATATCCTGGCTTTTATAAGTGTAATACCCCTAGATGTATTCGCATTCTTACTACCCATACCGCCAGCAACACAAAAGACCATATTTGTGACATTACGAATGAACAGATTACTTCGATTGTTATACATTTTCGAGTATTTCAATAATGTCGACAAAAAACTATACACGAACGTGTATCTGGTGCGCTTTGGCTTTGTCGTTGTTTGGACATCTTTAGTCATATCAGGAAGTGCTGCCTTAGTTGGAGTTTCGACATGCAATCTGCAGCCAAACATGATGCCAGAGACTCCTAATTGCATATCGATGCATGGCATGTCTGACAATGAATTGTTTAGGTACCACTGTAAATTTTTATATTTGGCAGTCACTGGAATAACACTTACAGGCCAGCATGAGTTTTATCCGATCCATTGGGCAATCGCTCTATTGTTCGTCGGCTTGTTATTGATGTACCATATTTTATATGCAGTTATAATTGGACAACTATATGCTCTAATAGATGAGATGACCTATCCGAATATGCTGTTTAGGCTTATTCGGAAGAGGATAGAGTACTTCTGCAGGTGGGAGGACTTATCTGAATCCCTGGTCTACCGTATATCCTGCTTTACTGACAGTCTTTGGTTTAAGTATAGGGGCGTCATTTATCCAACCGTATTGCATAGCATAAGTCCGGATCTGAAGGAGATAGTACTCAACAGTGCGTTCGCACATCTACTAAGTAATTTCCCAATATTCAAGTTTTGCCATCCTGATTTTTTGCGACAGCTAACCGTGATGATGAAGCTTTCGGTTTATTTTCACGGAGGATACGTTGAATTCAAGAATGCTGTGGAGGGAAACATGTACTTTATACTGACTGGAGAAATTGTTGTTCTTGAGAATATGTTTAAAGAGGAATATTTGACAGTATTACGCGAGAAGGATGTCTTTGGCATACTTCAAGGTCTATACCCCATGAAACGGTATGATTACTGCTATAGATGTACGAAGGAGTCAGTAGTGGTTAGGTTATCGTTTAGCCAGTGGAAGTATTTGTTGGATTTCTTTCCTGCATCTAAATATATCATATACAATCAAGCTGAGAAGTATGATGAGTTATAGCTTATATTATTTTCCATTTTACTCTATGTATTATACCAATAAAATCCTCCTTTTTACAACTATTTCTTTAGTTCTTAGAAAAGTCTTTCTTACTTTTACGCACACAAAACTTGTCGATTTGGTCAGACAGTTGAACTTCCACTGCAAACAAAGCCGACTTGCAGCGTGACATGAAAAATACCTCGTACATTGTTATGCAGCCTGCGTGGTCGCTTCGGGCTATGTAGTTAGTATACCTTCCTTGATTGCAAACCACACCGACGGACAGGGAAAAGTAGGAAAGCTTTCACTGGGGGCGATATTCTGCCTGTGTATTCTAACCAAGTCGACTTTCACCAACTCCATAAATTATGTGCTCGTACTTTTCTAGGCGAATGTTACATACAGGGCGAAACGGTAGAAAGCTTACAAATGGTGACGGCACAGGACAAAGTTTTGCGGATTTTGAGTTAGTTTTCAAAATATTTAATTCCATATACCAACAATTTTAAAAACAATTCTCCCCGTTTGTAAATTATAAATAACTGCGGTTATTTAATTAAGACTAGTTCTGTCTTATTCATTACAATAATATTATATTAAATAATAAATGATAAATTTGCTTTGATAATAAATGACGAATCGGCTTTGATTCCAGTATTAAAAATGATCTCAATTTATAATTCATATGTAATGTTTCTGCTCGGTTACTAATCATTTAGACGTGTAAGAAAATACCTATATTAGTTTAATAGTCCAGGCAATAGAGATTTTTGCGTGACAAAGTTACTATCAGCAAGGCGACGGTCCCAGATCACGTGTAATAGTCCGTAGATGTATTGTGATGTATTTTCCACTCGCAAATTCATTACTTAATATGTTATAAACAAGAAACCTCAACAAATCTGGCCTTTTTTTAGTTTTTCGTTTGTAAACGCTGAACCGATAGACTAATGTTGATGCTTTCAACAGACGAGTTGTAGTGATTGAAAAGAGGAAAAAAATAAATATGTACCACACGGGCTTAAAGGAGGAAATTCGGATCTCCCGGAAAAATTTGCATTTATTCAAAAATTCATAACATCGCCATTTTCAAAGTAGTGGCGCAGGCATTTCGCGACAAAGTAGCGATTGGTGGGAACTTTGAGTGTGCACAACCCAGGCGTTGTCCGTTGATTAGCTTTTGCATAATCACGTTTTGAATTTTTTTATGCAAATGGTTCGTTGGGCCTGGATGCGTCGGAAATGGTCCGATTTTAATTTTGTATATGGAACGTAGAAGTATGGTGCTACAAAAATCTATTCTGATTTTGCGCTAAAATTTTGCGAAATAGGCGAAAAATGCTTGCATACATGACCTAAAACTTCCGCGCTCTCCAAAGCTGTCGAGTAGTGCGGTAGGCGGCCGACTCGAGGAACGCGCTGGGATTACTATGGAATACTAGAATACTATTTAACGCAAAATCAGAATATACGTTTTGTAGCAAAATACTTCTACTTTCGAAATACGTTAAAAAAACTTAAAACCAGACCACCTCCGACGCATCCAGGGTGGGCGAGCCATATTGCATAAAAATTCAAAACGCAATTGTGCAAAAACTAATCGTCGGACAACGCCAGGGTTGTGCACACTTGAAGTATCCATCAATCGCAACTTTGTCGCAAAAACTCTGCGCTACAAATGGCAGAGCTATGAGTTTTTCAAAAAACGCAGATTTGTTCGATTTTTCCGTATTTCCGCCGTTAATATTCATCCGATCGGGTCCGTGTAGGGTTCATTTTTTCGTCTTTGCATTTTCTACAATCGTCTTTTGAATGCATTAAGGTTGCTTCATCGGTTCAGCTTTTACATACGAAAAACAAAAAAAAAGCACGACTTTTTTAGGTTTTTGTTGATAACAAATTAAGTACTGATATTAGCGAATCGAAAACACATCACAATACATCCACCTGTCCAGGGACCGTCGGCTTCCTGATACTATGTTTGTCACGAACTAAGTCATTTTCTGCTCTATTGCCTGGTCTATAAGGATTGTGAATAAGCAAATATCCGAAAGTGAAGTAATTGCAAACAGAAGGAAACTTTACACCAAAACGTAGGTAAAAAAATCTGATGTGGCCAGGCACATGACTTTATCATACAAAATATAAAATTAATAGTTTAGCTGCATGAGAATCTATTTGATTCAGATAAATCGTGTCTACATTAAAATTAAATTAATTAGCCAGGATTTGACAGATATTTTGATAGTCAATACTATCAATAGTAGGTATTGTCAAAGCATCAACATTTGACACTACCTACTGTCACCAGAATAATAATTATTTATCTCACAAGTGCCGAAAGTACGGAATAGCGCGACGAGCGGTCACCGATGACGGACCGTCGCCGTCGCATGTGAGCGAGTCGCGCTATGTAGTTTTCGGCAGGAGTGACATCAACGTTTTTTGTGTTGCTTTTTGAGAAATACGTATTTAAAAAAAAATTAAAAATGGTTATATTTCTGGATAGGAAATGTTAGGTTGATACCACTTCTACGAAACGTCAAGTTTAAAAAGCTAATTCAAATTCTGACAGATTTATATTCGTTCATGACACTGTAGATGTCACATCCGTACCAACATACTAAAACGTAACTATACTCACCGCTATACTTTATTTACAATTTTCTCAATTTATTGTTTTTACAACTATATAACAACGGGTTGATATTTCTTATCAACAAACAATCAAACTGGCGATCTTATTTTATTTGAATTTTGTATTTTCTACTTTGCCGCACTAGAGCGGCAACGTTCCATAGCGGTTCTCCAACCTCTGATGAAATGGCTCGATGTAGTGGCTAGATCACTACAAATACAAGAGAAATTGCAGAAGAAATAAACAACTATTACGCAACAATTGGAAAGAAACTGGCGGAAAACCACATGATAAGAGTACATCAACAAAACAATAAGATCACAAGGAAAACAACACAGATAGCGATCTTTAAACCAACAGATGCAAGGGAGGTGGATGACATAATTGATGAAATTAAAGACAACACTGCCCCAGGATTCGATAACATAAGACCGAAAACTATCAAGAAAAATAAACGTATCCTTAGTCCAATTCTGGTACGACTAATAAATCAAGTGATGGAAGAGGGGATATACCCTGAGTATTTGAAGACTTCCATAATTATACGCATCTACAAAAAAGGAGACAAGAAAAAAGTAGAAAACTACCGCCCAATATCGCTCCTATCTGTGATTGGCAAAATACTAGAAAAAGTGATACATAGAAGAATTGTGCATCATTTAGCCGACAACGACATTATCCACCAGCAACAGTATGCTTTTCAAAAGAACTCAGGTACGACATCAGCGGCGATGGATTTGGTTCAAGAAATTAAAACCAACCTAGACCAGAGGAATATTGTATGCACAATATTTATCGACCTGAAGAAAGCATTCGATACCATATCAAAAACGAAACTCATTGAAAAATTGAAAATTTGGGGATAAAAGACAAAAACCTAAACATAATACAAACGTACCTGAACAACAGACCACAGAAGATCAGAATCAACAACATCGAAAGCAGCATCCAACACGCAGAATACGGAATACCCCAGGGCGGAAATATACCTCCGATTTTGTATATTATCTACACTAATGATTTCTTTGACCTACGACTTACTGGTAAACCTTTTATGTACGCGGATGATACCTGCATATTGTACTCCGCAAACACAACGCAACAAATGCAAAAAATGATTGAAGAAGACATGCAAATAGTAGAAGAATGGTTCTTGCGGAACCTGTTAACAGTAAACGAAAACAAGTCTGAGTACATAATATTTAAGAACAAGGGATATCAACCGAAACTCCACATACATATTAACAACGTCGAACTGAAACAAAATACGGAAATAACATACCTGGGCCTAGTAATAAACAGTAACTTAAAGTGGGATTCGCACATAAACACCTTACTAACAAAAAACGCAAAAACGATAGCACTCCTGTATTACGTAAGGCATATAATTCCACAACACATAAGAAAACAAATGTACCATGCTTTATTTGCGTCATTAAATACATACCTCGTATCTATATGGAGTGATACCAGTCAAAAGAACCTTGACAGCATCAAAATACAACAGAACAAGATATTGAAAGTACTGTATAATCTAGACAGATGTACACCCACCAACGAAGTATACAAACACACAGGTGAATTAAATATGACTAAACTAATACGTTTCAACAACTTGTTCTTACTATACAAAATTAAACACAAACTAATAAAAACCAAAATTAAGCTAAGAACTAATGATGAAACGCACACCCATTCAACGAGAGGATACTCACATATACGAACGGAGAGAAGCAGAACAAAGAAATTCTCACTCAATCTGACAACGGAAACAGCACAACAGTACAACAACTTACCAACAAGCGTGAAGGAACTCAAACCGCAACAATTCAAATTAAAAGTAAAAACAATCCTGACAACAGAAAAGTAAAACTAAGAAGATGACAGACTACACCCTCCAAACCAATAGCCCGGGACAGGATTGCAAAATCTTCGGTCTCGAGGTGAAGCGTGAGGGATGAAGAAACAATCACATACAAATTTGCTTGTTATAATATATATTGTATTATAGTGATATTGTGTGTGCAAATCAACTCGTATAATATAATATAAATCAGCTGTTTTCGAGTGTGACAGCCATAGACATTTCTGTGGTGACAGCGCAAAAAAATATTTGTCAAATCCAGGCTACTTTGAAGTTTCATATCAATGCAGATGCGACCGATCTCGATCAAATAGAATTTGCTCTTAAATTTTTTTTGCTATTAATTTTACCAAAAAATATCATAGGCATAAATTATTCAAAATTTCATCTACTTTAATTTATTATTTAACTATTTTGACGAAATTACAGAAATAGCAGCTCATTTGCAAAATCCTTGAAAAATGCTTAGAGGAAACTGCCAGTTCCTTTGGACCCTTTTGAACCAAAAGCTTTTCAGCTCTAAGTTTAGTCATAAAACTTCTAAATATGAACTTTCGTCTCGATACCTTTAGTAGTTTCTCCGGAATCGTCGCCACAAAAATCGAGTACACACATACGCACACACACACACACATACACACACACACACACACACACAGACATTTTTTTGTACCTTGGTCAAAAATGTTCAGGGGACCCAAAAAGACCTATTTCCGCTAAAATCTCAATTTTTTTTTTCGGCACGATTACAATACTTCATCATACTGCGTATGATAAAGTAAAAAAGTTATATAAATACTTCGATTATTGAAGATGAAATAAAAAATAAAACTCAAAATCGAAAATTACTTTGACAACTAATTTTTAAACCCGTTTTTTACGTAATATATCGGTTCTGAAATCCCGCAGTTAACCTTCTTCCAAATCTACAGGTTTCAACATATTTAGGTAGTTCTTTGTTTATCATGTACCCACATCCTCCGGTTTAATATGTTGTATAATTTGTTTTGCTAAGCTTAAGATGGGGTTCGAAATGAGTAGGCAACCAAATACACTTCATAATATTATTTTGAGTTTTTCAGCGAAATGATTAGGTATTTCCATTCAAAGTATACGTCGAAGAGAACTTGAAACCTTTGCCGATAATACAAAAAATATCCGGTTCAATTCTGTCCTGTATAGGTGACGAATTCTGTGAATATCGGCGTTTTTTTTGTTGAACGTAAGAAGACTACGACATAGCTATCAACAATCGTAAAATTTGTCACCTATACAGGACAGAATTGAACCGGATATTTATTGTATTATCGGCAAAGGTTTCAAGTTCTGTTCGACGTATAATTTGAATAGAAATACCTAATCATTTCGCTGAAAAACTCAAAATAATATTAAGAAGTATATTTGGTTGCTACTCATTTCGAACCCCATCTTAAGGCTCCCGTATCCTACGTGGAAAACGCACCGATACACCACACAATAATTATTGTTTAAATTGTGAAACTATAGAAACTATTCGATTGAATAGGTCCATACGCAACTGCGCCCACAAAGAATTTCATTATTTATGCAAATTATACTTGCAAATTTTGAGTGTTAAAAAAAAACTAAACTACAAATATAGAAATGCTTTTTGGTCTTGCGTATGATTATTGTGTACTGTAATATATTATAAAAGTACATTAAATGCTACGTGTAACGATGGGAGTTATCTTTTAGTGAACGTAACTAGAATACCATTCTGGGAGAGTTTTAGTCTGTTGGGCTTGCAACATTGTTTAATGCAGTTCAACGGTCGGTGGATAGATGGCGCTGTTTCAAATTGAAAATGTAGATACAACATAAATTATTTATTTAGATATGACCTAAAGTACACTAAAAATCGGTAATACTGAAAATGATGTAACATAAAGAATGCCAGTTTGCATATTTTGTGTTCGTGTTAAAAAATATAAATCGTAGCTGTCATCCTATTTGCATTTGAACGTGGTTATCAGCGCAAAATGTCACAGAAAATCTTTAACTTCGAATCAAAGTAAATTCAGATAAACGACCTTCAAATGCAGTATCTACGGATGTTTAAAAATCACAGATGAACTGGAAAATACTTTCCGATCAAAATGTGTTCAAAACAAAAACCTCGTTGATAATTTATTCGGAGCAAAGCTGATACTATATAGTTGTACGGTCGTTGTAAAGTACAGGTTATACGACAGCTAAATAATCATAAGATAAAACAAAAATCACTCAGCATTTTATTAGTATTCTTCTCTTTTTCATTTTTGACATTCTTTATTGCTCCTGAATTTAACGTAAATAGTAAACAACACACAACTTTTAATTATTTCTATATTTCTGTACATAATTATTAATCATATACCTTCCTACCTCAAGGTCGCAGAGTTTATTACATTTAAAATGCACAAAGAATTATCTTTTCTATGAGAAGGTTTAACGGTAAGCATTATTTAGAACATAAATTCACCCTCAAGATTGCGTAATAAAATATTGAAATATTCCAAAAAACGATTAATCATGCGACCTCCATTGTATTGCGTTATTTCAGAGTGGGTTGCTGCGTTAAAGGTATGATTAGACGAATCATTTTACGGAGAGCTAACTACGTTATGTAATACCTACAACAATTTGAGTTACCGTCTAATCGTACTTAAGGATATCGTGTATTCAGACTAAAGTATACAGAGCTGCTGTCCTTGGATGGTAACGTATAGTTCTATATGAAAATAGAGCAACATAAACAATAGTTAATTAGAAAATATTTAAACCACTGAAATTGTGTACGTACCTATCAATAAATCCCGAATAAACAAATAATCGATCAATTTGAAAAACTCTCATAAATAAATCGCTCTCGAAAAGAACTGCTTACAATAATGAACATAACCACAACATAACCCTATATTGAGAAGTAGATAACCTCTGCTTGGTATTTTCCGTGGTTATCATGGTTACGAGAAATAGTATGCGGTTACATATTTGTGGTGGGGTGGATTCTTGCCGCAAATAAAAATATACGGGTTAATTAGTGATTTGGTAGTTGTGTCGCCATCTACATCTAGTAAAACTTTTGTTTGGAAGCTCTGGAGAAAAGAGCGGCAATTTTTGACACTTATGTGAAATTAATGTCACAAAGTAGAAAAAATAGTATATAACACACGTTTTATAAGACGCATTGGCACACTCGTTTGGGCACGTTTGGGCACATTTGGGCACTCCATTTGGGCACTCCTCGCTACGCTCGTCGTGCCCAAAACAACTCATGCGCCAATTTTTGTCTTATAAAACTTGTATTATAATACATATCCTATTTTGCATATAGGGACGGTTGTATGTCACGATGACGGTTTACAGGATTTTGACAAATTAAAATTGTTTGGTGCTATGTGTTGTAGAAATACGATAAATGATTTGTGATCATTATGATTTTTATACTAGATTTTCGCTAGAAATCTTTTATCGATTCACCAGAAAAGTCACTAGGTCACTAGATGCAATTTATGTCACCAGATCGGAGGGCCAATACACCAGATCTAGTGAAAAAATTACTGATTTGGCAACACAATGATAACTTTCTATCATAGTTAGCCCCTTATTCCTTTGTAAAGCAACCTGCCCCTACAGGCAAGTACCTTAACCGAAACAATTACCGTGGTGTCCAAAGTCGGTGCAGAAGTTTGTCTGGCATTTAATTTTGAGCATGTCCTGAATTACGCATTTGGCGTAGAGTAATTGGCAAAGGAGGAGGGGGTACACGCATAGAGGACATTGTAAGATGTGGCCGTAAATTTCGAAACCCATCGAAAAGATATGGTGCCATCCGAAGCCTAAACGGGCCAACTAACAACAGCCATATATCTCGTTTTAAGTGCCCGCAAACATCCTAATTGTGTCCTCATCCCTACGGCCATTGATTTATCCCTAAGTTATTGAGGCCATTCTGCGATGTCACTTGGCTTAACGCGTCTCAAAAGTTCTTCGGCGGGTTCTTCGACCTTTATCTCGCAACCCTAACGAAATGTAAACTATACACATTCATTATGCTAATACAATGTACTGTGGTAGGGCTGAATGGCTGCTGAGGCTGGGGGTAGCTCCTCTAGACAGACTGTGCCCGAACTTTTACGACCATGGAAGGAACCGTTTTCTCTCTGCTGCACACAGTGCAAACAATTTACATAAAGACGCTGTCGATATTAATTTTGGCGGGGCGGAAGTGTAACGCCGCGAAAATGGCGCGTTGGAAAACTTGCCTCGCTGTCATTTTAATTCGCCCTAGCTACGTTCTTAGTCATAAATCATCTGGGAAGACGGTAATTTCGGGTCTTTTAGGGGCAGAAGTGAAATTAAAGGTGGTAGCAATTAATTTTTAATTTTGCCCCACGGAGGAATCCGGTTTCATCTTAGACATTTTCTTAAATCAAAATTTAACTGCTCTTTAAAAACTCATATTGTGTTTTCTTATAATAATTCATTGTTCGCTCGGCAAACGCTAACAGATTCCCTGAATAACATCAACAAAATGGAAACAAATGTCTGATTTCCACAAGGGCTTATGTTCTGGGATACTTATTAAACAGGCTGTCTCATTTTCTCCCGAAAATAATTGTTATTGGCAAGTAAAGGTTATTCCGTATAGAACTTTTTATATTTACCATATTGTGATTTCAAACCCTTAAAAAGTTACAGCCCGTTGAAATAATAACAAAATAAAATAAAATGAAAATTGCGATACCTACATATCAAACAATGCGAAAACGAAGAAAGAATACAATCGTTACCCAAAAATTCAAAACAATAAGAATAAATTGAATAGGTATATACAAACAAAGGAAGAAACATAAAAAGATCCATCTGAGTTCTTTTAGAGATTTGTTTTCTACACGTAAATGTCGTTCAGGGTAAAAAAATTAAAATAAGTTTTGTTAACATTTTAAACGGCTATAACTTTTTAAGGATTAAAGAAAAACACAGAATATCGTATGAAACATTTTACTAACAATGAATGAATAGTCCTGACTAACAATTAAAAATAGGAAATCAAATTTGGCCAGCAAAACGTACACAGTCTCGGTTTACTACTCGATCCACTTGATAAAATTCTACTATCACATCATGAAATGTTTGTATGTGATGAAAAATGAAATGGAAAGTAAGAAATGGCTATTAAATCTTACTGAAAGAAGTTTAATTACGCAAATTATTAATTAATATTGGGTAAGTTTTATAATAACTTGGTGTGCCTTACTCTATTTGACTGGAGCTTAGCAGACCGCCTTGAAGGGGTAAAATTTAAGAAATATTAACGTAGCTTCATCAACAAGACGGCATATTAGGTTTCAAAACCTTCTCAAAGTCAGATATTGGTAAGCTAAACAAGAATTGGCCAGAAATGACAAAGACAAAGAAGTAGATATAATACACGGCTCCTATTGAAGTCAAGTGGAAGTGGACTCGTCTCGTTAAACAGTCGAGTGGAAGTAGAGTTTGATGTGTAATTTGATAGCAGTGCCATCTGTGTGTTGGTAGGGTGATGTGTGTGTGCGCGGGCGTTGTGGGTGGCATGCAGGCGCCATCTGGTGGTCGATTTTCGATTGAGGTTTGAGCGCCATCTGTGGGCCATTTTGCGAATGAGTTTCTGTCGGTAATATAGAGAATTAACTTTTGAAATTTAAATGCGTGCGCCATCTCTCGGCCGTAGGCGTTATTTATAATTTAAATTTAAAAAATATTTATAATTTGACTTTAAACAAAATATTGTCGTTCCTGTTCGTGTCAGTGTGAACCAACCTTAAGAATCGGCGCTTAACTGTGCCGATCCCTTTATCGTAAGTGAAAATGCATTCTTCTTCAAGGCCTCGTGGCACGCATCTGGTGCGCCTAAGGTCAGCGGTCCATTTACCGTGCAGGCTATTTATAGCAGGCAAACGAGGCACGATTATTGCTCGACGGTTGACTGTGATTGTCTTTAATTTATACACACGGATGCCGATTGCTAAAAATAATGCAATAATGTGAATGTATTTTTTATTTATTTTTTACATATTATACATTAATTAGAAATATAAATACATTTACTACTACTATTATTTTATCATAAAAGTAACACTGGCATTCTTCTTCCAGACCTTGCGGCACACATCTAGTCCGCCTAGGTCAGCAACCCATTTACCGTACGGGCTGTTTATAGCAGGCAACTGAGACACAATTACTACTCGACGGCCGGTTGCGATTATCTTTAATTTATACACACGGATGTCGATTGCTAAAAATAATACGAAAATGTGAATGTATTTTTTTTATTTTTTTACATATTATACATTAATTAGAAATATAAGTGTATTACTAATACATTTACTACTATTAGTTAAAAATACAAAGTCCACAGAGTTCTGACATAAAAAAGACAAACACTACACGCTAAGAAAT